>CM031627.1:29698152-29710652 GCA_018398815.1 Conus ventricosus | reverse complement strand
GTTGTGATCCTAAGGAAAAACAGATGTGATCCTGAAGGAAAACAGATGTGATCGTAAGGGAAGGCAGGTGTGATCCTAAGGTTAAAAAAAAAGGTGTGATACTAAGAAAAAAGCGTTATTATCGGAAGGAAAACAGTTTTGGACGATCCAGGGAAAACAATTGTGATTGTAAGGAAAACAGTTGTAATTGTAAGGAAAACAGTTGTAATTGTAAGGGAAAAAGTTGTAATTGTAAGGGAAAAGTTGTAATTGTAAGGAAAACAGTTGTGATTGTAAGGGGAAAAGTTGTAATTGTAAGAAAAACAATTGTAAACCTAAGGAAAACAGTTGCGCCCTAGGGAAAACAGTTGTGACTGTAAACAAAACAGTTGTGGTCCTAAGGAAAACAGTTGTGATAGCAAGGAAAACAGTTGTGATAGCAAGGAAAACAGTTGTGATAGCAAGGAAAACAGTTGTGATAGCTAGGAAAACAGTTGTGATAGCAAGGAAAACAGTTGTGATAGCAAGGAAAACAGTTGTGATAGCAAGGAAAACAGTTGTGATAGCTAGGAAAACAGTTGTGATAGCAAGGAAAACAGTTGTGATAGCAAGGAAAACAGTTGTGATAGCAAGGAAAACAGTTGTGATAGCAAGGAAAACAGTTGTGACTGTGAGGAAAACAGTTAGGAACCTAAGGAAAACAGTTGTCCTCCAAAGGAATTTAGTTGAATTCCTAAGGAAAACATTTGTGATTGAAAGGAAAACAGTTGTGATTGTGAGGAAAACAGTTGTGATTGTAAGGAAAACAGTTGTGATTGTAAGGAAAACAGTTGTGATTGTAAGGAAAACACATAAGGAAAGCACCTGTGATTGTAAGGAAAAACACCTGTGATTGTAAGGAAAACAGTTGTGATAGTATGGAAAACAGCTGTGATTGTAAGAAAACAGTTGTGATTGTAAGAAATCAGTTGTTATTTCGAGGAAAAACAGTCGTGATTGTTCGGAAAACAGTTGTGATTGTAAGGAAAACACCTGTGATTGTAAGAAAACAGTTGTGATTGTAAGGAAAACAGTTGTGATAGCATGGAAAACAGCTGTGATTTTAAGAAAACAGCTATGATTGAAAGAAAACAGTTGTGATTGTAAGAAAACAGTTGTTATTTCGAGGAAAACAGTTGTAATTGTAACGAAAGCAGTTCTGCTCCTTAGGAAAACAGTTGTGAATCTAAGCAAAACAGTTGTGATCTTAAGCACAACAGTTGTAATCGTAAGCAAAACAGTTGTGATTGTAAGGAAACAGTTGTGATTGTCAGGAAAGCAGTTGTAAGGAAAACAGTTGTGATCGTAAGGAAAACAGTTGTGATTGTCTGGAAAACAGTTGTGATTGTAAGCAAAACAGTTGTGATTGTAAGCAAAACAATTGCGATTGTAAGGAAAATAGTTGTGATTGTAAGTAAAACAGTTGTGATCGTAAGCAAAACAGTTGTGATCGTAAGCAAAACAGTTGTGATTGTAAGGGAAACAGTTGTGATTGTAAGTGAAACAGTTATGATTGTAAGCAAAACAGTTGTGATCGTAAGGGAAACAGTTGTGATCGTAAGCAAAACAGTTGTGATCGTAAGGGAAACAGTTGTGATCGTGTGATCGTAAGGGAAACATTTGTGATCGTAAGGGAAACAATTATGATTGTAAGCAAAACAGTTGTGATCGTAAGTGAAACAGTTGTGATCGTAAGCAAAACAGTTGTGATCGTAAGCAAAGCAGTTGTGACCGTAAGGGAAACAGTTGTGATCGTAAGGGAAACAGTTGTGATCGTAAGGGAACAATTATGATTGTAGGCAAAACAGTTTTGATGGTAAGGGAGCAAAAGAGTTGTGATCGTAAGGGAAACAGTTGTGATCGTAAGGGAAACAGTTGTGATCATAAGCAAAACAGTTGTGATCGTAAGGGAAACAGTTGTGATCGTAAGGGAAACAGTTGTGATCATAAGGGAAACAGTTGTGATCGTGAGGGAAACAGTTGTGATAATAAACAAAAGAGTTGTGATCATAAGCAAAACAGTTGTGATCGTAAGGGAAACAGTTGTGATCGTAAGGGAAACAGTTGTAATCGTAAGGGAGACTGTTGTGACCGTAAGGGAAACAGTTGTGACCGTAAGGGAAACAGTTGTGATCGTAAGGGAGACTGTTGTGACCGTAAGGAAAACAGTTGTGATCGTAAGGGAAGCAGTTGTGATCGTAAGTGAAACAGTTGTGGTCGTAAGGGAAACAGTCGTGATCGTAAGGGAAACAGTTGTGAATGTAAGGAAAACAGTTGTGAATGTAAGGGAAACAGTTGTGAATGTAAGGAAAACAGTTGTGAATGTAAGGAAACAGTTGTGATCGTAAGCAAAACAGTTGTGATTGTAAGCAAAACAGTTGTGATCGTAAGGGAAACAGTTGTGAATGCAAGGAAAACAGTTGTGAATGTAAGGAAAACAGTTGTGGTCGTAAGCAAAACAGTTGAGATCGTAAGCAAAACAGTTGTGGTCGTAAGCAAAACACAAGCAAGCATAACAGTTGTGATCGTAAGCAAAACAGTTGTGGTCGTAAGCAAAACACAAGCAAGCAAAACAGTTGTGATCGTAAGCAAAACAGTTGTGGTCGTAAGCAAAACAGTTGTGATCGCAAGCAAAACAGTTGTGATCGTAGGCAAGCAAAACAGTTGTGATCGTAAGCAAGCAAAACAGATGTGATCGTAAGCAAAACAGTTGTGATCGTAAGCAAAACAGTTATGATCGCAAGCAGTTGTGATCGTAAGCAAAACAGTTGTGATTGTAAGCAAAACAGTTGTGATTGTAAGCAAAGCAGTTGTGATCGTAAGGGAAACAGTTGTGATAGTAAGCAAGCAAACCTGTTGTGATCGTAATCAACACAGTTGTGATCGTAATCAACACAATTGTGATCGTAAGCAAAACAGTTGGGATGGTAAGCAAAACAGTTGTGATCGTAAGCAAAACAGTTGTGATCGTAAGGGAAACAGTTGTAAATGTAAGGAAAACAGTTGTGAATGTAAGGAAACAGTTGTGATCATAAGCAAAACAGTTGTGATCGTAAGCAAAACAGTTGTGATCGCAAGCAAAACACAAGCAAGCAAAACAGTTGTGATCGTAAGCAAGCAAAACAGTTGTGATCGTAAGGGAAACAGTTGTGATCATAAGCAAGGAAAACAGTTGTGATCGTAAGCAAAACAGTTGTGATCGTGAGCAAAACAGTTGTGATGAAAACAGTTGTGATCGTAAGCAAAACAGTTGTGATCATAAGCAAAACAGTTGTGATCGTAAGGAAAACAGTTGTGATCGTAAGCAAGCAAACCCGTTGTGATCGTAATCAACACAGTTGTGATCGTAATCAACACAATTGTGATCGTAAGCAAAACAGTTGTGATCGTAAGCAAAACAGCTGTGATCGTAAGGAAAACAATTGTGACCGTAAGTGAAACAGTTGTGATCGTAAGCGAAACAGTTGTGATCGTAAGCAATGCAGTTGTGATCGTAAGTGAAACAGTTGTGATCGTAAACAAAACAGTTGTGATCGTAAACAAAACAGTTGTGATCGTAAACAAAACAGTTGTGATGGCAAGCAAAACAGTTGTGATCGTAAGTGAAACAGTTGTGATCGTAAGTGAAACAGTTGTGATCGTAAACAAAACAGTTGTGATCGTAAGCAAAACAGTTGTGATGGCAAGCAAAACAGTTGTGATCGTAAGTGAAACAGTTGTGACCGTAAGTGAAACAGTTGTGATCGTAAGTGAAACAGTTGTGATCGTAAGTGAAACAGTTGTGATCGTAAACAAAACAGTTGAGATGGCAAGCGAAACAGTTGTGATCGTAAGTGAAACAGTTGTGTTCGTAAGCAAAACAGTTGTGATCGTAAGCAAAACAGTTGTGATGGCAAGCGAAACAGTTGTGATCGTAAGTGAAACAGTTGTGTTCGTAAGCAAAACAGTTGTGATCGTAAACAAACAGTTGTGATGGCAAGCGAAACAGTTGTGATCGTAAGGGAAACAGTTGTGATGGTAAGGGATACAGTTGTGATGGTAAGGGAAACAGTTGTGATGGTAAAGCCTAGCAAAACAGTTGTGATCGTAAGCGAAACAGTTGTGATCGTAAGTGAAACAGTTATGAACGAACCCCTGGAGTCACAGGGAGTAATGACTTGGTTTTTTTTTGCTATTTCCGACGATCTCCTCAAGCTCAACTACTCTTTCCCCCTCCCCCCCCCCCCCCCCCCCCCCCCCCCCCCCCCCCCCCCCCCCCCCCCCCAACCCCAACAAGAATTAAATCGACCGTTATCGCCTTATCGCTAATTTGGCTCCCATACCGTTGGGAACGCCAGGGAGATTAATTACAGTTTCACCCGCGTCTGTTTGTATGTTTGTCTGTCAGCAAGTTTACGGAGGGGGAGGGGGGGGGGGGGGAGGGGGGTAACCAACCAACAACTACCACACCGAATAGAATTAACTTTGGTGTAACAACGCAACGTGGCCCTGGGAGGGATCTGTTCAAAGGATCCGGATCAAAGACCAGGCCCGGGATCAGTTGGGCAGATGATAGCCACAGCATGTGAGTTGATTTGAACGACACGGGGGAGGATGGGATGTGACAAGGCAGGGACGAACCCGTTTAAATGTTGGTACGGATCTGTGGTGTGGGTCTATTGTTTGGATGTATGGTGTGGATCTTTGGTGTAGATCTGTGGTGCAGATCTGCGGTGTGGATCTGTGGTGTAGATCTGTGGTGCAGATCTGCGGTGTGGATCTGTGGTACGGATCTCTGGTGTGGATCTGTGGTATAGATCTATGGTGTGGATATGTGGTGTGGATCTGTGGTGTTGATCTGTGGTACGGATCTCCGGTGTGGATCTGTGGTATGGATCTATGTGTAGATCTGTGATGTGGATCTGTAGTGTGGATCTGTCATGAGCATCTTGATGTGGATATGTGGAGCAGATCTGTGGGGTGGATCTGTAATATGGATCTGTGATGTGGATCTGTAGTGGCGATCTGTGGTGTGGATCTGTGGTGTGGATCTGTGGAGTGGATTTGTGGTGAGGATCTGTGGTGTAAGCCTGTGATGTGGATCTGTGGTGTAAGCCTGTGGTGTGGATCTGGGGTGTGGATCTGTGATGTGAACCTGTGGTAGGATGTGGTGTGGATCTGTAATGTGGGATCTGCAGTGCGGATCTGTGGTGTGGATCTGTGATGCAGATCTGTGGTGTGGATCTGTGGAGGGGATCTGTAGTGTGGATCTGTGGTGAGGATTTGTGGTAAAGATCTGTGGTGAGGATCTGTCGTAAGATCTGTGGTGTGGATCTGTGGTGCGGATCTGTGGTGTGGATCTGTAGTGAGGATCTGTTTTGTGGATCTGTGGTGCGGATCTGTGTTGAGTACCTATGATGTGGATCTGTGGTATCGGATCTGTGTTGAGTACCTATGATGTGGATCTGTGTATCGGATCTGTGTTGAGTACCTATGATGTGGATCTGTGGTGAGGATCTGTCGTAAAGATCTGTGGTGTGGATATGGGGTGATGATATGTGGTGCGGATCTGTGTTGAGTACCTGTGATGTGGATCTGTGGTATGGATCTGTAGAGGGGATCTGCGGAAGGGATTTGTGGTGAGGATCTGTCGTAAAGATCTGTGGTGTGGATCTGAAGTGAGGATCTGTAGTTAGAATCGTTGTACAGATCTGTGGTGAGGATCTGTAGTGAGAATCTGTTGTACAGATCTGTGGTGCAGGTCTGTATTGCAGATCTGTGGTGTGGATCTATGGTATAGATATGTGGTGTGGATCTGAGGAGAGGATTTGTAGTGTAGATCTGTGGTGTGGTTTGTGGCGTGGATCTGTGGTGTGGATCTATGGTACAGTTGTGTGGTGTGGATCTGAGGAGAGGATCTGTAGTGTGGATCTGTGGTGTGGATCTATGGTATGGATCTGTGGTGTGGATCTTAGGAAGGATCTGTGGTGTGGATCTGAGGAGAGGATCTGTGGTGTGGATCTCAGGAGAGGATCTGTTGTGTGGATCTATGGTGTGGATCTGTGGTGTGGATCTGTGGTATGGATCTATGATGTGGATCTGTGGTGTGGATCTGTGGTATGGATCTGAGGAGAGGCTCTATGGTGTTGATCTGAGGAGAAGCTCTGTGGTGTGGATCTGAGGAGAGGATCCATGGTGTGGATCTGTAGTGCAGAGCTGAGGAGAGAATCTGCGGCGTGGATCTGTAGTGCGGATCTGTGGTGTGGATTTACGGTGAGGGTCTGAGGTGTGGATCTGTGGCGTGGATTTACGGTGAGGATCTGAGGTGGGGATCTGTGGTGTGGATCTGTGATGTGGATTTACGGTGAGGATCTGAGTGGGGATCTGTGGCATGGATCTGTAGTGTGGATTTACAGTGAGGATCTGAGGTGGGGATCTGTGGTGTGGATCTGTGATGTGGATTTACAGTGAGGATCTGAGGTGGGGATCTGGGGCGTGGATCTGTAGTGCGGATCTGTGGTGTGGATTTACGGTGAGGATCTGAGGTGTGGATCTGTGTGTGGATCTGTGATGTGGATTTACGGTGAGGATCTGAGGCGTGGATCTGTGGCGTGGATCTGTAGTCGGATCTGTGGTGTGGATTTACAGTGAGGATCTGAGGTGGGATCTGTGGTGTGGATCTGTGATGTGGATTATCAGTGAGAATCTGAGGTGGGGATCTGTGGCGTGGATCTGTAGTGGGGATCTGTGGTGTGGATTTACGGTGAGGATCTGAGGTGTGGATCTGTGGTGTGGACTGTGATGTGGATTTACGGTGAGGATCTGAGGGGGGGATCTGTGGCGTGGATCTGTAGTCGATCTGTGGTGTGGATTTACAGTGAAGATCTGAGGTGTGGATCTGTGGTGTGGATCTGTGATGTGGATTTACGGTGAGGGTCTGAGGTGGGGATCTGAGGGGTGGATCTGTAGTGTGGATCTGTGGTGTGGATTTAGGGTGAGGATCTGAGGTGTGCATCTGTGGCGTGGATTTACGGTGAGGATCTGAGGTGTGATCTGTGGTGTAGATCTGTGATGTGGATTTACGGCGAGGATCTGAGGTGGGGATCTGAGGGGTGGATCTGTAGTGTGGATCTGTGGTGTGGATTATGGTGGGGATCTGTGGTTTGGATCTGTGATGTGGATTTAGGGTGAGGATCTGAGGTGGTGACTGTGGTGGGGATTTATGTTGAGCACCTGTCGTGTGGATCTGTGGGTGGATCTGTGGGGTGGATCTGCGGATCTGGAGGATCTGTGGTGGGAATCTGTGATTCTGGTCTGCTGGAGGGTCTGTGGGGTGGATTTGTGGTGTGGATCAGTGGCACGGATCTGTTGTGCTGGTTGATGATGTGGATCTGTAGTGCTGATCTGTGATGGGAATTTGATGTGCTGATCTGTGGTGGGGATGTGTTGTGCTGATCTGTGGTGGGGATTTGTTTGTGCTGATCTGTAGTGGGGATTTGTTGTGCTGATCTGTTGTGCTGATCTGTGGTGGGGATGTGTTGTGCTGATCTGTGGTGGGGATGTGTTGTTGTGCTGATCTGTTGTGGGATTTGTTGTGCTGATCTGTGGTGGGGATTTTGTTGTTGTGCTGATCTGTTGTGGGGATGTGTTGTGCTGATCTGTAGTGGGGATTTGTTTTGCTGATCTGTTGTGCTGATCTGTGGTGGGGATGTGTTGTGCTGATCTGTGGTGGGGATTTGTTGTGCTGATCTGTGGTGGGGATGTGTTGTTGTGCTGATCTGTTGTGGGGATTGTTGTGCTGATCTGTGGTGGGGATTTGTTGTGCTGATCTGTGGTGGGGATGTGTTGTTGTGCTGATCTGTTGTGGGATTTGTTGTGCTGATCTGTAGTGGGGATTTGTTGTGGTGATCTGTAGTGGGGATTTGTTGTGCTGATCTGTGGTGGGGATTTGTTGTGCTGATCTGTGGTGGGGATTTGTTGTGCTGATCTGTAGTGGGGATTTGTTGTGCTGATCTGTGGTGGGGATGTGTTGTGCTGATCTGTTGTGCTGATCTGTAGTGGGGATGTGTTGTGCTGATCTGTGGTGGGGATTTCTTGTGCTGATCTGTGGGGGGGATTTGTTGTGCTGATCTGTAGTGGGAATTTGTTGTGCTGATCTGTGGTGGGATTTGTTGTGCTGATCTGTGGTGGGGATTTGTTGTGCTGATCTGTAGTGGGAATTTGATGTGCTGATCTGTGGTGGGATTTGTTGTGCTGATCTGTGGTGGGGATTTGTTGTGCTGATCTGTAGTGGGAATTTGTTGTGCTGATCTGTAGTGGGAATTTGTTGTGCTGATCTGTTGTGCTGATCTGTGGTGGGGATGTGTTGTGCTGATCTGTAGTGGGATTTGTTGTGCTGATCTGTTGTGCTGATCTGTAGTGGGGATTTGTTGTGCTGATCTGTATGGGAATTTGTTGTGCTGATCTGTAGTGGGGATTTGTTGTGCTGACCCTGTAGTGGGAATTTGTTGTGCTGATCTGTAGTGGGAATTTGTTGTGCTGATCTGTTGTGCTGATCTGTGGTGGGGATGTGTTGTGTTGATCTGTAGTGGGGATTTGTTGTGTTGATCTGTTGTGCTGATCTGTGGTGGGGATGTGTTGTGCTGATCTGTAGTGGGGATTGTTGTGCTGATCTGTAGTAGGGATTTTTTTGTGCTGATCTGTAGTGGGAATTTGTTGTGCTGATCTGTTGTGCTGATCTGTGGTGGGGATGTGTTGTGCTGATCTGTAGTGGGATGTGTTGTGCTGATCTGTAGTGGGGATTTGTTGTGCTGATCTGTTGTGCTGATCTGTGGTGGGGATGTGTTGTGCTGATCTGTAGTGGGGATTTGTTGTGCTGATCTGTTGTGGGATTTGTTGTGCTGATCTGTAGTGGGAATTTGTTGTGCTGATCTGTAGTGGGGATTTGTTGTGCTGATCTGTAGTGGGAATTTGTTGTGCTGATCTGTAGTGGAATTTGTTGTGCTGATCTGTTGTGCTGATCTGTGGTGGGGATGTGTTTGTGTTGATCTGTAGTGGGGATTTGTTGTGCTGATCTGTTGTGCTGATCTGTGGTGGGGATGTGTTTGTGCTGATCTGTAGTGGGGATTTGTTGTGCTGATCTGTAGTGGGGATTTGTGTGCTGATCTGTAGTGGGAATTTGTTGTGCTGATCTGTTTGTGCTGATCTGTGGTGGGGATGTGTTGTGCTGATCTGTAGTGGGGATGTGTTGTGCTGATCTGTAGTGGGGATTTGTTGTGCTGATCTGTAGTGAGGATTTGTTGTGCTGATCTGTAGTGGGGTTTGTGTTGTGCTGATCTGTGGTGGGATGGTGTTGTGCTGATCTGTGGTGGGATGTGTTGTGCTGATCTGTGGTGGAGATGTGTTGTGCTGATCTGTAGTGGAGATGTGTTGTGCTGATCTGTAGTGGGAATTTGATGTGCTGATCTGTGGTGGGGATGTGTTGTGCTGATCTGTGGTGGGATGTGTTGTGCTGATCTGTAGTGGGATTTGTTGTGCTGATCTGTAGTGGGAATTTGATGTGCTGATCTGTGGTGGGGATGTTTTTGTGCTGATCTGTAGTGGGGATTTGTTGTGCTGATCTGTAGTGGGAATTTGATGTGCTGATCTGTGGTGGGATGTGTTGTGCTGATCTGTAGTGGGGATTTGTTGTGCTGATCTGTAGTGGGGATTTGTTGTGCTGATCTGTGGTGGGGATGTGTTGTTGTGCTGATCTGTAGTGGGGATTTGTTGTGCTGATCTGTAGTGGGGATTTGTTGTGCTGATCTGTAGTGGGGATGTGTTGTGCTGATCTGTGGTGGGGATGTGTTTGTGCTGATCTGTGGTGGGATTTGTTGTGCTGATCTGTGGTGGGGATGTGTTGTGCTGATCTGTGGTGGGGATTTGTTGTGCTGATCTGTGGTGGGGATGTGTTGTGCTGATCTGTTGCGCTGATCTGTGGTGGGATGCGTTTTGCTGATCTGTACTGGGATTTGTTGTGCGAATCTGTGGTGAGGAGGTGGGGCGTGGATCTGTAGCGTGGATCCGGATCAAAAGGTGGATCTCGGATCTATTCGACCTCTTTAGAGATCTCCCCTTGTGCCCTTCTTGATCACAGAGCCAAACGGGGGGGGGGGGGGGGGGGGAGGGGGACCCGAAATTCTGGACCCCTCCCCCCACTCCTTCCTATCTCACTTTGTGTTTTGGCATGTCTTTCCCCTATTCTCACCGGGGAAAATCTCCAGACTTCTCTTCGAAACTCTCTTCCCTCCCCCTTTCATATCACTGATCCGGCCCTGTATCACTAAATTTCTGTTTTTTTGTTGTTTGTTTTTTGTTTTGTGTCTTCATTGCAGTCTATCCATCAAAGCAGTTGCAGCAGTGGACAACCCGTGGATCATACAAACTACAGCTTTCCTTTGGGTACTGAGAGTGAGAATTCGAACCACCTCGTCAGTCGACTAGACAAGACGTTACCATTTCTAGTACTCGGGGACAAAACATATTTAATATACTGTTTAAAAAAAAAAAAAAGAAAAAAAAAGAAGAAAAAAACACTTATACTTTTGGTGACGAAAATATATTTCAAATTTCATTAATTTAGCAAAAAGTTCGATTTAATATCATTTCACCGCAGAATTCCGTTTAGTTCCAAGGTCATTAATTCCAGTTTCATTTCCAGTGTCTGTGTTCCAGTTCACATCGCCGATCCCTACCGTTCCGGGCAGCGAGGCAGTAAGAGGTAGGTATGTATGTCCACCACCTGCAGCAGCAACGGCCCGGCACCTGGCTGGCTGGCATGGAGCGGATCATCTCCGCTGGCATGGTGTCCCACTCCTCCTGGAGGGCGGTGAACAGCTCGTTGACGTTGTCAGGGGCGTGCACTCGCGCCCGGACTCGTCTGTCCAGCTCATCCCAAAACGAACTCAATGAGACTGAGATCTGGCGACACTGAGGGCCAGGGAAGTACGCTGATGTTGTTGTTGGCGCTGATTTGGCGCTGATGTTGTTGTTGGCGTTGATTTGGCGCTGATGTTGTTGCTGGCGAGGGTTTGCATAGTTAGTCGTGTAATCCGACTGGCGTTAAATGCGTGAGCACACGTAAAGCACAGACGTAAAGGTTTTTCCACCGGTTGGTTAACATCCGACCAGTGCTTTGGCATACACAGAGAAGATATTATAAAAGTATGCGTGTTTTTTGTTTGTTTGTTGTTGTTGGGTTTTTTTTGACAGTGTAGTATCTTGACATGATTGGAAGGGGTTTTCTCTTTGTTGTCTGTGGCCCTTACAGACAGAATTGATCTTCCTTGTACTGAAGATGGGATTGTGTGTTGGCACAAAGAGAAGATGGATTATAGATCAGGTTGTATAAAACAAAAACTATCCCAGAAAAAGGCTGGTGTGCATTCTGGGACAGCATTCTTCTTAAAACCGAAAAGGCAGAGGAGTCAAATTACCACTTTCCGCGGTCACTGAGGAGAAACAATCAGGTTTCGAAATATCGGTATCTGACCAGGAGTTATATGTTAGTGAGTTTCCTCCCTATTGGAGAGTGTCTCCCCCTTGGAGACTATAAGCTTGCTGAAGGCTCATTTTGAGAAGCATTTATTTTATTTTTCCCCATTCACCCACTCAAGCACATACTGTTAGTTAGGCAGAAGTATCTACCACTGCAGATATGTATGCTTATCTCCCCCTATTTCTTCAATCTAAGACATAAGAGCAAGCTTTGTTTATAATTGAATACTTCTTGCAGTCATTGCAACACCAAGCTGCTCTGTAAGTTGCTGGAATGGTGCTCGGTACTTATCCTTGGAATTTATTAGTTTATTGTAATTTAGTCCCTTGTGGATTCATTCCAAGAACTGGCCCTCAGCACTTGTGTCTTAAGAGGTTATCTTTTTATATTTTCTACTTTTCACAAGTAAATGTAGCTTGTTTTGCTCTTTCATGATTTTCTTTTGCTTCTTAGGTGGTACCTTTGCTTGGTTTTTTGAAAACTCAACAAACATACTATGGTATGGCACACCAGCCTTTTTCTGGGATAGCATTCTTCTTAAAGCCGAAAAGGCAGCGGAGTCAAATTACCACTTTCCACGGTCACTGAGTAGAAACAATCAGGTTTCGAAATATCGGTATCTGACCAGGAGTTATATGTTAGTGAGTTTCCCTCCCTATTGGAGAGTGTCTCCCTCTTGGAAGCTTGCTAAAGGCTCATTTTGAGAAGCATTTATTTTATTTTATTTTTCCCCATTCACCCACTCAAGCACATACTGTTAGTTAGGCAGAATTATCTACCACTGCAGATATAAATGCTTATCTCCCCCTATTTCTTCAATCTAAGACATAAGAGCAAGTTTTGTTTATAATTCAATATATATATATATATATATATATATATATATATATATATGGGTGTGTAGGGGGGAGGTCGCCGAATTCTGTAAACTTCTTTTGGATTGACAACTGATAAAAAATTTAAAAAA
>CM031627.1:29670652-29690652 GCA_018398815.1 Conus ventricosus | reverse complement strand
AGGAAGAAAGGAAAAAGGAAGAAAGGAAAATGAAAAAGGAAGAAAGGAAAAGAAAGAAAGGAAAAAATAGAAAAAGGAAGAAAGGAAAAAGGAAGACAGAAAAAGGAAGAAAGGAAAAAGGAAGAAAGGAAAAATGAAAAAGGAAGAAAGGAAAAAGAAGAAAGAAAAAGGGAAAAAAGGAAAAAGAAGAAAGAAAACAGGAAGAAAGGAAGAAAGGAAAAAGGAAGAAAGGAAAAAGGAAGAAAGGGAAAAGGAAGAAAGAAAAAGGAAGAAAGAAAAAGGAAGAAAGGAAAAAGGAAAAAGGAAGACAGGGAAAAGGAGAAAGGAAAAAGAAGAAAGGAAAAATGAAAAAGGAAAAAGGAAAAATGAAAAAGGAAGAAAGGAAAAAGAAAGAAAAGGAAAAAGGAAAAAGGAAGAAAGGAAAAAGAAAAGGAAAAAGGAAAAAGGAAAAAGGAAAAGGAGAAAAAGGAAAAAGAGAAGAAAGGAAGAAAGAAAAAGGAAGAAAGAAAAAGAAAAAAGGAAAAATGAAGAAAGGAAAAATGAAAAAGGAAGAAAGGAAAAGGAAGAAAGGAAGAAAGGAAAAAGAAAAAGGAAAAAGGAAAAAGGAAGAAAGGAAAAAAAAAAAGGAAAAAGGAAGAAAGGAAGAAAGGAAAAAGGGAAGAAAGGAAAAAGGAAGAAAGGAAAACGGAAGAAAGGAAAAATGAAAAAGGAAGAAAGGAAAAAGAAGAAAGAAAGGAAAAAAGGAAGAAAGGAAAAAGGAAGAAAGGAAAAAGGAAGAAAGAAACTGGAAGACAGGAAAAAGGAAGAAAGGAAAAAGGAAAAAGGAAGAAAGGAAGAAAGGAAAAAGGAAGAAAGGAAAAAGAAAAAGAAAGGAAGAAATGAAAAAGGAAGAAAGGAAAAGAAAAGAAAAGAAAAGAAGAAAGGAAAAAGGAAGAAAGGAAAAATGAAAAAGGAAGAAAGAAAAGGAAGAAAGGAAAAAGGAAGAAAGGAAAAAGAAGAAAGGAAAAAGAAAAAGGAATGAAGGAAAAGGAAGAAAGGAAAAAGAAAAAGAAAGAAAAAGGAAAAAGAAAAGAAGAAAGGAAAAAGGAAGAAAGGAAAAAGGAAGAAAGAAAAAGGAAGAAAGAAAAATAAGAAAGAAAAAAGAAAGAAAAAGGAGAAAGGAAAAGAAGAAAGAAAAAGGAAGAAAGGAAAAAAGGAAGAAAGGAAAAGGAAGAAAGAAAAAGGAAGAAAGGAAAAGGAAGAAAGGAAAAGGAAGAAGGAAACTGGACAAGAGGACCGAACAAGGGGAGTGGAGAGAGGAGGAGGAGGAGGGAAAAGTAGCTGGTGTAGGGCTGAGCAAAGGGAAGACAACTCCTCAATCCCATCAACCATGACCGGCTGCAAGCCTACTTTGAAAGAAGAGAGAGGGAGAAACCAGATTTAGGGAAGGATGAATTGACCCCCCCCCCCCCCCAAAAAAAAAAAAAAAAAAAAAAAAAAAAGCAAAAAAAAAAAAAAAAAAAAAATATCGCCCATCGGACATCCTTGTACAAGTGGTGTGAAGGATAAACCGTTTTGGACACTGACACCGACAAACCGGATTGCGTCGGGAGAGGGATGTGGGGGGGGGGGGGGAGGTAGGGGAGGTAGGCGGGGGAGATGCGCAGGGGTAGTTGAAGGGGCGTGGGAGGGGGGGGGGGGAGGGGGGAAGAGGACTGACGTGGGAGATCTCTTGGTCTGATCTGATGGGCTTGTGCCTGGATCCTGTTTGGTGGGTGATGGTCTTTTACTTCTTCATCTCCACGCCCATCCCTTCTCTTGTCTCCCGTCTCTCTTCTGAGGGTACTCTGTCTAGTTCAAGCTGTCTGACACTCTGTGTGTGTGTGTGTGTGTGTGTGTGTGTGTGTGTGTGCGCGCGCGCGCGCGTGCGCGCATGTGTGTGTGTGTGTGTGTGTGTGTGTGTGTGTGTGTGTGTGTGTGTGTGTGTGTGTGTGTGTGTGTGTATGTGTGTGTGTGCCTGTGTGTGTGTGTGGTGTGTGTGTGTGTGTGTGTGTGTGTGTGTGTGTGTGTGTGTGTGTGTGGTCAATTCTTTTTTTTTTTAATCGTCGTTACTGGTTTTTTTTACTTTGCTTACTTAAAACTCTCTCTCTCTCTCTCTCTCCTCCGTCTCTCTCTCTCACCCCTCTTTCTTCCCTCCTCTCTCCCCTCCTCTCAACTCTCTCTCGTCAACCTCTCTCCCTCTCTCCTCTCTCTCGTCCTCTCTCCTCTCTCGACGGCTAATTCCCCAATGTTTTGTTTTCCAGGATTGTAAAATCCTTTTTCTTGTGTTTTTATTTAAATATCAGATAACATTTCGTCCCTGTAAAGAAAGGTAAAAGAAACCGACACACGTTTTACCTCCAAATGTTTCTTGACTGACTAGATTTGAGTCGAATCAAGCTTTCAAATGGGTATTCAATAGCAAATTCCTAAAAGTGTACAAGCACCAAACATTTTACGATACCTATGGATAAACCGAAAAGCAAAATCATAGGAGTCTTACATGCTCTTTCTTTCGGCCCTTTCTTTCATTCTTCCTTCCTTTCTTTCCGTCCTATATTTCATCCTTCATTTTTCCTTTCATATTCTTTCTTTCTTTCCTTCCTTCTTCCGTCTTATTCTTCTTTCGGTTGTTTTTTTTTTCTCCCCCCGTATCAAAAATAGCTTTGCAAGGTACACATAACCCAGATCCATACTTTCTTTTTGTCTCTGGCTTTAGGAAAGAAGACCGAGAAGGGAACAAAGAAGAAAGACAGAAAAAAAGAAGGGGAGGAGGAGGAGAAAGAAGAATAATTGTTCTAAAAAGCTTCATTGCTAGCGGCAATAATGACACCAATCTCTCTCAAACTTCGACAATGACAACGATCTCTATAAACAGACGACAATGACAACGAGCTCAGTAACAGCGACAAAGACAACTGATCTCTATAACATCGACAATGACAACGATCACTATAAACCAGCGACAATGACAACAATCTCTATACAGCGACCAATGACAACGATCTCTCTAACAGCGACAAAGACAACGATCTCTATAACAGCGACCAATGACAACAATCTCAATAACTAGCGACCATGACAACAATCTCTATAAACAGCGACAATGAGCCAACGAATCTCTATAACAGCGACAATGACGACAACGACAACAAGGAGCAAAACACTTGCAATGATATCAGCACCAAGAAAAGCTATAATGGTGATGATGATGAATGAAGATGATGATTGATGATGATGATGATGATGGATGGCGACGGGCGATGATGATGATGTAATGATATATGATGATGAGATGATGATGATGATATGATGATGATGATGATTGATATATGATGATGATGATAACATAGAAACAACAACAACAATCATCATCACATCACCATCATCAAGTACTACCCATTATATCACAATTGATGTGATGATGATGGTGGTGAGGATGTTGATGATGATGATGAAGAAGATGATGATGATGATGAGGATGATGATAATCATAATGAATGTAGAAAAAATTAACAACAATGAGCATGCCTACAGCAATACCAACAAGAACAACAACACAACAATAATAACAGTAATCATACCGATAATGATCTAAAACAACAGCAACAAAAATAAGGAGGAAAAGCAATGAAAGAAAGAAAGAAAAAAAAAAGAAAAGGAAAATGGTATAAATGGTGACAGGACAGACGGCCCATACAGACGAGCCGACAGACGCCAGTACAGACAACATACAGACAGACAGACAACAGACAGACAGACAAAGAGACTGAACCACGAACAGACCAAAAAAAAAAAAAAAAAAAAAAAAAAAAAAAGAGGGTGGTAATGACGAGGCCATACCGGTATGAACCTCCTCAACGCTACGAGAACGGTCCCCGAAAATGAAAAATCACCATTTCATGCTTAAACAGGATTCCCCCCAAGACAAGGACGAAAATAAGCTGGGAACTAAGAATTGGGGGGGGGGGGGGGGGGGGGTGGGGGGGGGGGGGTGGGGGGGGGGGGGGGGGGGGGGGGGGGGGGGCGGTGGAGCGGGGGGGGGGGGGGGGGGGGGGGGGGGGGGGGGGGGGGGGGGGGGGGGGGAGGGGGGGGGGGGGGGGGGGGGGGGGGGGGTGGGGGGGGGTGGGGGGGGGGGCGGGAGGGAGGGGAGTGGGGGGAGCTAGGGTGGAAGGAGAAAGAAAGAAAAAAGGGAAAGAATGGGAAGGAAGGAGGGGGGGTGAGATGAAGTGGAAGATGGGGAGTACTGAGCTGGGGCGACAGAGAGAGAGTAGAGAAGAGAAGAGAGAAGAGAGAGAGATAGAGAGAGAAGGTGAGACACAAAACTACAGGAGAACAACAGAGAGAGAGAGAGACCACAAAAGAGAGAGAGAGAGAAGGAAGAGAGAGAGAGAGAGAGAAAGAGAGACAGAGAGAGAGAACATAGAAGAGAGACCAGGCGAGAGGAAGAAGGAGAGAGAGAGGAGAGGAGAAAGAGAGAGAGAGAGAAGGGAGAGAGAGAGACAGAGAGAGGAGAGGATAGGAAGAGAGAGGACACCAAGAAGATAGAGAGAGAAGTTATGAAACAAACACCATGCAAAATAAACGGCACCGGAAGGGACGGGAGAGTACGCGGCAAGGGAGGGGGGGGGGGGGGGGTAGAGGGAGGAAGAAGGTAGGGGTGGGGGTGGGGTTTGTGAACATAAGGAGGAGTGGGAACGAACGATCAAAAGTGGCAGATGCAGCCGCAGAAGAGAAGGGTGAAAAGGGAAAAAGGAGAGGGCAGGGTAAACAAAGAACGGGAGGGGGGGTGGGGGAGGGAGCGGGGAAGACACGGAAGGAGAGGATTGGCGTGGGTGGGGGTGGAGTGGGGGTATGGAGGGTGGAAGGCAACACCACAAAACGCAAACTGGCAAGGGATCATGGTCGTGAAATGTCACAACCCATTAATGTCAGGGGACCAAAACAAAAAAGAAAAGAAACACATCACTACTCCCACACGAGGTTCACGGGAGAAATCTCTTACAAAAAACACACACAACACACAACAGACAGGTGCCGCGGCCTCTGCCCCCAGGCGCGCGCACCGTACAACATAAAACACACATCACATCACACTACACCACACACACACACACACACACGAGCCCAAACTACGCGCCCGCACCAAAAAGCGCAGTAACACCGGCGCAGCCAGCAAGCGCGCCTGATTCAAATAGAAACAGGGCGTCGCGCGTCCCGCACGCGTGCTGGCCGAGAGCACGGGGAAAAAAGTGGGAGGGAGATAAGGGTTACGAGGGAGGGGCGTTTATTACATATGGGCCTGGTAGGCAGAGGGCCGGAGAGAGGACACAGCAATGAAACAAACTTGAGACGTTAGTGGACCCATCGATCATGGCGTAGACCGGAAGGAGGAGAGAGAGAGAAGAGAGAGAGAGAGAGCGAGAGAGAGAGAGAATGATGAGAGGGAAGGGGGGGTGGTGGGGGGCGGAGGAAAAACCCAACGTATACAAAAGCCCGCCCTTGGTCAGAAAAGTGCGGAACTTTCTAGTTCTGATATTAGTGGTGGATATGAAAGGATAAACCGTAGTAAAAGCCCGTGGGGACCCAAAAAGTGGCGTGTGTGTTATGGGCGGTGGGCAAAGAGGATCGGTATATGTCCGTCACCCCCCCCGGACACGCACTAACCGAACCGCACACCTCTCTGGGCATGATTGATGCCTGGGGATCCTGACACCTGTTTGTTGGAACAAATGGGCTGGTGCTCAAAACCCCCCTCCCTCCAACCACCCCTATATTTTTTCTCCCCCCCCCCCTTCTCCTTTCCTCTCCTTAGCTCTCTCTTGTTTTGGGCTGTTGGGTCTCCTCTCACTCCTCTCGACGAGGCTCACTCCCACTCTGTGGGCTATGGTCTCCCCCCCTCTCTCTCCTCCCTCTCCCCCTCCTAGCCACCCGCCCCGGCCCTCCCCCCCGGCCCCCCCCCACCCTCCTCTCCCCTCCCCCCTCCCCCTCCTCTCCATCTCTCGTCCTCACTCTCTCACTCACTCTCCCTCTCTCTCTCTCTGTCTTGGGTTGGGCTATGGTCTCAGCCCTCCTCAACTCTCTCTCTCTCTCTCCCCCTGCCTCTACTACCCCTCCTCTCCTCCCTCTCTCCTCTTCTCTCTCTCTCTCTCTCTCTTTGGGCTAAGGTCTCTCCCGCCCCTCACTCTATCTGTGGCTATGGTCTCCCTCTCTCTCTCTCGTGCATCACTCAACTCTGTGGCTATATCTTCTCTATCCACTCTCTCTCACTCTGGGCAAATGGTCACCTCTCTCTCACTCTCTCTGTGGGCTATAGTCTCCTCTCTCCCTCTCACTCTCATCTCTCTCTCTCTCCTCTCTCTCTCTCTCCTCTGTGGGCTATGTGTCTCCTCTCTTCACTACGTCTGTGGCGAATGGTCTCCTCTCTCTCTCTCTCTCCTCCGGCTCTCTCCTTCCTCGTCTCTCCCACTCCCTTCCTCCTCTCTCTCCCCCTCTCTCGATCCCATCGTCTTCCCTCTTCCTCCTCTCTCTCTTCCTCTCACAGCTCTCTGTGGGCTATGGTCTCCTCTCTCTCCACTCAGTGGGCAATGGACTCCTCTCTCTCTCTCGTCTGTGGGCTATAGGTCGCACCTCTCTCACGCACTCTGTGGGCTATAGTCTCCTCTCTCACTCTCTCAGTGGCTATATAGTCCTCCCTCTCTCACTCTCTCACTCACTTCCTGTGGAGAGAGGGGTCCTTGAACTGTGTTCGAGTGGGAGAAGACACAACTACGCAAATTCGCTCCGTAAATTAAAGGGATTAATAACTGCTGTTTGTGTATGACTTAACTGGCTTCGCCCTCTGTCTTCGTGTAACGAGCTCCTGAAGGTGCTTATGCCTTGTGGATACCAGATTTCCGCATGTGCGATGGCGGATCTTTGTGCCATTTTTGTGGCTTCCATTGTGGAAAAGGAGCAAGAAACGAGAGGCCGCCGCCATGCAACAGAAGACATTGAGGTTCGGCGTGTCGCAACGGTGGCCTCGTTGGTTTGGGCGCTCCTCACATACTTTTGTTTTGGGGGAGTTTTTTATTGCAATGATGGCGATTCCGAGCAAAACCCCAGGGCCAACCAAGAGCATCTGCGACAGTCCTCGTCACAGTGGACCGACGAAGAACCAGCTACGTACAAATCTGAAGCCGGCCTTCTCCAGCACGCCAACAGTTACGTCATCTCCGTAGAACCTACCATAAATGGAGTGCAAGGCCATGCATCACACACTCAACACGAGGTTTTTGATGAGAGAAGGCAGAGATGGAAAGAATTCGAGACAATTTTAGCTGCCCTACATGGTGAGTTGAATCCCAGAAGAGGAGGTGAGGTCCTTCCACATGGATAAACGCAGACACTCCGCAACACCAACACAACCTGAAGAAGAGGATCCAGGAACTTGGAGAGGAAGACAGACGACCTGGAGGGAACGGTCGAATGCGGGAACACAACGTTATCTCGTTGGACGTTTCCCATTCCCGCAAAGACAGCGAGACAAAAGACTACCGCAAGACTGTGAAAAGTATTGTGAAGGACCAGCTTAAAGAAAAACTTGAAATAAGTGGTGTGATATAGAAATTCGAACCGCGTTCACACAAATGCGCCTCAACTTCCAAGCCGACAGAAGTCACCAGTTATTGACCGCTGGCACTTTTCAAGGACAAAGAAAAAATTCTAAAGCAAAAGCAGAAACGGAAGGGCACTCCAGTGATTTTTGGAGAGGACCTTCTCGTCCGGGAGAGGAAATAAGGAGACAGCTTCCCCCTCATCTGAATAAAGCTCGTAGTGAGGGAAAGCAGGCCACTAGGTGTTCGAACCTCTCCCTTATTGAGGGTAAAAGGTACGACTAGAAGTCGATGGTACAAAATCTCCGTGAAATTCAATAGTTGGGTGGCCTGTCCCGCAATGACACCGGGACACCGCGTCCACCTAGAAACTGAACGAGGACGTGTTAACAGTTCCGTGCAGAACGGTAACTGAGCCGCACAGAAAGCGAGGTCCGTCGCTGAGAAAGATAAGGCTTGTATGACAGAGTTGGCACTAGTTGTCCGGGGTGAGAAGGACGGGGGTCAAATGGGATCACGACGAAAGAACTGTTGTTAATAATCCTCATGGACTGTTTTTGATAATGTTGTTTTTTTTCTGAATTATTGTACAACATATGTTGCATGACACAAATGCTGCACTGAAGTCATAACGAGGGAAGGATGTCCATAATTAAATGAATTGAACATTGATTGTTTACTGAAGTTAACGACAAAAGAGAAAGGTAGTGTTAAATTGGTATCACAAGGAAAAGAAGTAATATTAGTGTGTGAAAGTGATATTAGCGAGATGTGTACATGAACGAATAGGATGACCACCAGCACAAATAATTTAATAGCAATGAAAATGTAACATCCGATATGTTCAATTCACCAATCTTGAATGAAATGGTCCCACTTATGTTTATTTTTTAACACTGGAATGTTAATGGACTTCTTTCTAAAGATTAATCAAAAAAGGTATTTCCTTCTTACCTATTCAATCTTGACATTAGATGTCTGTTGAAACCTTGTAAGAGAATCTGACTCTTACTAATTTCACAAACAGTCCAAGCTATATAAAGCCAGCATAAAAAGTTCAAATCAAAGGGAGACGATCTGGGGGTAATACATGTGTCTTGTTAGAAAAGAGAAGTTCCGTATTTTCATTCATGAGATCAAGGTAATACTCCCGATGTACTTTTTGGCTTCCTGAAATGACAAGAATTTTGTTTGATCTATCAAGAATTGTTTTTGTATGTGTGTTTCGTATTTCCCCCTGAAGCTTCGCCCTTTTTTGATACCCACTTAGATTTATTGACAACGGCATAATTCCCTTGAAGAGTGTATTGTTGAACTATACCTGAATATGGTCAATGTGCATGTGTCCTCGTACTGGGATTTTCAACAGCCAAACAGCAAATTTTTCTCCAGAAATTTTTTACATGACGATGAATTTGGTACTAGTATTGAAAGTAGAGTGCTCTTGCGATTATTTACGTAGAAAAAATCCAGCAGACCAAGTACTGAAATAACTACGGAAAAAATTTGTTTGACATAATGGGGCACCTACTCATGGTTATTAATAATTCTTTAGATGGATAAGTAATGGAGACCTTGAATGGAAATTAATACGTTTTGTCCTCATCTGGAAACAGTGTTAAATGATTATTTTTCCTTTGGCTTTTCTTCTAAAAATTTGTTCTCTGCCGTTGTCCTCCTCGTCTTGTAGGATTAGTAGTTTCAGAGAGAGAGTAGAATCTGATCACATACCGACTTGAATTTTCATTTAAAAGTGGTTAAGAAGCTAAACCATTACTCTGGAGGTTGATAATGTGAAGAAGTATAATGAAAAGTTTGTGTGGTGAATAGTGAAGTAACACAGTCTTAATTGGATCAATGCATTCCTCTCCTGAAGATTAAGGCTTACATAAATATGCGTTTAATTCAGACGAGCATGAAGACAAATGAAGCTCTGAATGTTTTGGTAATTGTTTGTTGAGGACTGTAACCACTTAATGGAGCTTGTTTGAAAAACGAATTTAATAATTGATATTTTAAGCAAACCGTAGGTGACTGGTATGATAAAAATGTAAATTCAAGTATGGGAAAAGCGAAACGTATATTTGCAAGATATTGCCCGGCAAACGAAAGATCCAACCCGATAGGTGCTCTTAACTGTGGTAGCGAGAAGAGAAAATAAGAATGATTTATACAGGGGGGTAGAGGGGGGGTGGGGGGGACGAAAAGGAAAAAGAGCATAATGATTTACTACTGGATAAGTAAACTGTGGTCCCATAAAAAATTCCAAGAAAGAATAACTGGGAGAACAGCAGACATTTTTCTGTAAAAAGAAAAGCACGCTAATAATTATAACAATAGAAGACTGGTCCGAACACTTTAAAGTCTGCTTGACAGAGATACCGTAACGAGAAGCAAATTATGCGGGGTAGTCCATTAGAAAAGACAACGAACACGAGGAAAAAGCCTGTACGAGAATCGCCCATATATCTAGGAAGAAGTAGTGTTGAGCCAAACGAAAATTAAAAGAATGGCAATGCTAGGCCGACCCGACTAGGTTATCGTGGAAATGTTTCAAAAATGTGGGAGAGCCAGTTGTTGATTTTTTTTTCGACCAAAGCTATGGAATATTTAACGTTGAGATACTGGTTATTGACAAGGGTGTATATTCCGGAAAACTGGAGCAAAACCATTGTAGTCCCCTTTAGTTTAAAAAAGGAAATCCAAATGATCCAAGCAACTACAGAGTGCATAATCATTATGTGATACACGTAGCAAGATATATAGCACAAATAAACACACCGTCTACAGGAATTGGATAGAAGGAGCAAAACCTTACAAGTGAACATCAACAGGATTTAAAAAAGGTTATCGCACTATTTCGATTCAAATATGTTCAAGACGCTGGTAGCCTTCATACTAAAACAATTTTGTATGAAACGTAAACTTTAGTAGCTATCATTGATATTGAGAAAAGCTTTTGACTCTATGAAAGAAGTTTACTGTGTCCTATCTTTTAAAAAATGGAAAAAAAGGTAAGCTATTTTCGGGTAATTATTACTATGTACATAAACGATAAAAGTAGAATTTGGATACTGGAGATAAATTAACAGATTAAAATCAACTGTACAACGGGGAGAAGAAACAAGGTGATGTTACCATTCCCTGTATTGTATTCAGCTATACATTAAGAACTGGCATTAGAAGTACACAGATGTGGGAGCCATGGAGCAAGGTTCACATATGATTTTCGGAATTATTCAATTTGTTATTCGCAATGAGTAGTTCTGTTGTCTGAAACCGTTTGTTGGATTAACAGACGCAGTTTAATTAGTCTACAACCCCCGCGCAGCCTCAGAAACTTTCATTTGAATATAAACATGACCCAAAAGCAATATAGTGGTGTTTTAAGAAAAGGTGGAAATTAGGCCGAACAGAGAACGGTGACTTATAATGGGTATCCTAATACCTGTGCGTGAATATATACAAATACTTGGAAATCTATTAGTTTCTACTAGGCTGATTTTACTGAGCCAGCAAGCCGGGATCTTGTGAGCATAGCAAAAAAGGGCTTTATTTATGTGTTTTGCAAAAATATGTAACAAATAGAAGAATTAATACTCTTATCTTTATCATGAAGTTATTGATGCTACTCAAATTCAACGGATTGGTCAATATGGTGGCAGAGATATGGGGTCCTTGAAAATGCAGCTCTTTGAATCCTGAAAAAATAACACATGTTCGCACTAAAACGGATTTTAGGAGTGGAAAAATGAGAACACCAACTGACCTCATCTATGGGGAGAGACGAAACAGTCAGCTATATAACAATTCAGTTTTGTGCAGTGTAGATATACTGGTTAAAATTAACACGACATAAGAGAGAAGAATTACGACCACGGAAAGCCATACAGAGATGTTAATTTGATTAGATGCACGGAATAAAAGAACTAGGGTCCAAATTAAGGATCAGATTATATGCGTAATGGTTTGGATTATTTATTGAGAACCAAAGGAGTATGAAGAAATCCGGTCATTTTGTATCATTTTAAAGACAGAATGATATCGTGTAGGTGGGCAAGAATGGGATATTACCTGTGAATAACATGAACGGATTCAAGTGTATAGAACATTTGTTCTGAAAAACGAAAGGATAAAATCTATTTGAAGTTATGAATTTAGACAGACATTTTAAAATTTGAATTGACAATGTATAGACTTGAGCGAGTCTGAAATTGCGTGTCACCAACTATAGTTTCGATTACATACATAAAAAGGATTATTGATAATGTCCATTGTGAATAAAAGCCAAGCAGATGGACGTTCACCTCTTTAATGCTGTCCCCAGCAATTAACAATTTACGAAAACATTACAGACCATTGAAATTCTATAAGTATCCAATGCCAGTTTCGATTGAGGTTTACTGTTGGACATTAAGAAATTGAACAACAAAGTCCAGAAAAATTACTGTTATTTCAATATAAAGCGTTTAGAAATAACGATCTGCACTATAATCTTAAGATCTTAAAAGTACATAAAAAGCTCTTATGACTGTGGTGTGTATAATGCTAAGGAAATGTTTTTGCAACGTTCGCGAGAATAGAAAAGTGTACCCCTTCAAGAGGGCAATGGCCCCGCTGCTTGAATAATAATTCTCCGAATCCGAAATCCGAATCTCGACGGACCAATCTCCTGTGGGCTATAGTCACCTCTCTCACTCTCTCAGTGGGCAATAGACTCCTCCTCTCACTCTCTCACTCCAACTCTGTGGGCTATAGTCCCTCTCTCACTCTCTCTGTGGGCTATGGTCTCCTCTCTCTCGTCTCTCTCACTCACTCTGGGCTAGATATCTCCTCTCTCTCACTCTCAGGGGCTTAGTCTCCTCCTCTCATCACTCACTCTGTGGATATAGTCTCCTCTCTCTCTAACTCTGTGGGCTATGTCGCCTTCGTCTCTCTCTCTCTCTCTTGGGCTATAGTCTCCTCTCTCACTCACTCTGTGGGCTATAGTCCCCCCTCACTCTCTCTGTGGGCTATGGTCTCCTCTCTTCTCTCTCTGTTGGCTTAGTAGTCTCCTCTCTCTCTTCTCTCTCACCTGAGGGGCTATGTCTTACCTCTCTTCTCTCTCTTTCTCTCTGGGGGCTTACTCTCCCTCTCACTTATCACTCTGTGGGCTAAAGTCTCCTCTCTCAGCTCTCTCTGTGGGCTATGTCTCCTCTCTCACTCACTCTGTGCTAAGTCACCTTTCTCATCACCCTCTCCTGTGTGGGCAATGGTCTCCTCTCTCTCACTCTCTCCGTGCTAGGTCTCCTCTCTCTCTCTCTCTGGGGCTATAGTCACCTCTCCTCACTCTCTCTTGTGGGCATGTCTCCTCTCTTCACTCTCTCTGTGGTCAATAGTCTCCTCTCTCCACTCCTCTGTGGCTAAGGTCTCCTCTCTCCACTCTCTCTCTCTCTCTCTCTGTGGGCTATGTCCACTCCTCTCTCTCACGCTCTGTGGGCTATGTCTCCATCCCTATCTCTCTCTCTCTGTGGCTAGGTCTCGCCCTCTCTCTCACTCTGTGGGCAATGGTCCTCCCTCTCTCTCACTCTCTCCGGTTCTATGGTCACCTCCTCTCTCACCTCTACGTCGTGTGGGCAATGGTCCTCCTCTCTCTCTCTCTCTCACTACTCTGTGGCAATGGTCTCCTCACGTCACTCCACTCTGTGGGCAATGTCTCCCTCTCTCTCAACTCTCTCTGTGGGCTTTAGTTCTCCTCTGCCTCACACTCGGTGGAAATGGTCCCTCTCTCTCCTCTCTCTCTCTCTCTCACTCTGTGGCAATGGTCTCCTTTCTCTCACTCTCTGTGGCTATGTAAACCTCTCGTCTCTCTTTCTGTGGCAATGGTCTCCTCTCCTCACACACTCTGAGGGCAGCTGTTCTTCCTCTCTCTCACTCTCAGATGGGCTATGGTCTTCCCCTCACTCTCTCAACTCCCCCTTGTGGGCGATGGCCCCCTCTGTCTCTCACTCTGAGGGCTAGGTCTCCCCTCTCTCTCTCACCCTGTGGGATGGACTCCCCCCCCTACCCTCCTCTCTCTGTGGGCCGGACGGTCTCCAGCCCTCTCTCTCTCACTTTGTGGGCGATGGTCTCCCCCCCCCTCTCTCTCTCCCCTCTCTGTGGGCGATGGTTCCCCCACCCTCTCTCTCTCTCACCTCCTTCGGTCGTCTCTCTCTCATCATCCCTCTCCTCCCTCTCTCTCTCTCTGTGCGGATGTCTCACCCCTCTCTCTCTCTCTCTCTCCACTATCTCTGTGGGGAGATGGTCTCCCCTCTCTCTCTCACTCTGTGAGCTATGGTCTCCTCTCTCTCTCTCACTCTGTGGGCTATGGTCTCCACGCCCTGCTCCTCCACTCTGGTGGGCAATTGTCCCCCTCTCTCCTCTCTCTCTCACTCTGTGGGCTATGGTCTCCCCTCTCTCTCTCACTCACTGTGTGCTATGGTCTTCCCCCCTCTGTCACTCCATCGTCTCTGTTGCAATGGTCTTCCCACTCCCCCTCTCTCTCTCTCACTTCTGTGGGCTATGGTCTCCCCTCTCTCTCCTCACTCTCTCTGTGGGCTATGGTCTCCTCCTCCTCACTCTCACTCTGTGTTGATTGTCGCCGTCTCTCGCCCTCTCTCTCTCACTCTCTCTGTGGGCTATGGTCTCACCTCTCTCTCTCACTCTGTGGGCTATGGTCTTCTCCCTCTCTTTCCCTCAATTCGGAGGGGATGGTCTCTCCTCCCCCTCTCTCTCTCTCACACTGTGGGCTATGGTCCTCCCCTCTCTCTCACGTCTGTGGGCTATGGGTCCTCCCCTCTCCTCTCACTCTGTTGGCTATGGTCTTCCCCTTCTCCTCTCACTCTGTGGGCGTATTTCTCCCCTCTCTTCTCTCCTACTCTGTGGGCTAATTGTCTCCCTCTCTCTCACTCGGTGGGCTAAGGTCTCCCCTCTCTCCTACTCTGGTGGGCTATGGTCTCCCCTCTCTCGCCTCACGTCCTGTGGCTATGTGTCTACCCTCTCTCCACTCCTGTGGCTATGGTCTCACCCCTCTCTCTCAACTCAGTGGGCTGTGTCTCCCCCCTCTCTATCACTCTGTGGCTATGGTCTCCCCCTCTCTGGTCTCACTCTCTCTGTGGGCTGTGGGTCTCCCCCTCTCTCCTCTCTCTCACTCTGTGGGCTAAGGTCTCCCCCTCTCTCAATCGTGGCTTATGGTCCTCTCCCCTTCTCTCTCTCACTCTGTTGGGCTATGGTCTCCCCCTCTCTCTCCTCACTCTGTGGCTATGGACTCCCCTCTCTGTCTCACTCTCTCTGTGGGCTAAAGGTCCCCCCTCTCTCTCTCTCAGTGGGCTATGGTCTCCCCTCTCCCTCTCTCTCTCACTATTGGGCTATGGACTCCCCTCTCTCGGCCCCGTCTCTCACTCGGTGGTCTCCCCCTCTCCACCTCTGTGGGCTATGGTCTCCCCTCTCTGTCTCACTCTCTTGGCATGGTCTCCCCTCTCTTCTCACTCTCTGTGGGCAATGGTCTCCTCTCTTCTCTCACTCTGTGGGCGTAGGTTCTCGCGCCTCTCCACTCTGTGGGCAAATGGTCTCCCCTCTCTCTGCTACTCTCTGTGGGCAATGGGTCTCTCCTCTCCTCTCCTGCACTCTCTGTGGCAAGGTCCCTCTCTCCGTCACTCTGTGGGCTATGGTCTCCCCTCTCTCACTCTGTGGGCAATGGTCTCCCCTCTCTCTTCTCACGCTCTCTGTGGGCTATGGTCTCCACTCTCTCTCTCTCACTCTGTGGGCTATGTCTCCGTCTCTCTCTCTCACTCTGTGGCTATGGGTCTCCCCTCTCTCTCACTCACTCTGAGGGCTGTGTGTCTCCCCTCTCTCTCTCGCACGTCTGTGGGCAATGGTCTCTTCTCACTCTCTCAACTGCTGTGGGCTATGGTCTCCCCTCTCTCTCACTCTGTGGGGCTATGGTCCTCCTCTCTTCTCTCTCACTCTGTGGGCTAATGGTCCTCCTCGCTCTCCTCACATCATGGGCTATGGGCTCCTCTCTTCTCTCTCTTCTCTGGCCTAATGTGCTCCTCTCCCTCACTTCTCTGTGGCTTTTTGGTCTCCTCTCTCTCTCACTCTCTGTGGGCCTATGCCCCTCTCCTCACTCTCCACTCTGTGGCTAATGGCTCCCCTCTCTCTCTCCCTCTCTGTTGGCAATGGGTCTCCTCTGCGCATACTACTCCGCTGTGGGCTATGTTCTCCTCGCTCTCACCCTCTGTGGCTATGGTCTCCTCTCTCTCTCACTCTGGTGGTCTGATGGTCTCCTCGTCTCAACTCACTCTGAGGGCTATGGTCTCCCCCCCTCTCTCTCTCTCCCTTCACTTCTGGGGCTAAGGTCTCTTTCCCCTCACTCACTCTCTCGGTGGGCATGGTCTCCTCTCTCACTCAGCTCTGTGGGCTATGGTCTCCTCTCTCACTACTCTGGTGGGCAAGGTCTCCCCCTCCTCACTCACTCTGTGGGCTATTGTGGTGCTCTCCCTCTCTCACTCTCTCTCTGTGGGCTATGGTCTCCTCTCTCACTCCTCACTCTTGGGCTAATGGTCTCCTCTCCTCTCTCTCTCACTCTCCTCCCGCTCTCGCCTCTCTCTCCTGTGGGCTAATTCTCCTCTCTCGTGGGGGGGGGGGGGGGCACTCTCTGTGTGTGGCTATGGTTCCCTCCCCTTCTCTCTGCTCCTCTCTCTCTCTGCTCATCTCTCTTCTCTCTCTCCGTTCTCTCTCTGTGGGCTATGGTCTCCTCTCTCACTCACTCTGTGGGCTATGTCTCCTCTCCTCACTCACTCTGTGGGGTATGGTCTCCTCTCTCTCTCTCTCTGGGCTATGGTCTCCTCTCTCTCACTCTCTCTGTGGGCAAGGTGTCTCCCTCTCTCTCACTCTGTGGGCTATGGTCTCCTCTCTCTCACTGCTCTCTGTGGGCTATGGTCTCCTCCACTCTCACTCTCCTCTGTGGGCTTGAGGTCTCCTCTTCTCTCTCTCGTTCAGTGGGCTATGGTCCTTCCTCTCTCTCACTCTCTCTATGGCTGTGTCGTCCTCACTCTCCTCTCCTCTGTGCTATGGTCTCCTCTCTCTCTCTCTCTCTGGTGGGGCTTTGGTCTCCCCTCTCTCTCACCTCTCTCTGTGGCTGTGGTCTCCCCTCTCTCTTTCCGTCTCTCACTCTCTTTGGGCGATCGTCTCCCCTCTCTCTCTCACTCTGTGGGGCTTATGGTCTCCTCCCCACTCTTGTTCTCACTTCTGTGGGCGATGATGTCCCCTCTCTCTTCTCTCCTCGTGGGCTATGGTCCCCCTCTCTCTCTCACACCGCTGTGGGCTATGGTCTCCGCGTCGCTCTCTCTCTCCACCTGTGGGCTATGGTCTCCGTCCCCGCTCTCTCTCACTCTGTGGGCCGATGGTCTCCCCTCTCAACTCTCCACTCTGTGGCTATGTCGGGGGGCTCCCTAGGGCGGTGCTGCGGACGGGGGGCTCTCACTCTGTGGGCTTATGGTCCTCCCCTCTCTCTCACTTCTGTGGGCTTATGGTCCTCCCCTCTCTCTCTCACTCTGTGGACAGACAAGAGCAGGGCTGGAGTCGAAGATGATGTACAGACCATCCTTGCCACCGGACAGGACTGAGGGATTATATACATCGTGCAAGAGACAGAGCACTACTAACCCCTGCATCCTCCCACCGCACCCTTTTAAACACTTTATAACGACCCCCCCCCCTCCCCTTCCCAGTCCTGCCCCCCCCCACCCCACCCCCCATCATCCTCTCCCACTTCATCTTATCATCCACCCCCCAAGCACAGTCAAGTACGTTAGTGTCCAACACGGTTTATCCTTCACCCTTGAGATGATTATATGAGCCCTCGTCAGTGACCAAAAGGCATTACACACACAGAGAGAGAGAGGAGAGAGAGAGAGAGAGATATTCCCCTTCTTCCTCCCCTCCCCTCCCCTCCCTCCTTTGTCCTCTCGTCTACTCTCGTCCTTCCTTGAAATATCCCCTTTGTCTAAAATATCCCCTTTGTCTAAAATATACCCTTTGTCGAAAATATCCCCTTTGTCCACTTATTGCATCAAACCTCGCACTCCTCGTTTCCCCCCCTCTCTCTCTCTCTCTCTCTCTCTCTCTCTCTCACACACACACACACACATACACTCACTCACTCACTCTCTCTCTCACTCACTCTCTCTCTCACTCACTCACTCACTCTCTCACCACTCTCTCACCCACTCACTCTCTCACTCACATCGCTGATTCACTCACTCTCTCTCACTCTCTCTCTCTCCCTCTCTCTCTCTCTCTCTCTCTCTCTCTCTCTCTCTCTCTCTCACACACACACGCACTCTCATTCTCTCCATTACACACACACACACACACACACACGCAACACGCTCACACTCTCTCTCTCTCTCTCTCTCTCTCTCTCTCTCTCTCTCTCTCTCTCTCTCTCTCACACACACACACACTCTCTCTCTCACTTTCTCTCTCTCTCTCTCTCTCTCTCTCTCTCTCTCTCTCTCTCTCTCTCTCTCTCTCTCTGGTCAGCTGGAGACTGAGTGGTCTGCTAATCATTTGTCTCCTGTGTCGACCACTAAAATGATCAGTCTGATTTTCTTTTCTTTTTGTTGTTGTTGATGTTTTTCATGAAGAATACAGGCATGTGTATGTTTGTCATCCATACTAAATGGCCAAACTGGCCTTCCCTTCTGGAAGTTGGTGGTGGTGGTGGTGGTGGTGGTGGTGGTGGTGGTGGTGGCAGTGGTGGTGGTGGTGGCAGTGTGTGGTGGTGGTGGTGGGGTGGTGGTGGTGGCAGTGGTGGTGGTGTGCAGTGGTGGTGGTGGTGGTGGTGGTGGTGGTGGTGGTGGTGGTGGCAGTGGTGGTGGTGGTGGTGGTGGTGGTGGTGGTGGTGGCAGTGGTGGTGGTGGTGGTGGTGGTGGTGTGTGTGTGTGTGTGTGTGTGTGTGTGTGTGTGCGTGCGTGCGTGCGTGCTGCGTGCGTGCGTGCGTGCGTGCGGTGCGTGCGTGCGTGCGTGCGTGCGTGCGTGCGTGCGTGCGTGTGTGTGTGTGGTGTGTGTGTGTGTGTGTGTGTGAAAATTTCGGACGGGTCTTCGAAGATGTATTTTAAGATTGTGTGAATGAAGACTTGTGAGTTGATTTTAACGTGGTGACGCCCTGATGTGGCCCTTTGCGGTCGGCTGGGCTACAGCAACATTACCTTACCTTACCTTATAAGTAGCGATTACATGCAGTGACAAATCGATTTGATCGCTGTTACTATTCGTCTTAGCTATTTTCCCCCCATAGAACCTTATCATTTATTTTGTATGCCTGCTTAGACCAGCGGTTTAGTGTATATTCTTCTGTGCTCACAATTTCATAGTATAATTCAGTTTTTTATTTTTTATTTTTATTTTTTTACATTAATCATGTTTTTGTTTTTTTAAAAATAATTTTGCTGCAATTTGGATGTCACCAGTTACTGATATGAGCGTTTTTCCTTTTACGCGATGATTATCTCAACCACCACCATCTCCAAGCAAAAATTAACGAGAAAGCAGCAGTATTAAGAATGAGGTCAATTTCATTCCTCTATACTTAATTAAAACAAACAAACAACAACAAAAAAACGCGAACGGGCGAGGCTGAAATCTCTTTGCATAGCCCTTAAATAAACTGTTAATGATTCTTTTTATTTTTCTCTTCATTCTCTGTGTAAGAGAACATTTCTCTCATTAAAGTTAAATCGTTGTTTGAAAGATATTGTTTGTTTGAAAGTATTGTTTGTTTGAAAGATATTGTTTCCGTTGTACTTTTATTCTGTCAACAGTTCGCAAACAGTGTGACGAAACTGATCATTCAAGTTATAAATACAGCATATTGCCATGAAATAAAACTGATCATTCAAGTTATAAATACAAGCATATTTCCATGAATAAAACTGATCATTCAAGTATAAATACAGCAATTTCCATGAATAAAAAACTGATCATTCAAGTTATAAATACAGCATATTTCCATGAAATAGATCATTCAAGTTATAAATACAGCATATTTCCAGGAAATAAAACTGATCATTCAAGTTATAATACAGCATATTCCATGAATGATCATTCAAGTTATAATACAGCAATTTCAGAAATAAACTGATCATGATAAAGCACATATTCCAGAAATGAAAGTGATCATCAAGTTATAAATACAGCTATTCATGAAATAAAACTGATCATTCAAGTATAAATACAGCATTTCCATAAATAAAACTGATCATTCAGTTACAAATACAGCAATTCCATGAAAAAAACTGATCATTCAAGTTATAAATACAGCATATTTCCAGAATAAAAGGTATCATTCAAATACAGCATATTTTA
>CM031627.1:29659800-29669652 GCA_018398815.1 Conus ventricosus | reverse complement strand
ACACCGCAGATCTGCACCACAGATCTACACCAAAGATCCACACCATACATCCAAACAATAGACCCACACCACAGATCCGTACCAACATTTAAACGGGTTTCGTCCCTGCCATGTCACATCCCATCCTCCCCCGTGTCGTTCAAATCAACTCACATGCTGTGGCTATCATCTGCCCAACTGATCCCGGGCCTGGTCTTTGATCCGGATCCTTTGAACAGATCCCTCCCAGGGCCACGTTGCGTTGTTACACCAAAGTTAATTCTATTCGGTGTGGTAGTTGTTGGTTGGTTACCCCCCCCCCCCCCCCCCCCCCCCCTCCCCCCTCCGTAAACTTGCTGACAGACAAACATACAAACAGACGCGGGTGAAACTGTAATTAATCTCCCTGGCGTTCCCAACGGTATGGGAGCCAAATTATATAGTATAATTATTGGTATTAGAGAGAGAGTGAGAGAGAGTGAGTGAATCAGCGAGTGAGTGAGAGAGTGAGTGGGTGAGAGAGTGGATGAGAGAGTGAGTGAGTGAGTGAGAGAGAGAGTGAGTGAGAGAGAGAGTGAGTGAGTGAGTGTATGTGTGTGTGTGTGTGTGAGAGAGAGAGAGAGAGAGAGAGAGAGAGAGAGAGGGGGGAAACGAGGAGTGCGAGGTTTGATGCAATAAGTGGACAAAGGGGATATTTTCGACAAAGGGTATATTTTAGACAAAGGGATATTTTAGACAAAGGGGATATTTCAAGGAAGGACGAGAGTAGACGAGAGGACAAAGGAGGGAGGGGAGGGGAGGGGAGGGGAGGAAGAAGGGGAATATCTCTCTCTCTCTCTCTCTCTCTCTCTCTGTGTGTGTAATGCCTTTTGGTCACTGACGAGGGCTCATACTAATCATCTCAAGGGTGAAGGATAAACCGTGTTGGACACTAACGTACTTGACTGTGCCTTGGGGGGTGGATGATAAGATGAAGTGGGAGAGGATGATGGGGGAGGGGTGGGGGGGAAGGACAGGGAAGGGGAGGGGGGGGGGTAGAAAGTGTTAAAGGGTGGGTGGGAGGATGCAGGGGATAGTAGTGCTCTGTCTCTCTGCACGATGTATACTAATCCCTCCGTCCTGTCCGGTGCAAGATGGTCTGTACATCATCTTCGACTCCCATCCCTGTCTGTCTGTCCACAGAGTGGAGAGAGAGGGGAGACCATAGCCCACAGAGTGAGAGAGAGGGGAGACCATAGCCCACAGAGTGAGAGAGAGACGGGAGACCATAGCCCACAGAGTGAGAGAGAGAGGGGAGACCATAGCCCACAGAGTGAGAGAGAGAGGGGAGACCATAGCCCACAGAGTGAGAGAGAGACGGGAGACCATAGCCCACAGGGTGAGAGAGAGAGGAGACCATAGCCCACAGAGTGAGAGAGAGAGAGGGGAGATCATCGCCCACAGAGTGAGAAAGAGAGGGGAGACCATAGCCCACAGAGTGAGAGAGAGAGGGGAGACCATCGCCCAAAGAGAGTGAGAGAGAGAGAGAGGGGAGACCACAGCCCACAGAGAGAGTGAGAGAGAGGGGAGACCAAAGCCACAGAGTGAGAGAGAGAGAGGAGACCATTATACTAAAAGATGCCGCTGCTGCTGCCGATTATAATGGAAACGACATATTTTTCCTTTCAGTTTCCTCATCATTGCCGGCAATCAGAGAGAGAGAGAGAGAGAGAGAGAGAGAGAGAGAGAGAGGAGAGAGAGAGAGAGAGAGAGAGACAGACAGACAGACAGACAGACAGACAGACAGACAGACAGACAGACAGACAGAGACACACTGACAGACAGACACACAGAGACAGACAGAAAAATCAGGGGGGAAAAGAGAGAAAAAGAACAGAAAAAAGTGGGTAAAGAGCTTGTTCATTTTCATTCGTAGGAAGCACAGGACAAGAGTTCAAAATACGTGGAAAACGATAAAGGTCAGTTGCTTTGTTTTCCTTGACAAAGTCCCTTCGTGTCATTACATAGCCGACAATTTGCACTTATTGTAGGGCCTTATCTGCAGCAATTTTTTTAAATCCCTAGTTGTTGTTGTTGTTGTTGTTGTTGTTTTTAAAATAATCTCATAAAATCATTGTGTTTATCTATGTCCACACTTCTTGGTTTTTGGCGATGTCAAGCAACAGGTTTATCATCTCTGGGTTGAGATATTCCGATAATATTTTCCTCTTCTGTTTTATCTACTAATCTCTTCAAAGCGCTGGCTTGAATATCATATTGCAGTTAAGGTTTCAAAAAACGGAGGTGACTGAAGGGGGAAATAAAGCAAATTTAGAAAAGGATGAGGGGTTAGTCTCACCGCCAGGACGTATAGACCCAAGAGGTCGATATGCATAGTGTCTTGTCCTGTACTTTTGTTTGTCTTATGTCCTTGGCGGTAACTATCATATTGCAGTATCTTCTTCCTCATTCCACCTTTTTTCTCTCTCCCAATTACATAGTTTTATAGAACGACCACCCGGCCCTTTATGACATCACATCAACACAGAAACTAGTATGTGACGCTAATTTCTCTGAAAGTGAAATTAAGAATTCGTTTTCTTTGCTGGAATTGCTTAGTCGATTTGTTTCGATTATTTTCTGTTGCTATCTGATTAATACCGAGACAGATAATTAATAATAGACCTTTTGTTTCATGGATGAAAATGGGTTCACTTAGTAGCTCGAATACATTTCAGACAGCGAGGACCAAAGCCTTATACATCACTGTATAAACTTTTAAATGTGGGGGGGGGGGGGGGGGGGGGGGGCAAGAAAAGACTACTAGTTTACATACTTCCAGGGCACATGCGATCTATATTAACAACAGTTTGTTGTTGTTGTTGTTGTGGCGTCCTTATTGTTGGTGTTGTGGTTGTTGTTTTTTAATGGTTGTTGTGTTTGTGTTTGTGTTAGTGTTTGAAATTTCACTCTTATATGATTCAATGAAAAAAAAAGTCTGTAATGAATGAAAGCATTATAGTCAACCTTCGCCTGAATTTCGCTTACAAAAGAACTTTTTAAAACAATACGACTTAGAAAAAAAGTAACAACCAACATGACTAGAAGAAACAACAGTAACAACGCTGAATTGTTCAAGGGTTGATGAATAATATTGCTTTGAATTAATTTGAAATGGGATGTGGTTTGAACCGTAAAATGTTGAGTTGTTCCGCTTGAAGGATTGTCACGGACAAAAAAATGAACAACTAACTTGGGGGAAAAACCTAACTTGGGGGGAACACCGAACTTGGGATGTCGCAGTCCAATTTGTTCGGACCTCGTCCAAACTCAAACATTCTTGGCGTCAGAGAAGGACGGGCCCAATAGGTCGGCGTCCGGCCATTTAAGCTTAGTGGAGAGGCTCAGGAAGACGGTTCTGTCCGGCTATACGGCTAAGCAGCTTTGACGACGCCTCGATGTCTAGCGAGACGAGTCGCAAGAGCGAGCTAAGCTTCATCTAGCCACTTTGTGGAACCTACGTCATTGTTAATCGGACGTCGTGGGTTTTGGGCATACCCAGATCAGCTGGCCCAATTTAGATTGACCAGTGTCCACCACTTAAGCCACACCGCCGCAGTGAAGTAGGGTAGGGGGGGAGAAGGTAGTGTGTGGTGGGGGTGAATTGAAATCTAGCTAATCAATTAAATGACCAATTGACCACCCAGAGCGTAAGGGTGTAGCCGGGACTGTCATGATTTGAAACGTCCAATGGATTAGTGGGAGACAATTCGGGAGGGATAAAAGGGTAAAAATACTGACCAATTGTTACTGGCCCTGGGACACGGGTTAGAGCATCATAAAGGAATGTCGTGAGTGAGAGAGTGAAAGGAAAGGGGAAAATCGAACGGACAGAGAGAGAGGGGGAGTAGTCTGGGGGAGTAGGCTCTCGCCTACAGGAGGCAGGGAGTGAGGAACGAACAGAGAAGACAGAGAGATGAGGGGAGGTTTTAGGTGTATGTCTCTGCACGAGGGAAAAGGCGAGAGATGAAGATAGGAGAGAACGAGGGGAAGATCGATACAGAGACAGAGAGAGGGGAGAGGTTCTAGGTCGGCTTGTAGAGAGGGAAGAAAGCAGATGAGAGATGACGGGTCGAGGAGAGAAGAGAAGCAAAGTGGGAGAGATGATCTAGCTTGGAGTAGTCTGCAGAGGACGACTGCGGAGAGATGTGGGAGAGAGAGATTGTTGCTTAATTTATGAAGAAGAAAAGAAAGAAAAGAAAAAAGCAAAGAAAAGCAAACATGTCCATTTGATAAAGAGCTGGACTATAGAAGAGGAGAGAGAGAGTGGAGTGCAATGCGTTAATGCAGACGAAAGAAAGGAGACAGATCGTGTCTGATTGGTCCACTGTTCTACCTAACGGGGGTACGATCATTTACCTGGCAGCGTCACTTTCGCCAAGCAGAACACAGACCAACGCCAACAAAGTCTCACCTGACCAGGCGCATCCAGCACCAACCCAGTGCCGGCGGTTGTGTCGTGTTGTGAATCGTGACAGTGAAAAAAGAAAAAGAAAAGAAAGAAAAGACAGTGATTGTGAATAGTTTTAAGATCACTTGGCCTGGTTATGTAGGAAATCTGTTTATACCAGGGTTAGTTATGCTGTTTTAGATAAATGATTTTGGGAGAATTCAGGAAAGGAGAGAATGTTTTATTTTGTTTTGATTCAATTATGCATTGATGTTCTTTCTATGATCTTGAATAGTAAAGTTATAGACTTTACTATGTGGTTTTGTGTGACCGAATGCTAATATATGAATGAGATTGTAAGCAGCTGTGTGTGTGTTTGGGCTTGTGCGCTAGTCCTTCCTCCACTGACATTACACGAGGTTGGAACAATTTATTGGGCGAGCTTGACAGGTTATTTCTGGCCCATTTATATTAATTGTTCAACTTCTCATAGAGGTCGCTGAGGTGGGATTCAAGTATTGTAATCCTAAGGGACAAGGGGTTGTCTTTACTTGTATGTTCCAAGATAGTTTAATACTAGGCTTGGTCATTGCTTCCAAGATAGTTAATTCTAGGCTTGCATTTCAGCCCCAGAGTACTCATTTCGCACAGATTTCTATATTCGCTTATAGTTGGGTCAGGCGCTGGGCGTCTAATAAAAACTAACTACGTTGTCCCAAGCTAATATTATTCGTTATGGATTGTTGCTATTAGTCACTCGTGTCGGTAACACCAGTTTGGCTGTCGTAGTTATAAAATCTTGATCAAAAAAAAAAAAAAAAAGAGTGAAAGAGATATAATGGCGGGAAGAAAAGAACACCCTATTGAACAACTCTGTGAGCGTCGCTCGTGACTTTAGGCTACTCTGCCCGTTGAGTTGCGTGCGTTTGTTGAAAACACAAAAGATGGAATGGGATGAACGGCGGAAAGACGAGTGTCGCGTATTAGAAAAAGAAGAAACAGAAGGTTAGGATTCTAGGTATCAGGAAGCGCAGGGAACGAAAGAATAAGGGAAGGCACAGGAAACAGAAAGAATGAAGCAGTGAAACAGAAGGAATAAGGAAGGCAGGAGACAGAAAGAATAAGGGCAACGCAGGAAACAGAACATTTAAAGATTCAATTAGAGTTAGAGAAGGTGAGAATACAAGGAGACCACCGAGGATGGGAGTTCAGTTCCAGTGACTCTGGGCGCGCTATGCCCCCGACAAAGTTGCCAAATTTGCGGAAGGAAACCGATTCGATTGATGCATACATCAGTCGTTTCGAAACGTTTGCGACCAGTCAGGGTGGCCCCAGAAGAAGTGGGCAGTCATTTTGTCGGCGTTATGACGGGTAAGGACGTTGCAGATTTTCACTGCGTTACCAGCAGAACAACAGTCTGATTTTGGTGCTGTGAAGGTGTCTTTTATGAAGGGATTTGACCTCACGAGGAAGGATTAGAAAGAAATTTCGTTCAGCTAGATTGCAAGCAGGGGATCGTTTCATCAGTTGGTGGCACGTTTAGATCACTATTTCGAAATATGGTTAGAGTTGAGTGGTACGAAAAAGGAGTTCGCCCCGAATTGAAAGAGCTAGTTTATGGAAAGAAAAGATTTTGTCAGGTTGCGGCCCCTGAGTTAACCATACTTTGTAAGAGAGACAGCCTGAGACAAGCTGGAGAGATTGTTGAAGTTCGCAGAGGTGTTTAGACGAGGCACGTTTGGGCACTAAGGTGCAGGTGAAAAAAAAAAAAAAAAAAAAACCAGGTTTGCTAGGCACAGGTGAGAAAGAGTGCAAGGAGACCAGGGGAGTTTTCTGCAAGTCTGCAACCCAGTGATGGGGCAGAAGGAAGGGCAAAGGGAAATTAGGTGTTTCATTTGTCACAACGAAGGGAACATGTGGCGAGGGATTGTCGCATGAGGTTCCAGAAAGCAGCAGCCTTGCAAAGAGGTGGATAAGGGTCGTCAAGGGAATACGACTGCAGTGGAACCAAAAGGGATTCAGTCGGAAGAGGGTAGAGTGCAGCTATGGCTAGCACTGGGCAGCACAGTCAGTGTCTGGGATGGGGGCACTAGGCGGAGTGGTTTCGTTACCATTGAAGAAGGGTGGATTGGCTGCAGAGGGTTGAAAGTGTTACGAGACACTGGATGTTCTGCGGTGTAAGACAACAACGCTGGTCGAAAAGGGATTGTCAGGGCAAATCCAGACCTTGTACTCTAATCGATGGCACTGTGTGGGAGTTTCCAGTTGCTAAGATGATGTACGTACCCTTACTTCTCAGGCGGTTGTTGCGTTGGTGATGGACAAAAACCCCTTCCACGATTTGATCATTGGAAATATTCCAGGTGCAAGGGATCCAGGGGATCCTGTGTTGTGACTGCTACAGGGGCAGCAGTTCAGAACGGAGACAAGAAGGAGGAAATGGTTTGTAAAACCGTTAGTTGTTCAGGCAGGAAGTCGGGCATAGATGTGTCGCCTGATGAAGTTATATGGGCAAGCGAGGAACAGACCTTCGCTCGTGAAAGTCTAGGGGTGGCAAGTGGTGGATGAGATACAGGAGGTTAGAGGAGGTGAGACAGAATTTTTGTGAAAGGCGGGCTGTTGTGTACGTGTGTTTACCAAGGGGGAACGACAGGTAGGTGACCACTCAGTTGAGGTACCAAGCATGTTATCGTGACACTGTCATGTCAGCCTGGGTTCAAGAGTCGCTCATGCGAGTCATTCGGCACCGGGGTTAAAACGGCTGACCGAGTCTTTGTTGGATTTTTAGAGGCGCAGCAGCAATCCATTGATGAGGTGAAGTGACCCAGCAGAAGAAGGGGAGATTTTTGTTGCCTAAGTTTCCAGAGGGTCATTACAGGGATGTGTCACTGTTGAAGGCTAGAAGTAGAGTTCTAGTTTTGTTGTCGGAGGCGACACAAAGCGCCAGGAAAGGGAAAGGTGGAGAAGATGATGAATTCAGAAGAGGACCAAAGACCAAACCAGAAGTCAGGAGTCTGCTAGGTTTTATTGGGTTCTATAGGGAGTTTGTCCAAATTTCGCAGCATTCACGAGTTCCTCTCAGTGATTTGGTCAAGCTGGGAAAACCGGCAGTGGTCGAATGGTAGACGCTGCAGAGCAAGCACTGCAGACGGTGTTGGAAAGACTAGGTTTCCCGTCCCATCTGTTGACGTACCAGATAAGTCCAACCATTTTTGTTGCCGGACAGACTGCATAAGGTCGGTCAGGGGGATAGGTGCAGTATTGTTACAGGAGCATGAAGGGGTCGGTTTCCTGTGAGATATGCTAGCAGGAAGTTGACAAAGTGTGAGAAGTGTACGGCAACTGTAGAGAAGGAGTGTTTAGCTGTCGTGTGGGCCGTGCAGAAGTTCCACAAAATGTCTGCGGACATATGGAAAGAGTTCGTGGATAGAGGACAGATCACCAACCACTCAAATTCCTGCAGGAGGCACAGTTGAAAAACAGCAGAGTGCTGCGTTGGGCAATGGCTTTGCAGCCCTCAGGTTACCGAGTGCAGTACATTCCCGGTCGACAGAATTTCGGAGCTGGATCTATTTTAAGTCGTGTAGTTCTAGCAAGCTGCCAATCAGCAGGAACGTCAGTCGTATCCGGGGGTGCTTTGTTGATAATATGTGTTGATTCCAGTTAGTTGTTTGGATATGGGTTCATCCCAGTTGGCTATTGTCATATTTTTTTTGGTGTGTAGACTTGTTCATATTTTCTTTGTGAGACTTGTTCATGTGGATGTAGTTATGCGTGTGCGAGCATACAGTCGCTTGTGTAGTCGTTTGCATATTTGCAATAAGCGAGGATGGAGATTCCTCAGTGAAGTGTCATGGGATCGTGATCATTTTTTATTGTTGCTTTTTCTTAAGAATGTGAAAAGAAAGATGTGGCAAATCCGCAGCAGGTAGGGGAATTGCATAAGTGTTGCCAGAGGTCGTTATAGTATGAGTTGAATAAAAACGCAAGAGCGCACGTCAATGATAACTCATTGGAGTGGTTATTCACTAATTGTATATTTTAAACGTATAATCCGTTGGTTGTAAAGTATGTTCCAAAACTTTGCGCGTGTTGCTGTGTGTCAGCAAATTCGGTTGTTGTCTGTTTTGTACCGTTGTTTGGAGACAATGCGGAGCATGGTCTTTTGCAAGGGGGAAATTGATCCCGGACAAAAAAATGAAACAACTACTTGGGGGAAAACAACCTAACTTGGGGGGAACATACCTAACTGGGGAGTTCGCAGTCAATTTGTTCGGACCTAAGTCCAACTCAAACATTCTAGGCGTCAGAGAGACGGGCCCATAGGTAGGGTCGGCCAATTAAGTTAGTGGAGAGGCTTCAGGAAGACGGTTGTCCGGCTATCCGGGCCTAAGCAGCTTTGACGACGCCTCGATGTCTAGCGAGACGGTCGCGAGCCGAGCTCAAGTCATCTAGCCACTTTGTGGAACAACGTTCATTGTTACTCGGCACGTCGTTTGGTGCCGACCCAGACTCTGCTGGCCAATTTAGATTGACCAGTAGTCCACCCACTTAAGCATCACCGCACAGTGAAGTAGGGAAGGGGGGGAAGGTTGTGTGTGGTGGGGTGAATCTAGCTAATCAATTAATGACCCAATTGACCACACAGAGGGTAAGGCGGTGTAGACGGACTGTCATGATTTGAAACTCCCAAATGGAAGTATTAGAGGGAGACAACTTCGGGGATCAGGGTTAAAAATATGGACAATGTACTGGCCTTGGAACGGGGTTAGAGCATAAAGGAATGGGTGGAGTAGAGAGAGAAAGGAAGGAGGGAAAACGAACGGACTGAGAGAGAGGGGGAGAAGTCTGGGGAGTAGGCTCTCGCTACAGGAAGGCAGGTGAGATGAGAACGACAGAGACTGGGGGGAGAGATGAGGAGGTTTTAGGTGTGAGTCTATCTGCACGAGGGAAAAGGCGCCAGGGGATGAAGTGAGGATGAGAACGAGGGAAGAACGACAGAGAAGAGAGAGGGAGAGGTTCTAGGTCTGCTTGAGAGAAAAAGCAGATGTGATGAGGGGAGGAGAGAAGAGAACCATGTGGAGAGATTAGCATGACGATTGTATGCGAGGCAGACTGAGGAGAGATGTGGAGAGAGAGAGGAAGTTGCTAATTTATGAGAAGAAAAGAAAGAGAAAAGAAAAAAAGAAAAGGAAAGCAACCATGTCCATTTGATAAGAGCTGGACCTATAAGAGAGAGAGAGATGAATGAGAGGGAGTTGCAATGCGTTAATGCAGGAAGAAAAGAAAGGAGGAGAACAGGATCGATGTTGATAGTCACTGTTTATACCCTAACGGGGGTTCGACCTCATACCTGGCAGCGTCACTTCGCCAAGCAGATCACAGACCAAACCGCAACAGTCTCACCAGACCAGGAGCCATCAGACCAACACCAGTGCCGTGCG
>CM031627.1:29647300-29654800 GCA_018398815.1 Conus ventricosus | reverse complement strand
AGGTCCTGAAAACTTTGTTCATGTTTTTTTTTTTTTTTTCTGCCAGAAGTTTATTGTATACCAGCTTTAAAAAAAATCCTTATCGTAATCTGGCAACTAGATTGCGAAAAATTGTGTACACAGTCCACAGTGTCACTGACTGACAATTCTGCAATGTCACTTTGCCCATATATGTTTGAAGTGCGTTTATTGGTGATATTTGAATGCTGTTCATGACGCTTCTTTTAACGATCTCTTTTACCCGAGAGTGACAAAACCAGGGAATGAACAGCACTCTCGGTCCGGAAAGTGTATGCTTTAAGACAAACAACAGTGTATCTTCCATACCTGTTGAGAGTGCTTTTGGTGCGTGTTCCCTCTTCCAGAGATCACCTTTTTTTCATGATCTTGCCTATTCATGACGACCCATTATTTACTTCTTTTTTTTTTTTAAACAGTAAATAACGAGTAAGTAGGGTAACTCTTGCTCACATGATCAATAATTAGTCGCTCATCACAATGTCAAATAACTGCTGCTGAGGTCTGGAGTTTATAATGTACGTATAATTATTTTATCATGGGAGCAACAGATACACTACTCACAATCTATGTTCGCCTTGGCTTAAGGCCGTGTCGGACCAATTGACATAGGCTATGACACCAAGGCTACATCGAAATGTTGTTAATGCTCAGCGTAGTTACGCGGGGATTGTCTTCAGTCGTGACAAGCACAACACCATCAGTCTCCAAAATCTTTCGAAGTCGGAGCGTGGCTGCCCACGTGGCGGGGTAATCATAAACGGTCACACACGTAAATGTTCTCATCCCTAGCTGATGCATTTGTACCATAGTGTTCAAGTACTTCGACGGCAGTTCGGATGATCCCTGGAGGCTTTTAGCCAAGGTACGACAACAACAACTAGCTATGTACTGTAAAGTACACCCTGCCTCATGTAAGATTTCAATTCATACATTTATTTGTATGGTTCATCCTGAGAGAGTTTGACAGCGCTGAAAAAGGCTCAAACAAACCAAAAACAAAACAAAAAAACAAATAACAGAAAAACAAAGAAAAAAGAAAAGAAAAAAACCGAACCCCCCCCCCCCCAAAAACCCAACCCCCAAATCTTGACCTTTCCCAGCAGCCTTGATATAGAAGGAAAGAACGTAAACAACATGGCTTGACACTCCATTCTGAGTAAGAGGGGTGACAGGTTTAGTGGTATCTTCCAAGTCGATGTCCGTCTCGTGCGCGCGCGCGCTCGTCCGATGCGAGGACCTGGTCGTTTCCTCTCCACGGTCCAAATGTTTGGTTTAGGTTCATTGGCGATGGGCGAAGGCACGAATGATCGACAGCGAGTCAGTTTCGGCGGTGTCGCACGCAAGAAAAGCCACCCCTGTGTGTTCTTTGAACCTGGATGTTTTGGTTGTTGATGTTGCCGAGTGTTCTCCTTGTGGTGTGGTGTAATGGGGTGTGGTGTGTGTGTGTGTGTGTGTGTGTGTGTGTGGGGGGGGGGGGGGGTGTGTGCAGGGGTGACGTGTGTGTGTGTGTGGTGGTGGTGGTGGTGGTGGTGGTGTGTGTGTGTGTGTGTGTGTGTGTGTTTGTGTGTGTGTGTGTGTGTGTGTGTGTGTGATTCTGAGTGCTCTCTTTCTTTCTTTCTCTCTCTGTGTGTGTGTGTGTGTGTGTGTGTGTGTGTGTGTGTGTGTGTGTGTGTGTGTGTGTGTTGTTCTTTATTGACTTTCATTGTGCATTGTAATTTGCTTTATCGTTTTGTAATGTATTACACTGTATTACATCGCATCAAATTATACCATAATGATTTCATGACACTGTATTTTATTGCATGATGTTTTATGAACTAGCGTATTACACTGAATGTCATTGTATTATATCTTATCTAACTGAACTGTATAGTTTTTATTTACACATGTTTATTTTACATTCTATTGAAATGAATTGCATTGTACTTTAAATATACTATTGCACCCTATTGTACTGGATTACGCATCATCTTTCTTCATCCTTTTGTGCTCCTTTCTGATCTGCTTTATCGTTTATTTAGAAAGAGAGGGGGTTATTTACCGCCAAGGACATAGACAAACAAAGTACAGGACTAGACACGATGCATTTCGACCTCTTGGGTCTTCTTCAGGCAAAAACAAATAACGTTTAGGACACTTTGGAAGACTCGTTTCCGTCCGGCGGCCATTTTGGTCGTGCGGCGAATGTGAGAAGATAAGTGGTTTCTCGTTCTTCGTTTTCACTGTCCTAAACGTTATTTGTTTTTGCCTGAAGAAGACCCAAGAGGTCGACATGCATTGTGCCTTGTTCTGTGTTTTGTTTGTCTATGTCCTTGGCGGTAAATAACCCCCTCTCTTTCTAGATTTTGCTTCATTTTCCGCCCTCAGTCACTCCGTTTTGAAACTGCTTTATCCTTTTGCAGTGTACTGCGCTAATTATTGTACTGTACGGTAGTGGGTTTGAGTCTGTTGCATTGTGCTTCACTATAATTATTGTATTTCATTGTAAGATATTGCACTGTATCCATCGCATGGCAGTGTATTACATTTCATTTTTTTGTTTCACCGTAATTTATGGAATTTAATTTCAAGGCAAGGTATTACATTGTATTGAGCGGCATGACTGTACTGCACTGGGCTGTTTTGGGATTCCTTCGTGAGCGACATGACTGTACTGCACTAGGCTGTTTTGGGATTCCTTCGTGAGCGGCATGACTGTACTGCACTGGGCTGTTTTGGGATTCCTTCGTGAGCGACATGACTGTACTGCACTAGGCTGTTTTGGGATTCCTTCGTGAGCGGAATGACTGTACTGCACTAGGCTGTTTTGGGATTCCTTCGTGAGCGGCATGACTGTACTGCACTAGGCTGTTTTGGGATTCCTTCGTGAGCGGCATGACTGTACTGCACTAGGCTGTTTTGGATTCCTTCGTGAGCGACATGACTGTACTGCACTAGGCTGTTTTGGGATTCCTTCATTGTATTGAGCGGCATGACTGTACTGCACTGGGCTGTTTTGGGATTCCTTCATTGTATTGAGCGACATGACTGTACTGCACTAGGCTGTTTTGGGATTCCTTCATTGTAATGAGCGACATGACTGTACTGCACTGGGCTGTTTTGGGATTCCTTCATTGTATTGAGCGACATGACTGTACTGCACTAGGCTGTTTTGGCATTCCTTCATTGTATTGAGCGACATGACTGTACTGCACTGGGCTGTTTTGGGATTCCTTCATTGTATTGAGCGGCATGACTGTACTGCACTAGGCTGTTTTGGGATTCCTTCATTGTATTGAGCGGCATGACTGTACTGCACTAGGCTGTTTTGGGATTCCTTCGTGAGCGGCATGACTGTACTGCACTGGGCTGTTTTGGGATTCCTTCGTGAGCGGCATGACTGTACTGCACTGGGCTGTTTTGGGATTCCTTCATTGTATTGAGCGACATGACTGTACTGCACTAGGCTGTTTTGGGATTCCTTCGTGAGCGACATGACTGTACTGCACTAGGCTGTTTTGGGATTCCTTCATTGTATTGAGCGGCATGACTGTACTGCACTAGGCTGTTTTGGGATTCCTTCATTGTATTGAGCGGCAATGACTGTACTGCACTGGGCTGTTTTGGGATTCCTTCATTGTATTGAGCGACATGACTGTACTGCACTAGGCTGTTTTGGGATTCCTTCGTGAGCGGCATGACTGTACTGCACTAGGCTGTTTTGGGATTCCTTCGTGAGCGGCATGACTGTACTGCACTGGGCTGTTTTGGGATTCCTTCATTGTATTGAGCGACATGACTGTACTGCACTAGGCTGTTTTGGGATTCCTTCGTGAGCGACATGACTGTACTGCACTAGGCTGTTTTGGGATTCCTTCATTGTATTGAGCGGCATGACTGTACTGCACTAGGCTGTTTTGGGATTCCTTCATTGTATTGAGCGGCATGACTGTACTGCACTAGGCTGTTTTGGGATTCCTTCATTGTATTGAGCGGCATGACTGTACTGCACTGGGCTGTTTTGGGATTCCTTTGTGAGCGACATGACTGTACTGCACTGGGCTGTTTTGGGATTCCTTCATTGTATTGAGCGACATGACTGTACTGCACTGGGCTGTTTTGGGATTCCTTCATTGTATTGACGGCATGACTGTACTGCACTGGGCTGTTTTGGGATTCCTTCATTGTATTGAGCGACATGACTGTACTGCACTGGGCTGTTTTGGGATTCCTTCATTGTATTGTACTAGTTTGTTGCAGTTTTATTGTCTGTCTTCTTCTTCTTCTTCGGTGTACGCAGGCTGATACTCCTGCGGACACTCCCTGTATAGACAGGCAAGGATTAATCCCATCTACCCAAACAAAGGGAGTGGAGTTTTTGTGCGTATGACCTTTTTTTTTTTTTTAAATCCCGCCGTTAAGGCAGCCATACTCCAACTTCGGGGAAGGTGCATGCTGTGTGTAACGTGTCATCCATACCAACGGCCAAACGGGCCTTCTCTTCTGAAAGATGGTGATGGGATTTGACGTGTGTGCAAGATGTCATGCGTGCGTTCACACACGAAACCACGGTTTATAGTCTCATTCGAAGGACTGTTGCAGTACATTTCATTGCATCGCTTGGGGCTCTATGTATTACATTGGATTGAACTGCTGTTGTTTTAGGTTTCTGTCGCATTATATTGTACTTGTATTGCGTTGTTTTGGGTTCTATCGTGTTACAGTGTATTGTGTGGGTTCTGCCGTACTCTATTTAATTGTTTTTGGGTTCTCTCCTCTTCCTATGTATTCGCGTTGTGTTGTATTAGACTGTATTACATTCCTTTTAATTGGTTTGGGCTGCATTGTCTTGCATTATTTTTTTTATTGTATTGTATGACACAACAGTGTATTGCGCTACATTACATTGCTTTGTCCTATGATAGATCGTATTAAAGTGCTTTGAATTGCATGGTATAAATATTACATTATATTTTAATGTAATATTCTGTGAAAAAAGACACATTTTTACTGGTTTTACATTGCTTGATTTTCTGGTAAGATTATTTTGTTCATTTTGTGCTATAAATCACATTCCTGTGAGTATGTTATTGTTATTATTGTTATCATCATTATCATCATTATTGCCATCATCATTATCACCACTATTATATTACTATTATCATTATTATTATTATTATTATTATTATTATTGTTGTTATTATTATCATTACCACCATTATATTACTAGTATTACTATAACAATTATCATTATCATCAATATTGTTATCATTGTTACCCTCATCATCACCACCACAATTACATTTGTATTACATCATCATTATAATAATAATAATATTTTTTATTATTAATATTATTGTCGTTATTACAATAATATCAAGCATTATTATTTGTATCATCATCATCATCATCATCAGATTAATCATTATCATCATCATCATTATTATCAATATCATTAGGATTACTTTTATGATAATGAGTACTATACGCAAAATAATAAAGGCCAATATTATTACCATTAGCATTATTATGGTGGTGGTGGTGATGGTGGAGGTGGTGGTGGTGAAGGTGGTGGTGGAGGTGGTGGTGATGGTGGTAGCGGTGGTGGGGGTGGTGGTGATGGTAGTGATGGTGCTGCTGATTTTCAGTTTTGTTTACCCCCGTGTCCTTTTTTTCTTTTCCTTTTTTCTTTTGTGGTGGTGGTGGTGTTAAACTATCCCCCTAGTCACTTTCTTGAAGTGTTCACTGACGATCGTCAAAAAAAAAAAAAATTAAATTAAATTTAAAAAAAAAAGAAAAGAAATGCCCGGGGTCTTTATCACTTGTGGAGGGAGGATCGACTCTATGCGTGGGGTGTGGGGGTGGCGGTGGGGGCGATGGTAGTGATTGTTGCCCTCGCTGCTTCGTTAAAGAAGGAGAGAGGGCGCGAGAAAGGGAACAGTTTTAGGGAGAAATTGGGATGATGCAGCTGATGTCGGGCGGGGGGGGGGGGGGGGGGGGGGGGGGGGGGGGGGGGGGGGGGGGGGGGGGGGGGGGGGGGGGGGACAAGGGGTGTGGCGGGGAGGGGGGGAGGGTGGGGGGGGAGGGGGGGGGGGGGGGGGGTTGGGTGAAGGTTGGGGGACGGGGTGTTCGTAGAGGTGGGAGGGGGGAGGGGGGGAGGAGGGGGGAGGGTAACCGTTGAGTCATCATGACTCCCAGAAAGGACAAGGACCTGGTTGGCTGCCTGTCTGTTGACAGGATATTTGAGGAAGTTAGGAAATTAGAACGGGAGGGATGAGGAGAGAGAGAGAGAGAAGGAGAAAAGAGAGCATCAGGTACCTCTTCCCTGTTTTTGTCTCTGTGTTTTCTCGGTCAATGATTCGTCTGTCTCAGTCTGTCTGTTTCTCTGTTGTTTTTTTTTGTTTTTTTTTAATTCAGAAAGAGAGGGGGTTGGGTACCGCCAAGGACACAGACAAAGTACAGGACAAGACACAATGCATTTCGGACCTCTTGGGTCTTCTTCAGGCAAAAAAAAAAACACACACAAAAAAATTTAGGATAGTGAAAACGAAGAACGAGAAACCATTAATTTTATCCTCTCATGTTCGGCGAACGATAAAAAACGATCGTGCATGCAAAATGTGATTTTTCTCAGCCAGGGGATGGGGGTAGGAGAGAGAGGAGGGGGGGGGGGGGGGGGGGGGTGGTGGTGGGGGGAAGGGTTAATGGTACCAGGCACTTCAGAAACCACCTCTCCCTCCCAGTCCCCTCGTCCAGTCCTGCTTGCGATCTGGTTTTTTTTTTTTTTTTTATCTGTTTAGCATCAAATCCCACAGGAAAAGCGACCCTTCAACAGACATGAATCTTGGCTTAGGATGACCTCATCTTCTCACTGAGCGCATTGAACTATCATCAAACCTCTTAATTTTTTGAAGGGGAGAAGGGGGAAGCGGGGAGGGCTTGGTAGGGGCAAGATTATATTTCCTGAAACATATCGCAAGCTCTGCTACAAATTTGGGATTTGTGTGTGTGTGTGTGTGTGTGTGTGTGTGTGTGCACAATTACTTGCAAAAAACATTCCATTATTACGAAAAATCAGAGGCAAAGCACTCCATCCAGTGACTAGATCTAGAGGCACAAATGCATCAACACATCCAACTGTTACAATAATCCAATTAAAGTCACAAATGTACAAACAATTTGTGAACAAGATATCAGAAGGTATAAACATTTCTACAAAGCATGTGTTGCATTTCACAAGATTCTGATATGGATGCCACTGTTTAAAAAAAAAAAAAAAAAAAAAAAAATTCTGTGAGCCGTATTTCCATGCAGAACACATATTTTTTCGATTTTGTCTTTGTTCTTCAGCTCAATCAAAAAGTATTGAGGGTTAGGTTTGATCTGAGTAATTTTACATTTACATACAAAATAATATCTAGCAAAGAGGATAATTTGGTCGAAACCTTCGTCTGTTTCTATTCGTTCATCATTTCCAAAATAATACCAGTTCTATATTTT
>CM031627.1:29607300-29642300 GCA_018398815.1 Conus ventricosus | reverse complement strand
CCTGCCTGCCTGCCTCCCTGCCTCCCTGTTGTTGTCTGTCTGTCTGTCTGTCTATTTATCTATCTGTTGTTGTCTGTCTATTTTTAAATCATCTGTCTGTCATCTATCTACCATCTTTATTTAATTTTTTCTATTAATCTATCTACCTATCTGTCTAAAACTATCTATATGTTATCCACCTATATATCCTTACTTTCTATCTGTTATCTGTTAGCCCACCTATCTATTTCTTCGTTTTCATTCATTTTATATTCCTTGGCTGTTTGGTTTTATTTTTTGCCGCGTTGCTCCCAAAATTCGACGCCTGTGTTTCGTCGACCGGGTTCTGTTTTTCCGTTTTTTCTTGTCTTTAGGTCGTTCAGAGGAGAGAGAGAGAGGGAAGGGGGAAGAGAGGGAAGAGGAGAGAGGGAAGAGAGAGAGAGAGAGAGGGGGGGGAGGGGGGGGACGGCAGAGAGGGCAAGGGAGAGAGAGAGGAGAGGGGAGGAAAAAGGGGGGCGAGAGAGAGAGAGGGGGGAGGAGAGAGAGAGCGGGGGGAGGAGGAGGAGGAGGGGGGAGAGGAAAAGAGAGAGAGGAGAGAGGGAGAGAGAGAAGGGAGGGAGGGGGGAAGGGGGCAGAGACAGGAGACAAGGGAGGGGAGAGAGGGGGAGAGACGAGACGAGAGGAGGGGGGAGGGAGAGAGAGAGGGCGGGGAGAGAGAGAGAGAGGAGGGGGGGAAGAGGAGAGGGAGAGAGGAGGGGAGAGAGGAGAGGGGGGGGGGAGAGAGAGAGGGGGGAGGGGAGGGAGGGGAGGAGAGAGAGGGGAGAGGAGGGAGGAGGGGAGGAGGGGAGAGAGAGAGAGGGAAAAGGGGAGGAGAAGGAGGGGGGGGGAGAGGAAGGGGGGAAGGAGGGGAGGAGGGGAAGGGGGGGGAGAGAGAGGAGGGGGGAGAGGGGGGGAGGGGGGGGAGAGAGGAGAGAGAGAGAGGAGGGGGGAAAGAGGAGAGGAGGACAGGGAGGGAAGGGGAGGGGGAGGGGAGGGAGAGAGGGGGAGAGAGAAGAGAGGGAGGGGGGGGAGGAGAGAGGGGAGGGGGGGGGGGGAGAGAGAGAGGGAAGGGAAGGACGAGCGGAGGGTGTGTTTGGGGAGTTTATATGCCGCGCAGGAAAATCCCTTTCGCACGCGCGCTGTGTGTGTGTGTGTGTTGTTGTGTGTGTGTGGGTGTGGTGTGTGGTGTGGTGTGTGTTGTAGTGCGTGCGTGCGTGCGGCGTGTATGGTGTGTTGTGTGTGTGTTGGGGGTGGTGGGTGTGTGGTGTGTGTGTGGTGTGTCGTGTTGCGTGGTGCGTGAGTGCGTGGGCGTGTGTGTGTGTGTGGTGTCGTGGTTGTGGGTGTGGGTACGGCGCAAGACGCACTCTCAAGCACCAATATCGTGCGGCCCCCCCCCCCCCCCCCCCCCCCCCCCCCCCCCCCCCCCCCCCCCCCCCCCCCCCCCCCCCCCCCCCCCCCCCCCCCCCCCCCCCCCCCCCCCCCCCCCCCCCCCCCCCCCCCCCCCCCCCCCCCCCCCCCCCCCCAAAACCCCCCCAAAACCCCTCACCCCCACCCCCCCCCCCCCCCCCCCCAAAAACCCACCCCCCCCCCCCCCCCCCCCCCCCCCCCCCCCCCCCCCCCCAACCCCCCCTCCCCCCCCCCCCCCAAAACCCCCCCCCCCCCCCCCCCCCCCCCCCCCCCACCCCCCCCCCCCCCGCCCCCCACCGCGGCAAGGGGATTATTTCCCCCCCCCCGTTTGTTTTTAAAAATCCCCCCTTTTTGTCCCATTTCTAAGGCCCGGACCCCCCGTCCCCATTCCCGAATGCCCTTATTTCCCCGCTCCCCCGTTTGCGCAAGGCCCCGTTTTTCCCCCCTCCCATTCGCTGCAAGTGCCCCATTATTCTCCCCGCTCCCCAGTTTGCTGCAAGTGCCCCGTTATTCTCCCCGCTCCCCACTTCGCTGCAAGTGCCCCATTATTCTCCCCGCTCCCCAGTTTGCTGCAAGTGCCCCATTATTCTCCCCGCTCCCCAGTTCGCTGCAAAGGTGACATAGTAGCGGACGCCAAGGGAGAGGTGGCTGCTCTCCTTTGAGGGACACTGATGTGAGAGGTCAGTGTCAGGCGGCGCAGCGATCCTTCCAGCCACATGAGTGATGGCGGGTCTCGTCTGTGTCGCCGAGGGACGGCTCCTGGAGATGTGGGGCGATCGACGATGGAGCGCTGCCTGACTACGATTACCGTGGCCTGGGATACTGTGTTCTGAGCCAGGCAGACATGGGGGCACTCCTCATGGGGCTGGGCTGAAAAATTGCCCTCTTGGCCGTAGTCTGCGTGTACCCGCCAAATTTTAGGAACTCGTGCAGCGCTCCAGCGACTTTCGTCCTGCTCCCTCATTGAGGCGGCCTCACGCGGCACACGACCATCGCCACCCGAGCACGAAGAAGGCCGCCTGGTGGTCCTGAAGACAGCCTTTAGTTTTGGGAAAAGATGCCAAATACACTGACGCCCATCGTCGGCCGACTAACAACCGACTTTGAACTAAAGTTCACAAGGAACCAGAGCTCAGAGAGCGACATACGACGGCCACCACACGGAACTCGCCCACTACAGCCAGCGACAACAGTTAATAACAATAATAATAATGAATACTTATTAGCGCCTATTCTCGGCTAGAGACCAAGCTCTAAGCGCTTTACAATCAACACTGGTTTACACAACGGGCTGCCTACCTGGGTAGTGCCGACTGAAGAGCTGCCAGCTGGCGCTTCATTCAGTCGTTTCCCGTATCATCCAGTCAGTATCGTTCCATATCGTTCGCTCAATTTCCTTACTTCCCTCATTCTTTCCATTTTTCACGCAGGGTGCATGCTATGTGTAACGTGTCATCCATACCAAAGGCCAAACTGGCCTTCTCTTCCGAAAGTTGGTGATGGGATTTTACGTGTGTGCAAGATGTTATGCGTGCGTTCACACACGGAACCTCGGTTTATAGTCTCATTCGAAGGACTGTATGGGAAATGGAGTCAGAACCAATGTTAACTCCGAGGGAAAAATCCCCTGTACCGAAACGCCCTGGCGGAGGTTCGAACCCGCGACCCCAGGATCACCAAGATTACGAGTCCAGCGCTCTACCAACTGAGCTATTCCGGCTCCCAGTTGCCACAGAATATGCAGACTTATGTCTGCGAGTGTACCTTGTCCTTACTGAAAGGCCTCTGACCAACAGGATGTTAATCTCAACTACTAACTCACTCCCCACTGCCGATCGCAGGTTTGACAGACGAAAGATCGTTGTGGCAACGCAGGAAACGGCGCAGGCGAATGAAGGCAGAATCAAAACACCGTTGGGCGGACTTGACCATCAACCACCGACACTGGCAGATCACCTTCATGCAGTTACAGCTGACAGACAGTTTCCATGGTCAATGCACAGAAAAGCAGAGAGAAGCTGCATCCCTTTGTTTGGGAAAAAAAACACCTCTTCAGGGTATCAAAGACACGGATGCATTGACGAACCTCCAGACAGGCTGCCACTGTTGCCTGTGACACAGCCAGCTGTGATGTTGCACACAGTTACGGTCAGTCCTTAACGTCCCGTTGTGACGTAGTCCACACACAGCATAAGACTGGAAACAGACCCGTTGAGAGGATGTGGAGTGGGTGACATCATCATCTGTAACATCCTGGCCTTCCGTAACTCTGCTCACGTATTCATGTACACGCAAGATTGCTTGAAGACGTGCATTCGCATGTACTCATAATTCACGAGCATACACATACTCTCTTTCTCTCTCTCACACACACACACGCGCGCGCGCACACACACACACACACACACAAAGACTCCGTCACAAACACACATGAACATGCGATTTACACACACACACGCGCGCCCGCGCGCGCGCGCGCACACACACACACACACACACACACACACACACACACACACACACACACCAACACACACACACGCGCGCGCGCATACACACATGCGTGCAGACATGAACACACACAAATACACATACAAACAGAAGCACAGAGAGAGAGAGAGAGAGAGAGAGGAGAGAGAGAGAGAGAGAGAGAGAGAGAGAGAGAGAGAGAGAGAGAGGAGAACGAACGAACGAACGAACGAATTTTATTTTAAGAGGGTAGTGGATTAAGCATGAATACTTTTTTTACATCCAGCCCTCTGGGGGAAAAAATCAATATATAGTAAAAAGCAAATCAGAAAAAAATGCAACAATTCCTTGCATGGGAACCTTTGACAAAAAAGAAGATAGAAGAAAAAGAAACCAGTGAATACCACCACCACCACCACCCACCACCACCACCAACAACAACAACAACAACAACAACAACAACAACAACAACAACGAGAAAAGATGATCAGGGCAATAGGGGGGAGTGTGAATGGACAGAGAGGAGAGAGAAAAGGAGAGAGAGAGGAGAGAGAGAGAGGAAGAGAGAGAGAGAGAGAGAGAGAGAGAGAGAGAGACCGACGACCGACCGACTGACCGACCGACCGACCGACCGACTGGCGAAAGAAAGGCAGAGATAAAGGAAGAGAAAGACAATAAAGCAGCTATAGATAATCACCTACAAAAACTTTGAAAAAACACATTAATGGCACAGGATGATCACTGCAATTTGCGTAGAATTAAGTCAACTTCGAACATCACATGTTTGTTAAATTGAATCTGAATTGAGAATTATCAATACATTTTCGGGTATAGTGCAGTCAAATCTGAGACATCATAAGATATTGTGAAAATTAGACTTGAACTTTTTAAAGTTTGATTGATTTTTAAGTTCTTCAGGAATATGGTTCCATAGCCAACCCCCGGAATACGCCAGACTAGACTTGTATAGATTAATCATGGCAAACGGGAGGTTTATTTTATGTGAATGTCGATAGTCGTTAAAAGTGAACATATTTGTTAGAGAGAGTGGAGCATTTCCATGGAATACCTTATGCATAAAGAGTCCTTATTGTATAGAAGTTTGGCTTTAAATGGAGAATGCCTGATTGCTTATAGTCTGAATCTACCAGTGAAGATGGAGACCTAATGTTACTTTGACAGCTCTTTTGTGAAGGCTAATTAGTGGTTTGAGTGAATTCTTGCTCGCTGAGTCCCAAAGTGTTGAGGCATAGTCGATAATAGGCTGAATATAAGAGTGAAAAAATAGTTTTCTTGCATGCAAATTTAAGAAGTTCTTAATCCTTTTAGAAGATGTAGTTTTCTTGCAACGTTTTAGATAAAGACTCTAAGTGTTTTGACCAAGTTAGATTATATATCTATTGTTATTCCTAAGATTTTGTGACTGGATACTTCTTCGATGGTTTCATTAGAAATACAAGTACTGGAGATTCTGGCTTAGAATTTGACGCTTTGTCTAGTAGTTATCATCATGAATTAGTTTTTTGAGGATGGATAGCCATGTGATTAAATCGTGTCCATTTAACCAAAAGATGATGTTTTCTTGGATGTCACTGCAAACCTGTTGGGCATCAGAATTACTTGTGTCTAAAGTTGTATCATCAGCGAACATTTCGCTGTTTATTTTAAAGTACAATGGCAGATATTGATGTAAAATGAAAACAACAGAGGACCTAATACTGACCCTTGTGGGACTCCAAATTTGTTGGGAAGAAAAATTAGATTTGTATGTATTTACGGACACAATTTGTTGTCGGTTGGACAGAAAAGATGAAATCAGTTTCAGTGTTTTGTATGATAGCTTATACAAAGTTAGTTTTCTGAGTAAAAGTTCATGATTTATAACGTCGAAGGCTTTTGCGAAATCTACGAAGAGAATTCCTGAAATTGTTTGTAGTTCATGTTTAATAGCCATCTATCTATTAGTCTAGTTAGCACTGTGTGGCATGAATGGTTTTCTCTGAACCCTGATTGATTTGGGTGGATTAAATCGTATTTTACTGCATGGGAATGGAGACACTTATTGATGTGGAGTTCTAATGGCTTGGAAAGAACTGATAGAATCGAAATAGGTCTATAATTTGATGGATCAGTAGTGTTTCCTGATTTGTGTATTGGTATGATTTTTGCCTTTTTTAAGGTATCTGGAAAGCATTGTTTATCTATACAGAGGTTGTAAATGTAAGTTAACGTTTCTGCGATAACGGGTGCGGAGAGCTTTAGAATTTTACCGTCTATACCGTCAATTCCACGAGTGGCTGTCTGTTTCAATCGCCTAAGTGACACGAAAACAGAATGAACATCTAGATGGCTGATATCTAAATCTGAATGGATATTTTTTCCCCTGCAGTATGTTTGTAATTCTTCTAGGTCATTATCATTTGATTTATCATCATGAATTATTTGATCTGCTACTGTTGTAAAATGGTGATTTAGTTTACTGGCAGATATATCATTCATAATATTTGGAGCAGAGGAAACATGTTTATTTGTTAATCCATGGATGGCTTTCCATACGGACTTGCTGTCTTTCTTTTCACGAATTAAGTTTGAAAAATATTTCTTTTTCTCTGCTCTAATGAGAGAAGTTACTTTATTTCTTTGTTTTTTATATTCTTCACGAGGGCCATTTTTTAACAGGTACTCTCTTTGGTAAATAGGTTCTGTATCTCATTTGTTAGCCAAGGGGGTTTTATCCGATATTTGACTCTTTTGGTTTGGAGCGGGGCATGTTTGTTGTATATACTATAGAAGATGGAGTACCAAGCTTCTAGAGCCTGATTGGGTTCTGTATATTGATACACTATATTTAGAGGTGAATTTAAAAGGTCAGAGATAAATTTGTCACGATCAAATTTTGAAAAGTTTCAAAAGGGTAATCGTTTTATGGTTTAACCTTGGAATTTTGATACCCTTTTTGACCAAGTGCAACAAATCGGGAAGTGATCACTGCATCCATAAACAGGTACACTTGTCTCAAGAATGGTTTCTGGATTGTAACATATAAATGGTCTATCAGTGTTTCAGAAATCTCAGTGACCCTTGTAGGAGTGTTGATTAGCTGAGTGAGACCAAGTGACTCAAAAACATAGTTCCACTGTTTATTTAATTTTAGTAGATCTATATTAAAATCCCCTAATATCATGATGTCTTTCGATTCGTCATGTGCGTTTTCCATCATTAACATGAACGTCAACCCAGTCGACATGTTCAGCTGGATTTCTGTACAGAAAACATATAAGTATAGGCTTATTAAATTTAAGCTGGATCTCAATCCAGATTGTTTCTACATTAAACTGTTCTAAAAAATGGATCCTCTGAAATTTTACTGACTGATGAAGGTATACAATAATACCAGTTTCCATGTTTTGTTTAGGATCTCTACGAACAACATTATAACCTGGGATTGCAGTGTCGTTATTTGATATTATACTGGACAGATGTGACTCCGAAAATCCAAATATGTGAAAGTTTTTCCCGAATTTGATATGACTGATGGTATTTCAGTCATTTTGTTAATCGCATGGTTGACATTGAGATGCCCAACTCTAAGTCCATCTCTTTTCAGCCAAGGGTTGTTGTCTTCTGTCATATCTATTATAGTCAATACTATAACAAACTTAACACACAATGATAATAACAGCAGACAAAGCTCTTACAGACTAACAAGTAAGGTTTGACTGAACGAATAAGAAAAAAAAATTGTCAAGGCAAACTGGATTACAACACAATTAATAGCAATAAAAGAAAAAAAACTTCAATTGTAGATCAGTAAACAATGGCGAATCCACGAAAGGACGAAAGCAAAAAAGCTGAAAATTCAAAGGCACAAGTGTATATAAAATATTAGAATGACTTCAAAACTCCAGCAGAAATCTACCGTATTCCAATACGTTTCCAGTCAATCAATTTTCTCGGGTGAGATCACAACTATAAATACATGCAGAGCCGGCAATTTCCACACACACACACACACACACACACACACACACACACACACGCACGCACGCACGCACGCACGCACGCACGCACGCACGCACGCACGCACGCACGCACGCACGCGCGCACGCGCATGCACACACATGCATGCAAGCACACACCACACACACACACACACACACCACACACACACACACACACACACACACACACTCACTCACTCACTCACTCACACACACACACACACACACACACACACACACACACACACACACACACACACACACCCCACACACACACACACACATGTGCTCGCGCACGTGCGCGCGAGCCTTTTAACACTATTCACAGGAACAACTTAATTCAAATCAATGCTGTGACAATAGCTGCGATGCCATCCTGCACAGTTCAAGAGCATAGGCATTTACAACATTTCCATCAGGAGCCGGATGATTAGACCTTTGACCCGGTATATTTTGTGGGTATGTTGGGTTTTGGAGGGGAGCGGAATATTCATTAGAATAATCACGTTGGTGACTTAAATGGCTAGATGGAGGTGGGATTCGCTCTGCTCTGTTTACATTACTGGGGAGGAGTCTTTTTGGAAGAAAGGGGTCTGCAGAACATGGATCCCTCGGAGTTGGACGGGGATTCAAAGATGGATAGTGAAAAAGAGATGAAGGATTTGGGTAATTTGGGGGGTAATGTGCGGTATTCCTTTGGGAATTGCAATGGAGGGAATTGGCTTGAGAAGCATCATTACTGTAGGAATAAATTCCTTGGTGTCTCTTGATGTGGCACACTCTGATAATAGTCCCTTGACGGATTATTTCTGACTGGCGGCTTTCTCTGCGACACATCCGGGAAAGCCGGGGACACGTTTCCAAAGTCTGGTTGTGTAGTCTGCCATGTGGTTTTCAAGTCTGCCGCCAGTTTTGCTGTGCCTTTGACGCTTGGGTGGAGCAGGTCTTGGTAAAACGCAAGACGAGGGGCTCCGGTTGGATGTGGTGAACGTAGGATCATGGTCGATGTAAGTTGCACCCACACTTTCACACACAGTTTGAAGATTATAGTTGGATGGTCGGATGATATTGTTCAAATGATGCCGACCTCTGGCAGGGATGATGGAGCTGAAGGTCAGTTTGGCATTTGGGAATGTTTTGCAGCACAGGGAAATAAGGTTCATCCAGTCTTCCTTTGGAATGATCCCTGAACGACAGGAGTTCACCCCGATGTGGACAGTGACATGTCTCTGCTTCGGCAAGGGCTGAGTGACAGCAGCCAGGAAATCAGGTCATGTACTGTCATCCCCGGCACGCAGATCTTGTACATGAACTCACTCCTTGGGGCCAGTCTTCTTGGATTTATGTATCGGAGAATGGAGTCTCCAATTAGTAACATTGAAGCTCTTTCCGGAATAGAAAGGGTTTTCAAAACGTTCATGGGGGGTGGTGGTTGGTTTGGGGGGGTCCTCTTTGGAGGTTCTTGATAGCTCTGGTGCGATGTTTTTCATTCGTTTCACCCCACGTTTTCCAGCACACGAATACGTGTTTGTGACAGATATGGCGTACTTTAGGTCGCAGTTTTCCTTTTCATCACGTGTTTTCTCTGGCTCATCGTCAGAGGGATGTAATCCCGCTGGGGATGTGTATCTGTCACTGATTTGTGAGGATATTTTCAACACTGACCTGAGGGTCAGTTGACTGGAGTGACAGTGTGCCAGGTTCAGACCGACGCAAATTTTGTTTTCAAGTGAACTGCGGGACGAGGGAAATTCTGTAGATGTGGATTGAATTCGATGGTTTCTGTTTGCTTTGTTTTCTTTAGTCTCTTTATCTCGGATTGCAGTGTCCCTAACTGAGTTTTGCAAGAGTGTACTTCTCTGTTAGGCGGCTATTTTCCTCTTTTAGACTGGTTATTTGTGATTTGAGTTCATTAATGTTGCTGTTCATGTTTCAGTTATGTCTTTACAAAAAATGCCAATTTCATTTTTTGCACAAATTCTTGCATCTTCTATGTGCGTAGACGTTCTGTTGTCCAGTTCTCTTTGCATTGTATGAAGTTCTTCCAGCTCTCGTTCAAAGTGCTCCCAACGAGTTTTGCAGAGGGGGGATAGGTGTTTTGGAGGACAGATTAGACGTTTTGGAGTCAGACACAAAGCTGTCTGCGCATATTATTTTTTCCCTTTTTGTTCTTCAAACCAAGTTTAGGGGTTTCAGTCTTGTGTCGGGCTTTATTTGACCAACATCACCTCCATCTGGATTTTGTGAAAGTTGTGCAGGACATGAGGAAAGTGAAGACAACCCTTGTCCTGTCATCACTTGCTTCCTTGGGCAGTGATGGGGTTGGAGGGAAAATAATTACTTTGTTTGTTAAATCACAATCGGAATGAATGTCATCAGACAACAAGGAAGTTGAAAAGCAGTGCAATGGGGAAGCAGTGTGCACGGAAGTACAGACGGTGGGAGAATCTGGCATTTCTATTTCAGGATTCTGAACCCTGGGGGTTCCAGGAAAAACAGGTAACGAATGTGATGGGTGTGTGGAGCAAGGATTGGGTCAGCTGAGAGATGTCCCTGTCTCCAAAAGGTGGTGACGAAAATTTTGAGAACTTCGCACTCCTCGTCGATCCCATTTCACACACTCTCTACCCCGACAGAGGAGAGTTCCATGTAAATCATGAGTAAAAAATAAAGAGATTGTCACACATTTCACAGAATCACAATAGAGTCGGAACTTGGTTTGCGCTAAATTGCTGGGAAGAGATTCTGCATTAGAAGAGTCTGTTGTAGAAATAACAGTACCTCTGGCATCATAGTCAATTATTTCAAACTTGATCCTTGGTTCATTTATTGCTGAGTATCGGTAAATGGACTATTCCTCCATACTGCCAGTTCGTCACTAGAACAGAAAAATCGCTTTGAATCATGTCTCTGGTAGGCAATAGCTTCCTTGCTCTTCCGTTGTCTGGATAACAGTCAGCCATGTTAAAAACACAATCACCAAATAACAACTACATATCACTCAGACGACACTGATCCATTCGGTCACCAGGCTCTTTTGCATGTTTCATAAGAATTTTCTCCTTTTTCTTTCTTACGGCACCATGTTCGTCTTTTTTTATAATGAGGAAAGTGTTTTCAAGCGCCTGTGTTGTTATTTACAAGAGCCAGACAGCCTTTCTTAGTACACATGCACCACATTCACAACAACAGAGTTACGGTGAGCAGTTAGCACACGCCGGTTATCCTTGGACACAACGCAGGGCTCGGCTTGACAGTCCTGTTGCACGTGCGGTCAGAAAGAGAGGTCCGTGAATAATGTTTGTGATGAAAACCGAAATAATTCCTTCACTGTCCCATATGAATTAAGAACTTGTTAATCACAGGCTTGCTATTGATTAATTCATAGAAGTGACTTCACTTTACGCGGCACACACCTTTCACAAACCACCATGCAAAATTATTCCACGATCAGGTAAGTCTAACCAGTGCACTTTCAACTTGAATGTAGAGAGTTGAGACACACGTCTTGCGTTCTCATTTCCGACCGTTCATTTCGAAAGAGAGAGAGAGAGAGAGAAGCATACACACACACACACACACACACACACACACACACACACACACACCACCCTGACTCCCGTGTATAGTAAATGCATGCATGTATAGCATCTAGATACGAGTGTATGTCTGTATGTACGTACGTATGTCTGTTTGCATGCATGCATGCGAAAATGTACCCGCGCGTGCGAGAGTGTATGTATTCATGCATGCATGCTTCTATGTATGTATGTATGAATAATGGATATATGTATGTGTGTGTGTCGGTGAAACTAAGCTCACAAGGCTCTCCCTACAGCGCGACTAATGTCTCGACAACCAGTGTAAGGGGTACTACGTAGTACGTAATACGTATACTTAAGCCATGAAACACACACACACACACACACAAACACACACACACACACACACACACACACATACACACACACACATCACCACCACCACCACCACCAACAACAACAACAACCAACGACAAAAACAACAGCAACAACACATGTATATATATATATATGTATATACATGTGGTGAAAGTGTCCCGTTTGCTGCTTTATTTGTCTTTATGTCTGCCTGTCTGTCTGTCTGTCTGTCTGTCTGTCTATATGTGTGTATGTATGGCAGCATGCATGTATGTGTGTAAGTCTGTGTACGTAATGTATATATCATAGGATGATCCGTACATGAAGAAGAGGCACTGAAATAGAGGTGTGTTTTGTTGATGTAACACGGTTATGTTTTCATCTCATCAGTTTCACATCTGTCACGGGTGAAGTGTGTGGATGTTTGCCATGCAAGGGGTGTCTGTCAGAAGAAGGGAGTTCACCCGGGGCAGGAAAAGGTAACCATGGGTCCCATACACCAACACAATCCACGAGGACAACACGTTTACTGTACACAGAGAATAGTCATTTAATTGAGCAACTGAAATATAAATTTAGAAGAGAAGTCATTATCATTCCGCCGGACAAATTGGACGAACGAATTTCAAGACAGAACACGACGCGTTTCGACCTCTTTGGTCTTCTTCAGGCAAGGTGAACAACATCCAGGACAACGACAACGAAGAACGAACAATCATTCATCTTGTCATTCAGGACAACGACAACGAAGAACGAACAATCATTCATCTTGTCATTCAGGACAACGACAACGAAGAACGAACAATCATTCATCTTGTCATTCAGGACAACGACAACGAAGAACGAGCAATCATTTATCTTGTCATTCAGGACAACGACAACGAAGAACGAACAATCATTCATCTTGTCATTCAGGACAACGACAACGAAGAACGAACAATCATTCATCTTGTCATTCAGGACAACGACAACGAAGAACGAACAATCATTCATCTTGTCATTCAGGACAACGACAACGAAGAACGAACAATCATTCATCTTGTCATTCAGGACAACGACAACGAAGAACGAACAATCATTCATCTTGTCATTCAGGACAACGACAACGAAGAACGAACAATCATTCATCTTGTCATCTGAGAAAAGGGATTGCTTGTTTTTTTCGTTTTCATTATGAGAATATTCTTTCTTTCTTTCTGCGTGCGCAGGCTGATACTCCTGCGGACACTCCCTGTATAGCCAGGCAGTGGAGTTTTGTGTGTATGACCCTTTTTTATCCCGCCATTAAGGCAGCCATACTCCATCTTCGGGGAATGAGAATATAAAATGATTGCTTATTCTTCGTTGTCTTTGTCCTGGGTGCTGTTGACCTTGCCTGAAAAAGACAAAAGAGGTCGAAACGCGTCGTGTGTTGTCTTGAAATTGGTTTGTCCCTTTTGTCAGGGGGAATAATCATAATGTCTCTTTTAAATTTGTTTCGCTTTCCGCCTGCAGCCACCTCATTGTAACACTGACTAAAACACAACTGTGAAACCTTTCAATGTACACCATGTAACACTGACTAAAACACAACTGTGAAACCTTTCAATGTACACCATTGTAACACTGACTAAAACACAACTGTGAAACCTTTCAATGTACACCATTGTAACACTGACTAAAACACAACTGTGAAACCTTTCAATGTACACCATTGTAACACTGACTAAAACACAACTGTGAAACCTTTCAATGTACACCATTGTAACACTGACTGAAACACAACTGTGAAACCTTTCAATGTACACCATTGTAACACTGACTGAAACACAACTGTGAAACCTTTCAATGTACACCATTGTAACACTGACTAAAACACAACTGTGAAACCTTTCAATGTACACCATTGTAACACTGACTAAAACACAACTGTGAAACCTTTCAATGTACACCATTGTAACACTGACTAAAACACAACTGTGAAACCTTTCAATGTACACCATTGTAACATGACTAAAACACAACTGTGAAACCTTTCAATGTATACCGCAAATCCACACAGGCTGAATCGTTCAAGCTCGAGAAAGGGCTGCAGTTACAAATTTAACCCCTTGAGCAATATAACCAAAGAGGGGGGGGGGGGGGGGGGGGGGGGGGGGCTAGGCGGGGTCCTAAATATATGCGTCCAATTTGTGCTGTTATCAAAAACAAACAAACAAACAAACAAATAAACCTCTAGAGGAAAAAATCCTTCCGGGGCCCATGAGCAGCAATCACAAATCTATCTTTTCTTTGGGCGGAGTTGGTGGTGGGGGGGGGGGGGGGGGGGGGGGGGGGGGCGCGATATCCATTAACACGAAGGTTGTTGCAGTCGGGAATCTTCCGGTAGGAGAAAAATCGTTTCTGTTTTTTTTAATTTAGTAAATCCAGACAGTGACGGCATCTTTCCGTTTCGAGGCTGCCTAACTGGACCTCCCTTTGTCTCATCAGGGCTAAAGTCCTATGTGGTTGTACTGGTGCTGTTCTCTTGCAGATTATTGATAATGTCAAACATCTTGTTTACATGAGCAAGAAATACCTTCAAAGAGAGTGCCGGTACAGCACTACTTTTTTTTCCCTTCCCTTTTCTGCATACGCAGGTTGATACTCTGCGGACACTCTTGCACGGGACAGGCAAGGATTAATCCCATCTACCAACAAAGGGAGTGGAGTTTTGTGTGTATGACCATTTTTTATCCGCCATAAAAGGCAGCCATACTCCAACTTCGGGGAAGGTGCATGCTATGTCTAATGTGTCATCAATACCAACGGCTAAACTGGCCTTCTCTTCCAAAAATTGGTGATGGGATTTTACGTGTGTGGCAAAATGTTGTATGCGTGAGTTCACACAAGGAACCTCGGTTTATAGTCTCATTCGAAGGACTGTATGGGAAATAAAGTCACAACTAATGTTAACTCCGAGGGAGATCGAAATCCCCCTGTACCGAAACGGCTCGGCGGAGATTCGAACCCGCAACCTAGGATCACCAAGATTACGAATCCGGCGCTCTACCATGAGCCATTCCGGCCCCGTACAGCACTAAGGAATGGCAGGCAATGGTCTAGGCAACTGTCAAGCTTTCCATGTATGTGGCGTAGTGGTGAGTTTTACGTCCTATCGGCTGGAGGGTTATATGGGCATGGTGTCCCCGACCGAGTCTGAAGGTTTGGTGGCAGGATGTTGGTCGTTGGCAGCAGTCTTGGGCTTGGTTCCGGGCAGGGGCTTGCGTCTCTTGTTTGCTTTTTCATCCCAGACTGGAGACTGAGTCCTCTTCTTTCGTCGTGCTGAATGGGAGTCCAGCACTTGGTCCAGGTATTCTTTTCTTTCTTTCTTTCTTTCTGCGTACACAGGCTGATACTCCTGCGGACACTGCCTGTATAGACAAACAGTGGAGTTTTGTGTGCATGACCGTTTTTTTTTTATCCCGCATTAGGGCAGCCATATCCATCTTCGGGGAAGGTGCATGCTATGTGTAACGTGTCATCCATACCAACGGCCAAACTGGCCTTCTCTCCCAAAGTTGGTGATGGGATTTTACGTGTGTGCAAGATGTTGTGCGTGCGTTCAGACACGGAACCTCGGTTTATAGTCTCATTCGGAGGACTGTATGGAGTCAGAATAATGTTAACTCCGAGGGAAAAATCCCCCTGCACCGAAATTCGAACCCGTAACCCTACCAAGGATCACGAGTCCGGCGCTGTACCAACTGAGCTATTCCGGCCCCTTTGGTCCCGGTATTTCTGGGGCCAATCTTTTGTACACTGGACTGACCACAGGTCGTTGACTAATCGGTTGTCTGGAAATGGCGTCGCTGTATCCCTCTCTAGGATACAGTTTCTCCGTATAAACTGCATCAGGGCCGCCAATCAGCAGGTGGATGTACTGTCTTGTTCGTTCGCTGACTGAGCAGACTGTGTCGTAAAATGTGTTGGGACACTTCTCGGCAGGAACCTGGCGTGGCTGTGGCACGGTTGAATCTGATCGTTGATCATCCCCTTTAGGTGAAGCGAGGTCTCGTCAGAGACTATAGCACTAACCGGCTCGTCTAGGATTGTAATAATAATAATAATAATAATAATAATAATAATAAGGAACATTTAGTGCGCTTAATCTTAAACAAAAGCCCTAAGCGCTTACAGCAATAAGCCCTAACACCACACACACACACACACACACACACACACACACACACACACACACAACACAACAACACACAAACACACAACACACACGCACACACCCACACACCAGCGAAGGAGCAGAAAATTATGTTTTGAAGAGAGTTGTTTTGAGGGAGGACTTGAAAGAAGAAAGACTGTTTGAGTTTCGGAGTGCAGAAGGGAGATTGTTCCAGCAGGAAGGAGCCCGAAAAGTAAAAGAACGTTCACAAGTGTTCTGGCCGAAAACGAGGGATCTGCATAATGCGAGTGTCAGAGGAAGAGCGAAGCTGTCTGGAAGGAGTATAGGTCGACAGAAGTTTAGAGAGGTATGATGGAGCGAGGCCATCCAATGCTTGTAACAGAGCAAAGAAAGTTTGTACTTGATGCGTTTTTCAACAGGAAGCCAGTGCAAAGATTTAAGCAAGGGAGAAACATGAGAGGTTTTCGGAGATTTCGAGACAAGGCGAGCAGCTTATTTTGGACTTTCTGCAATTTTGCAAGAAGATTCTGTGGACAGCCAGCAGAAGAGAATTACAGTAGTCAAGTCTTGAAAGAATGAAAGCAGAACCAGAGTCTTGGTGGCTTCTTCAGACAGAAGGTGGGCGACAGAACTGATTCGCCGAAGCTCCAAGTAGCAAGCACGGCAGATAGAAGAAATCTGATTTTGAAACGAGAGTGTCTGATCAAGTACAACGCCTAGATTTCGCACAGTGGTAGAGGTCTGAATGAGAGAGGTACCAAGTTGGACAGAAGAAGGAACAGAGATTGTAGACATGAGCCGTTTTGGGAGAATGAAGATCAGTTCAGTTTTGTCATTGTGTAAGGCTCTCGTTTTTCTTTCTCTTGATTTAATTTTCAAAAGTGTCTTTCTTACTTTATCTTTCCTTTTTCCTTTTTGTCTCTTCCTTGGTTCTTTGTCTTCTTTGTTCCCCTCTTTCTGTTTCCGTTCTTTGTTCCCCTCTTTCCGCTTCCGTTTTTCGTGGGACGGTTTTTCCTGTCTCTCTCCTACTTTCTTTCGTTCGCTCTTTTTCTTTTCCTCTTTGCTTTTTTTTTTTTCTCCTCTCTCCTTTCCTCTCCTCTTTCTTTTCTTGCTTTCACTGTTTTATGTATCTTTCATCAACACCCCTTTGCAATTTTTTTTTCTCTCTTTCTTTCTTACTTTTTTTTTTGGGGGGGGGGGGGTTCTTATCTCCCTCATTCCTGTCCTTTTTTTTTCTTCTCTTTAAAAAAAAAAAATTGGTTATAAACGGGTACAAGTTCTGCAAGTTGATATTTAGCGCAGCTCCTGTTGATAAAGGCTTTCTTTTTTTAATCCACGCAATTCGCCCGTTTGTTCTTGTAATGCAAGCCCACACTGCTCAACACTTAAATCACACCTCTACACACACACACACACACACACACACACACTCTCTCTCTCTCTCTCTCTCTCTCTTGTCAATTACAACCACCTATCTTCAAAACAGTTCATGGCAAAACTCAGCTATCATTCTGCCCCTCCTTCCCCCTCCCCTTCTCGTCCCCCCCCCTATTCTCCCTAAACATCCACCCCCCCCCCCCCCCGCTATCATACCTACTCCGTCACCACCTTCCCCAACAACCCTCCACTACCACTACCATCCTCCCCTCCCACCCCCACCCCAGGTCAGAACCCACCCAGGTACAGCGACACGACAGACGCGCGTTTCCTCCTCCCATCTACACCCCCCCCCCCTCACCCTCCCCCTTCACCCTGCAGGCCTCCACCGTGCGCTCAGTTCCCTCCTCCTGTTGGGTGGGGGTGGAGAGGGCTGTTAAAGATCTCTGAGGGGCGAAGCCAAGTGGACAGATGCGCCATTAGCATATTACTATAACCACCGCCACTAAACGATGTCCTTCTTCACTGACTGGGCCCACGCGACACCAGAGACACATACAGAGAGAGAGAGAGAGAGAGGGAGAAGAGAGAGAGAGAGAGAGATTGGGGGGGGGGGGGGGGGAACAAGAGATGGAGTAGAGGGGAACAGCGATAGAGAGGGGAGGATATGAGAGAGCGCGGGGGGGGGGGGGGGGGGGGGGGTAGAGACAGAGACAGAGAGGGAGAAAAGGGCTCGGGGGGAGACAAGAGATGGAGGGGAGGAGAACAAAGAGAGAGAGAGAGAGAGAGAGAGAGAGAGAGAGAGAGGATATATTTATGAGAGAAAACAAAACCAATATGCACATGTACATACATGTGGTCGCGGGCACCCCACCCCTACCCCACCCCACCCCTTGCTTTCCTAATCTCTAATCCCCCTCCCTCCTCCCCCTCCCCCACCCCACACAAGACGCGCACACACATAGGATGAAACGAAGTGAGACCAAATTATTTTTATTATTATTATTATTATTATTATTTGAGGATCATAGCAAAGCAATTTTGTGTCACATGCGTAAGAAAGTCAGTAAATGCAACAATCCCGTTTCGTGTGTGTGTGTGTGTGTGGGGTGTGTGTGTGTGTGTGTGTGTGTGTGTTACGTGCGTGCGTGCGTGCGAGTATGTGTGTGTGTGTGTGTGTGTGTGTGTGTGTGTGTGTGTGTGTGTGTGCGTGCGCGCGCGCGCGCGCGTGCGTGTAGTAAAAGCAACCAATATGTGAATAAAGTTTCCAGCGATTTTGCAAGAACAGGATTGAGATTTTCTCGCACACGGCTTTATACACTGATAAAAGATATGTTAAATAAAAAAAAAAATGGGAGGGGGGGGGGAGGAAGACATGTTACTGTACATTCTTTTAAAATCCCACTAACTAATGCATTTTCTTCTCTGCAGAAGAGGGGATATAAATGATCATATAAATAATCTAATGTTTATCACTTCTGATAAATGTATTAATAAATACAGTATAGGGCACACAGAAATAAATGCTGTGAAATACAGCCAAGACTGTACGAGTATTTACATCATGGGTAGTCATCTGAAAGCATATTAACACAGCAAATAAAGCAAGTCTAATTGGTTTCAACAATAACGAAATAGTTATACAACTTGTACAGAGCATCGTACATTTTTACGTAGCAGAATAAAGATACAAATGAAGCTCACCCCGAGACAGTCTGACACGGATGCATAGGATGAAAATTAGACGTCATGTACGCGACGCAAAAACGACATTATGTGTTACTTCAAATTTTGTTTGACGAGACATATTTTAGATCTTCAACGCCTATCTTGCGCTGAAGTGGATGAAGATTAGCGATTGCTCGGTCATATTCGTTGTTATGGTTGTTTTGTTTCTTGCCTGAAGAAGACCTAAGAGGTCGAAACGCGTCGTGTTTTGCCTTGTGATTCGTTTGTCCACGTTTTTTTTTTCTTTTGGCTGTGCGCTAACATTAACATCTGAAATATTTTAAATACTTTGAATAGGCACCATGTTCCAAGAGATGTGAATTCACAATGCCATCTGAAACAAGGTCACCAGGAACATGCAAACCGTTTAATCCATAGTTGAGAAAACGCCTGCTGCGAATGGTCCTTCACCTATCATTTCCTCCTCGTTCCCTCTCTCCATCCTTCACTCTATTATCCCTCCCTCGTTCCCTCTCTCCATCCTTCACCCCATTATTCCTCCCTCGTTCCCTCTCTCCATCCTTCACCTATTATCCCTCCCTCGTTCCTCTCTCCATCCCTTCACCTATTATTCCTCCTCGTTCCCTCTCTCCATCTTCACCCTATTATCCCTCCTCGTTCCCCCTCTCCATCCTTCACCTTATAATCCTCCCTCGTTCCCTCTTCCATCCTTCACCCCATTATCCCTCCCTCGTTCCCTCTCTCATCCTTCACCTTATTATCCTCCTCGTTCCCTCTCTCCTCCTTCACCCTATTATCCCTCCCTCTCTCCATCCTTCACCCTTTTTATCCTCCTCGTTCCTCTCTCCATCCTTCACTTATTATCCTCCTCGTTCCCTCTCTCCATCCTTCACCCTATTATCCCTCCCTCGTTTCCCTCTCCATCCTTCACCTTATTATCCCCCTCGTTCCCTCTCTCCATCCTTCACCTATTATCCTCCTCTCTCCATTCTTCACCCTATTATCCCTCCCTCTTCCCTCTCTCCATCCTTCACCTATTATCCCTCCTTCTCCATCCTTCACCTATTATCCCTCCTCTCTCCATCCTTCACCCTATTATCCCTCCCTCTCTCCATCCTTCACCTTATTATCCTCCCTCGTTCCCCCTCTCCATCCTTCACTTAATTTTCCCTCCCTCGTTCCCTCTCTCCATCCTTCACCCTATTATCCCTCCTCGTTCTCTCTGTCCATTCTTCACCCTATTATCCTCCTCGTTCCCCTCTCCATCCTTCACCCTATTTTCTCCTCGTTCTCTCTCTCCATCCTTCACCTATTATCCTCCCATCGTTCCCTCTCTCCATCCTCACCCTATTATCCCTCCCTCGTTCCTCTCTCCATCCTTCACCTTATTATCCCTCCCTCGTTCCCTCTCTCCATTCTTCACCCTATTATCCCTCCTCGTTCCCTCTCTCCATCCTTCACCTTATTATCCCTCCTCGTTCCCTCTCTCCATCCTTTCACCCTATTATCCTCCCTCGTTCTCTCTGTCCATTCTTCACCCTATTATCCTCCCTCGTTCCCTCTTCCATCCTTCACCTATTTTCCCTCCCTCGTTCTCTCTCTCCATTCTTCACCCCATTATCCCTCCCTCGTTCCCCCTCTCCATCTTCACCCTATTATCCCCCCCTCGTTCCCTCTCTCCATCCTTCACCCTTTATCCCTCCTCGTTCTCTCTGTCCATCCTTCACCCTATTATTCCCCCCTCGTTCCCTCTTTCCATCCTTCACCCTATTATCCCTCCCTCTCTCCATCCCTTACCCTATTATCCTTCCTCTTTTCCATCCTTCCCTATTATCCCTCCTTGTTCTCTCTGTCCTCCCTTTACCTATTATCCCTCCCTCGTTCTCTCTGTCATCCTTCACCCTATTATCCCTCCCTCGTTCCCTCTCTCCATCCTTCCTCTATTATCCCCCCTCGTTCTCTTGTCCATCCTTCACCTATTTCCCCCCTCGTTCCCTTCTCCATCCTTCACCCCATTATCCCTCCCCCGTTCTCTTGTCCATCCTTCACCCTATTATCCCCCTCGTTCCCTCTCTCCATCCTTCACCCTATTATCCCTCCTCGTTCCCTCTCTCCATCCTTCACCCCATTATCCCTCCCTCTCTCCATCCTTCACCTATTACCCTCCCCCGTTCTCTCTCTCCATTCTTCACCCTATTATCCTCCCTCGTTCCTTCTCCCTCCTTCACCCTATTATCCCTCCCCCTCTCCATCCTTCACTCTATTATCCCCCCTCTCTCCATCCTTCACCCTATTATCCCTCCCTCGTTTCTCTCTCTCCATTCTTCACCCTATTATCCCTCCCTGTTCCCTCTCTCCATCCTTCACCCTATTATCCTCCTCTCTCCAACCCTTTACCTATTATCCCCCCCTCGTTCCCTCTCTCCATCCTTCACCCTATTATCCCTCCTCGTTCCCTTCTCCATCCTTCACCCTATCATCCCTCCCTTTCTCCATCTTCACTCTATTATCCCCCCCTCTCTCCCTCCCTTCACCTATTATCCCTCCCTCGTTTCTCTCTCCCATTCTTCACCCTATTATCCCTCCTCGTTCCTTCTCCATCCTTCACCCCATTATCCCTCCCTTCTCATCCTTTCACCCTATTTTCCCTCCTCGTTCCCTTTTTCCATCCTTCACCCTATTTTTCCCTCCCTCGTTCCCTCTCTCCATCCTTCACCCTATCATCCCTCCCTTTCTCCATCCTTCACCTTATTTTTCCTCCTCGTTCCCTTCCTCCATCCTTCACCCTATTATCCCCCTTTTCCCTTTTTCCATCCAGCTAATTTCCATTCTGCACTCAACCCAATCCACAAACTTAGGTTGTTGTTTTTTTCTTTTCTGCCTATGCCGGCTGATACTCCTGCGGACACCCCCTGTATATAGACAGGCAAGGACTAATCTCATCTACCCTACAAAGGGAGTGGAGTTTTGTGTGTATGACCGTTTTTTTTTTCATCCCGCATTAAGGCAGCCATACTCCAACTTCGGGGAAGGTGCATGCTATGTGTAACGCGTCATCCATGCCAACGGCTAAACTGGCCTTCTCTTCCGAAATTTGGTGATGGGATTTGACGTGTGTGCATGATGTTATGTGTGCGTTCATATACACGGAACTCGGTTTACGGTCTCATTCGAAGGACTGGAGTCAGAACCAATGTTAACTCCGAGGGGAAAATCCCCCTGTACTGGAACAGCCCGGCGGAGATACGAACCACAACCCGAGGATCACCAAGATCACGAGTCCGTCTGAGCTATTCCAGCCCCTATCTTAGGGATTGTTACATAACAACAACAACAACAAAAAAAAAAAAAAAAAAAAAAAAAAAAAAAAAAAAAAAAAAACTTGTCGGGTTTTCCCACGCTAGGAAAGGCAACACCAAAAAAAAAAAAGCATATTTTTTCCCGGGGGTTTATTTTGGCCCATCCCAAATTTGGTTTTGGATGATTTGCTGCTTAAGGGCGTGCCATTTAACCCCCCCCCCCAAAAAAAAAAAAAAAAAAAAAAAACTTTAATAATTTAATGGGGTGAAAATTAAAAAATTTAAAAAAAAACATTATACCCCGGAAGGAAAACTAAAAAAAAATTTTAATTATAATTGGGGTTTGTTGGTTTTTTGGTTTGTGGGGTTTTGGGAAACCCCCAGGCCGGCAAGACAAAATTTAGACAATGAAAAAAAAAAAACGAAAATTTTACTCCCTGGGGGGGGCCAAATGGTTGTGAATGTCTCGGGGGAAACTTAAAACTTTGTTGGAGTATAAAATTAGATGAAGATTTTAATAAAATTTAGCAATAAAAAAATAATATATAAAAAATATTCAAAAAAAAATTAATAAAAGGGGAATTCTTCATTTTTAAATTTTTTATTATTCCTTTTTAAAAAATTTTATCAAAAAACAAAATAAATACCACCATATTTCATTTTTTACCTTATCAATTTGAAAATCCCCTCCTTTCGAAAGGTCTTTTTTAAAGAATTTAAGGGGTGACTTTTTTAAAGGATAAACTCCATAACCCCAACCTTTTTCCCTCCCATTCTCCCCACCCCAACCCCACACCCCAAATGTACTTATATTTTTCTAACTATCCATCATATAATTTCCCCCAAATATCCCAAATAAACATCTTTAAAAATACCAAACTCTAATAACATTACTTAAACAGCCATCATTGAAAAAAAATAATTTAAGGAGAAAAAATGCCAATTGGTTTTTTTCCTTTCCATTTTTTTCCACCACAAACGGATGACTGGGGAATTAAAGCGTTTTAAGCAGGCAAAGGAATTGGAAAAAGGACAAAAGGAGAAAGAAAGGGGTGGGGGAGGGGGAAGGGGGGGGGAGGGGGGGGAAAAAGGGGGGGGGGGAAAAGAAAATGAAAGGAATAAACAAAAAAAAAGAAAGGGGGAAAAAAGGGAAAAACGGGGAGAAAGACGATGGAAGAAGGAAGGGATGGGGCAAAACAGAAAGAGAGAGAAAAAGACAGAGGAAGGAGAGAGGGGAGAGAGAGAGGGAGAAGGAGGGAGGAAGGGGAGGGGGAGAGAGAGAGAGAAAAAAAAGACAAGGGAGGAGGAGAGAGAGGAAAGAGAGAAGGGAGGGAGAGAGAGAGAGGGAAGGGGAAAAGGGGAAAAGGAGAGGCGTGTAAAACGTTCACTTTTTGAAGCATCTTCACCTATAGTCGACTGAAAGGCAGTACTCCCTGGCCCTCTTGAAGCCTCATTCTTAGGGGGGGGCGGGGGTGTCCACGGGATCTGACTATCATGTACGGCCAAAACAATGTCCCTTTTTCTCCATAAAGGGCATGCATCTTCCTCAGACTAACCCTGTCAAAAAAATCCTGCATAGTCCCCCCTGAGGGCCACTTTGCTAGCCCCAAGCCAAGCGCCAATCAACACCACGCCCTTGCCCGTCGTCTGGGGCCTTCTCCCCTGCAAACCCTTCAGCTCAACCGGTCATCCCCTCCTTTTTCCAATTTTCTTTCGGGCATGTGGCGTTGAACGAATGTTTTAACCCTAAAAACCCCCTACAAAAATCGTCTTGTTCAGATGAGTTCACCCCTCCAGGACCCAAAAGTTGAATCGCTGAAAACCTAAATCCTGACCCCGCTGAAGGGAAAAACCAGAACCCACGGGGGAGGTTAAAATTCCTTTTTTGTGTGTGCTCAGTGGGGGGACTTGGTTTAGGGGAAATAGGACAACAAAAGAAAAACCCACCCCCAAAACAAACCCCACACACACCACCAACACACCCCAAAACCCCAAAACCCAAAAAAAAAAAAACAAAAAAAAAACCGATGCAAATTAGGAGAAAAAGACCCTTTCGACAGTCAACCTTTATCGAAAACAATGATGGTCTTATCAAAAAAGGTAAAGTAAAGAAGTGAATTGAGGTTGTTAAATTTCAAACTTTGTTTTTTTCTTCATTTCCGTCCTTTCACGTCCGGATAATTCATAAAAGTCGTAAACGTTTTGTGTTTGGTGCTGAAAAAGCGACTTAACTGTTGACTGAAAAAAAAAAGAAACCCGCAACATGAGGGGGGTTTACACTAATTCCACGGGGAAGGGGGAAAAGTCTTAAGGCATTTCTTGCGAACAGCCCAAAAATTTCCCATTTGAAAACAAATAAGATTTGGGAATGATGGATGAGGGCCCTTGGGTTTTGTTGAAAAAGATTCCTCTTTTTTCCCACATTTTGTTTTTCCCCAAAAGCTTCCCTGTTCAATTTTGCCACAGATTTAATCGTCAGTGTGAACCGTGGGAGAGAATCTGCCAAGGTACGGGAAATGCCTACTGCTGGATTTCTGACTTTGATCATGATGGAGACTCGAGTAATTGATCACAGGAGGGCCCCATACACAAAGTCAGTCTACGGGGTTTTTTACTGACCATTAAGCAAAGCTGTCATAACGCAGGGAATTCGTTCATGATTTATAGTAAAAGGGGGTAGGCCCCAACTCGAAATTTATGACCCCGGAGATTGGGGGTTCGAATCTCGCGGGCTGTTTACTGAAAACGGGAGATTTCCCCCCTTAAGTTAACAAGGTTCTGATTCGACCCCCCCCCCCCCCCCCCCCCCCCCCCCCCCAAAAAAAAAAAAAGTCCTTCGAATGAGAAAAAAAAACCCCAGGTTCGTGTGTGAACCACGAAAACTCTGCACACGTCAAATCCTCCCCAACTTTCGGAAGAAAAGGGCCCAGGGGGCCTTTTTGTATGGATGCATTTACAATAGATCCCCCCTGCGTGGGGGAAAAAGGAAAAGGAAGAAAACGGGGGCGAATGTATGCGGGACTGAACGGAAAAGAAGGAAATGAAGCGTGGAGGCAGCTTTCAGGGCTTACGGTAGGCAGGTTTGTGTAAAGAGAGTGTGGATGAAAAAACTGAAGTCTCCTACCCGAAAATAGACCATATAATTTGTTTTAACAACAAAACAAAATGATAAAAATAATAAAAGATGAGATTGATGAGATGAGATGATCAAATACTACCCACTAATACTACAACACTCCTACTACTACTACACAACTATAATGAGCGATAATAACAAAAAAAAAATAAAAAGAATGATGATAATGGTGATAAAAATAATAATATGGAGTGTAACATAATAAAAAAATAATAATGCAATGATGAAAATGATAAAATAATAAGATGATAATGAAAATAATAAAATGATATGAAAAGATGAAAAATTAAATAATAAAATAATAATAAAAAAAAAAAAAATTTAAAAAATATATTAATAAAAATCATCATCATTCTTACCTTTTTTGCCCCCCATTTTGGGTTGCCTGCACCCTATAGTCATCAACAAAGAGAAGTTTCCATGAGGGTTTCCCAATGATTTTGTTGATAGTTAGAAAACCAGTCGAAAAATTTCCCATTTGCACACGATCCCAAGCTGCGGCCCTCTCTTTAAAGGCGGCTCCAGCATGACGGGAAAACTTTGGTGAAGAGAGGAGGAGTAAAAGCACACCCCCCTTGCTTTAATCCCTTTTTGGACCCTGAAGAAACTAAAAAGACTCACTATCTTTCAGCCAAGACCCATTTTCTGCCGGAAACGGTTATCGCAGCAAGAGACCCAAATTCGCCACGGAACTTTTTCCTTTCAGCATTTTTTTTTTTTTCTTTTTTATGCCCGTCGCTCCCGGTGGGATGGCAAAACGACCCTTCGCCACGCACTCTGTTCGGGGGCTGTTTGGTCTTTCCCAGTCCAGTTTGTCCCTTGTTTTTCAACTCCCCCTCTTGTCCGTCTCAGCGTTACGAGGCCGTCCTCTCTTTTCTTTCCTGCGGGTTCCAGGCAGGGCTTGGCGTGTGGTGCGGGATGCTGGTCCGGGGGGGTGTGTCGATCCGGCCCCCACTTCCTTGCATATCGCTTGGCCACGGGTTCCTGTCCCGCCCCCCCAGATCTTCTTTCGGCCCTTGCCCTGCCATCGGATTTTGTGAGGGCCTCAGACATGTTGAAGAATGTCTGAATCTTTGTTGCATCTTTGGTTGTTCGCCGTCCCACCCGTAGAGCAGAATGATTTAAATTGGATTTAAGATGCGGGTTTGGTTTTTGCTGATTCCTCCAGTGCCGATTTTCTTGAGCTGACAAAAGCTGCTTTTCCCTTTCCCCTTCGGGCTGTGACGTCTCGGTCCGTGCCTCCCTGTTGGTAAACCCCGTTCCAGGTGACGAAAGACTACCTCCGATGGGTTCCATCGACTGTGACTGGGTGTTTGGGAGTGGTGTTTTTTCATAGCCGGTCTCTTCCTGTTAAACTTTAGCCCCGTCCCGGTGATGTGGTCCCAAGCGAGGGTCTTTTCTTGGGATTGGCGTGGCTGTGTGACAGGGCGCCCGGTGTCAGCGAAGTCAAGGTCGTCGACTGCGTCCCGAGTGTCCCCTGATACCGTTGTTTCTGCTGTTGTAGTGGTTTCATGATCCCGTCAAAGACCAGGGGGAAGAGGAAAAAAGGGGACAGCAGGACCCGCCGAACTCCGGGCTTCACCTCAAAAAATTCGGACAGGTGGCCGGCGTGGGCAATCTGCGTTCATGTCCCGGTGGTGCCCGGTTTTGGGAGATGATCTTTCCGGGGACTCCGAAAGCCCAAGCAGCTTCACACTCTCTCTGTCCCCGTCGAAAGCCTTCCATAATCTATGAAGTTGAGTAAAGGGGGATTCCCCTCAGCGACTGTCCAGATGATGCGCAGGTGGCGATTGGGCGGCACATGATTTTTTTCTGCCCGGAAGCCGCCCGCGGTCTCGGGGCTTGGGGGGTCGACAGCCTCTTTTCTTCCTTCAGTAGAATCTGTTTAGAACCCCTTTCCCGGGGTTGACAGGGGATGATCCCTCGGTAGTTGTGCAGTCCTGAGGTCTCCTTTTGGCGCTTGATGACATTCCTTCTTTCCACTGGCGGTATCCCCCTTCTCCAGACTGCTGAAAAGGCGTATACTGTTGAAGCTGTTCTATGTCTGCTTGATGGCTTTCTGGTATTCCCTCCGGCCTGCAGCCTTCCCTTTTTCGAGTCATGAGGGCCCTTCTTGATTTGCCTTTGAGGGTTTTTTCACAGCTGATGGGGGGTCTTTTGCGGTGGGATGTTTGGTGGTGCTCGGGGGGGGGGGTTCAGCAGTTGAAGTGTTTTCCAGTTTCAGCTTTCCTCGGTTGTTGTCGTGGGTTTCCGTCTTTTCCTTCACTGGCTTTTTTTGCTGGAACTTTCCGTCGTTTTTGGGGCACCCGGTACAGGGCTTCAGATTCCCCCCTCCGCTGCTGCCTTGCTTGGCTGGCCCGGTCTCAAAGGTCCCTCTTGTCCTTCTTGATGTTTTTTTTATTTTTGTTTTTGCTTGTGCTCTTCCTGTGCCTTTGCCCATGCTCTTTTTCGGCTCGTTCATGTAGCTTTTTTTCCCTCCTTGTTTTTAATGGGGATGGTGCGGCAGGATCCATTCTTTGGTGGGCCTTCTTCTTGCCAAAGGGTCCTTCAATGTGCAGCCCGGTTTTGCAGTGTTCCACTGTTCTCATGTCGTCTCACTTCTTCTATCAGCTCTTGTACGGCTGGGGAACCCGTTGGAAAGGTGTTGGAAAGTGTTGTTGTCCCGTTCCCGGGGCAGTCCGACTTGTACCTTTAGTGTGTTTTTGGTTGGTGAAACTCTTGAGGGGAAGTCTCACTGTTGTTAAAGAAATTGGGGGTCTGTTACACGTCAGCACCCTCTCACTCGACTCCCCCCTGATCTCCGAATTTGCGGCTAAAGCAGATTGGTCAATCTGGTTTTCCGGGGCATTTTTTTTGGGGATCTATGTGGCCTTGGGATGCGCTTGTGTGGGAAGATCTTCCCCCTTACCAGCTGGTTCAGGGCGCAAGGTCTGCAAAACGCTCACCCTTTTTGTTCATCGTCCCGTCCATTGTCCCATGATGTCCCGTAGCCTGTGTTTTCCCTTCCGATCTTGGGATTAAAAACTCCCCTCAGTATGGTTATATCCTTTCTCCTCTTTTGTCTATCACTGTCTGTAGTTGTGGTAGAATCATCTTTTTCCTTCTTCCCCATCATTGTGGGAGCATGCACGGATGTTCAGCCTGATGTCTTTTTTGTGGTAACTTGGCTGTGATGGGTGCGGGGGTTGACAGGGTTCCACCCATGAGTGCCCCCTTTTGCCCGGGCCAGCATCAGGGCCCCCCCTCAGTGTGGGGGGCTCCCTCTCTGTGTGTCTGAGTACAGCGTGTTCCAGTGAAAAACTCAGCTGTCCCATTGTAGCACCCTTTTCTCACTCATCTAGCACCCGACTTGTATTTTTATCTTCTCGCAACTTGGGTGGTTTTTCTGTTTCAAACTCGCCGAGTTCCCTGTGGCTACTTTTTGTTGTTGTCCCGGTGTTAGAAGGGGGGGTCGGCCTTGCAGTTCCTTTCGGGTTTCACTGCACGCGTCATAAGTCCCCGGGTGGGGACCCTTTATTGCCCCGGTGAATGCTTTGGTTCTTTTCGTCGTGCTTCTGTAACCGTCTTTTTTTACAGGCAGGGTTTTTAGCCACCCAAACCCTTTATCTCGGGGCGAGGGGTCCCCCCCTTAGTGCCTTTACGACATGCTGGCGGGCAGTGGGGGCATTCTATGCCCCAAACCCCAGGGCATCATCGTTCAGCAAGAGACCCAATATTCTGCCCCCGGAAAATGTTCGTCGTTCAGCAGAGACCCAAAATTTTTGCCCGGTGTTCATCATTCGCACAGCCCCTATTCTGCCATGGAACGGTTCTCGTTCCAAAAAAGACCCCCCAAATTCTGCCACGGACTGTTATCATTCAGCACAAGACCCCAAAATTCTGCCCTGGGAAAGGTTATCGTTAGCAAAACCCCTATTCTGCATGGAACGGGTTTATCGTTCGCAAGGGCCCCAAAATTGCCACGGAACGGTTCTCGTTTAGACAAGACCCCCAAATTCTGCCCTGGAACGGTTACGTTCGCAAAAGGGCCCAATATTCTGCCCGGAAGGTTCTCTTCAAAGGACCCCAAAATTTTGCCCGGAACGGTTCGTCGTTAGCACAAGACCCCAAAATTCTGCCCCCGGGAAGTTTTAGCGTGGTGATAAAATTTACTTCGGATCCAAACTTCACCCATCTTTCCCGTGCCCCCACATATGCGGAAACTGAAGCCCTTTTTTAGTCCGGCAGAAAAAGTTTGTGTAGGTTTTCCTCTCTGGCCCTGGGTAGTTTTTGGGGGTTTAGAAGCTGTGAAAACCAGGGAACAGTCCTTCCCTGAAGCTGGGGTATGGCTGCCCCTTTAAAGCGGGTTAGAAAAAAAAAAAAAAGGTAACATACAAAACTCCACTCTCCCCTTTTTTGGGGGATGGGATTAATCCCCTTGCCTGTTTAGGGGGGGGGGTTGGGGAGTATTAGCCCGCGACCAAAAGAAAGAAAAAAGGTCACGTTCCATGACATTTCCCAACACAGACAAGCTTGGGGGATGGGCCCGTTCTATGCCCTTTAAAAGTAAGCAGGACTTGGGCAAAAATCTTTCCACAAATTTCTTAAAAAAAAAAAAAAAAAAAAAGGGGGGGGGGGGGGGGGGGGGGGGGGGGGGGGGGGGGGGGGTTTTGCCTGTGGGTTTTCTGTTCCCCCACCTTTTGTGCAAAGGATGGAGATGCCCTTCTTCGCCCAGAGAGGTTTGGGCCTGAAGATGAAAGAAACTGAGTCAGCTTTGTAATAAGCAGGTTGGTCCCCTGCTTTACAGATTTAAGCAAACGGGGTTGTCTAGAAGCTTTTGCTGTTTAATTTATAAGGGCTTCTTACTTTGTTTCCCGCACATCAAACCCCGGGGACAAACACACACTACCCATGCACGCAAAGGGGGGTGGGCACACAAAAACACACACACAAAAGATGGACTGGCAAGCCCCTTCACAATTAATGTTTCAACGATATATGTCAGTAATTGGGCCCTTATCATTTTTGGTGTGTGTTGTGTGTGTGTGTGTGTGTGTGTGGTGTGTGTGGTTGTGTGTTGTGTGCGTGCGGCTTGCTTGCTTGATTTTTTATGTGCTTTGCCCGAGTGTGTGCGTGTTTGTGTGTGCAGAGTGTGGGTGGCGTTGCGTTGCTGATGCATGTGCGCACTCGCGTGGTTAAAAGTGTGTAACACGCTTTGTGTGTCTGTGTGTGCGATTTCCCTTTCCCCCCCCCCCCCCCCCCTTTTTCTTTCTTGGGGTGGGTACGACGCGGTGGGCAGCGTTTGGTTTAAGGCACTGCGAGGTCCCGTTTCCCCGGTTTTCTTTGGGTGGGGGACGGTGGGAAAGGGTGGGGGGGGGGGGGGTTCCTTTTCCCCTCTGCCCCTCCCCACCCCCTTTTCTTCTCCCCCCCCTTCCTCCCGTCCCCCCCAACCTCACCTTTTTCCCCATATCTAGGCCAAATTGCTCCCCCCCCCCCCCCCTTTTTTCTCTCTCTCCCAGTGACCTAATAAGCGACAACCTTCCTAAAAATTCCTCTCCCCCTAGCAGGTAAGCAACGCCTTAATAATGAAGAAAGGATGGGATTCTTCCCCCTCCTCTTGCCTAGCAGGCTGCGCGCCTGTAAAAATGAAAGAAAGGATGGTATTCCCCCCCTCCTTCGTAGCAGGCTAAGGACGCCTGTAAAAAGAAAGAAAGGAGGATTCCCCCCTCCCCTTCTGCCAGAGGGGTAAGCACGCTGTAATAAAAGAATGAAAGGATGGATTCTCCCCCCCCCTCTCGCCTAGGGCAAGCCCAAAGCCTGTAATAATGAATGAAAGGAGGTATTCCTCCCCCTAACCCCCTCTCGGGGTAGAGGCTAAGCAACGCCCGCAAAATGAAAAAAAGGATGGACCTCCCTCCTCTCTGGCCCACAGGCTAACAACGCCTGAACAATGAAAGAAAGGATTTAATTTCCCCCCCCTCAAAAACCCCCTCTTGGGCCCAGCAGGCTAAGCAACGCCCGCAACAATGAATGAAAGGATGGTATTCCCCCTCCTCTCTGCCTAGCAGGCTAAGCGACGCCTGTAATAATGAATGAAAGGATGGTATTCCTCCCCCTCCTCTCTGCCTAGCAGGCTAAGCGACGCCTGTAATAATGAATGAAAGGATGGTATTCCTCCCCCTCCTCTCTGCCTAGCAGGCTAAGCGACGCCTGTAATAATGAATGAAAGGATGGTATTCCTCCCCCTCCTCTCTGCCTAGCAGGCTAAGCGACGCCTGTAATAATGAATGAAAGGATGGTATTCCTTCCCCTCCTCTCTGCCTAGCAGGCTAAGCGACGCCTGTAATAATGAATGAAAGGATGGTATTCCTCCCCCTCCTCTCTGCCTAGCAGGCTAAGCGACGCCTGTAATAATGAATGAAAGGATGGTATTCCTCCCCCTCCTCTCTGCCTAGCAGGCTAAGCGACGCCTGTAATAATGAATGAAAGGATGGTATTCCCCCTCCTCTCTGCCTAGCAGGCTAAGCGAACGCCTGTAATAATGAATGAAAGGATGGTATTCCCCCTCCTCTCTGCCTAGCAGGCTTAGCAACGCCTGTAATAATTGTTGAATGAAAGGATGGTATTCCTCCTCCTCCACCTCCTCTCTGCCTAGCAGGCTAAGCAATGCCTGTAATAACGAATGAACTAAAGGTGTGGTATTCCTCCTTCTCCTCCTCTTCCTCCCCACCGCCTAGTGAGCTAGGCCACGCCCTTCAACAAGCCTTTTCTCAGTAGGGCGGCGCGCGCAGGGGGGGGAAGCGAGTGATTGAAAATTAATGACGATTCTCACCTGCCCTTTCACGGAACGGGCTCAGCCGGGCGCTCACCTGTGATCACCGCTCAAAGCGCTGTGTCCGCCGCTCAAAGCCTCCCTTTCACCCGCCATTGTCCTCCCGCTGATCGCGCGCCGCGCAGCCGCAAGAACGGCTACGACCCGTGGCGCCGCCTGCTGGGTGGTTGGTAGGGGTGGGTGGGCGGGGAGGTGGGGGTGCGGGTGTTAGCCTTGGCGCGAAACGCTGTGATACAGACAGCGCGGGGACTCGTTGCGCGCATTGCCGTCCCGCTATTGTCTGTCCTCTCCCCCCGCGCTGATCACTGGGGTTTGGTTTAGGAGGCTATGAGTGAGGATGCGAGTTGTTGGGGGTGGTTGTGGTCACACACCACAATTGGGAATTGGCTCGTCAACTCTCTCTCTCTCTCTCTCTCTCTCTCTGTTCAAACCCCAGCTTGGGGAGCTTCGATTTCTACTGTATGCCTGAGACGAGAGAAAAGGGTTCTGCTTTAGGCTTCCTTGTTTTTGTTTTTTTCGTTTCTTTCTTTCTGCGTACGCAGGCTGATACTCCTGCGGACACTGCCTGTATAGACAGGCAGTGGAGTTTTGTGTGTATGACCGTTTTTTATCCCGCCATTAAGGCAGCCATACTCTCTCTTTGGGGAAGGTGCATGCTATGTGTAACGTGTCATCCATACCAACGGCCAAACAGGCCTTCTCTTCGGAAAGTTGGTGACGGGATTTTACGTGTGTGCAAGATGTTGTGCGTGCGTTCACACACGGTACCTCGGTTTGTAGTCTAATTCGAAGGACTGTATGGGAAATGGAGTCAGAACCAATGTTAACTCCGAGGGAAAAATCCCCCTGTACCGAAATTCGAACTCGCAACCCCAGGATCACGAGTCCGGCGCTCTACCCACTGAGCTATTCCGGCACCCTTCCTTATGATTCTCTCTCCCTCTCTGTCTCTCTGTTTATGTATCAATTGAGAGAGAGAGAGAGAGAGAGAGAGAGAGAGAGAGAGAGAGAGAGAGAGAGAGAGAGGAGAGAGAGAGGAGGGGAGGGAGACAGAGAGACAGACAGAAAGATAGAAGAACAGACAGACAGAGGTGCATGGTCTTAAAAGCCAGATTTAATCATGATATCTATCAGCTCTTACAGAGCAAGTTCCTCTGCCGTCCAAAATTCGCTTTACTTTTTCTTCTTCTTGTTTTGTTTTGGAAAGAGAATGGTGTCACACACAGTCTATACAGGCTCAACAGTCTCTCGCCTGGTGCCAATATTTAGGTTTGGAGAATTCACCTGCGACCCTAACTTTACGTAGAGATTCTTCTAACTGGTCTCATTGGGACTCTGTGCCATTTTCCTTGATCTGCATGAGGGGAAAAGGAGAGGAGAGAGAGAGAGAGAGAGATAGAGAGAGAGAGAGAGAGGGGAGAGTCAACTTTAAGACGTCATAACAAATATTAGAACGATCCTTGGCCTCTGGCTTTAAATACTCGGAAAATTTACTCACGATTCTGGCAGACAGATTCTTGGTGTGCTACCTTGTCTTACCCGTGTGGCCTTGGGAAGGGCGTGGAGAGGGGAGTGGGACGGAGTGAGGGAGAGGGAGGGAACAGCGGGTTCAATTCTGGCCGAGTGTGTGGCAGCTGGAGGCAAGGGAGATAAACTGAAGCACGCCGCTGTGAGGGGGACAGGTGTGAAGGTTCTGCTTTGAATGAAGTGCCAACTGGTACCTTTGCTGCTTGAATGCTGCCGGCACACACACACACACACACACACAGAGCGTTGATTGACATTTCACCTGCATTTTTAAGGAGGTTCCAGTTGATGCAAAAGATGGAAAAGTTACACGTACCATTATTACACTAAAAGACTTTATTCAAGTTTAATTACGATTTTTGTAAGATAACTTTCGAGACTCTTGTTCTCGACACCTAAAACATCTATCTTTCGGAAACCTCTTTGTAAAATGTTGATTTTATTCACTGAACGAACTATATTTAGAGGGTCAACGTTAACTTCGAAAGATTTCTGACATAAGCCGGGATATACGTGAAAAGAAAACGAGTTTAGGGAAAAAAGTGAGTTTGAAAAAAACCCAAAAAAACCACCAAAACACACTTTCCGGGTTTGACCAGTAAATTAGCCCACCGCCTTTATTCGTCTAGAAAGTACACACACACACACACACACACACCACACACACACACACACACACACACACACACACACACACGCAGGTATGTCTGTAAAACCAAACAAACGGGTCGATCGGATTTTCAAACACTCGTTTTTTCTTTTGTGTGTGTGTTTTTTTTTTTTTTGCTTGTTTCTTTTTCTTTTTCTTTTTCAAAAGCAAGTTTATCATTCGTAAAACAACAGAAGAAAAAAAAAATAAAAAACTGTATGAAAATTACTATTCTGCCGTGCGAACGTTCTTCTCTTTGGTTCGACGGAGACGTAATTTTTCTTTTCAGTTTTCGCCTGCAACCACCTCCCCTTGAAACTAACGATGAACAAAAATCAATCTGTACATACGCAACTGTAGACATGTTCTTCTAAAAAGCTCAATCAGAATATCCTCTAACGATTTTTTTTTGGGGGGGGGGGTGTGTGGAAAAAAAATCGACTTTTTCGGCTTTTTCTGTCTTTCTTTTCTCCCCCCCCCCCCCTTTTTTTTTTTTAAACACAAGAAATACTACTTTCTCTAACTAAATCAAACATTTAGAAAGTCTAGAATTTGAACA
>CM031627.1:29552300-29599800 GCA_018398815.1 Conus ventricosus | reverse complement strand
TAAATCTACATTTTTTCACTAGCAGCATTATGGGGGCCATTGTAACCTATCTTGAGAGATCCATTCATATCGCCTGCTCCGAGGCCTTTCGTCCGCTGGATCGGACTCGTCAGGGAAGCACGGCTGATTGTGTCTGTACTCCCATGGCATCAAATGGTGATATAATTATCACAGTCTGCAATTCTGTGGTATTCTCACCAGCAACGGTTCAAAAACAAAATCAGTAAACAAAGCAGCGAGTGTAAAACGAAAAGAAAGGGGGCTAACAAAATAAGTTGCTGAAAAAAACTAAAATCATTATGTAACAGTAAAAATGTAAAGGATTAAAAATAGTATTAAGGGTCAAACTTTACAGATGTATCAGACGCATGTGTGACGTGCTTAGAGCTACAGTTCGTTGCGGTGGCAAACTGACAGATTGTATTGACGGCACAGCTGGGTGATGCTCGCAGTCCTGTTCCAGTTTCACTCTTTCACAATGAGCTAGCAATTGAAGTGATCATCAATGGAAGACATGGCGCTTTGCCGACACTGGGTGCTTTTGAATGGTTTATTCTGTTATTAGCCGATGATATGGTTTTGATATTGGAGACTGTTATTGGCTTACAGACTCAACTGAATAATAATAATGATAAATAATAATGAATACTTATATAGCGTCTATTCTCGGCTAGAGGCCAAGCTCTAAGCGCTTTACAATCAACACTCGTTTACACAACGGGCTGCCTACCTGGGTAGTGCCGACTGAAGAGCTGCCAGCTGGCGCTTCATTCAGTCGTTTCCCGTGTCATCCATTCAGTATCGTTCAATATCGATCACTCATTTTCCTTACTTCCTTAATTCTGTCCATTTCTCACGCAGGGTGCATGCTATGTGTAACGTGTCATCCATACCAACGGCCAAACTGGCCTTCTCTTCCGAAAGTTTGTGATGGGATTTTACGTGTGTGCAAGATGTTATGCATGCGTTCACACACGGAACCTCGGTTTATAGTCTCATTCGAAAGACTGTATGGGAAATGGAGTCAGAACCAATGTTAACTCCGAGGGAAAAATCCCCCTGTACCGAAACACCCCGGCGGAGGTTCGAACCCGCAACCCAAGGATCACCAAGATTACGAGTCAGGCGCTCTACCAACTGAGCTATTCCGGCTCCCAATAGTCTATAGAGCGCACCTGCTTCTCTGCAACTGAAGTTTATTTCCATGCTGTTGTCAAAGCTTGTTAAGTACTTGGGTATATTTTCTCTACACGTCTGAGTGTTGTTAGTGCGTGCAAGGTTCTAGCAAAAATGCGTTGCTCTGTGTCATGGAAAAGTTGTGTATCCTCAACAATGCGTCTTTTAATGCATTTCTCAGGTTGTTTGACGTTCAAATTCGACCGGTTGTACAATGTTGGTCTGAATTATGAGGATAAGACAACGCTGCCGTATACTGTGAATCTATGCACCTTTTCATTTTAGACAGGTTTTTGGGTGTCGAAAGGCGAACGCCCAATGATCATATTTGTGGTGAGACAAATGGATTCCTCGTGTACATAGATTCAACGGTTAAATGCATACGCTATTGGCTGAGTTTACTTCACATGGAGGAGCACAGATCACCACGCAAAGCTTATAAAATGTTATATGATCTCGATGCTAGAAAAAAACAAACAAACTCGGTAGATAAAGTACGTATTAGTCTCTTTGAACATGGTTTGGGTTTTGTATGTTTAAATCAAGGCGTTGGCAATGTTTCGCAATTCAAATGTTGCTTTCGTCAACGATTGATTGACTGCACTTGGCAAAGATGACCTGATTTCTAGAGAAATGTTTGCAATGTTCATATTTTGAAACCTTATTTACTTCAGAAACGGACAAACACTTGAAGTATGTCTTGACCAAATTCAAATTTAGAATATCAGAATTGGCAGTTCATAAGTTGAGATACAAAGCCACTGTTGCTGCCAATGATTTGCTGTGTCCGCTTTGAAAAGAGTCTCAGATAAATGAAATCCACCTTGTTCTTTGCCGTCCAGTACGAAAGAATCTTAGAATTGAAATCATTCAGCCAAAACTTCATAGACAGCTTTCCCTGTTTAAAGTGACCATACTGATATCATCAACCTCAACAGAAGCTGTCCGAAAGCTGTCCTTGTTTCTGTGCAAGACAATCCAATTTAGAGAAATAGCTACATTTCAATGCTCTGAGTTATTTGTGTTTGGTATGCTTTATAGTCATCAGAATTTGTTTTAGAAAACATATTACGTTCATTCATCCCTTCATAAGGGCCAAGGCCTATATGAATAAACCATCCGAATCCGAAATCTCTCTCTCTCTCTCTCTCTCTCTCTCTCTCTGCCCCCTCCCCTTCTCTCTCGCTCTCTCTCTCTCTGCCCCTCCCCCCCCCCCCCCCCTCCTCTCTCTCTCTCTCTCTCTCTCTCTTCTCTCTCCCCCCCCCTCTCTCAGTTCATCTGAAATATCACCCTTAAGTGTTTTTTTTTTTCTCCACATCTGGAACGTCTTGTCAAGACGGATGTCTCCGAGTTGGACCGGAATCTAAAGTCAGCTCCGTCTTTAAGCGGAACCGGATCTGATGTATAGAGCTAGAGGTTGGTGTACCCATAAGGCACATGAGCCGGATGTGACCATGAAGTCCTTCACGGGTATCCCCTAAGAAAGGGACCGGAGATGGGAATCTCCAGCAATGACAAGACCCGTCCGTGGTTAGTAGACTAGTTCTGGTCTGGCCTACAGATGGGGGAAGATTCGAGCCTCCGGATGAAAAACACGCCAAGAGACAAAGAGTTTGGGCAAGAAACGCACAAAGAAATCCGCAGTAGTACGAATCCGGATTTTGAATTGGAGAGAGAGAGGGGAGAGAGAGAGAGAGAGAGAGAGAGAGAGAGAGAGAGAGAGAGAGAGAGAGAGAGAGAGAGAGAGAGAGAGATGGTTTATTCCCTTCCCCGTTTGTCTCCCCTGTCTCTCCTTCATCATCAATTCTGCATCACCCCCCCCCCCCCCGCGCCCCTGTTACAATTCCTTACCCGCCCCCTCCCCTCTCTCTTCCCCTTCATCCCTCCGAATTCTTCCAGCTCTGAATTCCCACGGTCATATACCCATTATTAGAAAAATAAAAATAAACGAAAAACCAACCAACCAACCGACCAACCAGCCGACCAACCAACCAACCAACCAACCAACCAACCAACCAACCAACCAACCAACCAACCAACCAACCAGCCAACCACACCACCAACCAACCAACCAACCAACCAACCAGCCAGCCAGCAGCCAGCCAACCAACCAACCACCAACCACCAACCAACCAACCAACCAACCAGCCAGCCAGCCAGCCAGCCAACCAACCAACCAACCACCAACCTACCTACCAACCAATCGACCAACCACGAACCAACCAACCACCAACCAACAACCAACCAACCAACCGACCAACCAACCAACCTACCTACCAACCAACTGACCAACCACCAACCAACCAACCAACCACCAACCAACCAACCATCAACCAACCGACCAATTACCAACCAACCAACCACCAACCAACCAACCATCAACCAACCAACCAACCAACCACCTATCAACAAACCAACCACCAACCAACCAACCAACCAGCCAACCACCAGCCAACCAACCAACAAACCAAGCAACCAACCAAACTAACGAAACATATAAAGACAATAACAAACCCACGAGCATATTGTGATTAAACCTGAGGCCGAAAGGCAGCAATCATCTGTAATATGGAGCCGTTTGAATCGACAACAGACTCTCTCGTTACTGGAAACAACCCCAAATACAAATTAGCGCATGAAGCAAGACGCACAATAGCAATGATTCATACACACTACAGAAGATGCGTGTTGATTAAAAGAAAAAAAAAGCTTTTTTTTTAAGACAACGTAGACAATGTATGAAAAAAATGCACAGAAATCACACTTCCCAGATCGCATTGAGCGTGAAATAATATTATTTGTAAAAATAAAAAAACAACGGACGTGAAAATCCTCAATACATTGCTCTCTTGATTACATCCAGCGTGAAATATGACTTCTTTAAACATCTGACCCCCACCCCCCAGACATTTGAATAAAATGCCCAAAACAATACTCCTCCAATTGCACCAGCATGAAATATGATTTCTTTAAGCGTCACAAACAACAGACCTGAAAGGTGCCCAAAACAATACTCCTCCAATTGCACCAGCATGAAATATGATTTCTTTAAGCGTCACAAACAACAGACCTGAAAGGTGCCCCAAACAATTCTCCGCGCATAGCAACCAGCGTAGCGGAAGAAATTAACTTCTGCTGACATGACAAAGAACAGATATGGGAAAAAACAAACACACACACAAACAAACAAACAAAAACAACAACTCACAAAACAATACTCCTTGTAGAGAAACCAGCGTAATGGCTGAATATATAATCTGGGGAGTATTATTCCGTATATTATTCAATGGCTGCAAAGTGGGGAGAATTGGTCTGTGCATATCTTGATGGCTGCAATGGGAGAGTGTTGTTCTGTAAATACTTTGATGGCTGCAATGGGGAGAGTGTTGTTCTGTAAATACTTTGATGGCTGCAGTGTGGAGAGTGTTGTTCTGTAAATACTTTGATGGCTGCAATGGGGAGAGTGTTGTTCTGTAAATACTTTGATGGCTGCAATGGGGAGAGTGTTGTTCTGTAAATACTTTGATGGCTGCAATGGGGAGAGTGTTGTTCTGTAAATACTTTGATGGCTGCAGTGTGGAGAGTGTTGTTCTGTAAATACTTTGATGGCTGCAATGTGGAGAGTGTTGTTCTGTAAATACTTTGATGGCTGCAATGGGGAGAGTGTTGTTCTGTAAATACTTTGATGGCTGCAATGTGGAGAGTGTTGTTCTGTAAATACTTTGATGGCTGCAATGGGGAGAGTGTTGTTCTGGAAATACTTTGATGGCTGCAATGGGGAGAGTGTTGTTCTGTAAATACTTTGATGGCTGCAATGGGGAGAGTGTTGTTCTGTAAATACTTTGATGGCTGCAATGGAGAGAGTGTTGTTCTGTAAATACTTTAATGGCTGCAATGTGGAGAGTGTTGTTCTGTAAATACTTTGATGGCTGCAACGGGGAGAGTGTTGTTCTGGAAATACTTTGATGGCTGCAATGGGGAGAGTGTTGTTCTGTAAATACTTTGATGGCTGCAATGAGGAGAGTGTTGTTCTGTAAATACTTTGATGGCTGCAGTGTGGAGAGTGTTGTTCTGTAAATACTTTGATGGCTGCAATGTGGAGAGTGTTGTTCTGTAAATACTTTGATGGCTGCAATGGGGAGAGGTGTGTTCTGTAAATACTTTGATGGCTGCAATGTGGAGAGTGTTGTTCTGTAAATACTTTGATGGCTGCAATGGGGAGAGTGTTGTTCTGTAAATACTTTGATGGCTGCAATGTGGAGAGTGTTGTTCTGTAAATACTTTGATGGCTGCAATGGGGAGAGTGTTGTTCTGTAAATTCTTTGATGGCTGCAATGGGGAGAGTGTCGTTGACGGTTTGTTCACTGGGGTGTCCTTCTCCAGGGCTAAGAGCTTATAACGCGGCTCTTGATCGTATGAAGCTCCTGTCATTGGACATATGGGGTATTTCAGTGGAGATAACAGTGCCGTCTATTATCCCGCCCCATCCTGCTAGGAACATCACTATTTGGTCCGGGACTGCTTCTTCGGCAAGCCTGACTTACATCGCAGCAAACCCTCATATCTGGAGGCATTTCCCTATCCGCCACCCGGGGACCCGCCTGGTTGGGGGTGGTCGCCCCTGCTCCAGAAAGATGGCTTGAGCAGCACCCAGACTTCAACAAGAGGGATGCATACTGCCTGCTGCCCAGACCAGACCAAGTGAGCGTTGTGAGACTGAGGACAGGGCACTCCAGACTGAGACATCACATGTTCACCAAGTTCCACATTGGAGGAACTTACTGATAAGTATGGACCAGAGTTTGTCTCAAAATTCACTAAATACAATCAGTTTTGGTCAGAAGTTCTTGAAGCATATAAGGTGTTTTACTACAAATGCATTCCTAAAAATTCTGCTGAACTTCTTGCCGAACCTTTATGCTATAACAAGCGGTTTCAAATGGGAAGAAAATGTATCGTCTCACAAGTATTGCATAAGAAAAACATATTTTGTGTTGCCCATTTCTTTGATGATAATGGACAGTTCCTCACTTACACACGTTTCAAGGATCAGTATGATATTAATATCAATTTCCTTACTTACGCTGGTCACAGATCTGTAATACTTGACTATGCAAAAAAGTCTGGCATTAATATAAATAACAATACATACCGAAACTCATCCTTGTGTTTTAAACAACTGTTTGCAGTTTACAAAGGTTGTAGATTATATTATGATATATTGATTACAAATAACGTAAGGCCTAAATGCTGCGAAAAATGGGATGCCAAGCTCTCAACATCCCATGACTGGAAATCTTGTTTTTTAATACGCACACAAGATACAGGATGTAAAACTCCAGTGGTGTCAGCTAAATATAATGCATAGATGTCAATTTACAAATATTATATTAAAGGAAATTGGTGTAAAAAAATAATGACAGATGTGACTTTTGTGGAGAGTATAAAGATAGTATTGATCATGTGTTCTGGAAGTGTCATTACGTACAATTATTCTGGAATAATCTCACTGATTTAATGAAAGAAAGATGTATGAATGCACAAAATGTGCGGCTAACAGAGTCACTGATACTATTTGGTAATGATGCAGCAATTTCTAGTGATGTAATCTTTTATTTTATAACTCTCTTCGCAAAATACTATATATACACTTGTAAAGTACAAAACAGTCTACCACAAGTAAGTGCATTTATAAGGAAACTAAGGAATCGGTATAAAATTGAAGAACACATCGCATGCTTAAAATTAAACCATGTAGATTTCACTGTGAAATGGTCAGTGTACAAACCATTATTTGTGAATGATTAACTATTTAAACATCGCTCGATCTGTATCCTATGACCCATATTCACAGACTTAAACGCTTTGTCAACTTTTAGTAACCTGTTGTGCTCTGATCTCTGCACACACAGACTACCTAATGTTGCAGATGAGTCTGTACATATGTCTGTTCTGACATCATCATTATCTCTTTTATTGATTGTTATGTTTTTGTTTTCTGGCCAGTGTGATTTACTTTGTGAAAGTAACTTGTGTCAACATATTGATCCATCCAACGTGTCCCTCTCTTCTGTCTCTCTCTGTCTCTGTCTCCCCACCCTCTCTCTCTCTCTCTCTCTCTCTCTCTCTCTCTCTCTTCTCTCCTCTCTCTCTCTCTCTCATCTTCTCTCTTTTTCTCCTCCCCTCCCTCCACTTTTTCTTCAAAACCTACTTTTCTTTTCTTTTTTTCTTTTTTTTCAAATGAGAAATGTGGAATTTTTTCTTGCTTGTGTGATTGCTGAATTCTCTTCTTTTTTTTTTTTTCTCTCTCTCTCTCTCTCTCCAAAATTCTTATTGCTTATGTATGTTCTATGTTCATGTAAATGTTTGAAATGAAATTTTTAAAAAAAGTTAAAAAAAATAGTTCCACATTGGGCGAGTCTTCAAAGTGCCCATGCGGTACAACCCCAAATGACAGTGGAACACTTCCTGCAGGACTGTCCCACACATCAAAAGCTGAGGGCAGAGACCTGGCCTGCCAACACACCGATGAGGGAAAAGCTTTATGGATCACTGGAGGGCCTCCGCCGCACAGCAGCCTTCGTCAGTGCCTCTGGGGTTCCTGTCTGAGTGAACGAAGAAGAAGAAGTTTCCTCCATTGGCTGAGGAGTGGTGTCCCCCCCCCCCCCTCCCGCCCCCTTCCCCTCTTAATATAACGATAATCGGAAATCCGCAAGGGAGGTAATCTGTGTTAAAGCTCGTGCTCAGCGAGGGTGACCCCGCCGTTTTCATGGGACAGATGCCACTGGCAGGCACGCCCCAAACCATGTTTGTTCCATCAGTCAGCTGGACAGCGCAATGAGAGAGGGACAAATGCCAGACCATGGGTGCCAGACGGTGAGCCTGGGGTGGCAGAGTTGCCAGACAGTGGCTGTCCCAAGGCCATCGCTAGTTGCGGCAAAGACACCATTCAGACAGGGATTCCCTGTGACAGTGTGTGTTGAGTACAGTTAGCCCCCACCTCCTTGCGTTTGCCGATCGATATTGATTTTAATTTCAGATCAGCCTGGCCTGCACACTACCACGCTGAACAATGACACCACAGTCAGCATCCCACACCTCTCTGCTCTAGCTTTCTTTCTGCCGTCACACACAATAGCACACCTCGCGCAATGGGCGAGACAGCAAGTGCTTTTACGCTCAGATGTGGGTAGAGTGGCGCTGCTTTAGATGGAAAACAAACGATCTCAATCTTTAACCCAACATTTGATCTCGTTAGTTTTGCCCCCCTCCCCTTTCTCCCCTTCCCCTGTTCTGTCTTTCCATCCCCTCTAGCCCCCCCCCCCTCCCTCCCACCCTCCCCTCCCACAGTAGCCCCAAACAACTACCTCCTTTATTCAAAACCGACACACACACACACACACACACACACACACAAATCATCTCTGTGCCGGATCCATTTTTCAGAGATTTATCTCCCTTTTTTGCTTTGTTAACAGAGACCCATATTTCCGGCTCTACGATACAGCAAAGCTGGAGGGGGGGGGGGGGGGACTCAGAAATATCCCGTTTTTTCTAACCCTCTCCCCCCCCCCCCCCCCCTCCTCCGTCCCCCGCCGGTGCTGTCGGCCTGTCAGTGTGTGTCTTTGATTGATAGGTCGCTCCTTCAAACCACCTTGGACCAGGACTCATTGTCAGTGACGTCAATGGCGTGACGGAGAGGGGCAGAGAACTCCTAAGGGAAGCACGTTGCAGACAACTCAATGCAACAGTCTGTCACAAGTTCACAAGTTTTTTTTTAATAGTTTTTTTTTACCTCTCCACCCCCCCTATCCCTACCCCAGTCCCTCACCCCCCACATTTTCTTTCTTCCCCCCCCCCCCTCCCCGCTCCACCTCCCGTCCTGCTCACCACAGACTTCTAACTGACTGGTGTTGGAAATACAAAAGGGGACAGACCACCAAGTGAAGCCTCGCAGCTCCCTGTGAGTCCAGCGTTCGCGTCCCGTCCCTTTTGTGTGTGTGTGTGACTACCTGCCAAATGCTAACACGGAGCACAATTAACACCTTGTTTAACGCCTTCAAAACACACCCTTCCACACCGGTCTGGTTTGGAGCCACGCTTGCCTACCCCCCTCGCCCCCCCCCCCCCCACACACACACACACACACCTTCCCCTCCTTCCTCATTCTGCACCAACACTCCCACCTCCCCACCCCCCACCCCGCCACCTTCCCCTCAGCTCTTTCCGTCTGCCCGGCTCCCCCACCACCCACCCTGACTCTCTCCCTTGCCTTTTTCATTCTTTCTTCTTCTTGTCATTCTTATGTATATGACCGCAGACCCTCTTTTTTCTTCTTCTCTCCCTTACAAACAGACGGGGCCATATTGCGGTTTTGGAGGGCGGAGGAATAGTCGTGAAAGAACGGTGTGGGCAGCCGTTTGAAAGAGCAGCGTGAGAGGTGAGGTAGGGGTGTGTGTGTGTGTGTGTGGGGGGGGGGGGGGGGGATTGGCGTGGGGGGTGGAGGGAGGAGGGGGAGGCTGTTTGCCTGGAACAGTTGGGAGGAACGAGACCCGAACGTGTGCCCACAACAGAGAATACATGGGTGCCACCGGCGCCAAGGCCTTGGAAAGAAGTGGAACAAATGGCGTCTGAATGCCGTAATCATGAAGTGGAAGAGGCCCGCTGTGCCTTCTGCGCATGCCCAGCGGAACACGTGCCAGGCAGGTAGAGGGGGAAGCGGTGGGGGAGGGGGGGAGGGGTAGGGGGGGGGGGGTTAATGCCGCATCATGTTCCTAAAGCGTGGTTTGATAATCCGGCCTGTTCATCGTCCACTGATGATGGTTCCCCTAAGTTTGCCCCGATCAGATGGCTCGACAAGGGATTGCACCGAGCGGGCATCAAATTGGCCGCTTATGGATTCCTGTCAATATGCGGTTTTTCCTCCAGATCCCCAAGGGCTGTTGTTTGTTTGGAAGAGATGTTGTTGATGTTTTGAAGTTCCATCTGCCTCATCATTGTTTGTGGCATTATCGCGCTGGTGGTCAATTCACCGCTCTCAAAAAACCAATCTGCCCCCCGCCATCCCCCCCCCCCCCCCCCTCCCCACCCCCTCCCTCCGGCCCCCTAATAGCGCATTTGGACGTTTTCGTTGATTGTGCGTTTCATTGTTTTATGTTGTTTTGTTTTTAGTTTCGTTGTTGTTGTTTGTTTGTTTTTTTTTTTAAAAAAAGAAGAAAAATATGAAAACGAAATAATCTTGGCAGCGCTGTTGCACAAGTCAATGCGAGTGAAAAGGAATAAATGGGGTTGATGGGAAGTTTGCTTTATGAACCTGAAGAACCAAAATGCGCTATCTGCTAGAATTCTTACCCATTTATTCATGTGATTATTTATTCTTGTTTGGTGTTGACACATATGGAAGAAGATCTTAAATGGGGCAGAGAACAGTCAACAGTGAATAAAGAAGTGGGGTAACTCTTGCTCCCATGACGAAATGAATACACTCCCCTGGCAGAATTAACAACACAGAGCACGCAGAACAAACAAGAAGACCCCCCCCCCTCCCTCACTCCCCCCCCCCCGAAAAAAAATGCTCCCAGCTTGCCTAGATAGCCAGTAACTGTCGGCATCAACAAATATTTCAAAAGACCCATCCAAAGCGACTGGAATGACGTTGTTAGTTTAAAGGACCATTAAACTAAAAACATAAAACAAAATCTTAAATAAATGTTAGCGAACCGCCAAGAGAAACGTGGACAAACGAGTCACAAGACAACACACGACGCGTTTCGACCTCTTAGGTCTTCTTCAGGCAAGACACAAACAAATAGGACAATGAAAACGAACGAATTTTTCACTTAGTTAAATTCAATAAAAACACAAAACACCGTCTTTTTTTTTTTAGCGCAAGCTTTCGAGCTACTGCTAAGCTAAGTGAATGTTTCACTTAGCTTAGATCTCTTCAGCGCAAGGTAGGCAGGCGTTGGAATCATTTTCATTGCGCTATTTGTTTGTGTCTTGCCTGAAGAAGACCTAAGAGGTCGAAACGCGTCGTGTTTTGTCTTGAGACTCGTTTGTCCACGTTTCTCTGGGCGGTTCGCTAACATTTATTTCAGATTTGTTTAGATTTCCGCCTGCAGTCGTCTCACTTTGCAACTAAAACATAAAACAAAAACAAAACGTTGGGAACGATGCAAGAGCTCAAAGAACAAGTCAGTTATGTTGAGTACTACTCAATTATTAAGAGGAACAGTTAAGTTTATTACGAACTTTGCAACAGTAAAAAAAAACCAACAAAAATTGGTGTAAAAATGTCGAGAACTATGCAGTAATTCAGAGGACCGGTCAAGAATTTGGGCAACAATGCGTTAGTTCAAAGGACGAGAAAAAGTATTGTGAACTACGGGACTGTTCTAAGGACCGATCAAGAATGTTGGTAAAACAGCGATACTTCTAACGACAAATAAACAAAACGTTGAGGGCTATACAATGGATAAAAAGACAACTGAAAAATCTTGGGAACCATGCAATAGCTAAAGCTAGCCAAAAATGTTTGAAATCCCATTAGCTCAAACAATGAGCGAAAGACTCGAAAGATCACTTTAAAAAAAAAAGAAGAAAACTATGCAATGGTTCAAAAGACAGGTGAAAATTTTGGAAACTATGTAATAGTTCAAAGGACTGGCCAAAACTGTTGGAAACAATGCAATGGTTCAAAGGACAGGTGAAAATATTGGAAACTATGTAATAGATCAAAGGACCAGTCAAAATTGTTGGAAACAATGCAAAGGTTCAAAGGACAGGTGAAAATATTGGAAACTATGTAATAGTTCAAAGGACCAGTCAAAATTTTTGGAAACAATGCAAAGGTTCAAAGGACAGGTGAAAATATTGGAAACCATGTAATAGTTCAAAGGACCAATCAAAATGTTTGGAAACAATGCAAAGGTTCAAAAGACAGGTGGATATATTGGAAACTATGTAATAGTTCAAAGGACCAGTCAAAACTGTTGGAAACAATGCAAAGGCACGGGGGGCCAGAATAGCTCAGTGGTAGAGCGCCGGACTCGTAATCTTTGGTGATCCTAGGATTGCGGGTTCTAATCTCCGTCGGGCCGTTTTGGAACAGGGGGACTTTTCCATCAGAATTAACATTGATTCTGACTCCATTTCACATACAGTTTTTCGAATGAGACAACAAACCGACGTTCCGTGTGTGAACGCACGCATAACATCTTGCAGACACGTAAAATCCCATCACCAACTTTCGGAAGAAAAGGCCGTTGGTATGGATGACACGTGACACATAGCACGCACCTTCCCTGAAGTTGGAGTATGGCTGCCTTACTGGCGCGATAAAAAAACAAACAAAAACAAACGGTTATACACACAAAATTCCACTCGACCACTGTCTATACAGGGTGTGTCGGCAGGAGTATCAGCCTGCGTACGCGGGAAAAAAAAACCCCAACGGCAATGGCACAACGAAACATTAAAAAATATTGAAAACAACGCACTGTCTCGAACTACTAGTCAAAAATGTTGAAAACTATACAACGATTCAAAGGGCTGGTCAAAAATGATGGAAATAATGCAATGTCTTGAAGGACTGGTCGAAAAATGTCGGAAACAATACAGTGCACAGTGGCGCAATAGACCAGTCCAAAATGTCGGAAACAATACAGTGGCGCAATAGACCAGTCCAAAATGTCGGAAACAATACAGTGGCGCAATAGACCAGTCCAAAATGTCGGAAACACTGAATAAAATGTAAAGTTTCAGAACGGAGTGACTGAGGGCGGAAAATGAAGCAAAATTTAGAAAGAGAGGGGGTTAGTTACCTCCAAGGACACATTTTTTTTTTCTCGTGAGGCGAACAGAAGATAAGTGGTTTATCGTTCTTAGTTTTCACTGTCCTAAATGTTGTTTCTTTTCGCCTGAAGAGACCCAAGAGGTCGAAATGCATCGTGTCTAGTCCTGTACTCTGTTTTGTCTGTGTCCTTGGCGGTAACTAACCGCATCTCGTTCCAAATGTTACTGAATGAAAATGGTTTTAAAGACTCGTCGAAAGTAGGCTATCAGCAGCTTCACAATAGTTCAAAGGAGTTGTCATAAGTGTTAGGAACTATGCAATTAATCAAAGGACAAGACAAACATTTTGGGAGCCGTGAAATACTTCGGTACATAGTTAATAAAAAACAAACGTGTTTTGCACACACAACGCGGATGGCTGAGTGTTGTGGTGTTGACAGTCAGCCAGCTGTGTGTTGGGTTGGGTGTTTGCCGTTTCCGATATCACTGTGTCCATCATGCCTTCCCATATTTTCCGTGATTAGAAGAATGTATAAATTAGTAACTAAATACACACACGAACGAACAGATAGATAAAGGGATAATAGTAAATGAATAAATAAGTAGATAAAACATATGTACATACATGAACAAATAAATAATTGAATAAATACATGATAAATAAATGATAAATCAATCATCAATATTGTTTAAAAAAAAAGCACACACACATACACGCGCGCAAGTGCGCGCCCGCGCGCGTACACACACACACACACACACACACCACACACACACACACACACACACACACACACACACACACACTCACCTGTTGCTAGGCCTCCCTGTCTTTGTTACCGTTCGTCGTGTGTGTGTGTGTGTGTGTGTGTGTGTGTGTGTGTGTGTGTGTGTGTGTGTGTGTGTGAGTGAGTGTTGTGTTTGTGTGTGTGTGTGTGTGTGTGTGTGTGTGTGTGTGTGTGCGTGCGTGCGTGCGTGCGTGCGTGCGCGCGCGCGTGTGTGTGTGGTGTGTGTGTGTTTTGTGTGTGTGTGCTATGTGCGTGCGTGCGTGCGTGCGCGTGCGTGCGTGCGTGCATGCGTGTGTGTGGTGTGTGTGTGTGTGTGTGTGTGTGTGTGTGTTTTGTGTGTGTGTAAGCTATACAACCAGTGATTTCATTCAGCCTCGTGGTGCCTGATTGGGGAGAAACTTGGTGGGTGCGTGGGTGTAGAGACGGACTGAATGAAAGCGATTGTCAGAACAGAACGTGACAGAGGAAACGTCACTAGACACAGCGTGACAGGGCAAAACGTTAGTGGGTGGACCTTGATTGGTGAAACGTGACTGATTGAAACGTTACTTCGCGAAACGTGACTTGGCGAAACGTGACTGTTCGAAACGTGACTTGGCCAAACGTGACTGATTGAAACGTGACTCGGCGAAACCTGACTGACTGAAACGATTCGAGTGGACGAAACTTGACTACTCAAATACGTGGACATGTCAAAACATGACCAGGCGAAACGTGTCTATGTTAAAACGTGACTGGGCAAATTGTGACAGGACGAAAAATGATTGGGCAAAGCGTGAGTTCGCAAAAGCAATGGTCGAAACGTGTCTGGGCGAAACGTTGATTGGCTGTAACATGACTGCCACCGAAACGTAATTCGGCGAATCGTGAGTGCACCTATCCACCTTGTGACTGGGTGCCTATCGCTATGCCAATCATTTTTCGTCCTGTCATTTTGCCGTCACGTTTTGGACAGGACACGTTTCGCAATAAGGTCCATCACCAATATTTGACGCGTTTCGTGGTCGTACTTGGCCAGATTCCCCATCTTCACTCCGAATATGGCTAAAAATCATTCCAATAGTTTTTTGCAGAAATCTTGCTGAGCAAACTCTGGATCGGCCCTTGGGGTCCCATCAAATTTTAACGAGTTCCTATCTTCTTCTGTGTCTGCTGTGGGTTCTGTCGGGCTCACTGGTATCGATGAATTCTTGGGGACCGTCGCTAGGTCGGACATTCTGGTGCCTGGAGAGCTCATTCGTCTGCGCGACTAAGTTTTACATTGTCGTCATAATAGAAGCTTAGGACTGCGTATGTTGGATCTGAAATGGCTCCACTGAACTCCGCCTTACGAAGTGACTGATACACTGAACACCGACATACGAAGTGATCTGAAAACCACTGAAACACCACCATACGAAGTGACTGGAACTCACCGACACCACCATACGAAGTGGTCTCCGAACACATGAACTCCCACATACGAAGTGGAATGAAAACCGTACTCCTCCATACGAAGTGGACTGAATCACTGAACACCTCCTTACGGAAGTGATCTGACACTGAAACACCGCCCTTACGAAGTGACTCCCCCCCCCGAAACACTGGTAACACCGCCATACGAAGTGAGGAACACTGAACACCGCCATACGAAGTGACTGCTACACTGAACACCGCCCATACGGAAGTGAGCTGAACACTTGAACGCCGCCATACGATGTGACGTACACTGAACACGCCATTCGAAGTGACTGAACCACTGAACAACCGCAAATACGAAGTGACTGAACACTGAACACGCAATACGAAGTGACTGAACACTGAACACGCCATACGAATGACTGAACACTGTACACCCGCCATACGAAGTGGGGACTTGAACACTGATCACCGCCATTACGAAGTGACTGGAACATGAACACCGCCATACGAAGTGACTGACAATGAACACCGCAATCGAAGTGACGGTACGATGAACACCGCACTTAAGAAGTGACTGAACATGACAACGCCTTACGAAGTGACTGAACACCGCACACATACGATGTGATGAACACTGAACACGCAATACGAAGTGACACCCTGAACACTGAAACACGGCCCATACGAAGTGACTGAACAATGAACACCGCCATACGAAGTGACTGAACCTGAACACCGCCATACGAAGGTGATGAACACCGCATACGAGTGACTGAAAAACTGAACCCGCCATTCGAAGTGTCTGAACACTGAACCCGCCATACGAAGTGGACTGACACTGAACACCGCCATACGAAGTGATGAACTAATGAACACGCCATACGAAGTGACTGAACGCTGAACACCGCCATACGAAGTGATGAAACACTGAACACCGCCATACGGAGTGACTAAACACTGAACAACCGCCATACGATGTGACTGAACACTGACACCGCCATACGAAGTGACTGAACTACTGTACACCGCCACTAGAAGTGACTGTAACACTGAACACCACCCATACGAAAGTGACTGAACACTGAACACCACATAACCCCCCCCCCCCCCCCCACCCCCCCCAAAGTGACTGAACACTGAACACCGCCCATTCGAAGTGAGCTGAACACCTGAATACCGCTTACGAAGTGACTGAACACTGAATATACCGCCATACGATGTTGCTGAATCATGAACACCACCATCCAAAGGGACTGAAACACTGAACACCTCATACGAAGTGACTGAACACCGAACAGCAACCATAACAAAGGGACTGAAACACTGACACCGCCATACGAAGTGGACTGAACATGAACACCGTCATACGTAGTGATCTGAAACACTGAAACACCGCCATACGAAGTGAACTGAACATGAACACCGCCATACGAAGTGTCTGAACACTGAACACCGCCATACGAAGTGACTGAACACTGAACACCGCCAAACGAAGGTGATGAACACTGAACACCGCCATACCCCCTCCCCCCCCCCCCCCCCCCCCCCCCAAGTGACCTGAAACTGAACACCGCCATACGAAGTGACTGAAACACGAACACAGCCATACGAAGTGACTGAACACTGATACTCCGCCATACGAAGTGACTGAAACACTGAAACCGCAATACGATGTGACTGATCACTGAACCAAGCCATATCGAAGTGACTGAACTCTGACACCGCCATACGTAGTGACTGAACACTGATACACCACACATACGATGTGACTGAACACGAACATCACCATACGGAAGTGACATGACACCGAACACCCTACCTTACGAGTGGCTGATCAACGAACACCACCATACGAAGTGACTGAACACTGAACACCACCTACGAAGTGACTGAACACCGCCATGCGAAGTGATGAAACACTAAACACCCATTCGAAGGTGACTGAACACACGAAGTGACTGAACACTTTACTCCACCATGCGAAGTGACTAAACTCGAACACCACCATACCGAAGTGACTGAACACCACCATACGAACGTGACTGAACACCGAACACCACCTTTACGAAGTGACTGAAACCACCACCATACGAAGTGACTTGAACACCGAACACCACCATACGTAAGTGTCTGAAACGATACACCACCATACGAAGTGGAAGAACACTGACAACACCATACGTTGTGACTGAACATCCGTAACACCGCCATTACGAAGTGACTGAAACACCACCATACGATGTGCTGTACTCCGTACCACCACCATACAAGTGACCTGAACACTGAACACCGCCTACCGAAGTGACTGAACACTGAACACCACCATCGAGTGACTGAACAACGTACTCACCATACGAAGTGATATCTGAACACTGAACACCACCATTCGAAGTGACTGAACACCGAACAACACCATACGAAGTGACTGAACACTGGAACACCACAATACGAAGTCGTCTGAACACTTGAACACCACCATAGAAGTGATGAACACGAACACCGCACCCCCACCCCCCCAAATAAACCAAAAACCCATAATCCCAATCACACCCATACCCAAACCCCCCCACTACCCCCCCCAAATCACATCCTTACCCCCTCCCCACCAATTTTCTCACCCTCCCCATCAACAACCCCCCCCCCCCACCCACACCAAAAACCACCCCGCCCACCCCCCAACCCCCCCCCCCCAACCAAACCCCCACCCCCAAAAAATCCACCCACCCCCCCACCCCCCCCGCCATCCAAACACCCGCCCCCCCCATCCCAAAAACCTCCACCCCCCCAAACCACACCCCCACACCCCCCCACCCCCCCCCCCCCCACCCACCCCCCCCAATACAAACCCCCACCCCCCAAGCCCCCACACCCACGCCACACCCCACAAGCAAACCCCACCCCCCACACCCCCGATTCCACCATACGAAGTGGATGAACAGAACCCACCATTACGAAGTTGACTGAAACAATGAACACCACCATTCGAGTGACTGAACACGAACACCGCCATACGAAGTGGGACTGAACACAGAACACCGCCATACGAAGTGACCTGAACACGAACACACCATACGAAGTGACTGAAAACCGAACCCAACCATACGAAGTGACTGACACCACATAAGAAGTTGACTGACACCGAAACACCACCTTACGAAGTGACTGAAACACCGAACACCACATACGGAGTGAGTGAAACACCACCATTACGAAGTGACTGAACACCGCGAAAACTCCACCATACGAAGTGACTGAACACCGAACACCACCATACGAAGTGACTGAACACCACCAGACGATGTGACTGAACACACCATACGAAGTGATGAACACCGAACACCACCATACGAAGTGGACTGGAACACCGAAAACCACCATACGAAGTGACAGAAACACACCATACGAATGACGAACACCACCTACGAAGTGACTGAACACGAACACCACCTTACGATAGTTGTGACTGAACACGAACACCACCATTCGAAGTGACTGAACACCGAACCCACCATTCGAAGTGAGTGAACATGAACACACCATACGAAGTGAACTGAACACCTCTAACGAAGTGACCTGAACACCGAACACCACCACTACGAAGTGACTGCAACACCACCCATACAAAGTGACTGAACACCGAACACCCACCACGCGAGTGACTGAACACTGAACACCGCCATACGAAGTGACTGGAAACTGAACACTCCATACGAAGTGACTGAACACTGAACACCCACCATTACGAAGTGATGAACACTGGAACATCCACCATACGATGTGACTGACACTGAACCCACCATACGAAGTGACTGAACACCGAACACCCACAATACGAAGTGACTGAAACACGAACCACCACCATTACGAAGTGATGAACACTGAACACCGTCATACGAAGTGACTGAACACTGAACACACCACCATATGAAGTGACTGAACACAGGCACCATACGAAAGGGACTGTACACTGAACACCACCATATCGAAGTGACTGAACACTGAATACAACATACGAAGTGACTGGACACCTCCCATTATGAAGTGATGTACACCAACTTACGAAGTGGACTGAACACTGAACACCCACCTTACTCGAAGTGACTGAACTCACCACCATACGAGTGACTGAACACACCACCATACGAAGTGACTGAACACCACCATACGAAGCTGACTGGAACACTGTACACCACCCATACGAAGTGACTGAACAACGAACACCTCATAAGAAGTGACTGAACACGAACACCACCATACGAAGTGGTCTGTTACACCGATAACTCCACATAAGAAGTGACTGAACAACGAACACGCCCATACGAAGTGACTGAACACGAACACCACCATACGAAGTGACTGAACACCGAACACCACCATACGAATTGACTGAACACCGAACAACCACCATACGAAGTGAGTGAACACTGAACCACACTTACGGAAGTGACTGTACACCACCATACGAAGTGACTGGAACACCGCATCACCACATACGAAGTGACTGACACCACCATACAAAGTGATGAACACCGAAACACCACCACGCGGAAGTGAACTGAAACACTGAAAACACCGCCTTACGAAGTGACTGAACACGAACAACCTTACGAAGTGAACTGAACACTGAACACCACCATACGAAGTGACAGAACATGAACACCACCATACGAAAGGGACTGAACACCGAACACAACCATACGAAGTGACTGAACACCGAACACCACCATACGAAGTGACTGAAACACCGAACACCACCATACGAGTGAGCTGAACACAACACCGGCCATACGAAGTGACTGAACCCGCCATACGAAGTGACTGAAACCGAACACGCCATACGAAGTGACTGAACACCGCCATTCGAAGGCTGAAATCACCGCCATACGAAGTGACTGAACACCGCATTTTACGATGTTGACATCACCGCCATACGAAGTGACCGAACACCGCCATACGATGTGACTGAACACCGCCATACGAAGTGACTGAACACCGCCATACGAATGACTGAACACCGCCATACGAAGACTGGACAGCGTGGCAGTGTCTCCTCTGGTGGCTTTGCCTCCTGACGTCTTCTTGTGCTGCGGGACAAGCCAGGCCTTGGACAGGGAGCTGAAGAGTAGCGGCGTGGTGCAAAAGACCACACACACACACACACACACACACACACACACACACACACGCACACACGCACGCACGCAGCACGCACGCACGCACGCACGCACGCACGCACGCACGCACACACACACACACACACACACACACACACGACACGCACGCACGCACCACACACACACACAACAACACACAGACACACACAGACACACACACACACACACACACACACACACACACACACACACACACACACACACACACACAACACACACCACGCACGCACGCACGCACGCACGCACGCACGCACGCACCCACGCACGCATACACACACACATACACACACACACACACACACACACACACACACACACACACACACGCACGCACGCACGCACGCACGCACGCACACCACGCACAACACACACACGCACACGCACACCCACACACACACACACACACACACACACACACACCACACACACACACACACACAACACACACACGCACACGACACACACACACACACACACACACACACACACACACACACACACACACACACACACACCCACACACACACACACACACCACACACACACACACACACACACACACACACACACACAACACACACACACCACACACACACACACACACACACACACACACACACACACACACACACACACACACACACCACACACGCGCGCGCGCGCGCACGCACACACAATCACTTCACTACGTTGATATTTCCAGTTTTCAACAACCATGTTCAACAACAACAACAAAAAACGTGCATGGGAAGTGACTCTTTTATTCCGTATGTATTACTACTACAACTTCTCTGGGCAAATTAAAAGAAATAGATTTAAAAAATCAGTCTGTTTTCATTCTTAAAATGGATCGAAATGGTGAAACTGACTTTAGGGTGGATCTGAGATTCGTAACCTCCACGGATCCATCGCTGTCCTGATGCGCTTTGACCTTATGTATTACTACTACCTCCCGACTTGGCTTAAGGCTGTGTCAGACCAATTGACATAGGCCAGAACACCAAGGCTACATCAAAATGTTGTTATGCTCTGCATAGTTATGTGGGGATTGTCTTCAGTCGTGACAAGCTCCTAGCATAACATTATCAGTCTCCCAAATCCCCGAAGTCGGAGTGTGGCTGCCCATGTGGCGGGGTAATCAAAAACGGTCACACACGTAATGTTCTCATCCCCAGCTGATGCATTTGTGCCGTAGTGTTCAAATGCTTCGGCTGTTCGGATGATCCCTGGAGTCTTTTAGCCAGGGTACGACAACAACAACAACAACAACAACTACTACCTCCGCTAAAACGCTTATTGCTTTCTCTCTGCCTCCCTGCCTGTTTTTTTTTTTTTTTTTTGTCAGCAAAATAACAGAAAAAGTACTACACCGACTTGTATGAAACTCGGTAAAAAGATGCAGTTTATTATCCAGGAAGAAAGTCGCTCAATCTCCGTTATATTCTGTATCATACGTAAATGCATATATATATATATATATATATATATATATATATATATATATATATATATATATATATATATATATATATAGTTAAAATAGGTTTTTTATAAATAGAATCTACAAATTTGTTTCGAGCGCGTTGCGCTGTCATCACACACACATGAAAGAGAGTGGGGGAGAGAGAACTGAACACACCATACGAAGTGACTGAACACAATCATACGAAGTGACTGAACACTGAACACCGCCACTTTTTCTCAGTCATGGCACACTATCAGTAACTGTGTATTGGCGCCGCACACTTTCATGCTGATTTGCCGTTCATTTGTGTGAGTGTCATACAAAGACTGGGAAACAGAAGCAGGCAAACGATGATCATTGTCAGCTACATGTTTATCAGTATAAACATTGTTTTTTTCATTGTCAGAATCAGCACCATAGAACAAACTGGGCAGAGTTGGCAAAAATAAACCAGATGGAGATGAAAAGGCTGTTTTGCCTACCCTTGGCTTCTGTGTTTCACAGTGTTATCCCTGTTTACCTGGAGGGGGCACTTTCTGCGACACACAGCATTGACGCTGTGGTAGTAACGTGACAGGCTATAATGGGTTATAGTATTGAACGTACCATCAGACTCTGGAACCAAGCAGATTTACCAAAATTGCGCAGGGATACTCATGATTTCAGTCGTCTTTTTTTGAGGTGTCATAGTGTTAAAGATAATGTCAGTGACCTTTGGAAGTGTATAAAAACTAACTTGGAATTTATTATGGATGACAACATACCTACTAAAATAATTTCAAGCAAGAACCACCAGCCATGGATTACTACAAAAACTAAACGTTTGTTGAGAAGGAAACATCGTTTCTTTAAGAAATTTGAAACTACATCCTAATTCAGAAATATTACTGGTTAGGTATAAATATATTAAGAGAAGGTGTCAGAGAGAATGTAGGCTTGCTCACTCCAATTATGTTAATTCGATGATTTCAGAAGGTGATCATCAAAACAAGAAATTATGGTCTTACATAAGGAGTAAGAGACAGGACAACATTGGATTCCAGACCTGAAAAACAACCAGAATAACCTAATACAGGACCCTGAAGGGAAAGCAAACTTACAAACAAGCAGTTTTGTTCAGTTTTCTCAAATCCCAAACCTTTAATTAACGTTAGACTAAAGGATGATGATAAACTCCCTGAAATGCAAAACATCAAAGTAAACAAGCAGGAGTATTTAAGTTACTGACCAACATCAATGAAAACAAAGCTACTGGTCCCGATGGCGTTCCTGGCAAGCTCTTAAAATTTGTTGTTGGCATCCGTTAGTCTCGGGAGACGATGGATTTGCGCCCTTTACAAATGTTTCCTTTGGTCATACAGCGTCTGCTGTGGCTGTATAGACCCACATGGGAGTGGCAGTCTCTGCTGCATTTGATGCACTTGAAGGCCGAGTCAGCTGCTGGCAGCAGCTGCTTGTTCTTTCTCTGTGCACGCTTTGCGTCGTCAAGCTTCCGGAGCTTCTCTTCGCCAGCTTCCAGCCCAGTGTTCACAGTGTGTCTCCAGCTGGATCTGTCCTGAGCAAGCTCTTCCCAGGTGTTGATGTCGATGTCGAGAGCCTTCAGGTCGCGCTTGCAAACATCCTTGAAGCGGAGTTGTGGTCTTCCAGTTGTTCTCTTGCCAGAGGCAAGCTCTGCGTACAGAATGTCTTTGGGGATCCTGCCGTCGTCCATTCGACGCACATGACCAAGCCACCTGAGGCGACGCTGACGGAGAAGAGGTGGTCATGCTGGGAATCTTTGCACGCTCAAGCACATCGTTGTTTGTCACGCGATCACTCCATGTGATCCCAAGTATGCGCCGGAGACAGCGCATGTGGAAGGCACTCAGCCTCTTCTCTTGTGAGGCATACAGGGTCCAGGATTCGCTGGCGTACAGGAGAGTGCTTAGCACACAGGCTCGGTACACAGCAATCTTGGTGTTCAATGTTAACATGCTGTTGTTCCACACTCTCTGAGATAGTCTGGCCAGGGTGGTAGAGGCCTTGCCAATCCTTCTGTTGATCTCTGTATCCAGAGAGAGGTTGTGGGTTTGATGGTGGAAACCGAGGTACGTGAACTGGCTAACGGCCTCTAATTCATGGTTGTTGATGGTGATGCGGGGTTGTTCAGCATCCTGAGCCATCACGTTTGTCTTCTTCAAGCTTATTGTCAGGCCAAACTCATCACAAGCCTTTGCAAAACGGTCCATCAGACTCTGTAACTCTGCTTCGGTGTGGGTGGCCAGAGCAGCGTCATCTGCAAACAGCATGTCTCTGATGGTCACTACCCGTACTTTGCTCTTTGCCTTCAGCCGAGCCAGGTTGAACAGTCGGCCATCTGATCGGGTGTGAAGGTGAACACCCTCAGTTGATGTTCCAAAGGCGTGCTTCAGCAGGACAGCGAAGAAGATGCCGAAGAGGGTGGGAGCGAGGACACAGCCCTGTTTGACTCCACTGCGTATGTTGAAGGCATCTGATGTCGAGCCGTCGTACTGCACTGTGCCTTTCATGTCGTCGTGGAAAGACTGGATCACACTCAAAAGTCTTGGTGGGCAGCCTATCTTCGCTAGGACGTTAAAGAGACCATCTCTGCTGACAAGATCAAATGCCTTGGTCAGGTCAATGAAGGCCAGAAAGAGGGGCTTGTGCTGCTCTCTACATTTCTCTTGCAGCTGTCTGATGGAGAAGACCATGTCGATGGTTGATCTCTCCGAGCGGAACCCGCACTGCGACTCTGGGTACACTCTGTCAGCGAGCTTCTGCAGCCTGTTCAGGACGACTCTTGCAAATACTTTGCCTACAATGCTCAGGAGAGATATTCCTCTGTAGTTATTGCAGTCATTTTTGTCGCCTTTGTTCTTGTATAATGTGACATATTGGCATCTCTCATGTCTTGAGGTACTGCTCCTTCCTCCAGCACTGACAAAGGAGGTTGTGCAGGTGTTCAAGCAGTGCACTGCCGCCACACTTGATGACTTCTGGTGGTATGCCATCCTTCCCTGGTGCTTTTCCTGAGGACAGGCTCCGGATTGCTTTCTCTAGTTCTGCCAGAGTGGGTTTCTCATCCAGTTCCGCCATGAGGGGGAGGCTTTCAATCGCATCAAGGGCCTCGTCGGTGACGTGGTTCTGTCTGGAGTACAATTCGGAATAATGTTCCACCCATCGCTCCATCTGCTTGTCCTTGTCCTGGATGGTCTCGCCCGTGGCAGACTTCAGTGGAGCTGTAGTCTTCTTGGTGGGGCCCATTGCTTTTTTGATGCCGTCGTACATGCCCTTGATGTTTCCAGTATCAGCCGATATCTGGATGCTTTGACATAGCTGGAGCCAGTAGTCCGTTAGCGCACTGCCTTGCTAATCTCTGTACTTTGCTCTTTGCAGATCTGTACACCTGCAGGTTCTCTGGCTGGGGATCGCTTGTATTCCAGGGGGGGCGCTGCGGCGTTCTTCTATGGCTGGAGTGAGTGTGGAGGAGTTGGCCTCAAACCAGTCGTTGTTCTTGGTCTGCTTTTTTCCAAAATCTTCATGGCAGTGCTGTGTACTGTCTCTCTGATGTAGTCCCATCTCTCATGGGCTGAGCCACCGGGAGGGTCTGATTCGAACACCTCGGAGAGGGCTTGGGTAAATTCCGCCGCCTTGTCAGGATGTGTGGTCTTGTTCGCATCGATGCGAGGTTTGCCTTCAGGCCTAGAGCGATGTATCTTCTTAGGCTGGAGCTTGATCTTGCAGCACACCAGCGAGTGATCGGTGTCGCAGTCGGCGCTGTGGAAGGTGCGAGTAAAAAGGACACGCCTCAAGGCAGACCGCCTGATGATAATCAGGTCTAGCTGGTGCCAGTGCTTGGAGCGAGGGTGTCTCCATGACACTTTCTGCTGAGGCTTTGTCTGGAAGAAGGAGTTGGTGATGCTGAGGTCGTGGTATGAGCACATCTCCAGGAGTCGCTGCCCATTTTCATTCATCTTTCCCACACCAAACTTTCCGAGACAGGAGGGCCAGGAGTCATGGTCAGCACCCACTCTGGCATTGAAGTCACCCAGCAGTAACAGTTGCTCGTCTTTGGGGATCCTCTGGATAAGTGAGTCGAGCTGATCGTAGAACTCGTCCTTTGTTTCCTTGGTGGCGCTGAGTGTTGGCGCATAGACGCTGATCAGGTTGACGGGACCAGTGGTGGTGTTGAGGCGGAGTGATAGCAGTCTTTCAGTTCCTTGTTGGCAGGGTTCTATCATCCTAGCAAGGAGTTCCGGACAGCAAATCCAACATCAATGAAAACAAAGCTACTGGTCCCGATGGCGTTCCTGGCAAGCTCTTAAAATTATGTGCCAGTGAATTGAGTGAGGTATACCAACTACTTTACCAAGCTTTACTGGACCAGGGAGTAATACTGATGAGTGGCGAGATGCGAGCATTGTTCCCTTATTCAAAAAGGGTGACAAAACAAAAGCAGAGAACTATAGACCTGTATCTCTTACATCTATGTCAGCTAAACTACTTGAACACATAATATATAGTAGCATAATGGACCATCTTGACAAATATGACTTCTTAAATAACGCCCAGCATGGTTTTAGACAGCGAAGGAGTTGTGAGACTCAACTTATAACAACTCTCAATGATTTTAATAACTGTCTTAACAACAGACAGCAAATAGATGCAATTTTATTAGACTTTTCTAAAGACTTTGATAAGGTTGACCATGAGGGCCTGCAGCTTAAATTAGAACACATCGGCATTGGCGGTTCTTTGCTAAAATGGGCTAGATCATTCCTCGTTGGGAGAACGCAGAAAGTTGTTGTGGAAGGGTCGACATCCCATTGTAAACCAGTCTTGTCAGGTGTACCACAGGGAACTGTTCTGGGGCCCTTGTTTTTCTTAATTTATATAAATGACATAAGTAGAAATCTCTCTCCTGGAACTACTATAAGGCTTTTTGCAGATGACAGCTTAGTATATAGAACAATCAGAAGCAAGAATGATACACGCATTCTACAAGAAGATCTAAACGCTTTACAAGAGTGGGAAAGAACTTGGAAAATGGAATTCATCCCAAAAGTGCCAAATGTCACGGTCGCTAAGCCGGACGGCCCTACCACCCTACCCACGCCTATTACACTCTAGAACAGACAACACAGCACACTAACACAGATTTACAATCATGCGCATCTTCTTTATTTCACACACACTATGGCGCCACCACTCACGTCCATCCACACTCCACACACCGGTATCCCACTTCTTCACTGACCCACACTACCCTGAAACGACCATGAGAACCTAATCTATACTAAAGCACCAGTTGCGGTATATCCCTGCGACCCAAGGACGCAGAGATAGCCCGCACACGTGGTGGCTACCTACTAGGGACAAGGACCAACCCAAGGGACTCTAATCTCTAAACTACTACCACCCACACCTCTCCCCAGGACCCACCCTTCTCTTTTGACCAGGGACCCCCCCTACCGAACTGGTCGCTGCAGTCCTAACGGAGGCAACGACAAGTACCCTACACTGTGCTGGCCACTAGTCCAAAAGGAAGGCAGGTAGCTAACACGCCTTAACCCTACTCCCTAACGCCTACACCCTTTTTACCACACCCTTGGGACAACCCATCCACGGCCCGGAGAGCTCCAGTCCTCGGCGCTGTACTCGGCCCCTCTCAGGCTGAACGCCTCCCGGACGACTCCTGCACTCCGGTGCTGACCTGTGGACCTCCCACAGTCCGACTCCCGAAGACTCCGCACCCGGCGGCGACCGTGGATCCTCGTTGACTCCTCCCCCGCGCTGGACAACACCTCTGAAAAGGCCCCCTCAGTCTGACTCCTCCCCCTCCGCTGGCCACAACACCGCTGAAGCCCTGCGCGACCCACAACGGTTTGAGGGAAGGCCCTGGTGCAGTGCCCTATCGACGAGTCCGGGGCCTCGAAAGGACGCCTCCTCCTCTGAAGGCCCGCCGGACACTGAGGGTGAGAGAAGGGTCTGGTGCGGTGCCCTCTCGTCGAAGTCGGGGCTCGAAGGACGCCGACAGGGAAAAGAGCAAGGATGGCTGGAGGCTCACGGAAAGAACTCCGTTGGGAGGAGAGCTGCCACAGACGGCTGACGGCCTGGATGGTCTCCCTCTCCCGGCGAAAGCAGCAAGCAACGGGACACCGACGCCTCACCTGCCGGCACGCGGAAGTAGTACCCTGCGGTGGTCTGACCCCAGCTCAGGACGGAACAGGATACCTGCTAACACAAATGTAGGCCACCACTGTAATTTTGCTACTACCCGAGTCATAAGGCCCATATGCTACCTGGTAAATCTTTAACTCTCCATCTCCCTTGCCTACTTCCCACTCGGGCATGAGAGTGACCCCTTGAATTTCGAATACACCCAACCGTTACTTTGGGGTTATCAGATCCATTTCCTGCCAACCTTTACCACAGCAACAAAACAATATTTCCCCTGAGCCCTACCCCACGCTATTACACATGAAGTTATGGCTCCACAATCTGAAATTTATGACTCACACATAATTCTCGGAGAAAAAAAACCAATCAAGCAATCAAACACGGACTCCATGGGTCCCCTTAGGAAATACTAAATTAACTAGCAATTTCAAAAAGGAAATGTTTCCACATAGTAATCAGTTGTTAATAACACCCACATCAAGAAACAAAACTAAAAATCATTAAAGAACTTATCAATTTTCTAAGGTTCACAGGTTTTGCATATTTTCTATACAAAAGAAATCGGCTCGCCGCCCAACATTCCTTCACATTCTAATCCCTCTTTGCTTTGTTCCAATTATATACCATATATTTCATATACATGATTTGTTTATCAAAATTGTCCATCCTAAGCCCCCCCACTCTGGTCCAATCTATTTGTCAGACCAAATCCAGTGGTTTAAACTTTGTTATAGCCAACCACTACCACCCTTCTTCATCAATATTACATGCAGCACAACTTCTGGTCTTTTTATCCTATTCAAAGGGCTGAGCTACCCCACCTTTATACTTTTAACCATTACCCTTCTCTTTCCGAACTACTAAATTTTCATAATGGGACTTATCTCCCTGCAACCTAAAATTTCTTTCTCCAACCCTTATTATGTCACTTAACCAAATACACCCTGCATGTGTGGTCGGGGGACTGTCTTTTACTTAAAATAAAAAAAAAAATAACAAAACCAAAAACCCTCGTCTAATAATATTGTAACTCCAACTGTCCTGTGCTAAAACCGTTCGTCCAGAATTACAATCCGCTCGCGCCACGACACCCGCGTCCGAGGGTAACCAAGACTCCGTAACGAAATGTGAAAAGACACCATTAATTTAAAATAGGTCCCGACCGTTACTTCGGTATTAACCCCACTCGACTACCTATAGCCTTGGGAGCCCTTACTGCACAGTTACCCGATCCCCAACGCTGTTCTTGGCAGGGTCGGGGACCTCCGGGAAATCATTAAATCTATTTTCAACGAACCACTTACTATTTACAAACTGGAATTGAGGCTACAAATCCCTTTAACGATTTGCCACGCAGGGGAACCACCTCTTGCACCCCGACTCATTACTATTGATCCTCATACAAAATTGAACCTCGTTAATACTTCCTTAACTAAACCCCTGAATTAAACATAAAACTAATCACAACCAAATTCTTTCATCACCGTCCAATCAACGGTTATTATATCGGACCAACCCCACACTTGTCTAGCCAAAACTGTCACACATCGAACATTCGAACTCAGGAACACATAATAATAATAACGACCACTTAATAATAGGAACCCCTATGTACAACTATTTTCAGGAATTATTACAGAAAAGAGGTTCAACACAAAAAACGCGCTGACAAAAACTTCACTCACAGAACCAAGACGACATTCATTTACCAGGGGGACAACCAGTACTACGCAACAAAAACAAAATACAACTAAAACACAGCTGAGGGGGTCCAACTACAGTTACAATAACTTTCGTCCATAATAACAAAAACAAAACATGACGAATGGACACCACCCATTGAAACCTAACAAATCCTCCAACCCTGGAAACAAGGGACAGACGTTCCAACCCACACCAGTTCTGCAACTGGCTGAAAGTGGCTGGCCAACAGGAGAGACCGGGGACCACAGAAAAAACCCGGCTCAGGCCTAGGGCACACCAGACCCGACGAGGACCTGGCACTAACTATGACTCGAAGTCACTCAGCTCAACTAAACGGCGCTACTGCCGCAACTACAAGGCGCGTCCACTCCGACGAACACCAGGGACCGAAGTGAAGCTACCCCAACGCATTCCGACCTGGTCGGAACCAAGCGAACTCTACTCACAACACAAAACAGCGATTGGTCAGAGCAGCGTATCCCTCCGCAGAGCCGACACGCCCGACCAACGGACTAGTTGTTGCTCGTGCAACGACACGACCAATTTACCACAACAACTCACAGACTTGACAACACCAACAACAGCGGATATCCTGCCCCGCCTTCGATAGTGTAGAAACCCAAGTAACAAAAGGGTAACAATCGGGAATGAAACCAACCTCCCGCTTCCATCCCTTCAACAAGTCAAGATTGGAACTCAAGAATATTGTGTATCTTATTTCCCTAAACCCCTACCTAGCTTAACCTTCCACCTTAACCAAAACCCCAAATCTTACACACGCACGCTCACACACACACATATACACATATGCACACGCGCACACGCTCTCTATTTCTGAACTACCATTACTCCAAACACATGAACGGCTGGTTTTACTACTGCCGATCGGTGACACCAGACTACACAGTAGTCTTCAACACGGGACAGACTCAGGCTGAACAGTATCAACACTGGCAAGGCACGGGATGAAAAGTGTCGACACGGGACAGGGTAAAAACAACAACAACAACACCAACAAACTGATCTGGGAGCTGTTCACAGTTTCGTGATTTTGACACATGTTGGTGTGCACACACGCACACGCACACGCATACGCGCGCGAGCACACATGCACACGTACACGCGCGCGCGCGCACACACACACACACACACACACCACACACACACACACACACACACACACACACACACACACACGAGACTGACACTGCCATCAGACACTGAACACATGGGCTGAAAGTCGTTGGTACACACCAGACTGACACCAGGCTACACAGTAGTCTTCAACACGGGACAGACTCAGGATGAACAGTATCAACACTGGGCAGCCAGGGATGGAAAAGGTGTCAACACAGGACAGACACGAGGTGGTCAGTGTTATGCACAGAGTTACATCACTGGACAGACAGACACAGCAGGTAAACTGATTTAAAACAACAACAAAACCTGATCTGGGAACAGATATTGGTGTGCCCAAACACCACACACACAACACACAAAATTGGTGGGGTCTTTGATCAGTGGTTTTTAAAACTGATTTTATGGCCGATCATTTCTCTGCCGGGGGTTGCTTTCACTCCCGAGGGAAATAAAAAAGGGAAGGGGAAAAATAAAATAAAATAAAACTTAAAGGGAAAGTGAAAGGGGCGATGAGTGGGGAAAAACATATATGAAAACCAAACCCCCCCTTTTCGAGTTTGGGAAAAAAAAATTGTCCCATTTTTTGACTAAAAAGTTAGTTTGTGTTTTTTTTATTTCTGCAGTTTTTGCTGGTAATATGTCCATTTGGGGGGGGGTTGTTTGCCCAAAGGTACTCAGGCTGTAAATACTGTTTAACGAAAAAAAACGAAACTTAGCACAAGGGGAAACTTAGCTTTTATAAAAAAAACAAAAAAAAAAAAAAACAACCAAAACTGTATTGACCCAGAAAGGGAAACACTCCCCGGGTGGGCAATGAAATGCCCGAGTCATGTCACACACACAACAAAAAACACAACAAAAACACAAAAAACTCGAAACGAAAATCCCCAGCACACTTGGGAAGTATTTTTTTACCCCTAAAAAGGGGTTTTTTTTTTTTTTTTTTTTCCTTTCGTGAAAAAGACTGGTAGAAGGGCGGGCCAAACGGCGAGCTTTCTAAACCCCCAAAACCGTACATGGGGGGCCCCGGGCGTTTCAAGGCGTAAACACGTCCATACCCCGTGACAGTTTTTTCTTTTGGGCGTGCTGGGTTTGTAGGTGACGGCTTCACGGAAAAACGTTCTCCAAAAACACTTTGAGCACACCACGGGTCTCCTCGTAGATAGGCCGAAATACGTTTAAACCCACCAAAAAAAACGGCCAGACGACGTTTTGTGGTTGGTAATCCCCTTTAAATGTTGTCGCGCAACACTTTGCGATGACGTTTGGCGCCCCCCCTTTCCCCCAAAGCCTTTTCCGCCTTTGCCTCGTCCAGACATTTTTGCTGTTCACCGTCGACTGAAGACTAAACTTTAGGCGCCTCGATTTGATTTTGAGGTGAGTTAAACCGCCCCTTTTGGGCCTGGGGGCCCTTAAGGACAATAGGCGCCTCGCCCTTTGCCCCCGCCGGGTTTATAATTTTCCCAAAGGGGACTGTCAACAAAAATTTTTTCACTCACTCCGCTTCTCCAATAAAAAACGCAGCCGGGCCCGTCCAATGGAGGGGAACACAGGCGGCAGCCGCCCCCTCGCCCCTTTCCGTTCAGTGAAAAGGGCCAATTTTGGGCCTCCCGCTGATTTTCCCCGTCTGCCCTGTACAGATAAAAAACATTTTTTGTTTTTGGGTTGTTGTTGTTTTTTGAAAAAAACCAAAAAAAACCCCCCCCAAAAATTTCTGCATATCCAAGAGAGAGAGAGAGAGAGGGGGGAAACCCCCCCCACAGCAGAGAGAAGAGAGAGAGAGACACAGAAAAGAGAGCACAGAGAGAGAGACGCACAGAGAGAGAGAGAGAGACACACACCCACACACACAAAACACCCCACACAGATAGAAAAAAGGGATTTTGTATATAAGTTTAAAAAAAAAAAAAAAAAAAAAAAAAAAAAAAACCGGATTTGAACCCGGGGTGTTCTCTAACACCCGGATTCAAAAACCCCCTAGACTACCGCATGCTATCAAAAAAGGGGGGGCCAAATACAAAAAGTTTATAAAGAAAGACACAGCGTATAGGCGGCTAGTTTAGGGCCGGGAGACTGCATGCACAAGCTACGTTGTTGATTTCAACACGCAGACGACAGGGAAATTGGGGGAAAAGGTTAGCATGACGCAGAAGCAGAATAAAAATTCTCCTTTGGCGAGCCTTATCCACAGCACCCCCGGCCGGAAATTGTCCCAAAACAAAAAAGGTAGTTTCGGGAAAGGGAGCAGAGCAGATCGACCGACGGAGGGGATGGGCTTTTTTTTTTTTGTTTTAAAACAAAAAACAAAAAAAAAAAACCAAGAAAGCTGCTTTTTTTTGAAGAGAGAGAGAGAGAGAAAAAGAGAGAGAGGGGAGAGAGAATGTTGTTTGCTACCCCCCACTCCACCACCCCCCTGTAGGGCCCTCCTAAACCCTTTTCCCTCCCCCCCAAAAAAAGCAAACACTGCTCACTTGACGGTCTGTGTTGTTTTGATCCCCCCTGTTAACAAAAAGTGTCGTTACCCCTCCCCCCCCCCCCCCCCCGTTTTTTGTCCCCCCCCCCCCCCCCCCTCCCTTCTCTGCCCTCCACCCCCTCACCCCCATCCCCCCCCAGGCAACAGTAAGCAACGTCGCCCTGTGAAAGAGGGCCCTGTTTGCATGGAACTGTTCGTCAAGATTTCTTGACGGGGGGGCAGCCCGTTGTCCCCGTTATTGTTTTTTTGGGTTTTTGTGCTGTTGTTTTTGTTCTTGGGTTTTTGTTTTTTGTTGTTTTCAGTTTGATCTAAAGGAAAACTTTCGTTCTGGGGGAACGCTACGGCCCAAACAATTTTTTCCCGCTTGCCCTGTTTTGCTACGATTTAAAGAAAAAAAAGGAAAAAAAAAAAAAAAAAAGAAAAACAAAAAAAAAAGAAGGGAAAAAGAAAAAAAATCTTCAAAAGAAAAATAAAAGCAAAGGCATATGAAAACATATACCTAAACGGCGAATATGTGTTTAAAATAGTGTTTTGTATGTGGTGTGTTTTTTTTGTGTGGTGTGTGTGTGTTGTGGTGTTTCTCGCCCCAAAGTGGTAGGGGGAAGGGGAAGCTGGTTGTGTGTGTGTGTGGGGTGTGTGTGTGTGTTTTTGTGTGTTGTGGGGTGTGTGTGCGTGTGTGTGGTTGGGGTGTGTGTGTTTGGGTTTTGTGGGGTGTTTTGTTTTGGGGTGTGTGTTTTGTGTGGAGCGTTTTGTTTGGGGTGTGAGTGTGTGTGTGGTGTGTGTGTGTGTGTGTGTGTGTTTGTGTGTGTTTGTGTGTGTGTGTGTGTGTAATTTGGGTGGTGTGTGTGTGTGGGGTTTTTTTTTTTTTTTTTTTTTTTTTTTTTTTTGGGGTGTGTGTGGGCTGTTATGGTTTTCTTTTTTTTTTAATTTTTTTATGGGGAAAGGAGAGAGAGAGGGGAAAAGAGAGGGGGGAGATAAGAGAGAAAAGGGGGGAAAAAGAGAGAGAGAGGGGGAAGAGGAGAGAGAGAGAGAGAGATTTGTTTTTCATACAGTTTAATTGTAATTTGCTTTTTGTTACAAATTTTTTTTATTTATTATGTTACTTACAAATGTTAAATGTTTCCCTGTTAATTTTTTCCCTTTATAACTTTTAAGTCTTTCAATGTTATTTTGTATTATTTTCCCTTATCTCAAAAATTTATTAAGTTTCTTCTTTTTAAAATGTCAGTACAACCCAAAATGTTTAAACTGAAAAGTAAAGGTTTTTTTAGTCAGTCAGTGTGTGTGTGTGTGTGTGTGTGTGGGGGTGTGTTTGTTGCGCGCGCGCGCGCGCGCGCGTACGCGCCCGCTTGTCTGGGCACCCCTATTCGCTTTTTTGTTGTATGTATGTGTGTTTTGTGTTTCAATTCGTCGTATTACTATATGTTTTCATACGTCATCGCTATACTATTTATTTTTTCTTTTGTTTTATGTCACAATCCTGAAGGGTGGGGCCGGGAAAGTTGAAGATTTTTTTTTTTGTTTGTTTTTTGTTTTTTGAAATTTTTTTTGTTTTGACTCGGGTACAGCCTCTTGTATTTGGGTTTTTTTTTTGTTTTTGTTTGGCCAGAGGGGAAAAGGAAAATTTGGGGTTTTGTGTGGGGTGTGTGGTGTGGTGGTGTGTTATCATTTTACTTATTTTAAAGTTTAAAAGTTTCCCCGTTAATTTTTTTGTTCTGGTTTTTACCGATCTTTAAAAAGGCCCCAAACATTTCTCTGCTCGGTCGTGCTTTTTTCTACCTTGAGTAGAAAAAAAAAAGGGAAAAAAAAAAAAGAGAAAAAAAAGAAGAAGAAATTTTCAACAGAAATCTTCAACGAAACCCTTTAAAACAATGGCAATTTTAAAACCCTTTTACCTAAACGGGCAAAACTTTTTTAAAGGAGTGTTATAGGGGGGGGTTGTTTTTTGTTTTATTCTGTTTAACGTCCCGTTCACTAAAAGTGATAATTTAAAGATGGGAAAGGATGGGGCGAAAAGGGGAAAGGGGTGGGAAAGTGAAAAGGTTGACTGGGATGTTAAATTTTTATAAAGAAAAGAACGGGTTTGTCGGTACTTGCCCTGGGTGGGACAAAGTTAAGATACAATTTTTGCACAGGGAAAAAAGGGTAAAAATATTTCTAATTACCCAAAAAATGAGGGGGTCAAAACTATTGGGGAAAAAGAAACCAGTGAAAGGGCACCCCAAATTAAAGAGGGAGGGAAAAAAAAAAAAAAAAAAAAAAAAAAAAAAAAAAAAAAAAAAAAACCCCGCATTAATCCTTTAACATCGAATTAGCAAAAAACACACTAAGAAAGCAACAGCCAACATCTGCATTTGCATTGTCATTAAGAAAAAAAAAAGAAGAAATAAAAAAAAATAATATTTTATATATATACGACGTTGCATCCGTACTTGTGTTCGTGGTGTTGTGTATGAGTGTGTGTATGTGTGTGTGTTGTGTGTGTGGTGTGTTTTGGTTGAGAGAGAGAGAGGAGGAGAGAGAGAGAGAGAGAGATACGCTGCCGCGCGCGCGCACGTGTGTGGTGTGTTGTTTTGTGTGTGTGTGTGTGTGTGTGTGTGTGTGTGTGTGTGTGTGTGTGTGTGTGTGTGTGTTTGTGGGGTGTGCGGGGCGTGCTTGCGTGCGTGCGTGCATACGTGTGTGCGTGCCTTTTATGTGCATGTGTTGTGTGTGTGTGTGTGGTATTAAAAGCGACTTTACTATCACAAAATTTGGGGGTTTGGGATGATGAAAATGAAGTTCAATCACAGGATATACCAACTGGACAATTAATAAAACACTCCAAAAAAATGCGGAGAAGTGAATAATGTTCAAAACATTTTCAAGAGAAAGGGAAGCCCGGATAAAAACTGTCGTCCACTCTCGAGATACTAGTTCTTTGACTTTGGAGCAATGAACAAGAAATTTTGACTAAATCGGTATTTCTTTTCCCGCACATGCATGGACATTTTTGCTGTATTTTGTACGGAGTGCATTTAACGAAACTTATACTTCAGGCTGGAAACAGACCTCGGATAAGTTTCGGACAAGAACACTAAAAGGGGTTTTAAATATTTCCTTGCTCTTGGCATTTATGCGTGCTGACTGTAGTGAAACTTCAGATTTTTAAGTTTTCGTCAAACTTTTTGCATGACGCGTTTACTAAACATGCGTAACCTTCTTGTAAATCTAGCCGCATCTTAACTGGAATGAACCATCATGATTGTTTGCTCCTTTTCTTGCAGCTCTATCAGCCCATTCATTTGAAACGATTCCACAGTGGGAAGGCACCCAACAGAAAGTGACGCTGGTTCCTTTCAATGATTAAAAGCTAAAACAGTGTGTTTGATTTCAATTATCAATTCCGATCGCATTTTTGATTTAAAGATTTAAGTGCCTGTAAGACCGTTTAGAATCAACACACAATAAGATCTGAATATTGTTTTTCGGAAAATCAGAAATGTAATTCAGGGCCTTCAATTTATTGAAATTAATTCAGCAGTAAAAAATAGAAAAATTTTCACATATGTGAAACCGTTTCTCTATTTCTAAGTGGTAAAACGAAGGCAGCTCCTACTTTTATGTTCCCAAGTACGCCCCATCTGTATAAATTTTCAAATGTTCAAAATTACTTATTATCAATTGGGAGCTGACGGAACTTTTCAGGATATTAGGGAATCATTTTTGGATAAATTTGTGTGGTCTAGTCAAGCTCAGATTGTTCATCTCCCATGTTGGTATAGGTGAGTAGGAAGGTTTTGTCGCTATTTCCTTTCTGTTTAAATTTTTTGATTTTTCTAAAAGATCTGAGTAAATTGTGTTTATGGTTTTTTAATGATTGGATGGATTTACCCCTTTTTGCAAAATAAAGATCGGACCTCATGCAAACTTGGGCCCGCTGTGAAATTTTCGAACGAGGAGCTTCGTAAAACATATTTGGCAGCAGAAAGATGTCTTAGCTCATCAAGAGGTAAAACACCTGCTTCTTTATAGGTTCAAAATTTGATGCTGAAATGGAACTCCTAGGGAAAGTTTATAGGCTTTGCAGTCAACACTTTGCATTTTTAGTCAGTAAATGTTGTGGAGCACTAAAAATATTTCCCTGTGCATACGTCAATTTGGAACGCACAAGTGACGTTGACAGTAATATCAATATTTTTGTATCCTGTCCCCACTTTTGTTTGCTAATTATTTTAACAAGTTTAAAGGGCTCCTTCTTGCTTTAGTTAGTTTTATGTAAATATGGCTGGTCCAGGAAAGTTTTGACGTGAGAAAAACACCAAAAACTTAGTTGTTTGAGTATATCGTATGACTGGGCCCTGGATAGAAAATACGGAAGATTTTTAGGGTTGTATCCTGAATGAAAAGCATCATATTGGTTTTTTCAGAGATAATGAAAGACCCTTTTCAGTCATATATTATTATTTTATCGAGTTCGTGTTGGTATATTCTTGGTGTAATTCAGAGCTTGGTTGGAGTTTTTCTTTCATTGATACTTTCATCCATAAACAGATGTCGTCGCATATTGAACTACAACTGCATCTTTCGATAACCCCTAGGAAGATCTGAATTAGAATATTGGAACAAGATGGGGGCAATGATGATCCTGAGGAAGGCCCCTATGAAGAGATCTAATACTGGAGTACGTATTCCCAATCCTTGTCTGTATTGATCGATTAAAAAAAAAGCTTTTGATTTAAAAACAAACATATTACCCACAATTTCCAACTTTTCGTAACTTTGTCAGGAGTCGATTGTGCCACATTGGTCGTAAGCCCTTTTTTACGTCAAAAAAGTAGCAAGAACATTCTTTCGTCTGGCAAATGTTGCTTAATTTGAGTAGTTAGTTTTATCAGGTGATCAATGGTTGATCTACCTCTTCTAAAGCCCTGCCTGATTAATTGGAATAACCTTGTACTTTTCACAGTAGTGATTAAGTCTCCCTTTAAAATAATCTCTCCAAAGTTTGCATGTGTGTTGACGTTAACGCAATTGGTCTATAGCTGTTTTTATCATTCCGGGGTTTTTCCCTTTCTTGTGAATGGGTACAACAATTGATGCTTCCATACGTTTGGTAGTTGTCCACTTTCCCCGCATTTTTGAAAGATAAAATGTAAAAAAAATAACATATTTAGTGATAAAAAGACCTAACATTTCGTTAGAAATTCCATCCAGCCCAAATGATGTTTTCTTGCTGCGAGATTGCTGTGGTGTGTGTGTGTGTGTGTGTGTGTGTGGTGTGTGTGCGTTGTGTGTGTGTGTGTGTGTGTGTGCGCGCGCGCGCGGCGTTGTTTTGCGCCGCTACTCGCGTGTTTGTGTTTATTTTGTGTGGCTGTGTGTTCATATTCGTCGGATTAGTATATGTTTTATGCGTCATCGCCTATACGTATTTATTTGTCTTTGTTTAATGTCACAAGTCCTGAGGGATGAGCCAAACGTTGAAGATTTTTGTTTTGTTTGTTTTTGTTGTTGAATTGTTTCCGTTCTGAAAGGCGACAGCCTCTTGTAGTGGTTTTCTTGTGTTTAGTTTGGTCAGCACGAAAGAAGTTGGTGTGTGTGGTGTGTGTGTGTGTGTGTGTGTGTGTGTGTGTGTGTGTTGTGTGTGATCATTTTACTTACAATTTTCCTTTGAGAGCTTATGTCGTTCAGATGTTATTTGTATTGTTGTTTTTTTGATTTTGTTTTTGTTTTCCCTAATGTCGTACAACACTGTTAATCTGAAAGTAAACGGTTTCAGTCAGTCAGGTGTGTGTGTGTGTGTGTGTGTGTGTGTGTTGTGTGTGTGTGTGTGTTGTGTGATCATTTTTACTTACAATTTTTTCCTTTTAGATGCTTATGTCGTTCAGATGTTTGTTTGTTTTTGTTGTTTTTTTGTTTTTGTTTTTGTTTTTCCCCTAATGTCAGTTACAAACACTTTTTAATCTGAAAATAAACGGTTTCAGTCAGTCAGTGTGTGTGTGTGTGTGGTGTGTGTGTGTGATCATTTTACTTACAATTTTCCTTTGAGATGCTTATGTCGTTCAGATGTTATTTGTATTGTTGTTTTTTTGTTTTTGTTTTTGTTTTTCCCTAATGTCAGTACAACACTGTTAATCTGAAAGTAAACGGTTTCAGTCAGTCAGTGTGTGTGTGTGGGGGTGTGTGTGTGGTGTGTGTGCGTTCGTTTTGTTCGTGTAGGATGACGCAGATTGTCAAGTGCCCAAACTCTTGAGCAACAAAATTGTTCCAGCCCCCTGAGGAAAAGGGAGGTGGTCCCGAAAGGACCTGAAATTGAAAATGGAAGCCGGTGTGGAGCAAGGAAGAAAGGCTGCTTAAGCCTTGCAACCCGGGGCCTTGGTCTGCGACTTCTTGGGCAGGGCACGCCTGGATGTTGGGAGCCCCAACACCCTGTGCGATGGTGACGCTGACGCAGTTTGTTCAGCTCCTCGTCGGGTTCGGTTTGGGCCCAACTGAGGTGACGGGGGATGATCCTGGTATTTTTGTTGTCGCGTGCAGCGTTTCCCGCCCGCTCCCGCACTTCGGCCGGCCCGGTACTCGAGCACAGCGGCCCGGTAGACGGGAGCCCCGGCACCCACACGCTCGGCATAGTTGCCCCTTTGGGAAAGGGGACGATGGAATACGACCCACGGGGAACTGAAGTCCGGCTCGGGAAGAAGGGACTTGCTCTTTCCTTGACTTTTCCTCCTTTGCCGCGACCAGACATGATGACGACGACGAGGGTACAAATGTGTTCGACGAAGAATTTCTAGCGCTTAAAGCAATGTGTGTGTGTGTGTGTGTGTGTGGTATCATTTTACTTATATACGTTAAATGTTTACCTGTTAATTTGCCGTTTCTGGTGTACGATCTATGGCCAATCCATTTCTCTGCCTCGGTCGTGCTTTTTGCTACCGCTTGAGTTAGAGAAAAAAAAGGAAGAAAAAAAACAGAGAAACAAAAGCAAGTAGAAATACAACAGAAAGCTTCAACGAAACGTATAAGCAATGGCTATGAAAAACATATAGACCTAAACGGACGAAATACGTGTTTAAAGGAGGTGTTAGTATGTGGTTGTGTGGTTGTTTGTTGTTATTATGTTTAACGTCTGTTCACTAAAAGTGATATTAGGACGATGGGAAAGGATGGGGCGAAGGGAAAGGGGTGGGTAGTGTGAGATGGAGTTGACTGCATGTTAGTTGATATGAACGTCGTGTGTATGTCGGTAATTGCATGGCGTGTGTAAAAAGAGCTTAAGATACAATTATTGCACAGGGAAAATGGGTAAAAATATTTCATATTACCAAACAATGAGGATCAAAGCTATGCGTCATATGACAAACCAGTGAGGAATCTACCAATTAGAGGGAGGGGAAAAAAAAAAAAAAAAAAAAAAAAAAAAAAAAAAAAAAAACCCGCATTATCCTTTAACATCGAATTTAGCAAATAACACACTAAGAAAAGCAACAGCCGTCAAATTCATTTGATGTCATTAAGAAAAGAGAAAACGAAAAAGAAAAAAAAAAAAAATAGTATATAGTATATATTTACGAACGTTGCATCCGTACTTGTGTACGTGCGTGTATGTGTAATTGGGTGTGTATGTGTGTGTGTGTTGTGTGTGTGTTGTGTGATGAGAGAGAGAGAGTGAGAGATACGCTGCGCGCGCGCGCCACGTGTGTGTGTGTGTGTTGTGTGTGTGTGTGTGTGTGTGTTGTGTGTGTGTGTAGTGTGTGTGTGTGGGTGTTGGTTGCGTGCGGGCATGCGTGCGTGCGTGCATCCTCCACTGTGTTATATCGGTGCGTTGCTGTTGTGCATGTGAGTGTGTGTGTGTGTGTGTGTATTAAAGCGACTTTACTTAATCTCAAAGTAGGGGTTTGGGATGTTGGAGAAATGAGTCAATCACTGGAATTTACCAACTGGGACACATTAATTCAAAACACTCCGAAAAAATGCGGAGAAGTGAATAATGTTCAAATCATTTTCAAGAGAAATGGAAGACTCGGATAAAAACTGTCGTCCACTCTCAGAGATACTAGTTCTGTGACTCTGAGAGCAATGAACAAGTAATGACAATCGTTATTTCTCTTCCGCACAGGCACTGACATTTTTGCTGTAGTTTGTACGGTGTGCATTTAAACGAAACTTATTTCATCAGGCTGGAAAACAGACCCTCGGATAAAGTTCCGGACCAAGAACACTAATAGGAGGTTTAATATTTCCTCTGCTCTTGGCCATTTATTGCAGTGCTGACTGTGTACGTGACACTTCAGATTTTTTTAAGTTTCTCGTCAAACATTTTGCATGACGCGTTACTAAACATGCGTAACCTTCTTGTAAATCTAGAAGCATCTTCTCCTAACTGGAAACTGATCCACTCATGATTGTTTGCTCCTTTCTTGCAGCTCTATAGCCCATTCCATTTGAAACCGATTCCACAGTGGGAAGGCACCAACAGAAAGTGGACGCTGAGTTCCTTTTCAATGATAAAAGTTGAACAGTGTGTTTGATTCAATTATCAATTCCGATCGCATCTTTCTGATTTAAAGATTTATGTGCCTGTAGAGACCCGATTTAGACAATCAACACACAATAGATCTTGAAATTGGTTTTCGGAAAATCAGAAATGTAATTAGGCCTTCAATATTGCAATTAAATTCAGTCAGTAATAAAATAGAAACATTTTTCACATTTGTGAAACCGTTTCTCTATTCTAAAGCTGGTATAACGAAGGACAGCTCCTTCTTTTAGTTCCCAAGTACAGACCTTCTGGTATAAATTTTCAAATGTTCAAAATACTATTTTCAATATGGGAGCTGACGGAACTTTTCAGGATATTTGGTGAATCCATTTTGGGATAAATTTGTGGGTCTTGTCAAGCTCCAGTTTGTTCATCTCCATGTTGGTATAGGTGAGTAGGAAGGTTTGGTCGCTATTTCCTTTCTGTTTAAATTTGATTTTTCTAATGATCTGAAGTAAATGTAGGTTTATGGATTTTAATATTTGGATGGATTTTTGTAGCCCTTTTTGCAAATTGAAGATCGGAACTCCATGCTCACTTCGGCCGCTGTGACAATTTTCGAACGAGGAAGAAAGAGACGAGAACAGGGAAAGGGGCATTCTGGGCCACTTAGCCCTCCACAAAGTTTCGGGGCGGAAAGACCAGAATGCCCCTTTCCCTGTCTCTGACAAGTAAGACTTCAAATAACCAAAAAATAACGATTAGCTACAAACAACTCTACTGTGTCGGTTATCGTTTTTAATACTTTATATTTAATAAACTTTTCAGATTTCAGAGTGTGTTTTTGTTTAAAATCCTATGTTTTTCCTGGTCATTTTCAATTAAAACATCTTTTTCGCGCAAACATTCTTCATATGGTCTTTGTCTTTCATGTGAAATAGAACTACAGTCTATATACTGTTCCTATAAAGTCTTTTACAAACCGAGTATATTTCTGACATAAAATCCACACACTTATCCAGCATGTCTTCCGCTGAAAGCTAGGTTTCGACAAATGTGTTTCTCTTTTTAACTATGTCTCTTTCTGCGGAACAGTCATCTATAATAAAATAGTGTCTGCGATCTCCCAAACGTTTAATAAAAAATGTTTCTAAAAACTCACTCAGTTTTTGCTAGGGGATTAACTAAAAAATATGTTTTTATCAGTCCATATTAACCTTCTATCATGATATGGCTTTGTTTATTTCCATTTAAGTGTTGACAGAAAACCACAATATGATTAAACATTATAACGTTAAACTAGTTTGTACAGGTCGAGGATAAAATATTGTTTTTCCACAACCAGTCTGCCCTCAAATCAATGAGCAATGAGGAGTTTTTGTCATAAAGTTTAACTGTCCATAGTTTTTTAACAGAGTTTAATCTAAATTCAGTTATTATTATTATCATACTCTCCGTCAAAACTTGTTCAGTATAATAATATCCCTATGAGGCCTAAATGTGTATGATTAATCCAATTTTAGTCCTGTAAGATTGTTTGCTATTTAAGTCAACAGTTGATTGTGTTGCTTGTTGTTATGTTCTTAAGATCCTCGCATTGTGAAGAACGACGATGGTACGTTAAGGCCGTTTCACGTCTAAGGTTTTTTGCCAGCTAATATAATTCCTTTTATAAGGTCATACACTAAACGCCCACAACCCCATCCCTCTCCACATCTTTAAAGGACTGAAATTTAATTATCATTGTGAACGTGTCTCCTATTTTCTGCTTGGAAAAGAACTGTAATTTTGTAGAAGCTTTTTTTTACAACTGTTTTTCTTTTCTGTGGAGGATGTACTGTTTTCTTCCTTACGGCGATATTTCAATTTCTTTCAGACTATTATCGTCCGGTATAAGACCTTACATGTAAAGGTCCAGAGTTGAAATGCTTTTCTGGAAAACTTTTTGGCGGTCAAAAAAATGTAAATGGGCTTATGAATTCAAATTTTATTTCCTTCTAAAAATGGTTCTAAGTGCCATTGAGGTCAGGTTTTCGAAACTATTTTCTATTCATACAGGCCAACATTATTTGCTTCTAGATTGCGTAGTAGTCTAGTTTAGGAAACTTTTGTTGTCGTAACCTCTTGCGTTATAAAATCACCATCTCTTAGTGTACTCAAAAACATACAAAGTGCTATATCACATCTGTTCAAAGTCTGTAACGTTGCAAGGGTCTTTTAATTCTAACAAGTTATTACACCTCACAGGGTAATGTAACTCCTGATTCTTTGGGCCCACGCGACATTTTTTTGTACAACTGATTATTTTATTTCCAAAACAATGTGCAGGTTATCGCATTTCACAACTTTTCCTCTTTGTCTTTGATTTCTATTTTAATTGATCCGACCCCTCCACAAAACATAATTTTTAAACTGTAAATTAGGGATTCGTTTAATTTTCATAATCGCAATATGCTTGCTTGCCCTGACGTAAGAGCTTTAAAACAGTTGAGGGCTTCCATTCTTAAGTTTTCATCAGTGCTTAGCTCATCAAATGAACAATAGAGTAATGAATGTAATGCAAGATCGTGGGATTTTCCCCCTCATAAGTAGTTTTGTCTTCGGTCCAGCAATAAAACTATGTGTGCGGTAAAAATTGCTAGTTGTAAAAGACTAACATTTTAGTAGCTCTCTATCAAAAAAGTAAGTTGGTTCCTGCGTCTTCAAGCTCTTAAATGTTAAACATGTTTTTAGATTTGCAATGTAAGTTTTGAGAGTAATGTCAAAGGTATCATTTGCTTCTTTTAGTGAGCAAAAAACCGTAATCAACCTTTCAAGGTATTGTTAACTGGTCTTTTTGGTCCCTGCTCTGTTAACTTTTGAACCTTTTATTCTTCTTGGCTTGGCTTATTATTAAACCATACGACTTTGTAAAAATATTTCATGGAGGCGACCGTTTTGGCCCCGCAATTGTTATCAATAGCATGTTCTAAAAACGCAAAGGGCGGTCTTGAGTGGTTATTGTTACAACATTTTTTAAAACAAATTAAAAATGAGTGCATTCAAATATACTGGCGCAAAATATTTCTTGTTTCGAGGCAGCACTACAATCTTAAAAATATAGCAAATGTGACTCTTGACATTGCTGTGCCCAGACTCTGCCTCGTTTCATTAATAAAAGGTGAGTACTCCATGAAGAGAGATCTTAACACCCCTATTGAAAAAGAGCACATCCAGAAAAGCGTGGTTTAGTTTCATACGATGCGTTTCTATCGAACCAGTTTAAACTTTGTGTGTTTTTGAGCTTCAAACTGGGTGTTGAGTGGCGTATTTGCTGATTCATTTAAAATCACATGGTCCTTTTGGCGAGGTCAGTGTACCGATATCATTTCTATTTACACCTGCAGACGTATTTGGACTGATATAACTGCAAGCGCCATTAACGAATGACAAATCGTTAAATCCATTTAGCAACAGAATAGACATTGAAGGCTTTTGAAAGGGAATCTGTAAACGAATTCAATATTAACATCAAGACAGTATTTAGACAAAAGTTGGTTCATTAATCATGGCATAGGCGTCATTTATTTTCAGGGCACGCACAAGAAAGTATACTTTGACCGGCGTTCTCCTTTTCAAAATTGTTGAGCCCTGGGTCCATAGAGCAAGAGCATAAAACAGCATGGACAACAATTTATCTTAGACACTTCTAAGGGCCTAACTGGGCGGCGTAATAGAACGATTAAAACGACTCTATTCGTACTTTACGTTTGGTGTTTGCTAGGTTCGCTGCACATGCAAGATCGAAGCTTATATGATCCTGCTACTGGCTTTGAACGCGCATAAACAATATTAGCAAATTTAGAGGACGCCATTAATTCTACTGTTGATTTGCCTTCAAGTATTCAAAGGTACCAACATGTTTTACAATACGAAAAGATCGAAAGTAGACTTTGCTGTTGGCACTGGTTTTTAATGCTGCCCTTCTGACCTCAGACTCCAGTTAGGTACAATAATAAACTATAATAATGAAATTTTATAGCAGGCAATAAAACGAAGGTTGGGAAAACGACATAAATTCTGGCCAGTAATATTACAAACAATAAAAAACCCCAAGATTAAGTCATCAATTTCCCGAAGTCCAAACCCCCAAAGTCATTAAAGACTCAGCAAAGTTTGCGGACTTGTTGCGGATGACCATGAATATAAAAAGGGACAGCGCTTGTTCTTGGATTAACGGCATAGGATTACTTGGTTTTTATCTTACTAAATAGTAAACCCAACTATTTACGAAAAACTATTGCCCATAAGTGTTTGGCCATAAAGCCAAATACTTTGCTTGCAGTAGACAAAAGGCCAGCTAAACAATTACCTCCTAATAACCGGTTAAAGAGTCTATAGCTTTATGGCTAATTTTTTTAATAAACTCGCAAGATGATCAAGCTGTTTTTTACCCATGATTTATCAGGCGATGGCGGCGGAGGCACTGAACTTTGCTCTCCACCACCGCCTGTAATAGCCATCAACGGTGTATTTATTGAAAATCAAAAGGCTGTTAAAAACGCTTCCCAAATTGTGACTCCCTGCTCTCTAAACAATGTTCTTATTCGTTCTGCTAGTGTCGTGTCTTCATATAAAATTTTTTCGATAGTTTCTCTTTTCTATTCACTTGAGTTCGTAATTGGTCCCGGTTAGTAGTTGTCACTTCTAGTCTTGTGATCTTTCTTGTTAAAGATTTTTTAGTCTTTGTTTATTCTTTCTTTAATATCAGGCCTAAGTTGGCGTATCAGCCTCAACGAGTTTTTCTTTTTCTTTTTTTATTGCTCTCTATTTTCACTATTTTTGCTAAATTGTTTGTTAATTCGCCTTTGATGGTTCTTAAAGTACGTACAAGGGGCTATAATTCTCGCATAGGCAATGGGGAATCATTAATTGTTTTTAACGCTGTTTCTTCTGAAAAACTGGTTTCTGCTTCTATTGTATTTTTAATTCGCCTGCTGATTGATTTAATTCTTAAGTTCCTGTTTTGCATTTTGGGTTTTCTGTTGGGAGTTCTTGTAGTGTGGTTTTGAAGTTTAGCAACTGCCTCCGCCCTTAATTTCGGTCTAGCAATGCCAAGGCGATTTGATCTTTCACATGAGTCTATTTCTAATTGAACCCACGGCTAAAAACTTTTGATGGGTCGGGTTTAGTTGTAAGCCGAACAAGTTGCCCTTGATCGTTTTTTTCAGACAAATGACCATCTTTTAATTCAAAATCATTTGGGTCTATAAAATTTGGGAGGTTCTTGACCTAACTTTTGTAAAATGCTTCGGGCGTTTTTTCTGTTAATTCACGCTGCAATGAGAGCGTTGAGCGATGCTGTGTCAAGGGATTTATTTCACTCATGTCGTCTCCACGATCAAAAACATCATAATCTTCTTCGCCTTCAATTCCTGCCATGTTTTTTAAATAATTAACTTTTTATTTTGTTTATAAAAAAATGTCGCAAGAATATGGCTCGTTCTTGACCGTTTATAGAAAGCTGAAAGAACCCCTTGGCGTGAAGGGAAATAAGGAATATTACTGTTCCAAATAATCCATCTACTATTGATGCAGATCAAATTTTTACTGTCAAATTTCCGGGGCCTAGGAGCAGATGAAGTGATTGTGCCAGGCTCTGCGCGTCTTACTTTCAAATAGTACTTGATTCAACAACAGACACAAAAAGGGCAGTTGTCCAGAATTTGGGGCGGGCAATTGTTAAAGAAAATTTCTCATAAACTTTAGGGG
>CM031627.1:29547173-29552200 GCA_018398815.1 Conus ventricosus | reverse complement strand
GACTGGCGTTGGTTCAAATCGCCATCCCCAGTCACGCGTAAGTATCGGATAGTGCAAGTCCTTGGTAGGCCGTCAACTAGCAATTAAAGGCTAGACGTTTGTATCTGGGGCGCTTTCAGCCACAACTGCTTTTCCCCTGCGTTACTCTATGGGGCGTGTTCAGTCCCGGCTACTTTCCCCTACGCTACTCTCTGAAAACTTTAGTAAATTAGTATTAAAACGGATAACCCTGCACAGTATGTTTGTTTGTAGATAATCGTTATTTTTTGGTTATTGAAGTCTTACTTGTCAGAGAACTAATAAATGCCGCTTTTAGGCCACTTTCGCCCAAAAACTTGGTGGAGGAGCACGTGGGGTAGAACAGACATTTATCTGTTCTCTGCACGACACAAAACAGGACAAGAAATTTTCGGCAAAATGCCTTCCTCAGCGACAAAAAAACAACAAAAAAAAACAGACATAAACATGCACAATACTCCCCTTGTGAAGCCAAAGTGGTGAGTGTTTCATTCACCACTTTGGCTTCACAAGGGGAGTATTGTGCATGTTTATGTCTGTTGTTTTTTTTTGTCGCTGAGGAAGGCATTTTGCCGAAAATTTCTTGTCCTGTTTTGTGTCGTGCATTAAATCGTCGTTACTTCACACTTTGTTTGGTTTTCTGAAGGAAAACCATGTGTGCGACAGACAGATGGGGAGTGAGTGCGTGGTGGTGAGGGTGGGGGTGGGTGGGGGTGGGGGGGGGGGGGGGGTGGGTAGGGTGGGGGTGGGGGTGGGGGGAGGAGGATGAATAAGGCTTCGAAGAAGGTGATAAAGAATAAGTGAAGTATCAAAAGGTCGTGAATTTTCTTTCCGCTGTGAAAACGTGAAAGTGAAAGTAGTTATTATTACTGTAAAAAGGAACAAAAAAAAAAAAAAAAAACCAACAACAAAAAACCAATATGGGATAGAAAGAGTAAACTATCTCAAGAAAATGATAATTTTGAAATTGAACGTTAATTCGTTTCTTTGGGTTCTGACGCAAGTAGTCCATGAGCGATCAAAATAGTTAAATGTGACTGTTGCTCTCCGATTATTGCTCTACTGCACGATTGAAACGTAGGTGTGTGTGTGTGTGTGTGTGTGTGTGTGTGTGTGTGGTGTGTGTGTGCGTGCGTGCGTGCATGCTTGCGTGCTTGCGTGCGTGCGTGCGTGCGTGCGTGGGTGCGTGCGTGCGTGCGCGCGCGCGTGTGTGTGTGTGTGTGTGCTTGCGTGCACGCATTCGCATGCATGTATGCAATGTTTGCATGTGTGCAGGCGTGCACGTGTGTGCAATTAAGGCATGTCACAACACAGGGAAAATCTGTGAGCAGTTGTTTTATAACAGCCCTGCTAACCACAAGAGGCCCTGTCAGGGATGTCACAACACAGAGAAAACCAGCGAGCAGACTTTCGGTTGTTTCGTAACAGCCCTGCCCACCAAAAGAGGCCCTGTGCGGGATATCACAGCACAGGGAAAAAACCATTGAGAGGATTCTGGTTGTTCTGATACAGGTATGACCATCACAAGAGGTCCTGTCAGGGTTGTCACAACACTGCAAAACCCAGTGAGAGGATTCAGTGTCTTTGATCCTTTCATCCCTGGGTATAAATGTGAAAACATCATAAAGGGCCCAACGCTGTTTCTGCTTCTAGTGATTTACTGTGAACCTCACATTACTGTTTACATTAGGATAGTATGAAGAAGAGAACTAGGGATGCAGTGGGGGGACCGGGGGTGGGGGGGTGGGGGGGGGTTATGTTTAGTTGGATGGCGGGGAGGGGGAAGTGTGTGTGTGTGTGTGTGTGTGTGTGTGGGGGGGGGGTGCTTGTGGGTGTGGGTGTGTGTGGGGGGGGGGGATGAGGGGGGGCAGTTTTTGGGTGGGGTGGGGTGGGGATGGTGTGTGTGGGGTATGTGTGTATGGTGGGGTCGGGGACAGGGGCGGGGGGGGGGGGGGAGGGGGCAAAGTGTGTGGGGTATGTGTGTTGTGGGGTGAGGGTGGGGGGTGGGTGGGGGTTGGGGGAGGAGGAAGGGAGAAAGTATATGGTGTGTGTGTGTGTGGGGGGGGGGGGGGGGGGGGGGGGAAGGGGGAGGAATCGATAGGGAGGCTGTGAGCAGAAACCTAACAGACCTCACACATGTAGCAAACGTTTGCATTACGCAGCGCTACCAGGGAAAAGTGTTACGCAATACTGTTGTGACATCAATTTGTTTTGATGTCATTTGTTCTTTTATGTTCTTTTTCGTCACTTTGACGTTTTTCCCTTGTGTTTACTGTTTAGTGTTTTCTGATGAAGGGTCTAAGACCCGAAAGCTTGAGTGTTTATTATTAAAAAAAATAAAAAATAAAAAAACGACTTCAAAGAACTCATTTTTCATATTGTCTTTATTAAAGTCCAGCAGTCATTTTCATACATTTTGATTCAGTTTCTTTTCATACAGCCATCACCATCACATGGGGGCCTGTCAGGGTTGTCATAACACCGGTGTAAAACCACTGAAAGGATTCAGTTTGTTTTGTTATGGCCTTGCCTACCACGTGGGGCCCCGTCAAGGGTGTCATAACACAGGGAAAGCTAAAGAGGAGGGTTTAGTTTCTTTTATAACAGCCCTGCCCCACCATAAGGGGCCCCGTCAAGGATGTCATAACACAGGGAAAGCTGAAGAGGCGGGTTTAGTTTCTTTTATAACAGCCCTGCCCCACCATAAGGGGCCCCGTCAAGGATGTCATAACACAGGGAAAGCTAAAGAGGAGGGTTTAGTTTCTTTTATAACAGCCCTGCCCCACCATAAGGGGCCCCGTCAAGGATGTCACAACACAGGGCCAATCAGTAAGGAGGGCTAAATTTGTTTTTATTGCTAAATTTGTTTTATTGCAGCCCATCAGACCCCATGGACCCCATCTGGGTTATTACAACTTAAGAGACAAGCGTGGAGATGAATAAGAACAACAATTATACGAGGAATCAGACTGCTCAGCCGTTGGCGGATTTCAACCCTTGGATGGACATTTTCAGCTGAAAGAACTCAATTTGCACTGAAGTACAAACAAACAAACAAACAAACAACAACAAACAAAACAAAACAAAGAAGAAAGAAAGAAACAAACAAAACAAGATGCAAAGCATATAAACGTACTCCTAGTTTATCCTGAATACGCGTGAGATATTCCATAAAGAGGAAAAAACCGTCTTGGACTGGTGTAACCGTTAGTAATGGCTATTCTGGTAAACATCGGCCATCGTCTGTGACCTATAATGAACATACCTACAAATTTTCGGAAATATCGGCCACGTACTTTCTGAGATACTCTATAAAGAAGAAAAACCGTTACAGGCAGTTTACAGCCGTTAGTAACGGCTATAACGGTAAACTAAAACATTGGGCATCATCTGTGACCCATAACGAACATACATGCTAATTTTCACAAAGATTGGCCAAGTACTTTCTGAGATATTCTATAAAGAAGAAAAATTGTTACAGGCCGTTACAGCCGTTAGTAATGGTATAACGGTAAACTAAAACATCGGCCATCGTCCGTAACCCTAGTGAACATACTTGCTAATGTTCACAAAGATCAGCCAAGTACTTTCTGAGATATTCCATAAAGAAAACAACGTTACAGGCCGTTACAGCCGTTAGTAACGGCTATAACGGTAAACTAAAACATCGGGCATTATTCGTGACCCATAATGAACATACCTGCTAATGTTAAACACAAAGATCAGCCAAGTACTTTCTGACATATTCCATGAAGAGGAAAAGCGTTACAGGCCGTTACAGCCGTTAGTAACGGTATATATGGTAAACTAAAACATCGGGCATTATTCGTGACACTAATGAACATACCTACAAATTTTCAGAAAGATCGGCCACGTACTTTTTGACGATATTCTATAAAAAAAAAAAAAAAAACCGTTACAGGCTGTTACAGCCGTTAGTAACGGCTATAACGGGGTAAACTAAAACATCGGGCATCATTCGTGACCCATACATGAACATACCTGCTAATTTTCACAAAAATCGGCCAAGTACTTTCTGAGATATTCCATAAAGAAGAAAAAGCGTTACAGGCCGTTACAGCTGTTAGTAACGGTTGTAACGGTAAACTAAGACATTGGGCATCATCCGTGACCCACAATGAACATACCTACACATTTTCAGAAAAATCGGCAACGTACTTTTTGAGATATTCCATAAAGAAGAAAAACCGTTACAGGCTGTTACAGCTTAGTAACGGCTGTAACGGGGTAAACTAAAACATCGGGCATCATCCGTGACCCATAATGAACATACCTGCTAATTTTCACAAAGATCAGCCTAGTACTTTCTGAGTATTCCATGGAGAAAAAAATGTGTTCCACTCGCTCCAGACAAAACTACTGGGCCGATCTTTCTGAACAATTGTTGGTATGTTCACTATGGGTCAAGGATGATGCCCGATGTTTTAGTTTACCGTTACAGGCCGTTACCCAAAGGATGATGCTCGATGTTTAGTTTACCGTACAGGCCGTTACAAACGGCTGTAACGGCCGTAACGGTAAACTAAAACATCGGGCATCATCCTTGACCCTTAGTGAACATACCAACAATTGTTCAGAAAGATCGGCCCAGTAGTTTTGTCTGGAGCGAGTGGAACACATTTTGACCACGGACACACAGACACACACACAGACACTTTCTTCGTTCCATTCTAAAGTACTCCCTGTTCTGTAAGAACTGGGAGTACAAAAAGGCAGATGAAAATCTATTGAGAATTTACCTTAACTTGTATATTATATTCATGTTTTGCATGATTCCTCATAGGCCTAGTGGGCAGACCAACCGTAAACTGAAAGTGACCATTTGGGAAGCATTCCAGACCATAAATGATGGAAGCCGTTGATGATGACCAGAGAAGCGAATTTTGGCCATTTCAGTTGGAAATAGGATTGGGTGAAAGCAGCGTGAGAGCGGGGAGGTTAGGCCAGCAACAAAGAATGATTAGAGTGCGGAGAAGTTAGGCCAGCAA
>CM031627.1:29532173-29539673 GCA_018398815.1 Conus ventricosus | reverse complement strand
GCAGCTAAAATCATATGGCCCTTAATCCTTACCAAAAAAAAGTATATGGTCTCAGCATCAAGACAAAAACCAGCAAACACAACATATCACTTAACAAACGAAAATTCAGTGGAACAGGTGAGCGAACATCGTGTGTCATGATGACAAATTAAGATCGTAGTGAAGTGTTAATAATAATTTGCAAACAATTGGCTTGCCATTTGTTTTTACATTACAACCTTTATGGACATAGATACCTAAAAGTTACCGGTTTAAATTTTTTTTTTTTTTAAAGCCCATTGCCTTTTTCGTATTCATTATGTATCTACAGTCTGAGATGGTGCCTGCGATAATCACATCAAAAGAATTCAGTCTGTGCATAGACCAGGAGCTAAGCTAATTCTGGCTGACAAGTCTTTATCCACCACAGACAAGCAAAAAAAACTGAAGCTGTTACCACTACACAACCTGCTAACAATGTTATTATTATTATTATTATTATTATGAGTACTTATATAGTACCTATCCTCGGCTAGAGACCAAGCTCTAAGCGCATTACAATGCACACTCGTTAACGCAACGGGCTGCCTACCTGGGTAGTGCCGACTGAAGAGCTGCCGGCTGGCGCTTCATTCGGTCGTTTCCCGTATCACCCAGTCAAATATCGTTCACTCAATGTCCTTACTTCCTTCATTCTTCCCATTTCTCACGCAGGGTGCATGCTATGGGTAAACTAGTCTATTCTTCCGAAACTTGGTGAAGGGATTTTACGTGTGTGCAAGACGTTATGCTTGCGTTCACACGCGGAACCTCGGTTTATAGTGTCATTCGAAGGACTGTATGGGAAATGGACTCAGAACCAATGTTAACTCCGAAGAAAAAATCCCCCTGTACCGAAACGGCCTGGCGGAGATTCAAACTGGCAACCCCAGAATCACCAAGAATACGAGTCCGGCGCTCTACCACTGAGCTTTTCCAGCCCCCGTATGAAAAATATAATATAACTTATAAAACGGTTTGATGTTCAAAGATCACACAAACATGGCACTAGCATATCTTGCTGAGTTTGTTCAAATGGCAACAATGCGGTATAACCCAAATAACTGTATTTTACCACATGGCCACATTAACGTCTTTTGGGACCATATGCTTGGAACTCTCATGCTCCGTCTGTCAAAGCATGCCATTAACACGTTTATATTGTCAATCCATTTATTCAACAACGCGTGTGGGCGCCTTATGCTAACACCTGACGATAAGCTAACAGCAATGCACTTTCCCTTGCGGATGTAGCCTACTCATTCTTTCCCTCAGCCGCGCGCATGGCACGTGTTGTCTGTCACCACAGCCAGTTCCAGCGAGCGCGCGCCCTCCAGCAGAATACCCACGCAGAGGAAGATGCTGTTTACCGAACTTGGGGGCTTTCTTGTTCGCTTTCTTTCTCATGCGAAGTGTGACCCAGAAAAGCGCGGACAGAGGCACTGACTCGGATCTCATTTAACGCGCTTGAAGCAGACAAACCTATGGTATGTATTATTGCATCAGATGGGAGGGTGCTTACTGTGCTTAATTAACCCAAATTGGGGTGGCCGGAATGGCTCAGTTGGTAGAGCGCCGGGCTCGTAATCCAAGGGTTGCGGGTTCGAATCTCCGCCGGACCGTTTCGGTACAGGGGATTTTTCCCTCGGAGATAACATTAGTTCTGACTCGGTCCTTCGAATGAGACTATAAACCGAGGTTCCGTGTGTGAACGCTCGCATGACATCTTGCACACACGTCAAATCCCATCAACAACTTTCGGAAGAGAAAGCCAGTTTGTCCGTTGGTATGGATGACATGTTACACATAGCATGCACCTTCCCCGAAGAGGGAGTATGGCTGCCTTAATGGCGGATAAAAAAAACGGTCATGCACACAAAACTCCACTCCTTTGTTGGGTTAGATGGGATTAATACTTGCCTGTCCATATAGGTGTCCGCAGGAGTATCAGCCTGCGTACGCAGAAGTAGAAGAATTACCCCAAATCGTATTTTCTTTTCAAACATCCTTTCTTTGCAATGGATTCTGTACACAGTGCATGAATTGCAATATCCATAGTTGTGATTTGTCAAAGGAAGTGCAAAAAAAAAGAAGGTAAAATACTCAGTTTGGGACTGCCGTAAGGGTACGGTGCTGCTACCAGCGCAAGCGGCCTACAAACGCCAGATCCAAAACCATTGGGAAACTGGAAGGGAAGTCAGGAGAGCGCAGAACTCCACCGTAGTCGAACATTCCCGTTGACAAGTTCTTCAAAGCGTGTTCTGATTTGAATCCACAAAAAAAAGAAAGAAAAAAATCAACGGGATGCCTTTTCACCTACAGTTTTTGCTTAATCCTTCCGACAGACAAACACACGTCACGGTGCAGGCGAAAGCCCGGTTGCAGTTGGCAGTAGCGTTGATTGACGATAAGTGCGATCTGTTTCGAGCAAATGAGAACTGGTGGCTGCACCGGTGCAATGTTAAACTGCTCTGATGGCCGGTGACATTTGCGGTCTACGCCGGGACGATAGCTGATCTCCCAAATGACCTGAAAATGGTTCGTTTTCAGCTTACGTGTTTCGGGTTATCTCCCTTGAAGCTCGTTGGGATGATAAAACAATCGTCCCGGAACACATCACAGCTGCCGCCATTCGCACCGGTGCAATTTGAAATCATGCCGATGCAGTCAACGTTTTGTTTTTTTCTTTCTTTTTTCTTTTCTTTCTCGTATGTCTCTCCTTCTGCGCTACTCCAGTGACAATACCGGATGGTCAGAGACACTGCTCCAGTGACATCACGGATGGTCAGAGACACTGCTCCAGTGACATTACAGATGGTCAGAGACACTGCTCCAGTGACATCACAGATGGTCAGAGACACTGCTCCAGTGACATACAGATGGTCAGAGACACTGCTCCAGTGACATTACAGATGGTCAGAGACACTGCTCCAGTGACATCACAGATGGTCAGAGACACTGCTCCAGTGACATTACAGATGGTCAGAGACACTACTCCAGTGACATTACCGGATGGTCAGAGACACTGCTCCAGTGACATTACCGGATGGTCAGAGACACTGCTCCAGTGACATTACCGGATGGTCAGAGACAACTGCTCCAGTGACATTACCGGATGGTCAGAGACACTGCTCCAGTGACATTACCGGATGGTCAGAGACACTGCTCCAGTGACATTACCGGATGTCAGAGACACTGCTCCAGTGACATACCGGATGGTCAGAGACACTGCTCCAGTGGCATTACAGATGGTCAGAGACACTGCTCCAGTGACATTACAGATGTCAGAGTCACTACTCCAGTGACATTACAGATGGTCAGAGACACTGCTCCAGTGGCATTATGGATGGTCAGAGACATACTCCAGTGGCATTATGGATGGTCAGAGACATACTCCAGTGACATACAGATGGTCAGAGACACTACTCCAGGGACATTACAGATGGTCAGAGACGCTACTCCAGGGACATTACAGATGGTCAGAGACACCACTCCAGTGACATTACAGATGGTCAGAGTCACTACTCCAGTGGCATTACAGATGGTCAGAGACACTGCTCCAGTGACATTACAGATGGTCAGAGACACTACTCCAGGGACATCACAGATGGTCAAGACACTACTCCAGGGACATCACAGATGGTCAAGACAACCACTCCAGTGACATTACAGATGGTCAGAGACACTGCTCCAGGGACATACAGATGGTCAGAGACACTGCTCCAGTGACATACAGATGGTCAGAGACACTGCTCCAGGGACTATTACAGAGGTCAGAGACACTGCTCCAGTGACATTACAGATGGTCAGAGACACTGCTCCAGGGACATTACAGATGGTCAGAGACACTGCTCCAGTGACATTACAGATGGTCAGAGACACTGCTCCAGGACATTACAGATGGTCAGAGACACTGCTCCAGTGACATTACAGATGGTCAGAGACACTGCTCCAGTGACATTACAGATGGTCAGAGACACTGCTCCAGGACATTACAGATGGTCAGAGACACTACTCCAGGGACATTACAGATGGTCAGAGACACTGCTCCAGTGACATTACAGATGGTCAGAGACACTACTCCAGTGACATTACAGATGGTCAGAGACACTGCTCCAGGGACATTACAGATGGTCAGAGACACTGCTCCAGGGACATTACAGATGGTCAGAGACACTACTCCAGGACATTACAGATGGTCAGAGACACTGCTCCAGTGGCATTACAGATGGTCAGAGACACCACTCCAGGGACATTACCGGATGGTCAGAGACACTGCTCCAGTGACATTACCGGATGGTCAGAGACACTGCTCCAGTGACATTACAGGATGGTCAAGACACTGCTCCAGTGGCATTACCGGATGGTCAGAGACACTACTCCAGTGGCATTACAGATGGTCAGAGACACTGCTCCAGTGGCATTACAGATGGTCAGAACACTGCTCCAGTGACATTACAGATGGTCAGAGACACTACTCCAGTGACATTACCGATGGTCAGAGACACTGCTCCAGTGGGATTACAGATGGTCAGAGACACTGCTCCAGTGACATCACAGATGGTCAGAGACACTGCTCCACTGACATTACAGATGGTCAGAGACACTGCTCCAGTGGGATTAACAGATGGTCAGAGACACTACTCCAGGGACATTACAGATGGTCAGAGACACTACTCCAGGGACATTACAGATGGTCAGAGACACTGCTCCAGTGACATTACAGATGGTCAGAGACACTACTCCAGGGACATTACAGATGGTCAGAGACACTACTCCAGGGACATCACAGATGGTCAGAGACACTACTCCAGTGGCATTACAGATGGTCAGAGACACTGCTCCAGTGACATTACCGGATGGTCAGAGACACTGCTCCAGTGACATTACCGGATGGTCAGAGACACTGCTCCAGTGGCATTACCGGATGGTCAGAGACACTACTTCAGTGGCATTACAGATGGTCAGAGACACTACTCCAGTGGCATTACAGATGGTCAGAGACAGGAGAGAGTCGAGGAGCACAGCAAGTCTGCAGTTCAAGAAGAAAAGACAAGCCCTCCCTGCCCCCCCCACCCCCCCCCCCCACCCCCCATCCCTGCACGTCTCCCAATTCCTCTCTGCGCTCTTTCTCCCAACTCCAAAACCCAGAGGGATATAGGTACGAAAGGAGAATGCACTGAACCCACAGGGTTTGTACCCAGGAGTTAATCTCGTTCCAGAAGTAAGTTTACCGACGACATGCAAGTACGGCCCTAGGTCTGTTGTACAGCAAAGGAAACACAACTGCAGCGAACACTTTTGGAGGTAACAGTGTCAGTGCCAGCATGTGCGCAATTCTTGTGGAGGAGAAACACACGATCTGACACACGTGCACGATCACCGCACCACATCCCGACGATGAGCTGCTGTGTGACAATGCTGGTGCGACTGACAGTGGTCGTGATGATGATGTTGATGAAGGTAGAGAACGTGCCGATAGCGTACTCGACACTTCTGACTCCGGAACATTCCAGATCCTTGAAGAACTCCACCGGCGATCAAACAGCATACTAAAAGAGTGACAGACAAAACGTAAATTTAGGGAAACGAGGACATATTCGGTAAATAATGCGAAAATGCTGGAGCAGTTTCAAGACAGAACACAGCCCCCACAACCCTAGTTCTGTACGGCTGTGGAACTCACTGCCGGGTGCCATCAAGATTGCCACAAATGCAGTCTCATTTAAAAAGCAAATTGATACGACAGTTTTGAGATCTGCATGTTGACGATTTTCTATTTTAACTTCCCCAGATATTTTATGGTTACCTGGCCTGAATCAGGCCATTGCTTTTAACTTCTTGAATATCGAGTGCGACCCCTTGTTGCCAAATTTGCTCCAGGGCCAACAGACAGAGTCGCACTATTTTATGTTATCTTATGTTACTTTTTAACATGCGCGCGGGTGACCTACTCGTTTTTGAGTGAACCAGTATTTTAGGAAGAAGAAGAAGAAGAAGAGAAGAAGAACCCGGCTGGTGAGGGTGGATATCCTGATCTGGACACGACCTGACCGTAACTGGGTGATAAAGATCGCTCCTCACAGTGCCCGTGTACCCCTTGCTGTGGTGTTTATGTGTTACATTATCATACTCATTGGATTTGGTTTCCCTGTCGTGATGAACTTTAACATTTTATTTCATGTTCGTGTTCATTCCAGTCGATTGTTTAATTTATTTCCCATTCCCCTTTACTCATATTGTGAATGGGCTTAAAACAATCATTCGTTTTCGAATTCTCTATGCCCAGTCTGTCCCTGTCTCTGTCTGTCTGTCTGTCTGTCTGGGAAAGAGGGGTGTAGGAGACAGAGACAGAGTGGGAAAGGTGAGTAAGGAGGACATGATAAGCTCTCTTTCACTCTGTTTCTTACTCTCTCTGTCCTCTTTCTCTCTGACTCTGTCTGTCTGTCTGTCTGTCTGTCTGTCTCTCTCTCTCTCTCCTCGCTCTCTCTCTCTCTCCTCCTCATGGAGCAGAAATATAGGGACTATTAACAATTTGAAGATGAATCCATGAAAAAGGTACATGAGCTAGCTATTTCAGTTTTCGCTTTGCATGGTTCCAGTGGCATTTTCTACGGAGAAACAGGAAGATATCTCTCACAAAGAGCTGTAATAACAATGATAATGATTGAAATATTGAAAAAAAAAAGATAAATAGAGGACTACTACCACTTTTGCTGATAATATGGCAATAGCAGTTGTAGTAGGGGAAAGGAGGGGCTAGACGATTGTCGAACAGCATGGTTGTCGTGGCAACAGTGTTAGGTGGCAATGACGATGGTGATGATAACGTAATGATGGCAGTATTAATACCAACACTGATATTATTATTAATAAAAATAATAATAATAATAATAATAATAATAATAATAATAATAATAATAATAATGGTAACAACAATAGTATTTTTTAAAAATATACTAATAAAAACAAGTAATGATACAAAAATATGATAAACATAATATTTGTAATAGTAATGGTAATAATAGTACTAAATACTAAGGGAAGGGAAAAGAAAAAGGAGAGGGGGGGAGAAGGACAAGAAGAACAAAGAGGAGGTAAGCTAATGTTGATTGTAGCCCAGCTGAGAGAGATGGAATGCACAAATTATGGGAAGGATGGAATCTAATAGGTGTACTAACATTATTGTTTGTATATTAACAGCGTTAATAATACTCATCATGATCGTAACAATATAGTAAAGATAGTGATGCTATAGGAGGGTGGAAAGGTGGTAGGTTGGAATGTCAGAAATATTGCAAAGTATAATGATAATATTTACCATGAAAAGATGGTAGGTTGGTGTTACAATGCTAAAATGCGCTGACTCCCTCAGTACAAGGTAAGTGCAGTACTATAGCTTGTAAGAGTTCGTTGTAGATCCTGTGGTAGGTGTTCGGCTCGCAGACGACAAAATACACCAGGCGGTATTGAAACGAAGAG
>CM031627.1:29493064-29531173 GCA_018398815.1 Conus ventricosus | reverse complement strand
GTTTTCATTGGTTAACTTTCTGATTGCAATTTTTCTAGAAAAGAAAATGGGTATTTCGAGAATATTCTTTCGATATCATAAAAAAGAATGAGAGCTGTGCGACTGAGAGAGACCCACACAGACGAGAGAGAGAGAGAGAAATGAATTTATTGATTCTAGTCTAGAACTAGAAGTTTCGAGTCTCATTGAGTTGAGTCTAGTCGACGAGAAGCTGCCATTAGCAGAATAGTTACTGCTGCATGTACGATTGAGTTCCTGTACGACTTATTGAACCTGAAGGTCAGTGGTTTGTTTTTTTCCTAAATTCTTCAACGTGTGTAAATAAACGGATCCTTTCTTTTCAATACTGCCGGGTGATTTTGTCGTCTGCGAGCCGAACACCTACCACGGGATCTACAACGAACTCTTACATGCTAGAGTACCTGCACTTACTTGTACTGAGGAAGTCAGCGCATATTAGCATTGAACACCAACCCCTGCCATCTTTCAGGGTAAATATTATCATATACTTTGCAATATTTCTGACATTCCAACCTACCACCTTTCCACCCTCCTATAGCATCACTATCTTTACTATATTTTACGATCATGATGAGTATTATTAACGCTGTTAATATACAAACAATAAACTGTTATACACCTATTAGATTCCATCCTTCCCCATAATTTGTGCATTCCATCTCCTCTCAGCTGGGCTACAATCAAGATTACTTACTTACCTGCTCTTTGGTCTTCTTGTCCTTCCCTTCCCCCCCCCCTCCTTTTTCTTTCTCCCTTCCGTCAATATTTAGTACTATAATTACCATTACTATTACAAATATTATTTTTATCATATTTTTGTATCATTACTTGTATTATTAGTACTAGTATTAAAAATACATTGTTGTTACCATTATTATTATTATTATTATTATTTTTATTATTATTTTTATTATTATTATTTTTTAATAATAATAATAATAATATCAGTTTTGGTATTAATACTGCCATCATTACCTTTATCATCACCATCGCATTCCCACCTAACACTGTTGCAACGACAACCATCTGGTTCGACAATCGTCTAGCCCTTCTCCATTCCCCCATACTGCAACTGCTTTTGCCATATTATCACCAAAGGTGGTAGTAGTCCTCTATTTATTTTGTTTTTTTCAATATTTCAATCACAAATCTTTGTTATTACAGCTATTTGTGAGGGGTATCTTCCTTTTTCCTCCGTAGAAAATGCCACGGGAACCATGCAAAGCGAAAACTGAAACTAGCTACTCATGTACTTTTTTCATGGATTCATCTTCAAATTGTTAATAGTCCCTATATTTCTGCTCCATAAGAGAAGAGAGAGAGAGAAGAGAGAGAGAGAGGAGAGAGAGAGAGAGAGAGAGAGAGAGAGAGAGACAGACAGACAGACAGACGACAGAGACAGGACAGATAGACATAGAGAATTCGAAAACGAATGATTTTTTAAAAAGACCATTCAAAATATAGTAAAGGGTATTGTTTTAAGCCCATTCAAAATATGAGTAAAGGGGTATTGTTTTAAGCCCTTCACGTATGAGTAAAGGGGTATTGTTTTAAGCCCATTCACAGTATAGTAAAGGGGTATTGTTTTAAGACCATTCACAGTATGAGTAAAGGGGTATTGTTTTAAAGACCTTTCACAGTATGAGTAAAGGGGAAATTGTTTAAGACGATTCACAGTATGAGTAAAGGGTATTGTTTTAAGACCATTCACAGTATGATAAAGGGAATTTTTTTAAAAGACCATTCACAATATGAGTAAAGGGGTTTGTTTTAAGACCATTCACAATATGATAAAGGGTATTGTTTTAAGACCATTCACCAGTATGAGAAAAGGGGTATTGTTTTAAGCCCATTCACAATATAGTAAAGGGGTATTGTTTTAAGACCATTCACAATATGAGTAAAGGGGTTTTGTTTTAAGACCATTCACAGATGATAAAGGTTTGTTTTAAGACCATTCACAGTATGAGTAAAGGGTATTGTTTTAAGACCATTCACAGTATGAGTAAAGGGGTATTGTTTTAAGACCATTCACAATATGAGTAAAGGGGTATTGTTTTTAAAAGGACCATTCACAGTATGAGTAAAGGGGTATTTTTTTTAAGCCATTCACAAAAAGAGTAAAGGGTATTGTTTAAGACCATTCACAATATGAGTAAAGGGGTATTGTTTTAAGCCCATTCACGTATGAGTAAAGGGTATTGTTTTAAGACCTTTCACAGATGAGTAAAGGGTTTGTTTTAAGACCATTCACAGTATGAGTAAAGGGTATTGTTTTAAGACCATTCACAATATGAGTAAAGGGTTTTGGGTTTTAAGACCATTAAACAGTATGAGTAAAGGGTTTTTTTTTAAGACCATTCACAATATGAGTAAAGGGGAATTGTTTTAAGACCATTCACAATATGAGTAAAGGGTATTGTTTTAAGACCTTTCCCACAATATGAGTAAAGGGTATTGTTTTAAGACCATTCACAGTATGAGTAAAGGGTATTGTTTTAAGCCCATTCACAATATAAAGTAAAGGGTATTGTTTTAAGCCCCATTCACAATATGAGTAAAGGGGTATTGTTTTAAAGACCATTCACATATGAGTAAAGGGGTATTGTTTTAAAGCCCATTCACAATATGAGTAAAGGGGTATTGTTTTAAGACCATTCACAATATGAGTAAAGGGGTTGTTTTAAGACCATTCACAGTATGAGAAAAAGGGGTATTGTTTTAAGACCATTCACAGTATGAGTAAAGGGGTATGTTTTAAGACCATTCACAGTATGAGTAAAGGGGTATTGTTTTTAAGACCATTCACAATATGAGTAAAGGGGTATTGTTTTAAGACCATTCACAGTATGAGTAAGGGGTATTTTTTTAAAAGCCCTTTTCACAATATGAGTAAAGGGGTATTGTTTAAGACCATTCACAATATGAGTAAAGGGGTTGTTTTAAGACCATTCACAGTATGAGTAAAGGTTTTGGTTTTAAGACCATTCACAGTATGATAAAGGTATTGTTTTAAGACCATTCACAGTAGATAAAGGGGTATTGTTTAAGACCATTCACAATATGAGTAAAGGGTATTGTTTTAAGACCATTCACAGTATGAGTAAAGGGGTATTGTTTTAAGACCATTCACAATAGAGTAAAGGGGAACGGGAAACAAATTAACAGCCGACGGGAATGAACACATCATGAAATAAAATGTTAAAGTTCATCACGACGGGAAAACCCAAAATCCAATGAGTATATAATGTACACATGAACACCACAGCAAGGGCTACCAGCACGTGAGGAGGATCTTTATCACCCAGTTACGGTCAGGTCGTGTCCAGATCAGAATTTCCACCCTCACCAACCGGGTTCTTCTGCTCTTTTCTTCCTTCTTCTTCTTCCAAAATACTGGTTCACTCAAAAAACGAGTAGGTCACCACGCGCCCTGTTAAAAAGTAACATAAGATAACATAAAAGAGTACGACTCGGGCTGTTGGCCCCTGGAGCAAATTTGGCAACAAGGGGCGCCCCTCGATATTCAAGAAGTTAAAGCAATGGCCAGATTCAGGCCCAGGTAACCATAAAATATCTGGGGAAGTTAAAATAGAAAATCGTCAACATGCAGATCTCAAACTGTCGTATCAATTTGCTTTTTAAATGAACTGCATTTGTTTGGGAATCTTGATGGCACCCGGCAGTGAGTTCCACAGCCGTACAGAACTAGGTTGTGGGGGCTGGTCTGTCTTGAAACTGCTCCAGCATTTCGCATTATTTACGAATATGTCCTCGTTTCCTAAATATACGTTTTGTCTGTCACTCTTTAGTATGCGTGTGTCGCCGGGGAGTGCTTCAAGGATCGGGATGTTTCCCCGGAGTCAAAGTTCGAGACGCCTATCGCGAACGTTCTCTACTTCAGCAACATCATTCATCACACCACTGCATCGCACCACACATGGTCCACCAGCAGCTCATCGCGGATGTGTGCCGTGATCGCACGGGTCAGATCAGTGTTTTTCTCCTCCACACGAATTGCGCCAATGCTGGCACTGACAACTGTGACCACCTCCGAAAGTTTCCGCTTGCAGTTGTGTTCCTTTGCTGTACAACAACCTAGGGCCGTAACTTCATGTCGTCGGTAAATTACTTCTACAGCGAGATTAACTCCAGGTACAAACCTGGGGTTCATCATTCTCCTTTCGTACCTATACCCGCTTGGGTTTTGGAGTTGGGAGAAAGAAGCAAGAGGAGGTGTAAGACGAGCAGGGATGGGGGGTGGGGACGGGAGGAGGGCTTGCCTTTTCGTCCTAACTGCAACTTCGGGTGCTTCCTCTACTCTCCTCCTGGACCTCTGACTCATCCATAATGTCACTGATCAGTGTCTCTGAACCCATCTGTAATGTCACTGAGTAAGTCTCTGACCAGCGTAAGGCACGGATTTGTCTCGACCATCTGTATGTCACTGACATGTCCTCTGACCATCTGTAATCCACTGAGTGTGTCTCTGACCATCTGTAATGTTCACGGGAGTATGTCTCTGACCATCTGTAATGTCACTGGTGTATGTCTCTGACCATCTGTATGTCACGGGACAGGCGCGATCATCTTAAGGCCCACTGGAGTAGTGTCTTGCCATCGGTAATTGTCACTTGGAGTATTGGCCTCGACCATCTGTAATGTCACTGGAGTAGGTGTACTCTGACCATCTGTACTGTCACTGAGTATGTCCCCTCAGACCATCGTAATGTCACTGGGATAAAGTTGGTTTCCCCCTTCCCTGACCATCTGTAATGCACTGGAGTATTCTCTGACCAACCGTTAATGTCACTGGATCGCGCAGAAGGGGAGACATACGAAGAAAAAAAGAAAAAAGCAAGAAAAAAACAAAAACGTTGACTGCATCGCATGATTACAAATTGCAAAACCGTGCGAATGGCGCAGCTTGATGTGTTCCGGGACGTTTGTTTAATCATTCCCATCGAAGCTTCCAAGGAGCTAACCCGAAACACGTATCCTAAATCGAACAATTTTCAGTCATTTGGGTGATCAACTATCGCCCGGTGTAACGCAACGTCCACCCGCCATCAAGCATTTTAACATTGCACCGGCGCAGCCACCAGTTCTCATTTGCTCGAAACGATCCGCTCTTATCTCCAATCGAACGACTACTGCCAACTGCAACCGCTTTGCCTGCACCGTGACAGTTTTGTCTGTCAGAGGATAAGCAAAACATGTAGAGAATAGCATCCCGTTGTTTTTTTTTTTTTTTTTAAATTCCAAAATCAGGCCTCGCTTTGAAGAATTTGTCCAACGGAATGTTTGACTAAGGCGTGAGTTCTGCGCTCTCCTGACTTCCCTTCCATTTTCCCCAATGTTTAGGATCTCCGTTTGTAGCCGCTTCGCTGATCACACAACACGTACCCTGACACCGCCACAACTGAGTATTTTACCTTTATTTGTTGCACTTCCTTTGACAAATCACAACTATGGATATGTAATTTAATCACTGTGTACAGAATCCATGCAAAAAAGATGTGAAAAGAAAATAACGGGTAATTATTCTACTTCTGCGTACGCACTATACTCACTGCGATACCTCCCTTTAATGACAGGCAAGTATTAATCTCCCGTCTACCCAACAAAGGAGTGGCTTTGTGTGTGCATGACCCGTTTTTATCCCACATTAAGGCAGACGTACTCCAGCTTTTGGAAGGTCAGCTAGGTGTATTTGGTCACCATACCATGGCCAAACTGCCTTCTCTTTCCAAAGCAGTGATGGGATTTGACGTGTGCTCAAGAGTTATGCACGTTCACAACACCGGAACCTCGGTTTATAGCTCATTCGAAGACTGTATGGAATGGAGTCAAACTAATGTTAACTCCGTGAAAAAACCCCCGTACCGAAACGTCCCGGAGTTTCGAACCCGCAACCCTTGGATTACGACCGGCGCTCTAACCAACTGCGCCATTCCGCCACCCAATTTGGGTTAATTAAGCACATAAGCACCCACCCATCTGATGCATAATACATACCATAGCTTTGTCCTTCAAGCGCTTAAATGAGATCCAGTCAGTGCCACTGTCCGCGCTTTCCGTCACACGTCGCATAGAAAGAAAGCGAACAAGAAAGCCCCCAAGTTCGTAAACAGCATCTTCTTCAGCGTGTATTCGCTGAGGAGGCGCGCGCTCGCTGAACTGGCTTGATGACGACAACACGTGCCATGCGCGCGGATAGGAAAGAATATAGCCTACGTCCGCAAGAAAGTGCTTGCTGTTAGCTTATGGTCGTGTTAGCATAAGGCACCCACACACGTTGTAAATAAATGATTGACATTATACACGTGTTCATCAGCCTTGAACAGACGAGCATGAAGATCCATGCGTATGCCCAAAAGACGTTAATGAGGCCATTGGTAACATACATTATTGGTTATACCACATTGTTCCAATAATTGAGCAAACAACAATATAGCTAGTGCCATGTTTGTGAACTTGAACGCAAAAAAAACCATTTCATAAGTTAAATGCGGTGCCGGAATAGCTCGTGGTACTAGAGTACCGACTCATATTCTTGGTGATCCTGGTTGCGGTTCGAATCTTCACACCAGCCTTTCGTACAGAGGGATATGTCCTTCGGAGTTAACATTGGTTCGACTCCATTTCCCAGACAGTCGTTCGAATGACACTATAAACCAATCCGTTTGAACGCACCATAACATCTTGCCCACAACGTAAGATCCCTTCACCAAGTTTCGGAAGAGAGGCTATTGGCCGTTGGTAAGATACAACGGTTACACATAGCATACACCCTGTGTGAGAAATGAAAAAGAACAAGGAAGTAAGAAACTGAGTGAACAATATTGAACGATGTTTACTGTACGCCGGGAAATACTGAATGAATCGCCACTGCAGCTCTTCATCGGCATAACCCAGTAGGCAGCCCGGTTGTGTATACTGTGCGGATTGTAAAGCCTTAGAGTCTTGTCCTCTGTTCCGAGGATAGGTGCTGTATAAGTATTCATAATATTAATAATAGCAATAACAGTTAGCCAGGCTGTTATGTTATCACTTCAGTGTTTTGGTTTTGTCCTGTGGGGGTAGACTTGGTCGGGCAATTAGCTCCGGTCTATGCACAAACTGAATTCTTTTGATGATTATCACAGCAACCACGCCAGACTGTAATTAACCAAATGAAACGAGAAAGTAAGGGTCTTTTTTTCCTAAAAAAACGGTAACTTTCGGGTATCAATTTCCATAAAGTTATAATGTAAAAACAAATGGCGAGGCAATTGAGTTGCAAATTATTATTAACACGTCACTACGATCTAATTTGTCGCATGACACACGATGTTCCTCACTAGTTCCACTGAATTTTCGAGTTGTTAAGTGATATGGTGTGTTTGCTGTTTTTGTCTTGATGCTAAGACGTGGCCATATGATTTTAGCTGCACAAATCTAACATTCTGTACTCTTTGAACGATGTTCATACATATATGATACCTGTATGACTGCAGCAAAAGAATTGTCAGCAACTAACGGTCACAGTAACATCTATGTAATCTATCATAAGTCAGATTCATGTACAAAATAACAAATTGAAGAGGTCTGAAAACTGACCCTTGTGAAACACCACAGGTTACGAATCCCTTCTGAGAAATGTATACTGTTGAAGTACAGGCACTGGCTCTATCTTCAAGATTATGGCTGAAAGAAAGAATTTACTGCCAAGTTCAGCAACCAAGCAAATCATTAATGTTATATGTAATTCCACTACATCAATGTTTTTCGAAAATCGACGACAATAGGTAGAAAAAATTGCTGAGATAATCTTTCATTCTTTCTTTCCGCGTACGCAGGCTGATACTCCTGCGGACACTCCCTGTATAGCCAGCAGTGATTTGTGTGTTAACCCTTTTTTATAAATCCCGCCATTAAGGCAGCCATACTCCAACTCGGGAAGGCATGCTATGTATCACGTTCATCGCATACCAACGCCAAACTGGCCTTCTCTCAAAGTTGGTGATTGGGAATTTACGTGTGTGAAATATTTATGGCGTGCGTTCACACACGGAACCACGTTTATAGTCCTCATTCCGAAGGCTGTATGGGAATGAGTCAGAACCAATGTTAACTCCGAGGAAAAATCCCCCCCTATACCGAAATTCGAACCCCAACCCCCAATTTCACGAGTCCGGCCTCGACCAACTGAGCTCTCCGCCCCCGCTAGATGAATGACCGATAGCCATGTGTCAGATCATGAAGTTAAAGCAGCAACTCGAGCCGATTAACGCAAACCAGCAATGTGGGATAGAGTGTACATTCCAAGTGGTTTAGCTGTTTCGTGAACACTTATAACACCTAAACAGCTTAAGGAGAGAGAGAGTGAGAGAGAGAGAGAGAGAGAGAGATTTCTTACAAACCAGATGTTAGGTTTTCGACAGAAAATTGTTGCCCAACTGAAGGTGTGTGTGTGTGTGTGTGTGTGTGGGTGTGTGTGGTGTGTGTTGTTGTGTGTGTGCACATGTGCGAGAGAGAAGAGAGAGTAGTGTGGTGTATGTGCGTGTGTGTGCTGTATTTGTGCGTGCGGTGCGTGCGTGCGTGCGTTATGTTGTTGTGTGTGTGTGTGGTGTGTTGAAGGTATTTGATTTATGTAAACCTGTATGTGAGAATGAAGTATAACGATATCAAAATAAAATATGGTTCATCTTTTCACACCGAATGAGGAACAAATACAACCATTCAAAATGAACGTGTGTTCTTCCTTTCAACGCCGTAGCCAAAGTAAACTAAACCCTTAACTCATTCATTCAATGTTCACTGTTTGAAAAACTAATACACTCCTCAGAGATCCCTAATTTTCTGTTAGCGGCATCACGAAAAGAAGTTCATACAAATTCAGTGATGGAAATTTTGCCCAGAACAGAAAGGCCCGTGTGCACATGGTTTTGTGTGGCAACAGAGGCAGGTTAGAGCTGAAGTCAACATGTGTTTTTGCCTGTTGGAAACACCTTCCTGTGTTAGAGTTCCTGCGCCACTGGCCTTTCTGTCGTATCTTACATACCTTTGATACACCACATTCCGACAATGTGCAACGTTAGTAATCAACACTCCTATGTCTAAACAATGATAAAAACATACACACAGCGCGCGCTCGCGCGTACACACAAACGCACACATACGCGTGCGCACTCACACACCACACCACACACACACACACACACACCACACACACACTCTCACCCACACACACACACAACACCACACACCACACACACACAACACACACACACTCCCGTGCACCCACGCACACAACCCCACACACACAACACACACACACACACCCAACACCCCTGGCCCTTCGCCCACCTACTCATTTCCCACCTTCTTCCTTAAAATTCAAATAATGCACGTTATCGACACAAGAATTACCCACACGTGACTGTAATGATGTTAACCCCATACATCTGTGCTTGACAAAATAACCATCATTCCTGCCCCCAACCTCCCCCCTCCCCCATCTCACACCCCTACCAAACCCCCCCCGCCGCCACCCCTCTCATCCACTCCCACCCCCCCATTTTTGCTAACCGTTCTCCCTGCCATATGACCTTACAACACGACTACAACTGTCACAACTATTCTTTTCTCTTCAAACAAAATATCCTGTTCACCCCTAAGCAACCTCCACACACATACACACGCCCTTTCATCCCCCCACCCCCCCACCCCACCCCCCACCCGCAACCTCCTTCTATTCCCCACTCTCGCATAGCTCTCCATTTCCCCCCTCGCTCTGTCCTCACCCAAGCCCCTCACCCCTTCCGCTCCCATTCATATCCCTCCTAGTTACATCAGGGAACCCAATCGATAAGAAAAACAACTCTAACTAGATCACCATCCCCGCCCCTGTCGCCTCCTCCTCCACCACCCTACCCCTCCTTCGGCACCGCTACCCACAAAACTAAGGGTTCGTGTGGGGGGGGGGGGGGATGGGGGGTGTTGGTGATGTGTTGAGTTAGAGAGAAGAAAGGAGAAGGAAAAGAACACCAGAATTTTGCAATTAAGTCGCTCCTGGTTTCACTTGGGTTGTCTCCCCCAACCACCTCTCCTCCGAGTTCGGCAAGCACGCTCTACAACAGACAACGGCGGCGATGGCTGATTGGTGGCCCCTTGACCTGAAAGACGCGGCACGTGTCCGCTCTGTGGCTCAAGGGTAAGCTGTCACCTGGGCGCTCCACACGTGCGCCAGGATGCCGCGCAGCCGCGAGCATGCGGGTGGAGATCTGGAGAAAAGGAGAGCGTGTGAGGTGGGTGGGGGGGGGGGGGGGGGGGGGGGGGGGGGGAGGGAAAGAACCCAAGGGGACGGCAACCCCACGCGGGGGGGGGGGGTTGCGTTTTTTGTTCGTCGGGAAGAAAATTAATAAGGCGTGTAGTTCGTGCTGACTAGTCTCTGATAGTGGACTCGTTGTTCTTGAAAAACTCGCTCCCCTCCCCTCCCCTCCCCTCCCAAAGAATGCGTCTTAAGTTCATGTCCATTTCCCTCCAGAAATTGCTTCCATTTCAGTTCGACTGGTTTCCGAGGCTGAAGGGGGTGGTCGCCCGAGTATTGCCTTGAAGAATGGACGTAATCTATCGCGTTGGCGTGAAACGCGGCGAGCCCTCTGCCCCTTCCCCTCGATCTTTTGCTTCCTTTCATCGTTGTCATGTTGAGTTGAGGGACGTTGCTCTGCGACTGTCGTGCATTGCACTTCAAAGCCAAGTTCTTTCTTTTTTTTTTTTTCTCATCTCCTCCTCTGGACCTTCCGAGGTTGTTTCTTATTAAACAGCTCAGTGGCAAGTCTGGAAGCAGTTCAAACGCTCTCACTCTCCCTCTCTCTCTCTCTCTCTCTCTCTCTTCTCTCTGTTTGTTTGTTTGGGGGGGGAGGAGGGGTGCGTGGGGGGGGGGGGGTCTCTTCCTTGTTTACCCTTAACTTTAACCTATACTTTTTCTTCTATTAATGTTTATATATAGTTTCCTTGTTTTCCTTGCTTTTAAACGTTCTCATGAATTTCAAGAGCAGAAAAATCAGAATCAAAAGCAACCTGGATGTATGAGAACATCTAAAATTAACGAATACTTGTCCCCCCCCCCCCCCCCCCCTTATCGGTCTCCCCTCCACCTCCCACCCTCCCCCTCCCTCCTCCCTCCCCAACACAACCACTCCCCGCCTTAGTTCCCTACAAAACGCGAAATGTTAAAAGGTTCCAACCCCAAAGAAAAGACCTGTCATTTTCCTTCTCAAGGAGACTTGAGCGGTGACTGTTATGTTTCAATCATTTCTTTCATGATATTCGGGGCGAACCAGGCTTCGTGTTCACACATTAAAAAGGGGAACGTTCCTAAACAAAAGAAACAACATCTAAAAAGAAAAGGCACTAATGAATACGGGAGTGGGAAAATGAAAAAACAACACAAAAAAAAACAAAATAAACCGAACAGATAGAAAATATACTTCTGAATTTCGCAATGTAAAAAAAAGAAAAAAAGAAATGAAAAAAAAAAAACCCACCTAATATGGCCCATCCGGTGGTGATAAAACGAAACGCTTTGATCGTTTTTGTTCATTGTGCATGCGTATTAATTCACACCGAATGTTCGGATGTTACTTTCTTTATAAAGGCATGTGGGCTTGATCGCGTTTGATCTTAAACACATGAGGGTGTTCTTTCTTCATCGGTTTTCCCATCTTTTTCTTCCATTTCTTCCACGTTCATCTTCTTCTTCTTCTTCTCATCTTCTTCTTCTCGTCGGCCGCTTAATCTGTTTTTTCCTTCTTTTTTTTTTCTTGGTTTTGGGGGGGGGGGGGTTTTGGTGGGGGGGTTGTGTTTTTTTTTTCCTCCTTGTTATCATTTTGTTCCCTTTTCATCTGCTTCTTCTTCTTGTGTCATCTCCTCCGCCTCCCTCCCTCTTCATCTGCTGCGGCGGCGGGTTACTGCGGTTTCTTCTTATTCTGCTGTCTGCTGCTGCGCTGCGCTGCCTGCTTCTTCTTCCTGCTAAAAACTTTTTCATCCGTTAAGTTTCGTAGCCCCTCAAGATCGTTGCTCTCGTTCTTGTCAATGGTGTCAGTGATCTTTCTTCTCTTATTTGTGTGTTTTTATTTTCTTGTTTCTGTTTGTCTTTGAGTTTCTTGGCTTTTTTTGTTTTTTTTTGTTTCTATCTTGCGTGTCCTGTTTGCTTGCTTGCTTTTGTTTGCTTGTTCTATTCGGTGCTTTTTTCTATGATTGCTTTTTGTTTTGTTTATGTATTCATATTTTGCGACGTTTTTCGGGACGCCTGTCTCTATTAAGACAGATTAATAGAGAAAAGGAAAAGGAGGAATTCACCGAAACAAGAAATATGACCCTCTCTCGCGGCTCTCTCACACGACACACACACACACTCACACACACACACACACACACACACAAACACACCACACACACACACACACACACCGAAAAGGAACATGAAACCCATCCCATTACTTTGATCCAAAACTGTTGTGAACTCTCAGTAAACAACCTCCCCTATGGCAAATCGTCAGCTTCAAAGGTCTTATTTTCAACGTATTTGCTCGTGACACGAGATAATCAATGTTATCACTTAAAAATAAAAAAAAAAACTAATCGAGGTAGTCGCTTTAATATTTACAAATGCTTTTCCTTTGTTCGTTATTTGGTATGTTTGCATTTTTTTTTTATTTTGGCTTGCCTACATAGTCAGATACGATCACCATAAATCCAGCGAGTATGCCTCTGAAGCGAAAACAAAAGTAATGTCATGACACCAAAATACGTAGGGCTTTAGACAAGAAAATGATGTGCAGTAAAAACAGGTAGCTATACAGTATTAATGCAGGACGTGGAAGTCTTCTTTTAATTGAAATTACATCAACGCTTTCGAGCGCACCGTGGATGTGTGTGTGTGCGCGCGCGCGCGCTGCGCGCACACACCACACACACACACACCCACGCACACACACACTATAAAGATATATAAATATATATATATAAGTATAATTAAAAGAGAGAGAGAGAGAGAGAAGAGAGAGAGAAGAGAGAGAAGTCCACATACAGAGTCTCACACACACAACACACACCCACTCATCACACACACACACACCACACACAAACACACACACATATTAAAAGAGAGAGAGAGAGTCACATACAATCGCACACACACACACACCACACACACACACACACACACACACACACACACACACACACACACACACCCACACACACACACTCACATCAAAGAGAATCACATACAAGAGTCACTCACACACACACACACACACACCACACACACCCACACACACACACACATAGATATATATATTATATATATATATATATATATATATATATATATCTATATATATAAATATATATATATATATTAAAAAGAGAGAGAAGAGAGAGAGAGAGAGTGAGGTCACATACAGAGTCTCAACACTACGACACACACACACACAACACACCCACACACACACACCACACCACACACACACAACAAAAACGCACACAACAATTAAAAGAGAGAAAGAGTCCACATCAAGTCTCACACACACACACACACACACACACACAACACACACACACACACACACACACACACACACAACACTAAAAGAGGAGAGTCCCCCCTAGCAGAGAGTCACACACACACCCCCACACCCACACACACACATACACCACAAACACACTACACACACCACACTCACTAAAAGATAGAGTCACTACAAGAGTCACACACACAACACACACACACACACACACACACACACACAACACACACCACACACACACACACACACTAAAAGAGAGAGTCACTTACAGAGAGTCACACACACACACACTCACAACACACACACCACACACACACCCACACACACACACACACACACTCCAGGAAAGCTACAGTTCTTCAATTGTGCATCACACACGGGTCAACATACGTTTCCACCTCTCACCGTAGCTTCCCACACAGAACAGCTGCTGTTTTCTTTCAGAACGTACACAATTCATCCCATAGAATCATAGAAATATTTGGCTAAAGCTGAAAGCCTTTTGCCCTCGTTTAGTTCCCATGTTTTTTTTTATCCCTATATAGTGAACTGCCCATGGATTAATCAGGCATAGTGTATACTACATTTATCACCGTCTCATAAAGTTTAAATCATGGTAGACTACAAGGTCCTTAAAACGTTTTGTGACCTCGATGTTCGAAGGCGTTAACTGATAATGCGTAATGGTATCAGAGGAAAAGGTTATCCACTGATTTATAGTATATTGGTTAAAAAAAAATTGTGGAACTGTAGTTATACGAAGTTTTGTCTTGTAAGTTGAAGTTGTGCCCTCGATCTTATCATAGTTAGCCATGTGAACAGTAGCCAGGGTGAACCAGGACAGTTTTTCAACGGTCGCTTTGCGCATAAAAGTATCGATCAAAATTTCGACAGTTGGCTAGAAACCCAGCTTGTGCACTCGACTCCGATAGCCTTGGTCCCGACTGTTGAGCGGTATCCCAGCCGATCCCCCCCCCCCCCCCCCCCTCCCTCCGCCTCCCTTCTATGTACTGTACGCATAGCTTCAACTTGACATCAGACCCGATGCACGTCCCATGACGAATGACGCTTGACTTGTTCGGAAACAGAAAATTGAACTTGACGATTCAATGTATGTTCGTATATTCTATTACACTCACACACACACGCGCCCCCCTGTCTTTTCTAGCTCCAGACAAACGACCTCGCTAGCCATTCTTTCTAGCCGTGAAACTGCATTCCTCTTGCCATTTTCAACATCCCCTCTGCGGTGCCATTGTCATGTGCCTGTTTTCATCTCCAAGCTACACCACAAGCCTTGACCCGTAACTTTATGTCACAGCACACAGCCCGTATATTTCTGGGTTGAAATCATTCTTAGTTGCTGCCTAACATTCTCCGCACTCTCATGCTTTGTTGCTGGCCTAACCTCCCGCTCTCACGCTGCTTTCACCCATCCTATTTCCAACTGAAATGGCCAAAATTCGCTTCTCTGGTCATCATCAACGGCTTCCATCATGTATGGTCACGAATGTTCCCATGGTCACTTTCATATTACGGTTGGTCTCCCACTAGGCCTATGAGGAAATCAGGCAAAACATGATATATAATATACAAGGTAAGGAAATGCTCAATAATTTTCATCTGCCTTGTGTACTCCCAGTTCTTTCAGAACAGATACTTTAGAATGGGAACGAAGAAAGTTGTCTGTGTGTGTGTCTGTGTGTCCCGTGGTCAAAATGTGTTCCACTCGCTCCAGAACAAAACTACTGGGCCGATCTTTCTGAACAATTTTTGGTATGTTCACTAAGGGTCAAGGCTGAATGCCCGATGTATTAGTTTTACCGTACGAGCCGTTACAGCCGTTTGTAACGGCCTGTCACGGGTAAACTAAAACATCGAGCATCATCCTTGTAACGGCCTGTAACGGTAAACTAAAACATCGGCCATCATCCTTGACCCATAGTGAACATAACCAACAATTGTTCAGAAAGATCCGCCCAGTGTTTTTCTGAGCGAGTGGAACACATTTTTTCTCCCATGAATACTCAGAAAGTACTAAGCTGATCTTTTGAAATTAGCGGTATGTTCATTAAGGGTCACGGATGATGCCCGAAGTTGTTAGTTTACAAAAAAACCCCGTTACAAAAGCCGTTTTTACTTAAACTGAACAGCCTTTAACGTTTTTCTTCTTTAAGGAATATCCAAAAAGTACGTTGCCGGGGAGTGTCTGAAAATGTGTAGGTATGTTCATTGTGGGTCACGGATAATGCCCAATTCGTATTTAACGCGTTACAAAACCGGTACTACCACTGAACGGCCTGTAACGCTTTTTCTCTTTATGGAATATCTCAGAAAGTACTTGGCCGATTTTTGTGAAAATTACAGGTATGTTCAGAATGGTCACGAATATGCCCGATGTTTTAGTTTTACCCCGTTATAGCCGTTACAAACGGCTGTAACCAGCCTTCAACGGTTTTTTTTTTTTTTTTATAGAAGATCGTCAAAAGTACGGGCCGCTCTTTCTGAAAATTGTAGTTAGTTCATTATGTCACGAAATAATGCCCGATGTTTAGTTTACCATATATACCGTTACTAACGCTGTAACGGCCTGTAACGCGTTCCCTTCTCATGGAATATGACAGAAAGTAATTGGCTGAATCGTTGTGTTTAACATTACAGGTAGTTCATTTTGGTCACGACTAATGCCCGATGTTTTTAGTTTACCGTTATAGCCGTTACTAACGGCTGTAACGGCCTGTAACGTTGTTTTTTCTCTTTATGGAATATCCTCAGAAAGTACTTGGCTGATCTTTTGAACATAGCAAGTAGTGTTCCCTAGGGTTACGGACGATGGCCGATGTTTTTAGTACCGTTATACCATAACTAACGCTGTAACGGCCTGTAACAATTTTTCTTCTTTATAAATATCTCCAAAATACTTGGCCAATCTTGTGAAAATAGCAGTAGTTCGTTAGGGTCACAGATGATCCCAATGTTTTAGTTTACCGTATAGGCCGGTTACTAACGCTGTAACTTGCCTGTAACGGTTTTCGTCTTTATACGCGTACACCCCCCCGCAGAAAGTACGTGCCGATAGTTCCGAAAATTTGTAGTAGTCATATAGGTCACAACGATGCCGTATGTTTTACCAATAATAGCCTTTACTAACGGTTACACCAGTCCAAGACGTTTTTCCTCTTATGGAATATCTCACGCGTATTCAGATAAACAAGGAGTACGTTTATATGCTTGCATCTTGTTTTGTTTGTTTCTTTCTTTCTTCTTTTGTTTTGTTTGTTTGTTGTGTTGTTTGTTGTTTGTTGTACTTCAGTGCAATTGAGTTCTTTCAGCTGAAAATGTCCCATCCAAAGTGAAATCCGCCATACGGCTGAGCAGTCTGATTCCTCGTAATAATTGTTTGTTCTTTATTCATCTCCCACGCGTGTCTCTTAAGTTTTGTAATAACCCAGATGGGTCCACTGGGTCTATGGCTGCAATAAAACAAATTAGCAAATAAAAACTATTTAGCCCTCCTTACTGATTGCCCTGTTTTGTGACATCCTTGACGGGCCTTAATGTGGGCAGGCTGTTATAAAAGAAAACAAAACCCTCCGCTTTAGCTTTCCCTGTTATACATCCTTGACGGGGCCTAGGTGCAGGGGCTGTTAATAAAAGAAACAAAAACCCGCCTCTTCAAGCTTTCCCTGTGTTATGACATCCCTTGACGGGCCCCTTATGGTGGGCAGGGCTGTTTATAAAAGAAACTAAAACCCTCCTCTTTAGCTTTCCCTGTGTTATACACCCATGACGGGGCCCCAACGTGTTATGCAAGGCCATAACAAAACATACTGAATCCTTTCAAGTGGTTTTACAACGGTTTTAGTGACAACCCTACAGGCCCCCCATGTGATGTGAAGGCTGTATGAAAAAAAACTGAATTCAAAATGTATGAAATATGAACTGCTGACTTTACTAAAGAACAATATTGAAAAATGAGTTTCTTTGAAGTCGTTTTTATTATTTTTATTTTTTTTAATAACAAACACTCACGCTTTTCGCTTAGACCCTTCATCAGAAACAACTAAACAGTAAACACAAGGGAAAAACGTCAAAGTGACGAAAAAAACATAAAAGAACAATGACATCAAAACAAATGATGACACCACAGTCATTGCTAACACTTTTCCCTGGTACGCTGCGTAATTGCAAACGTTTTTGCTTTAATGTGGTGAGGTCGGTTAGGTTTCTGCTCACAGCCTCCCTATCGATTCCTCCCCATCCCCCCCCCCCCCCCCCCCCACAACACACACACACACCCATATACTTTCTCCTTCCTCCTCCCCCACCCCCACCCACCCCCGCACCCCACCCCACAACACACATACCCCACACACTTTGGCCCCCTCCCCCCCGCCCCCCGCCTACTGTCCCCGACCCCACCATCACACACATACCCCACACACACCCATCCCCACCCCAACCCACCCAAAAACTCCAACTGCCCCCCCTCAGCCCCCCCCCCACACACACCCACACCCACAAGCACCCCCCCCCCCCCACACACACACACACACACACACACACACTCCCCCTCCCCGCCATCCAACTAAACATAACCCCCCCCCACCCCACCCCCCGGGTCCCCCCACTGCATCCCTAGTTCTCTTCTTCATACTATCCTAATGTAAACATAAAGTGAGGTTGTTTTTTATTTTTTTGTTCACAGTAAAGCATCTAGAAAGCAGAAAAGCGTTGGCCCTTTATGATGTTTTCACATTTATCCACAGAGATGAAAGATCCATAGACACTGAATCACGCGCACTGGTTTTGCATGGTGTACATAACCCTGACAGGACCTCTTGTGATGCAAACCTGTATCAGAACAACCAAAATCCTCTCAATGGTTTTTTCCCTTGCTTGTGATATCCGCACAGGGCCTCTTTTGTGGGCAGGGCTTTACGAAACAACCGAAAGTCTGCTCGCGCGTTTTCTCTGTGTGGACATCCTGACAGCCTCTAGTTGGTTAGCAGCTGTTATAAAACAAACTGCTCACAGATTTTCCCTGGTTGTACATGCCTTATGCACACACGTGCACGCCTCACACATGCAAACATTGCATACAAGCATGCGACTGGCGTGCACGCAAGCAACACACCCTCTCACACGCGCGCAACGCACGCACGCACGCACTCCACGCACCATCGCACGCACGCACGCAAGCACGCAACATGCAACGCACGCTACGCACACACACAACACACACACACACACCCACACCACACACAAACTACACACACCTACGTTCAATCGTGCAGTAGAGCAATAAACCCGGAGAGCAACAGTCACATTTAAACTATTTGATCGCTCAAGACTACTTTGCGGTCTGAACCAAAAAACAATTAACTTCAATTTCCAAAATTATCATTTTCTTGAATATTTACTCTTTCTATCCCATATTGTTTTTTGTTGTTGGTTTTTTTTTTTTTTTTTTGTTCAATTTTTAACAGAATACTACCTATTTCACTTTCACGTTTTCACAGCGAAAAAAATTCACGAACCTTTTGATACTTCACTTATTCTTTATCACCTTCTTACGAAGCCTTATTCCTCCTCTCCCCACCACCGACCCACCCCGACCCAACCCACCCCCCCCCCCCCCACCCCCACCCACCTCCCCACCCCTCACCACCACGCCTCACTCCCCATCTGTCTGTCGCACACATGTTTCCTTCAGAAAAACAAAAACAAAGTGTGAAGTAAACGACGATTTAATCACGACACAAAACAGGACATGAAATTTTTCGGCAAAATGCCTTCCTCAGCGACAAAAAAAAACAACCAACATAAACATGCACAATTTCCCCTTTGAAGCCAAAGTGGTGAATGAAACACTCACCACTTTGGCTTCACAAGGGAGTATTGTCATGTTTATGTCGCTGTTTTATTTTTGATGTTTTTTTTTCGCTGAGGAAGGCAATTTGCAGAAATTTCTTGTCCTCTGTTTTGTGTCGTGCAGAGAACAGATAAATGTCTGTTCCTAAATCTACCCACTGCTCCTCCACACCAAGTTTTGGCGAAAGTGGCCCTAAAAGCGGCATTTATTATCTCTGACAGTAAACTTCAATAACCAAAAAATACGATTATCTCTACACAAACAACTGTGGCAGGGTTATCCGTTATAATACAATTTACTAAAGTTTCAGAGATAGCGTAGGGGAAAGGAGCCACTGAACACGCCCTAAGAAGGATATATAGGGGGGGAAACCCCATAAGTTAACGCAGGGAAAAGCCTTGGGCTTGAAAGCTCCCCAGATACAAACGCTAGCTTTAATTGCTAGTGACGCCTACCTAAGATTTGCACAATCCGATTACTTACCGCGTTCTGGGCATCGATTTTTGAACCAACGGCATCTTATGAAATTAAGTGCAGGCTTACAACGCAGCTCTGCCCCGTCATTTCCATTGCGGTGTTGAGTTGTGAAGTGGCATGTGTTTTTCTGAGACGTAAACTTGTTTTGGATTGGACAACTGTAGTGTGTGACATATTTTGCTGTGTGCGAGTTAATATTTGATATTTTTGAAAAAATAATGGCAGCACGCACAACATATATATATGTAGATAAATAAAAATACAATTTTTTAACATTAAAAAATAGCAAAAACCCCCCTCCCTGGCTTGGGCCGACTGTTGATTTTAATTTTATTTGTCAGGCGTCACTTTGTGTCGACCCATAGCCTTCAGGGGAAAACCCCAGAGTATGTTTGCCCTGGGATTTTTTGGGTGGTGTGGCTGCCTCTGGTCTGGAATGGCTGGCACCGGTCTTTCTCTGGATGGGTGAACTTGACCCCCAAGAACTCTGGTCTCACTCGAAACTCGAAACGTGTGACCAACTAATGAGGGGAAGTTGCAGCCCTGAACTCAGCCAACTCCAAACTCCGAAAGGTGAAACGCCTGCGGTGGCCAACCGCCACCAATAGCGAGTCGTTGAATTCTTATATTTAAGCTTACTTTTGTGGTGTGCATCCACGCTACAGGGATACCACTCCCATTAAATACTTTTCGTGATGCACTCGATAAAGCTGCGTGCGCGACCTTTAACAGGTGCCGTTGTGTGCGCGCAAAATGGCTGCGTGTGTTCTGTTTAGCAGTCCTGTGCGCGTAATATGTGTGGTGTGTGTGTGGGGTGTTTTCCTGTTAGCAGGCGGTGCGCGGAAGTATGTGTGTGGGAGTGGTGGTGGTTGGTGTTGGGTGTTGTGTGCGCACGCGTACGTTAGTGTAATGTGTGGTGTGTGTGTGTGCAACAACGGCCTAGGCCTAACGCTCAACCTGCTAAACCGTTCGTGATGTTTGATCGCTTAAAGTGAAAACAACCTACAACGGTAACAATCAGCCCGAAGGTAAAGCCTGATACACACCCACACATACACACAGCGTTCGGCCATTCCCGCTTGCCGTATAATTATAGCTCCCTGTCAAACTACTGTCTCATTCTCACCTGTCGTTCTCTTTCTGCGTGTGTGGGGTCTGCTCCTGGCTAACCCTAAAGGTGTTAATATAAGTAATCGATATGTGCGTATCCATCACATGATCCGCCGGGCCGCCGTACATGTTACAAGGGTGGCATGTGTTGTGTGTGTTTGGGGTGTGTTTGTGGTGTGTTGTGTGTGTGAAGTAATGTTGTGTTTGTGTGAGAGTGTGCATGCGCCACGCGTGTGTGTGTGTTGTTGTCTTTGATTTAACGTCTTTTCACTTAAAGGGATAGTAACAGTGTAACAGCGCGTGCGTATGTTGTGTGTGATGACACACTGTCACCCAGCGCGACGAAACACAGGCTTACACAGAATGAGACGCAGCCAAGTTCACAATAGGCCGCTGAAAGTAAACTCCGTCTAACATCCCCAAGACTAGTTACAGCCTTATTTCCCTGGACCATTTTATGGAATGTAATCCTGTTACCCACTTTGAACGCTTTGGTGTAAAGGTTAATAAGTTTTACACCTCTATTGCTTAGTTTAGTTTTTAATTAAGCCAACCCCAAGTTCTTAAGCCTCAATCACGTCTCCAAGTTTTAATTAAGTCACCTAAGGTATTAATTAAGCTACCCAATTCTTAATTAAGTTTTTAATAAGTTACTTCAAGTTCTTAATAATTGCTTGATTAAGTTTTTAATTAAGTTCTTTGATTAAGTCCCCACCTCAAGATCATAACTAAGTCATCCTGTTAAGTACAACCAAGGTCTTATTCATTATCTTATAATTATCAAAAAATACAATCTATTTTTTATCTGAAATAAATAGTAAATGTCTAATAAAGTACACACAACGCCTCAAAAACGCTCCTCGTTGAGGAAGTCTGCTCAGCGTCTCTGCATAGATGCATAAGGAAGTTCTTACATCCTAACAACCCCATGATTCACTTCCTTGGTCTATGGAATTCTTTTATAACTCCATGTCTTAATTTATTGACTTATCATTTTATAATACGCCCATACTATTTTATTAAAAAATTTTAAAATTAAGGTCTTTAAAAGATTAGGCATATAAATGGATCAAACTGAAGCTTGGTATTGGCGGTTTTGGCGTGCTGTTTCTTTTTCTGTATTTAGCGTTCAGATTTTTTTGATTCTTTTGTTTCCTGTTGCCAATGTGTATATATTTTATAGCCGTATTAACTGCCTCCCAACAGCAGCAATGCGCCAAATGGCAACATTTTAAGTTCAATATTCCATGAAGACGTTGGGCCCTTGTATCACTTATTTTTATATCTGCATTGAATCAACTTGTTCAGGCGTTGCGGTGTTAGGTTCAAGGATTGAGTTATATCTGCAACATTAATTTTGGGGGAGGTTGCCACGCTCTAATTTTTTTCCTGCTTTAATCACCGCCAGGATGAATGCTTTCACGATGGCCCCACCTGGTTTCAGGGTTTTCTGGTGATTTTCTGGCTTGGTTACTTTCTCCACCCTATTCCATGTTTGTCCTTGATTCTGATGATTTTTCCAGCTCGTTCAGTTTGAAGGAACAAAATAAATATGATTAAATTTATTATCCCATGATTAATGGCGATAACAATGTTCCAATCCTATATAATCAAACCCAGAGACTCTAATGAACTTTGTAAAACAGGATCTGCGTTAAATGCATACGAATAGATCTTGTTCAGACCAATGTAGCAAACTACTGACTATTAGTGTACAAACATGAACCGTTTGCCCCACACTTTTTCACCATTTCTAGACCCCAGCTGCGCTCATACATGTTATGATACGTTAAAAATTCTTAGCGCGACATCTGTTGAATCTGTATCAATGCTGAATTCATTCCAAACTTTGGTTTCCCACATGACCTGCCAAAGAATAAAAGCCTCTCCTTTTTAGGCATAATAGCTTGTCATCAACTGGTCATTCATAAGTTCAGGAAGGTTTAGCGCCTTGAAGCTGTAAATCATCAACTGTTCATGTTTTTTAATAATTAATAATTATTTTATTATACAAATGACACCGAAAAAACTGTTACCAACCTTGTAACCATCTGCTGTTATTGGAGGCCTCAAGTGTAGGATACTCAATGCTTGTACAACCTGTTAAGATTAACCAGTACAGAACTGGCAACCTAGACTTTGGGATTTCAGCATAGCCTGATTGCTATCAATTGCAGCTTCGGTGCCACGAAATATTTTCTATCAAGCAGGAATAAGTCCAGACATATAATATTAAATAAAAAATACATTTATAAAAATGGGCTTCGCACGAATATGATAGTGGCGCAGTGGAATGCGCTTGCTTTTAGCGATAGTAATTTCGCATTTAGTAAACTGCGGATGACGGCGAAGAAAAAGACATAACACAGCTATGGACAACTAGCAGCTGCAGCAAACGCCTATGAAAAGCAAGACTTGAGGCAGTTAGATTTTTATTAAAGACACACTGAAAAAACAGGGCATGCATCTTCCATATATAAAGATGTGATCAAGCAATAACAACAATATATCTATAACAGGCAAACCAGTTCCAGACAATGCCCCCAACCAAAATTCATGACTTTTATCAACCATCCAGAAAACAAAAGATTCAAGAAATCGCGTTATGCCTTTGTAAGACCGTCGGTAGGTTGTTGCACATAATATTGCTGAATCAAAATGAACAAAATCAATTTTCGCCCAAAGGAAAATTGGAAGGGTATCACAGCAATACAAAAGCTAACCAACCATATCAGTGAACAAACAGCAAAGGAATGGTTATCTAAACAAGAGCAATTTGCAAATTATTTTACCCTGCCCTTTCTATTTATACCTGCCCTAGACGAATGCACAGAGACCACACTGTCAATATAATAAATCCAACGACAACCCATCAATGGATCTTCCTATAATTACCCTCTGATAGATTAGACGAAAAAGATTTAAGTACGCACTCACGAGTCATTTTTTTGGTGGACCTACTTCAAGGTAAAAGATGCAGAACCATTACACAAAAGAGTGCTACAGGCTGTTGCTGTTGCAATACATCTGATTATACCATCGAGGCCCGCTAACTTACCTCGCATGATTCAAGTTGATGATGAAAGAATTTAAAAAGGCCAAGTGAATCAAGTAGTTAAAACATAGAGTTACCATTAAAAGAGTCATTCCGGAGTTCACCAGATCACAGGCTATAGTTGACAACTTAACAAACAGTTAGCTGAAAGACTTTTTCTGACCAGTATCACAGAGAGCTGATTGACAATTCTCGCAACACAGAATGGGTTAGAAGATTGGCCCACATTTGTGCCGCAATGAATAAAAAGAATTAAAGTTTAAAACCATACAAGCATCAAACGAAAAACAATACATGTTTGCTGAAGGAGAGTCTTCTCCAGCAAACTATTACCATTTGATTGAAGTTAAGTTACCTTTATTTACCGGGGAAGCAGAAGGGAACACTCGCACAGCAACCGATCATTTGAGTATTGTTCCATATGAAATAAAAAGAATTGTAAAAAATGAATCCGCCCTGTATTATTACGAGAAACTGACACACAAACATAACAACAAGCTCCTCAAAGATCTTTTTGTGAAAAAGAACTGCAGATAATCCCACCAACACAGTTTCCGCTTTAATTAATTTACGTAAACATATTTTGGTTTAAAAATGGAAGCCAAAGGAAGCGCGAGAACGAAACAAGAATGGTAAATGCAGAGACCTTTGAAAATGATACGAATCATTTTCATGCGTTAATGCTATTTAAGGAAACATTTCGGGATTAATCAATGCTTGCTAAATCATCCCAGATCGCTACAACGCAAAACCCCAAATTGGGAAAAAGAATATCTTGAAATAATAAAAAAAATTTCGAACGCATCAAGCCAACATGAGAAAAGATTTAAGATGAATTGATGAAGCTATGAAGATTGATCGTTATAATAAAAGTTGATGGAAAAAATATAAAAACCCTGTTTATATGATGCTCCCTCCAGTCCGATTGCATATTAAAACACCGGATTACAGAACACCCGTTTTTGGTGTTCTACTAATGATTTCTTTGGGACAACGTGTGGTTGATCTCATGTGATTAGATCGCATTTTAACGTTGTCATATGAAAAGTCCTAATTGCCAAACATGCTTCTTTTGTAGTTGTCAAGAGATATGTTTTGACTGCACAACGCTGCGAGATATTCCATTTGCTTTTCTTATGATTTTTTCTCCTGGCTCGAAATACTGTACATTTTTTGACATAAACCAACAAACGCTTAATCACCTTTCCCAGATAATTCATCCTTCATCTGTCCTAAAACCTTCTTGTTATAATTGCTTGCAAAGGAGAATATTTAGGTATTCGACGTGTCAATACCATCCACTCGCTCCTTTAGCTACTTCGTTTCCATGTCTTTAGAATGTTCCTTCATTAGGAAGATCTATAACAAAACTATCTGATCTGTGTATAGTTACTCCTGGACTCAGGATACGAGGGCCCTTAAAGTAGTCCTTAACGAAAGAAACTCAAACATCAAAAGCTGATATTCTAAAACGTAACCCAATAAATACAGGTTGGTCTAATTTGACTTCTTTTTTCTTCATTAAGCCAAAAAAGTGATCATGAATTCTTCTGAAGTCCTGATCATTATGTTTTAAGTTAGGCTAATTGCTCTTCTCCTCTGGTGGACCAATCTGACATCTTTGCGTTGGCGGATTCTCCATAGTCTTTCCAAAACAGCTGTTGACATCAACTTGAAAAAGTCTTTTTCTGAAGCATCTGTGGATTTATTCTGAGTCAGTGGTTCTTCATGAGTATGTTTTCATGAACGGTTCTTGATCAAAAGCAATTATGCGATGAACAGCTGTTTAACTTTAAACCTGCTTAAATAAAATGTAGAAGTCTGTACGGACAGACATAATTTTTTTTGCCTCAATATTAGCCAAAGTTTAGGTGGTTCTCTTGGTCATCTTAGACGTTCTGCTGCAAATGGATAGTCCATTATGCAGGTCATGATTCCTGAGGATATTCTAAGTCAACTTTCTAGAATGAAAACCAAGGCGCTTTTATCAGGCGTAAACTGCCCAACCACTTTAATGCCTTTGAAATATAATTCGGATCGCCGCTGTGTACATTTAAAGTTACTAAGACGTATTCCCCATTGCACAACCATCACAGATTGTTTGCATCTAATACAAAGATAGTTAACTTTTTACTCGGAACATATCGTCCAGTATTTTGTTTGTTGCTTTACAGTTAAATGGTGCGACGCCCATACTAATTCCTCCGCGCAATCCGTTTTTCAATCATCTGAATCATTTTGGTGAAATCTACAATACATTCAATCTGTACTCCAGTAAACTTTAAGAAAGCATCCCCCCCCACTCATCCCGTGCGCAAAATGTAATCGCGGATCCAGCCTATAATGTTTCATGCAGGGCTTTTCTAATAATTTTCAAAAATATCCGCCAACAAACAGTATCTGCCAATCAAGTAGAGTCATATAGTCTCCCATCGTTTACACTCGAACTTCTGCCACGCATCTTGAGCAATGCTGGTAATCGAGTCGCTGACCCCCTTTTCCTCTAAGAAATAGAAAAGAAACGCTTCTTTAGGAGGAAGTGGTATCTTCGCAAACGTTCCCAACTGTTTCATGGACTCATATGTTAAACGCCGCTTTCTAACAAGAGTTGAGTCAAAATGTTCTTCCGTATTGGGCAAGGACTTTAGGACATAGCCAGTGACTCTAATGAACCCATCATGTGTTGCATAGATCATAAAAAGACATGTTTTTATTTTAGATTAAAGCACAGTACATTTCTGAGACGTGCAATGCATGGACACCCTGAAGGTCATCGTCCACTGGCCCCCCCCGTTTTCATATAAGATGAGAGTCGTAACCTCGCAATATTATTAAAGAAGATGGCAGCTTCCATGTCTTAGGATCAAACTTTAGTTAAGAATTCATTACTGTCGCTGCTCCCTCTGAAACTGTCCGCTAATTGATCATGGTTCTCTTACTGTTGGATTGGATTCTTCACTGAGTTCTAAACCACAATCCAACAATGTGGCTTGAGCATACTGTTGTTTGGTCGGCAGAGGTCAAAGATTCTGAGAGATTCTTTAATTAGAAAAGGCCGTTACGCACTTGCTGCATGCATTCTAAGAATGTTTTTCTGTCGCATTAGGTCCCTCTATACTATTTTGGTTCTGAATGGACACCGTCCAGACCTAACAACAATGAAAGCAAAAAGAACAATTTTGAATGAGTTTACTCATTAAGACTGTTTTTCGAAGTTTTTGTGGCGCTGGCCCTTCATAAGGAACAATAAGCGACACAAAGTCTGGCGTCAACAACATCGGAGAATGTTGGCAGCCGTTTCCAGTTTTCTTAAAACTAACTTTAGATATCCGGTGGGGCGTAATTAGTCTGTATTCAGTCTACAGAATTTTACAATGTTTTTTATGTTCGCTCGCGCTTTAACGGAGCATTCTTGTTTAAACATTTTCTGCAGAATTTTTTCTTGTTTGTTAGTGTTTTTTTTGAAGGATGCCGCCAATAATCTCTCATTGTTCGTATCAATGTGTAATTGGTAGCCCTCTGGTGAAAGCATCAGCAGTAGTCAACATGAGTGTGGCCGGACACCTATTGTTGGGCTGGTCTTGGACACTTAATTGGCCGTAGATTTGTTTCTCATCCCATGTGGAGACATTAACATTATTGGTTGTTTTGTTCTCAAACTGATTAATTTGGGCTACACTAACGGATAGGATATTCCACTAAAGTTTAGACATGCTGTAAGGTTCATAGTTAGTCACGCTCTCTGCGTGTTCGCGACATGATGCAGCCTTGCAAGAACACTCCCACAAGAAACTTTGTCTCTGAATTCTTTAAGTTTAAAACTGCTCTCTTTAAAACAGAAAACCAACTCGCGAGTAGCGGAATGTAAGCCTTGCCTCAATTGGTGCATACTTCGACTGTTTTAATCTATCTCTAAGACTTCGCCCTCTGACCAACAGAGCCTCGCATTTATCTTCTTCAGCGGCAGCGTCAAACTGTGTAAAGCATGCGTCTGCCCAACCGGTGTTATCATTAAGGAAATAAAAAATTAATTCGATGCAGAACCGTTTCCCTGATCACAAGATCTTTCACAGTTAGCTCGGGCTGGGTATTTCTCCAAGATTGACCTCGCCAAAGGCTTTTGGGGAAAATTTCCTTGAGCCTTCAGACCCGAAAAAACTCGACCACCCATGGGACAGAAATTTTAAGGTCATCCCTTCGGACCAAAGGGCAGAGCTGTCTAGCAGATCATGAGATACGCAACCCCTCCCCTCCTGGGGCTAAAAACATACGATACCTTCGCTGAAAACAGAACTTTGGCATCGACTTGGGGAGTTACCACTCTTTTGCCCCTCTCCGCAGGTCAGTACGCAAGCCAACCAAAGTTCACTGGGGGAGGCCGACACTTTTCTTGGGACACGTTGTCGGGAAGCTATCTCCAACCGAACGAAAATCGACCGTGAAGGGGGCAAAACCCCCAAAAACAAAAAGGGTTTCGTTCCTTCCGGTTTTTTGTCACGCCGAACACCACCCTCATGACAATTGGGGGTGGCCCGTCCAGCCAGTGGCATGACCGGTGGGGGGAACCCCGGAATTTTTTACCTTTAACTCGGGGGGGGAGGGGGGGTTTCAACTCGTCGAATAGGAGTTTACTGTTAAACAAACGCTCGTGAAACGAGTTTTTCGATGTGAGGGGGGAATTCCGTAAAATGCGAGTGCTGTCTTGTGAGTTTCCGAGGAACTCCGGGTCGTGGTTTTCCCTCAATTTAGTACGAACTGAGGGGTTTCCACGAAGGTGGGGTTGGGCCCCGGCCAGGGTTCCTGCCCTTGGGCAGGGGGGGTGGGTAACCCCGACCACTTTAAAAGGGTTTTTGGCTACCAGGTTTAAAACGCGAGTTTCGGTTTCACGACTTCTGCCGACCCGGCGGGCTTCCCGGCAGGGGCCCGGGGGACTGAGGGGGTTTGCCATGGTCTCCCTTTTGGGGCTGTCGGGGGTTTTTGGTTTTAGGGCGGTCCTGCACGTACCAGGGGTTGGCTGTCTGGCAGTGTCCCGGCGATGGGGTGTCGTCCATTGTGTGTCGTTCCTGTTGTTGTCTAAGGTGAGCGGGTAAAGTAGCGGAAATTCTGGAGGGCTGTGTAGTTGGTTGTTTGTAGATATCATGGTTTCATCAAATTTTGTGTTTCAGTCCCCGGAACGGGGGATTTCCTTTTAATTTGATTTTTATTCGCAAAGATTTTTTATGTGAATTTGGTAAGAGGGGTGATTTAAACGTGCGGAAGTTTGAAGAGAAGAGAAAATAATTTGAATTTAAAGGGTCGAGGAAAATTTAAACCGTAAATAGGGAAATAAAATTTATGTGCGTTGCGGTTTACACTGATACAGATAGGTAAATTTGTGTTACAGCGGTTTTGGTGCGCTAAGACTAATATTTTTGTACTTGGTATTGGTCGCTGGTGTACGTTGGTATTGGAGGAGGGGAAACTTTTAATATAAAAAGAGGAGACTGTCACGCGTGTGTGCCAGGTACGGAGGGCAGACTGCATGTGTGTGTCTGGGCGTGTGTGAGGTTTATCGATAGGTGATGGGTGTGGGGTACCTCGGGTAGACACGTTTTGTAGAAGTTCACTTTTGGTGTTTGTGCTCGGAAACAAAACCAGGGTGGATGGGGGAAAAGGGAAAAATTAAGGGTCATTATATTATATAAAAAATTGTTTCTCTTTTTTAAATTTTTTAAAGATTTGCAGGTGAATTTATGTTTGTGTTAAATACGGTAGTAGTATAGTTAGATTCTTAGTATAGGTTATTACGATTGAAAAAATAAGAAAAAAAAAAATAGCAGATGTAATAATAAAAGGTGTCTAAGATATTTGGGAATTGTGCCTCAGAAGCCTACATTCGATGTATATATGTATGTATGTGATTGTTTTAGTCGACTGTGGTGCGTCAGTATTCAAAGATGTTTTCCGCAGCATTGTGGTGTCAGTAGACAATGTATGTAGCGCTCGAAAATCCTTGTCGAGCTTATGTAATTGGTGATTGTCATAGCGCTTGATAATTTCCGATGACATTTGTAGGTTTATGATTGTGCGCTAAGAATTTGGATAACGGGTTCAATTCATTATTTTGGTTTTGCTTGAAATGTGTTTGTTCTATTAAGCATGTTACTAAGTAGTCATCCTGGATTGTGACCAGTACTGGGGTCATAAGGGTCGGATTATTGTTTGTTCGTTGAAGTGAATATGATTTTATCTATTAAATCATTGTCTTGGAAAACCCAGTGGGAAATGAAGTCGTGGGTATGTAACTCGGACAGTATAATCATTTTTTAGGGAAGGAACGGTTATAATTTGTTCGTGGCTGTTGATGGAAGTGGAAAGTCAATGAAATTGGTTTAAATGTGTAATGGAACATTTCTGGTGTAGAGAATTTGATGTCAAGGTGGCTGGTTGTATAAGTCATGATTTAAAATTCCAATTGGCTGTCGCCCCTTTGGGTGGTGACATGTAAACACTGAGAACCATTTACTTTAGTGAAGCATACAAATAAGTATAACTGTATTCTTCTGTGGTAGTAGACTTTTCCCTTTTTGCACGGGTTTTCCCGGCGGGGTTTTGTTTTCCTCCCCTACACGGCAAAATCCGGGGGTCGGCCTCTCAGGTGGTGGGAGTTGGCACCGCCATCCCCACTGTCATCCTGCCCACTTCTCTGCCGGAGTGGAGACGAAACCCGGAGCCGGCAGGATGCGTTCGGTGGGGGACGTCATCTCTCTTCCACGTCCGAGGGTTTGTGGCAGTTCCTCTGACTTCAACTTTTCCTCGTCAGGGTGGCAAGCGTCTTGAGGGCCCACCGCAGTATTCCATCAGCGTGTGACTCGCGGGTGTGGTTGGTCCGGTAGGGAGGGAAACCGCGTTCTTCGACGTGTCAAACTTTCCCTTTCCTATTACGTATAAAGCGCTTCAGTGAAGGTTTTGTTTTGGCGGTGCATTAGTGTGAGCGCCGTCAAGCAGTCCGTTTTCATAACCATATCGGGAACGCTGTGTTGCCGTTGTTTTGTTTTTTTTGTGTGTGGTTTTGTTTTTTTTTGTTTTTTTTTTTGGAGAAGGTTTTTTTTGGGGGTTTTGTTTTTGCCTGTGTCAAGTACCGCCAGGGACTTCGGGTGAAGTTTGAAAGTACAACATTGGGTGCGGGTTACTTGAACAATTGGTGTTGAACATTTGGGGGTTAAGCTTTTGGTCCGGGTGGGTTTTACATCGGCATATAAAAAATTAGCAGAAAGAATACATTTTGGAAAAGAGACATCGCGTGGGCATCTCAGGTTTATGAGGTATCAACCTTGTTTGGTATTTCAGCCTGGGTTACCAGGGGATGTGATGAGTCACCCCTTTTTCCTTCGGGTATTAGCCCTTTGGGGCTGAGGTGTGTATTTTTGCCTCCTGAGGGAAGGGTTGTTTTATGTAAACGTGCAGCACATGCGTGCACGGTATGCATAAGGGGGCCCTGTGTTGATGGTCGAGTATTGATAGTATTTTTGGATTCTTTTGGGGTTGTTTGTTTTTTTGTGTTTTGGTATGTGTGGGAAAATGCCTATGTGTCGGATATTAAAGGTATTGGTGTTTCATCTGCCATTCTGTGGGGGGAGAGGCGTGTGGAATGCAAATAAAGCCTTCTGTTTGGTGCACTGTATTTTCTTTTGTGGTGTTTGTTGTGTGGGTTCATACTTGTAAAAGGGGGAAAGGGGGTGGTTATAACGGGGGATTATTAATAACATATATCCCCGTCACTGTCTTATACAGTGACAGCCTTGTCGGTTATTACAGGAAGTTCATCCTCATTTCGCGGATATCGCCAAGCCCCTGACCCACAAGACCTCAGCCCAAAAGCCGGAGACCCTTTTTTGGAGTGACATGGACACTGAAGCCTTCAACAGTCTGAAAGGGCAGTCACCAGCCAGCCAGTTCTGCAGCTCACAGACCTGAGTAAGCCCTTCGTCCTGCGGACTGATGCTTCCAACGTAGGTCTTGGAGCTGTGCTGTTACAAGACCAAGGCAGCGGTCTTCTCCCAGTGGCTTATGCCAGCAAGAAATTGATGGGCGCTGAGAAAAATTACCACACAATTGAACAAGAGTGCCTTGCTGTGGTCTGGGCTACCAGATGGTTCTATCCATATTTGTATGGGAAGGAGTTTATCCTGGAGTCAGATCACCATCCCCTCCAGTATCTCCACAGAATCCGCCCTGTTAGCAAGAGGCTCATGGGTTGGGCCATGGAGCTTCAGAGTTTAGCTTTTCAGTTCCGTCACATTCCGGGAAGGGACAATGTAGAGGCAGATTACTTGAGTCGGCTGGAGTGATCAATTCCTGAGTCCAGTTCTTGATTGCTGCTTTCACGTGCTATGGTTGAATGTGTAACCAATAGTTGTTCGCGACTTGGTGTCGCATCCTGTTTTCCTCTCGGTTCGCTCTTCGCATTATTGTAGTGTTCACTGTTTTTGTCATAGGCTGGGATAGTCTATGCCTCAATGGCACTAGACTTTTTCGTCAGGGGGTGTTGTCACGAACAGGTTGTTGTCCAGGGGTAATATTCAGGTGGGGAGATCCTTCCTGTTCGTTTTTATTTCCCATCCGACGACAGAAACCCTAGCAATATGTTTTGGGTCCTGTTTTCGTTATTTCTTGTTCCAGTGTAGCCTTTCCTCCATCCTTCCCCCTCTATATAATCTGTTTTCATCATCCTCCCTCCTACCTGTAACTGTCCACGGGTTTCCGCGAGGCCTCGCTGTGTCAGGTCTGACACGCATGCCTCAGTTTTTCTCGGAGATTCTCGTGTTTACTCACCCTAGAATCGAAGCTGACGTTTTTGTCGCGGTGTCGTCTCGTGGCACTTTGCGAAAGTCCAGCCTCGAGTCGAAGACATATCTTCTCCCTGGTAGCGTTTTCAGGTTCAGCTTCATTGCTGTTTTGATTTCTTCATTGGAATCTTCACCTCACCCGGAGTACTATCCTTCATTGGATTGGGCATAGGGGTTTTGGTGGTTGGCGACTTGGGAGCTCTCTTCCTGCTGACCAGGGCTGGGGCTGTGGTCTCACGACCATTCTTTTCCTCGTCGGGGGAGTTGGGAGCCTGGTGTTGGAGACGCTGGTTCTTCAGTGAGCAGAGCGTAGCATACGGCTAGCTTTTCACAAGCCTGTTGGTAAGTGACGTTTTGTTCCTTGAGATAGGCTTCTTCGCGTGCTTTTCCCACGGTTCGTGTAAAGTAAATCACTTATTCAAATTCTAAGGTGGAGGTCTTAATTTTTTTCTATCGTTAGTTTCTCTCTAAAAGGTTTGCGTGTTCTGCTGGTTTTGTTCTGCTTCTTGTGCAGGGTTTGTTTTAGTTGTCCTGCTAAAAATCTTGAGTGCGAGATATTGCCGGTCGAGTATGGCTCACGCATAGAGCAAAAGAATAAGTTTTCATTGAAATTTAGTGTCCGTCGTACTTTCATAATTTTACAATACCATTTGCTTTTTGGTGGAGGCTAAGAGCCTGTTTTATTTTGTTGGAGAGTAGATTTTGACTCATGAGGTGAACCGCGGTGTGTTTGGTTGAGGGCAAAGTTTACCGGGGGTGGGTGTGGAACACTCATCCACCCTCTCTTCCAGTCATTGTTTCCTCCTCCCCATGTTTTCATCCTTCGTTTAATGCATAAATACTTGTGTGCATGTTTGCGGGTGAGTGTTCATTATAGCATAATCCATTTTATATATACAAGAGCAAAATGCCTACGGGTAATGGTTCGAAATATTTAGTGTTTTTTTTTAATTTAAAGGGAAGTCTTCCAGTGGTTGCTCAATCACCTGTTGATTCAATGCATAATTCTTTCTAAAATGTTCCTACCTATGTCAGTTTTGGATTGAAATAGATGGATAAATATTAAGGAAGGTTGACTCGTGGCAAATTTATCAGGTTTGCATTAACATTTAGTTAATTGAGATTAGGGCCTGTATCATGTGTGACATGACTTGACCAATACAAGCCCAGAGAACAGATAAATGTCTGTTCTACCCCACTTGCTCCTCCACCAAGTTTTTGGGCGAAAGTGGCCTAAAAGGGGCATTTATTAGTTCTCTGGCAAGTAAGACTTCAATAACCAAAAAATAACGATTATCTACAAACAACCATACTGTGTAGGGTTATCTGTTTTTAATACTAATTTACTAAACTTGCTTGTCTTTTAAAACTAAGTTATATTTTTGACATAAAATCCGCACTAATTCTATTTTTGGTCTTGATTCGCGCGCACGCACACGCACACACACAAACACACACATAAACACACACACACACACACACACACACACACACACACCACACACACACACACACACACACACGCACACATACACACACACTCTCCCCCTCACACACACACACACACACACACACACACACACACACACACACACACACACACACTCTCTCTCCCTCTCCTTCTCTCTCTCTCTCTTTCTCTTTCTCTCTCTCTCTCAATTAAATGACATAAAATCCGCACACTTATTCTGACTAATTTCTACCTACAAACTTTGTACACAGACAGGCAGACACGGGCTGAAACCTGATCACTTAATTTACGGCTTGCGGTCTTCGTTCACACAGCGCGGGCCAGGCGCTCTGGTTGCAAACTGTGCGACCAAAAAATCAATAAAACACAGCTCGCGGGCAGGCACGCAGCGCACTGCGTTAGCAAATGTTTTGGAATATTCTAGATTGTGCCACGTTGACACACCGTATCGAGGCTGTCACGTGGCACGACCGGGTTTGCTATTGTTTGCTCGGACAAGAAGGTTGTGTTTTGACTGCGCTCTGGTGTGACCACTGTGTTTTAATTGTGTTATTTTAAAATGGCTAAAACGTTACTGAAGAACAGGTTTGTGCTATTCGAGGCCATAAGTTTTACTTTAACTGCATGTTAGAGTATTTGTTGAAAGAATTAGGCGAAGCATGTTTGTGAAACCGGAGAGATTGTTTTTCTAGAAAACGAAAAAAGTGAACTAACTGCTTTGGAAATGAACGACTATCTTAAAGGTTTGTTGGTTCAAGGAAATGAAACAAGATGTAGCCAGTTTTAATACGTGTTTGACTATTGATGAGATGGTTCCTTATCTAATAAATGGCGCTGCATTGTTGAAAGTCGGCCGAAGCAAAACAAACCATCACGCTTTTGATTGTTGGGGCTGGCTTGAGACAGCTAAAGCCATGTTTAAAAAACATGGCGTTCATTTCTTAAGGCGGAGGTAAACACGGCTGGTTCGTATGCTAAAAAACTTATATTTAAAACGTAAATGATTTTATTCAAAAAGCTCCAAATGTTTTAGTGACTGGTGTACTACCTAGTAGTTCAGAAAACTTCTCCACCTTGTGGTGTTTGTGACACAACGGCAAAGCAGACGACGCGGAACACGACTTGGGGTGGCCCAGACAGGGCTGGTGTTGTTACTGGCTAATTATAGGGGCGTAGCACTGTTCGCTAACTGCCCTCCGACAACTGCTCTGCAAGGCTCTCAGTGAACGCCACAAACACATGACGTGGACTTAAAAATAGTAACGGTTTTGCAAAACTAGGCCAATCGGCAGACTCTGCCGATTGACCTACAAAGCCCTCTCTAACGTGCGACTGTAAGACCACAGCAGGCCTACCGCTGACGTGGTTGGCGCAGTGTGGTCTAGTGGCATTGGGTGTTTGTTGATTGTTGTTTGTTTGTTTGTTTGTTGTTTGTTTGTGTTTGTTTGTGTTTGTTGTTTGTTTGTGTGTGTGTGTGTGTGTTTTGTCCTACCCCACGCATGCACACCCCCACCCCCCTCCACCCGCCCCCCCCCCCCCCCCCCCCCACCCCCCCCCCACCTCACGCATGCACACCACTCAAGTTCCTTCTAAGTTTATAACTTAAGTTACCCTAAGTTACTTTTAAGGTCTTACTCAAGTTGTCCCATACAGTGCTTGTTTGCGCGTAAACAACAGAAGTATCACACTGTGGTTAGACAAGTGTTTAAATATAGTAACGATCATGCATGTACGGTTTCAAAAATAGTAAATGACGTGGCTCTAAATATAGTAACGATCATGCATGTACGGTTTCAAAAATAGTAAATGACGTGGCTCTAAATATAGTAACGATCATGCATGTACGGTTTTAAAAATAGTAAATGACGTGGCTCTAAATATAGTAACGATCATGCATGTACGGTTTCAAAAATAGTAAATGACGTGGCTCTAAATATAGTAACGATCATGCATGTATGGTTTGCTGCCATATGACATTTGCGCCTGCCCTGCTTTGGCTGTTTGATTGTTTAAAAAACGCAGTGTGCCCTTATGCAACTGGATAACGATTTTTGAATGTTCTAGCAAACAAACTAGATAGGGTTAGGCCTGGTTGAGAAAAGAGGAGCACAGCAAACTAGGCCAAGTGATCATATGTTCTCACAAGCACTGTCCTGTCTATTGTGTGTTTGTTTGTTGTTTGTTTGTGTTTGTTGTTTGTTTGTGTGTGTGTGTTTTGTCCTACCCCACGCACGCACGTCCCCCCACCCCCACCCCACGCACGCACGTCCCCCACCCCCACCCCACGCACGCACGTCCTCCCACCCCACCCCCTGTGTACACCACACACACTCCTACCCCAAGTCGCCCCAAGTTCTTAATTAAGTTTTTAATTAAGTCACCCCAAGTTCTTAATTAAGTTTTTAATTAAGTTACTTCAAGTTCTTAATAAGTTCTTGATCAAGTAACTTCTAAGTTCTTGATTAAGTTACCTCAAGATCATAACTAAGTCATCCTTTAAGTACAACCAAGTTCTTATTCAAGTTATCTTATAATTATCAAAAAATACAAGCTATGTTTTTATCTTAAATAGTAGATGTCTAATATAGTACACACACGCCTCAAAAAACGTGTCATCGTTGAGGATGTCTTGCTCAGCGTTCTCTGCATAGATCTTAATGAAGTTCTTACATCCTAAGCAACCGCATTGATTACAATTCTGGTTTATGGAAATGTCTTTTATAGACTCCATGTCTTTATTTATTGACTTTATCATTTTATAATACGCCATGATCTATTTTTATTAAAAAAATTTAAAATTAAGTTCTTAAAATATTATTCCATCTGAAATGGATCAAAATGATCTTTTGTTGTTGACGGTTCTGGCGTGCTGTTGCCTTCTGTATTTAGTGGTTCAGATTTTTTTGATTGCTTTTGTTTCTGCTGCCATTGTGTATATATTTTATAACCGTAATAACTGCCCCCCACAGCAGCAAGGGCGCCAAAAATGGCAACAGTTTTAAGTTCAATATTCCATGAAGACTTTGGTGCTGTAGGCTTGTATCACATGGAGTTTTTTATAGCGGGCATTGAATCAACTTGTTCTGGCGCTGGCGGTGTTATGTTTTCATGATGAGTTATATTCTGTAACATTAATTTTTTTTTGTCTGTTCCACTCTGCTAATTTTTTTCCTGCTTTAACACGCCCAGGATGCTTTTCACTGGCCCCCACCTGGTTCAGTGTTTTCTGATTCTGCTGATTTTCTGGCTTGGTTACTTTCTCCACCTGATTCAATGTTTCCTGATTCTGGTTCTGCTGATTTTCCGACTCGCTCATTTTGAAGGGAAATAAAGTCTATATGATTAAAAGTAATTAATCCCATGATTAATGGCGATAACAATGTTCCAAATCTGTAGTATAGATCACACCCTAGAGACTCTAATGACTTTGTTAAAACTGGATCTTGCGTTAAATCATACGTAAGATCTTGTTCAGAATCAATGGGAGCAAATCTACTGACTAGTTTAGTGTACAAACTAAGAACCGTTTGCCCCACACTTTTCACCATTCTAGACCCCAGCTGCGCTTCATAAACCCGTTATGATACTTTAAAATGTCTTTCGGCGACATCTGTTGAATTTGTTTATGCTGAATTCATTCCGAGGAACTGTTTTGTTTTTTCCACATGCTGCCAAAGAATACAGCCTCTCCT
>CM031627.1:29479536-29491603 GCA_018398815.1 Conus ventricosus | reverse complement strand
AATCCACACTATACATCTTCAGACTGTATTCCACACTATACACCTTCAGACTCTATTCCACACTATACACCTTCAGGCTGTATTCTACACTATACACCTTCAGGCTTTATTCCACACCATACACATTCAGGCTGTATTCCACACTATACACCTTCAGGCTTTATTCCACACCATACACATTCAGGCTGTATTCCACACTATACACCTTCGGGCGTTATTCCACACCATACACATTCAGGCTGTATTCCACACTATACACCTTCAGGCTTTATTCCACAACATACACATTCAGGCTGTATTCCACACTATACACCTTCAGGCGTTATTCCACACTATACACCTTCAGGCTTTATTCCACACCATACACATTCAGGCTGTATTCCACACTATACACCTTCGGTCGTTATTCCACACTCACAGGAATACGCTGAAACACGTCTGTACAGAGACTGCCAACAGCTCTTGCCGTGGACTGAAACAGTCAAACCGTAAGTATAAAAATGTTGTTTTTCCCGAAACTCTAAAAGGTACCGCAGACCTGCAACGTCACGGTCAGGCTGCAGTTAAGAAAACCGAACGAGAACGGTAACTGGTTCCATGCTGCAGCTTGCTGCGGCGACAAACTTGTCCACAAAATGAATCTTAAATAAATGTTTGCGAACCTAAGGAAAACAAAAACGTGGACAAGCGAATCACAAAACAAAAACACGACGCATTTCGACCTCTTAGCTCTTCTTCAGGGAAGATACAAATCAATTAGGACAACGAAAATGAACGCTGTAGTCACTTAGCTTCAATCATTTCAGCGCAAGATAGGCGTTGAAGCAGACCAAAGAGGTCGAAACGCGTCGTGTTTTTGTCTTGTGATTCGTTTGTCCACGGTTGTTATTGGCAGTTCGCCAACATTTATTTAAGATTTGGTTTACATTTCCGCCTGCAGTCGTCTCACTTTGCAACTAGATCTAACCTTGTCCGTCAAAGCTTTCGCTGTAAGGACGTAAAACCCAACCATTCCGGTAACTGTTTCTTTCATGATGAAATATATCAATCACACGCCCATCACTCCAAAGGAATCGCTGCTGACGACACCAAATCGCCTGGCAGAAATGCCAACACGGAGTACACGGAACAAACAATGAATACCCCCCCCCCCCTGTCCCCCACTTAAAAAAAAACAAACAAACAAAATAAAACAACAATAACAACTACAACAAAATATTCACCCCTTCCAAGTTTGCCCATGTATCGTCTGCCTGACACAAATGCACACAGAAATCAACAACAACTGGAGAAACGAACAACACGTACAAACATTTCTTCAACACTGGCACAGCCTTTTTGATCTTGAATATATAGTCAGACAAACACAGGGACGAACAGTAACAGATACAGGTAAGCTCGTTTTGAGTGGCGCGAAAGAAAATCTGAAAGGGGGGCGGGGAAGGGGCGGGGAGGGGGGGGGGGGGGGGAGTTAAGAGTAAATAACGAACAAGTAGGGTAACTCTTTCTCCCATTGAATAATTACAGTATAAAACATCGCGTGAATAATGAGTAAACCAACGTCAAACAGACGGTTTGCATTCAGCACAATAGCTTTTAGCTACAGATGAAGACATTACAGAATTGAAGTTATTACGTCTCTGCCTTACAACGTGATAAAAGTACATAAAAACAAAAAATCCAAATACATTAAATCCTCTGTCTCTCTCTGTGCTTACGTAGAAACTGACCAAAAGAAAAAAACACACACACAAAGCAAAAACCACCACCACCACCACCACCACCACCACATTAAATCCTCTGTCTCTCTCTGTGCTTACGTAGAAAACTGACCAAAAGAAACACACACACACACACACACACACACACACACACACACACAAAACAAAAACCACCACCACACCACCACCACCACACTCATACACACACGCATAATGATGGAGACATGGGAGACGGACATGGGCCACGGGAGATAACTCAAGATTTTTCAGAGAGAAGTCAGTAAGCTCCCCTGACATGCTCAGCATGAGTGATTCGCGCTGCGTTCCCGTTTCAATGACATGCAGTCTCGTCAACTTCTGCATTTCTTTTTTTCTGTCTCTGTCCTTCTCATTTTCTTCTTTTCCTCTCTGACCCTCGCCAACAGCCCAACCCTGCCTACCACCCAACCAATCAAATGAATAAAGAAACATAAACAAAACCCACTCGTAAAAACGACAAGCAACATATGCCGGAAAGAAAGGAAGGAATTTTGAAGGAAAAAGAAAAGAGACTATCATGAAAGCTAAGGTAAGGTAATGTTGCTTATAGCCCAGCCGACCGCACAGGGCCATATCAGGGCTGTCACCACGTTGACTATCATGAAAGCATTAAAACAAAATAGCTAAAGAATGTGAACACAGTTCGGCCGTAGTTACTGTTCCCCCATTTCCCGGCTGGCAAGGCTAAGTGATAGGCATGTGCTTGAAGCACCTGAATGCGAAAGAATTTCACACACACACACACACACACACACACACACACATTTTGCTGTATGATCTTCCAAAACATGTAACTAAAAATGCTACAGTTGTACAATATGCCGATGATCTGTGTATGTGGATAAATACTTGTATGAGGAAAAAAAAAACATCTAAAAGAGCAATAAACTACCACAGAAAACTTTATCAGACAGAGCTTGATAACCTTAGCAAATACTTGTTTATAAATGGGCTAAAGCTTTCACAAGAAAAAACATATGGTTTTATTCAACAAATGGGGATGATCCTTCTGATTTACCATCTTTTAAGCTGGATGGGATAATACTTGCGTGCGTACACTTAATTAAATTAAATTAAGTTAATTAACTTAATTAACTTAAATTCTTAGGTGTCCACTTCACATCGAAACTCACATGGAATATCCATGATTACCTTTTAAATAAGGCAAGAAAAACTTTAAATTTTCTGAAAATTTTGAGCAGGCAAAGCTGGTGCCAAGATGGAAAAAACATTAAAGCTCTTGGCTTTGGCATTAATTCGTTCTAAATTATCATACGCCCAAGAGGCTTTCTTTAGCGCACCTAAATATTTGTTGCAAAAACTACAAAGTGTAGATAGCAAAGCCTTCAAATTACGCCTAGGAGTTCCGGTATATGTCTCCACTTTGGGGACATGCAGAGAAATAGACGTTTTACCTTTAAATGAATATAGGAATCTATTTCTTGCAAAATATTTCATGAAATGTACAACTATGGAAGGTGTGAATGAAACGGAAATATCTATAAACCCAGAGAGTGATTATCCAAAAAGAGCAGAAAATATTGCTCTCTGTGCACTATCAGTTCATACACTGCTGATTTGTTTAAGAAAAGTAATATAAATGTTAAGTCTTTGTCAAAAACGTCTCTTATAGATCCCATTCCAACTTGGGAAAGAAAGAGGGCGAAGTTTGATCTTGATTACACTGATACAAAGAAAGCAAATCAGCCTTACATCTTGTAATATTTAACGAAGATGCAAATGCAAGATAGAAATTCCAACCATCTTAAGGTGTACACAGATGGATCGTTGACGAGTAACAAAGAGGCCGGATCAGCATTTGTTATTCCATCGCTGAAAGTACAAAAAGCATATTTCATTGGAAAAGATCGCTCCATATTCGTAGCTGAAATGATAGCGATACTGATGGCGTTGACATTTCTAATTGATTTACCGCAGTCAATTTTTCAAGTGTTGTTTTGTGTAGATTCGCTGTCAGTGTTACAATCGATTAAGTATTTTAGTTCAAATTCAGATAACTTTATTTTGAAGGAAATTCAACATCTAATCCACGTCTTGATATGTAAAGGAACAGATATAACTTTCTTCTGGGTTCCTTCACACTGTGGAATTTCGGGCAATGAACTTGCTGACAGATGTGCAAAAAAAGGGGCTGAAAATGGAACGAGAGTACAAAATATTTCCATACCGTTCACTTTGAAAGAGAGTCAACAAATTTTAAAACAAACAGCTTGGGAATATTTTAGAAATGGGCAGAACAAAGCTGTTACTCATGTTCAGACACAAAATAATCCTCTTTTTAGTATTGATCATTCAAAAGCATTCCAAAATCTGCACATTTATTATATGCATCAATACAGAAACTTCGTTTCAATATTCCATCGATTGAAACTGGATGCTTTTAGAACTAAATATAGTTCTGCAACAAAATGCATGTGCGGGGGAAACAACATTGACAAGAGATCATGTTTTGTTCGAATGTGTGCCTCTCAAGGCATTTCTGCCATATTTATCAGGCATGTCTGTGAAAGATATTTTTTCTGATGTTGATTTTGCTTGAAAGTTACTTTCTGCTTGATTTGTAGTCCAGTCAGGCATTTGCTTTAATCTGATATTGTTAGTGTGTGGAGGTTTGTTTGTTTACTCGTTTGTGTGTCTGATTGTTTTCTGATGCTATGTACACCACCCTCCGCTCACTCCCAGCACCCCCCCCCCCCCCCCCGCCCCCTCCCCCTACATACACACACATGCGAGCGCGCGCGCGCGCCACACACACACACACACACACACACACACACACACACACACACACACACACACACACACACCACACACTTGTAAGCAACATGAACAAACTCTATCTATCTCCCTCTATTTGCCTGTCTATCTCTCCTTTCTTGTCTAATATCACATAGTTTGTGAAAAGACGTTAAATTAAAGTACTACTACTACTACTATACTACTACTACTACTACTACTACTACTACTACTACTACTACTACACACACAGAAACACCATCACCACTAACAAGAATGTTATAAGAGAAATATTTCTCTCTCCCCCCCCTCTCCTCTCTCTCTCTCTCTCTCTCTCTCTCTCTCTCTCTCTCTCTCTTGTGTGTGTGTGTGTGTGTGTGTGTGTGTGGTGTGTGTGTGTGTGTGTGTGTGTGTGTGTGTGTGAACGGAAAACGGTAGCTGGAGAGAGAGATTTCATTCTCATATTAAACTGTGGTGTAGAGAGTGCGGTTTCTTATATTACTAAAAAGATGCAACAAACACTACTATTTAATAAGACGTAGTAAAAAACCAGTCCGTCAACTTCCCAGAGATGGTCAAACTTCAGAGAGGTCACAGACAGACCCCAATATCTGTCCGTCTCCGAAAAAGATGGAGTGGCAAAGCGAGGCTACTGCAGGCGGTAATCTAAACACATTTGAAATGTTAGAGACAGCGTACCGCCAAAAAAAAAAACCGTTGACAAACCAATCACAAGACAAAACACGACGCGTTTCGACCTCTTAGCACTTCAGGCAAGATACAATACACTCAGGACAACGACAATGAACGAGCAATCACTAATCTTCATCCACTACAGCGCAAGATAGGCGTTCAATGAAAACGAGGCTGTCATGAAGGAGATGAAGATAAGGGATTTCTCCTTCATTTTTTTTTTCGGTGTCCTGAGTGTTTTTGTATCTTGCCTGAAGAAGACTAAGAGGTCGAAACGCGTCGTGTTGTGTCTTGTGATTCGTTTGTCTACGTTTTTTTTTTTTTTTTTTTTTTTTTTTTAGCGGTACGCTATCACTATTTAAAATGTTTCCAGAAAAAGAAGAATTGGAGCCATGAAGGGCTGTGCATCTAGGCGTTTTGAAAATACTTTTTTTTTTTCAGACAGAGTCTCTGCAGCTGACACAAGGAACAAAAGACACATCACCAAAGCAATCTGGTTTTAATTTGTATTCCCTCTTCATCTCCCCAACTATGAAACGTGTAATTTTCGACGGTTGCTCACACCCTAGCAGACGACGTTACTCATGGTGGAAAACAAATGGATGAGCATAATTAGCAAATATCTCCTGTTTGATCCGTAGCTCTTAAAGACAACATTGAATTTGTTTCTAGAGGAAGATGAAGTCGATTTCAAACAGGAAGAAAACTACACTGTTTAAAACTTCGAATTTGTCACTTCTCATCTCTGCGGCTTTACTACTAATAAGTATGTCGGAGTGTATGATTCCCCCGAGTTTTGTCAACTTCGCTGTGATTGGTAGCAAAAGCCGTGTATCCTTGTCACGGACCTACCATTTTCTCCAAAACTGTCGCTTGAAACATTGCAAATGTGGCTGCACACCACAAAATTAGTACGCCAAGGCCCTGCTGAAAGAGTCGTGTATTTTATAGACAGGCACAGATAGGTTATGATTTTCTAAAATTTTGTTCTAAAAGATGATTTACTTTCTTAACTTTTATACGCCCATCAAGGGACATGCCAGGTGGTTCCAAGCAGACAGATTAACATGAGAGGAATGGGTCTATATGGAAGGGTAATCCCCCATTACCTGATGCGAAGAAAGGATCCACAGGTGAGCGGCAGGCCTGACAATGTGACGTGAAGGAAGGGGTAGCTGATGTATTTCAGACTGTGAAAGCATTTATTCGACAGAATTTCCCCAAAAAAAAAAAAAAAAATAAAAAAAAAAAAACAAGCAAGGGAAAAACAAAGGGAAAGGATTGGTGTGGGGGATGTTCTTATCAATTTTATATCAATTTTTGGTTCACATTTTAAGCTTGGCCTTAAAACGCCTACATGGATTATTTTTAGTGAATTAGAGCAAAATCCTAATGTGGCGTGGTGGCCTGTTAAACATCCGCTCTATCTGCATTGATGGCCCCCTGACGTTCAGAACTGTCTCCCTTTTCCATTGTTGGTGTACTCTACCTCCCCTGCACCCTCCAGGTTTGAATTATGTGCCCACATGTTTCAAAGATGCTGAAAGCGGTGCTACAACCTAACTGTGCCTGGCCATAAAATACATGACTCTTAAAGCAGGGCCTAGACGTACTAATTTTGGGCGCAGCCACATTTGCAATGTTTTTAAGCGACAGTATGGGAGAAGTGGTAGGTCCGTGACAAAGCAGCAGACAGGGCGTAAGAATACACGGCTTTTGTACCAATCACAGCGAAGGGTTTACAAAACTCGGCGAATCATACACCCGACATATTATTAGTAGTAAAGCCCCCAGAGATGAGATAGTGTCAAAGTCAAAGTTTAGACTGTATCTTTTTTCTGTGTCTGAAATCTACTTCATCTTCGTTGAAACAAATTTTTAAAAGTTGTCTTTTAAGAGCTATGATCAACCCTCCTTCTCCTTCTCCCCCGACAAGACCACAGTCCTCTTCCCCCGATTTTTTAATTTCACTAAAGCATTTTACTTCAAGAAATTCATCTCTTCTGTCAATTTTTTCACTTACCTTTATAAAAGCTTGTCTGTCTGTCTGTCTGTCGGTCTGTCTGTCTGTCAGTATATCGTATTTATCCATTAACAGGTATGAGTTTCATATTGCACGGAACCTATGCATGTTTTGCCGTGCATTTCGGAGAGTTTGATTTTGAATTTTCCAAGTATGAGTGTCCACACGTGCAGTCTGGGATTTTGGATCAAATGTACATCAATGATGGGGGTCAACAGATAATGATGAGGATGATGATGACGATGAGTTTATGATGTGGTAATGATGATGGTGATGATGATGATTTATCATAAAGATGATGATGATGATGATAATGATGATTGATGATGATGATGATGATGATGTGATGAGTTTATGATTATGATGATGATGATGGAATGAACACACAGACTGTCGTCCAGACTATCACGCTTCTGCTGCATTTATTCACATTGCAGCAGCTCCCAAAAGCAGTTCGTTTAAATATGACTGTCATAGCATATGGCATGTAATCATAAATTCTGCATTGTCTCTTTAGCCTTTGAGGAGACAAAAGCTATTGAGGTGGGGGTGTGGTGGGGGTAGGGGGTGAAGGGCGGTGGAGGCAAAATTTTATTTGATCATGAAGTCACATCCTATGACGGGACACAAGATCAGGTGAAAGGGGAATAATTCTTTACGGTACAAAATTTTAAAGGGTGTTGCCCCCCTTGGACTACCCACTGTGAAATTTACTTTTCAATGGGGGTTTTGGGGCCCGGCGCGCTAAAAGAGAGAGAGAAAGAGAGAGGAGGGGAGAAAAGAGAGAAGAGGAGAAGAGAGAGAGAGAGAGAGGGAAGAGTGAGAGAGAAAAGAGAGAGGAGAAAAGAGAGAGAAAGTGTGTGGTGTGTGGGGGTTTGTGTGTGTGTGTGGGGTGTGTGGGTGTTTTGTATGTTGGGGGGTTTTTGGGGGGTGTGTGTGTGTGTGTGTGTTGTGTGTTGTGTGAGGAAAAAGGGAGAAGAGAGAGAGAGAGAGAGAGGAAGGAGGAGAGGAGAGAGAGAGAGAGAGAAATAGGGGAGGTTCAGGGGAAAATTCCCAAGAAAGCCCAAGGGTGTAAAAAGGGGTGGACGGTGAAGGGCCCCTCCCTCCTCCCCCCCTCCACAGGGGCCCCCGCCCCCGGGAAGACCCCCCCCCCCCGCGCGCGCGCGGCGCGCGCGCGCGCACGCACGCACGCAAACCAGGGCCACCCCCCACGAAACGCACGCACGCACGAAGCCACCCACCCACACAAAACCACACACACCCACACACACACACACACACACACACACACACACCAATGCACCCCCCGCGGGAACGAACATACATTGAGCGAAAAAAACCTTTCCTTTTTCCGTCCAGTCGCTGTCAGAAATTTTTTGGGCAGTTCCAAAATTTGCCTCCCCTTCCCCTCTCTCCCCCCCCCCTCTCTCCTCTCCCCCTCTCATTCCTCCTCCCCTCTTTTAATTTTTTATGTTATAATAATCTTTCTTGGCCCTCATCACCTTCGCGTTTATGTAAATCAATATCCAGACAAACATATCAGCTGTGCAAGATTAAGCATTTCTTAAACCTTCATGCCAGGAAATTGTTCCTACACGCACATGTTCTCTCTTCAATCAATTATTGTTCAACACTATTTGATTCTGCTAGTGCTAATCCCATGAAACCTCTTAAGAGTGTCTACAAAAGAGCACTTAAAGCAGTTCTATTAAAATCATCTAGTCTTAGTGAAGGGATTATACTAAAGCGGGGGCTCTTCCGTTACAAGAAATGTTTGCTGTCAACAAATGTCAGCTAATACAAAAAATTGCATCAGGTTTAGCCCCACAAACTCTTCAGTCCAAATTTAGCATAAACCCTAGGGATTCAACCAAATTCCAGGTTCCCCCCACCTGGAATAGATCTATTTAAATCAAGCTTATCTTACTCAGGTAGCGTGGTTTGGAATTCACTTCCACTACATTTCCGATGTACTCATATTACAGAATCCTTCAGGGAAAAACTAATCACACATTTCACAGCAGACCATTGCTATTAGGGACAAAATACATATACCAGGGCACACCCTCTGTTTTGCTGCATATTAAACTGATACGCCGTTTCCTTTCCACTGATGTTTTTAAAAAAACAGATAATGATAAATGAGAGATATGGTTACTATTGGTTATATTAATGATTGAAATCATTATGATGAATGACTATTGTGGTCGCTGGTTTTATTGGTGCATTGTCACGAATAGATTGATGTCTTAATACTTTTATTTCTTTGAGCACTGTAACTGCAAGGTGATAAATGTGTGTCCGGATTACTGTTGATCATATTGATGTATTGCTCTTTATTCAAATTTATAGTAATGTTTAGCATGTGATATTTTGGATAGAAAAATGGAATTATAATCTCTCTCTTCTCTCTCTCTCCCCTCTCTCTCTCTCCTCTCTCTCTCTCTCTCTCTCTCTCTCTCTCTCTCTCTTCGTTAACTACGGCTGCGTTTCGATGGATTGTCACTTAATTAATAATTATAAATTTGGGTAGTGTATGAATGGTAAAGAAGAAAACAACAAAGATGGGGAAGGTAAATAATAATGGCATCTCTCTCTGTCTCTCTCTCTCTCTGTCTCTCTCTCTCTCTCTCACACACACACACACACACACACACACACACACACACCACACACACACACACACCACACACACATATATACACGCACGCATCATGAAAAATAAATGTTATAATTATTGATGCTAGGAATTTATTGCTGCTTACTGATAATTGATTGTTCGTTCTCGTTTTGCCTTATAACCACATCATATAAATGTAAAAGAAAGAACAAATGTTGATATTATTTATGCATTGTAATTGTCTTAGTTTATTATTCTTAGCAGTTTGTTGTATGTTAATCTTTTACAAAAGGAATGTAATTTTTCTCTCTCTCTCTCTCTCTCTCTCTCTCTCTCTCTCTCTCTCCCCTCTCTCTCTCTCTCTCTCCCCCTTCGATAGGAGGATCGCTTATTCCATATATCTGTGTGTGCTAACTCTTTTCTTCTTTGTAATCAATTTCTTTATTCTTGTTTGTTGTTTAAATCGTTTCCTTTTCCTTTTAAAGTCATCTACGCCTGAATTGTTAATGCATAAACTTTTTAATGTTGTGAAGATATGTATGTTTGTTAAAAGTTTTGTAAGTTTTCGTCGCTAGTCATACTTAGTCCCTTAACGGGGCAAGGGCCGGATGAAAAAAAGCATGTGTCTGCTATCTGTTACCTTGGAAATAAAGATTATCATCATCATCATCATCTCTCACACAATCCTAACTGTGGCGTGTGGCCTGTACAGCTTCCGTTTGTCTGCATTGATGGCCCACTGTCGTTCAGAATTCTCTCCCTTTTCCATGTTGGGTATTCTACCTCCACTGCACCCTCCGGGTTTAAATTATGTGCCCGCCTGTTTCAAAGATGCTGAAAGTGGTGCTACAACCTAACTGTGCCTGTCTATAAAATACACGACTCTTACAGCAGGGCCTTGGCGTACTAATTTGTGGTGTGCAGCCACATTTGCAATGTTTCAAGCGACGGTATGGGAGAAGTGGTAGGTCTGTGACAAAGCAGCAGACAGGGCGTAAGGATACACGGCTTTTTGCTACCATCACAGCGAAGTTTACAAAACTCGACGAGTCATACACTCCGACATACGTATTAGTAGTAAAGCCGCATAGATGAGAAGTGTCAAAGTCAAAGTTTAGACTGTATCTTTTTCTGTGTCTGAAATCTACTTCATCTTCGTCTAGAAACAAATTAAATGTTGTGTTTTAAGAGCTACTGATCAACCCTCCTTCCCTCTTCCTCCACGACAAGACGCAGTCCCCCTTCCCCGATTTTATTTTAAATACATTAAAAGCATTTACTTCAAGAAAATACATCTCTTCTGTCATTTTTTTCAGCTATCTTTATAAAAGCTTGTCTGTCTGTCTGTCTGTCAGTATATTGTATCTATCCATCAACAGGTATGAGTACATGTTGCACGGAACCTATCATGCTATGCCGTGCATTTCTTGAGAATGTTGACTTTTGAATTACTCATGTTGAGTGTCCACACGTGCAGTCTGGGACTTTGGATCAAATGCTACATCAATGATGGGAGTCAACAGATAATGATGACGATGATGAAGATGATGATGATAATAATGATAATGATGTTGATGATGATGATGATGATGATGATGATGATGATAATGATGATGATGATGATGAAGATGAAAGTGATAAGGATGATGATGATGATAATAATGATAATGATGTTGATGATGATGATGATTTATGATGATAATGATGGATGATGATGATGATGATGATGATGATGATAATGATAATGTCACACTGTCACTTTTGCCCGCACGCATTCATGACAGCATTTTTCTCCATACGCACACGCAATCTTTCCAATCAACCAAAAGGCGCACTAGCGAATGTTTTTTCTTCTCCCCCTCTCCTTCGGGAAAACACTTTACTAAATCACATCAAACACGTTTATAAACAAATTTTATCATGTAGCACTCTTTCCACTGAGAGGCAAACTAACTCACTCAAGACTTCATAAAGTCACGGCTCCACACAACATTGGCCCACAAACTCCAGACCAGGAAAATAAATGATTCTCTCACTCCTTGATGCTATGCCTGCATCCGAATTACGACTCGCCTCATCCTTTCAGGATCCCCTGTCTCTCTCAGAACATCATCTCGCCCCCTCGATTTCTCCCGTCCTGGAGATATGACTTCCGACTCCTCTCCCTCGACTCTCTTGTCACTGGAGAGATGAGTTCGAGATCTTCCCCTCCTG
>CM031627.1:29466487-29478536 GCA_018398815.1 Conus ventricosus | reverse complement strand
CCGGGGTTTCAGGGCAAGGGTGAAGGTGGGTTATAGAGGTTGAGAGCGGGGACGGTGAAACGAAGAACGAGCAACCCCTTTTCTTTTCATAGTCGGCGAAAAATGTGTCTGAAGCGTCTCTCTCTCTCTCTCTCTCTCTCTCTCCTCTCTCTCTCTCTCTCTCTGTTCTCGGAATCCATATTGCGCCGGATATGAGAAGATAAGTGGTTGCTCGTTCTTCGTTTCAACTGTCCTAAATGCGGTTTGTTTTGCCTGAAGGAGACCCAAGAGGTCCAAATGCTTTGCTTTTTTTTTTTGCCCTGTAATATGTTTTTCTGTATTGTCTTGCCGGAACTAATACCCTTTGTAAAAACGAAAACAAAAACAAACAAAATCCGGTATTTAAGGGAGACAAATCTTGAAAACATCACTTTTCAATATTGGGTTACTTCCCTTTCTTGAGGGGGGGGTGGAGGCGGTGTCGGAAAGGACGGAGGGGAGACGGCAAGGGATAAGCACAGTAAAACATACAATGATTTGCTCACATCAACACACAAACAACGAATCGCACGAAAAGAAACACTCAAAATTGCCATGTGCACAAATAGCTTAATACACGAAAATGTTGCTCTGTAGTGTGACGAACGCTTATCGATGTTTAATTCACGCGCACACCTATACTACTCTTCAATGATAAACTCTCGCAGCAACACACACACACACACACGCGCGCGCGCGCGCGCGCGCACACACACACACGAGCGTCGTTACGGGACCTGTCTAATGCTGCACAAGAGACCACCAGAACAACAACATATCAAGGTAGGCGGGCGACAGGTTGGCAGTTTTGTGTGTGTGTGTGTGTGTGTGTGTGTGTGTGTGTGTGTGTGAGCGTGATTGGATCTCGCAATATCTCGAATCCACGTGAGCCAGCAACGAACCAGGTTTCTTCAAGTTGGGGGAGGGGAAGAGGGAGAAAGGAAAGTTTAAAAAAATAAAGCCATTGATTCCGGCAGAAACGTATCGTCCTTTGCCTATTTTATACCAGTTACATAACATCTTTGTATTTATTAGAAATCGTTATTAACATCTTTTATCGTGAACGTGTTGTTTATTTTACCTGTGTAGTATGGGTTTTACCTTCTTTTTTTTTCCTTTTCACTTGCTTGTTTGTTTGTTTGTTTTGTTTTGGTTTCTGCTTGTTTGTTGGGAATTTTTTTTCATTACCAAGTTTCGGGAATTCTTTAACTTTTTTTTCTGGGGGATATCGGGGAGGCGGCGGGTAGATGTTCCTCACATATGATAAATAAAAGTACATTTATATTTCACGAAGGGAGTGGGGGAAAAAAGAAACATAAAACAGAAATAAGATAGATAATAGATAGATAGACAGATCGACAGATAGAGATAGATAGATAGATACATACATAGATACATAGATAGATAGAAACGTTTCAATATCGGTTATTTCCTTTGTCCGTTTTCTTTGTTTTGTTTTGTTTTGTTTTTTGGCTATAAACAGGAATGAGGACGGTGAACACACAAAACACACACACACACACACACACACACACACACACACACACACACACACACACACACATACGCGCGCGCGCGCGCACGCACACACATACACACGTATGCACGCACGCACGCACGCACGCACGCACGCACGCATGCCACACACACACATCACACACACACACACACACAAAACACACACACCACACCACACACGTACGTACACATTCGTGGACACGTATATTCCCACAAAAAACTCAAAAAACTCACTGACTTGGCCTGAATTTCTGTGACAAATAAGGAAAGCGGCCGACATGCATACATAAGTGAAAAATAAATGAGTGATATTTCTAAATGTTGACGAATGCGTGTGTGTGTGTGTGTGTGTGTGTGGGGTGTGTGTGTGTGTGTGTGTGTGTGTGTGTGTGTGTGTGTGTTTTGTTTCCGTTTCTGCGTGGATGCTTGTTTGCCTGTGGTGTGTGTGTGTGTGTGTGTGTGTGTGTGGGGTGTGGTGTGTGTTGTGTGTGTTGTGTGTGTGTGGGGTGTGTGGTGTGTGTGTGCGTTCTGCGTGGGTGCTTGTGTTGCATGTGGTGTGTGTGTGTGTGTGTGTGTGTGTGTGTGTGTGTGTGTGTGTGTGTGTGTGTGTGTGTGTGAGTGTGTGTGTGAGTGTGTGTGTTTTCGTTCCTGCGTGGGTGCTTGTTGCATGTGGTGTGTGTGTGTGTGTATGTGTGTGTGTGTGTGTGTGTGTGTGTGTGTGTGTGTGTGTGTGTGTGTGTGTGTGTGTGTGTGTGTGTTTGCGGGCATGCGCTGTGGAGGAGGGGAGTAGGGGAGGGTCCCTTCACCGTCCACCTTTTCACACTTCTTGGTCTTTCTGCACTTCTCTCTCTGTCTCTCTCTCTCTCTGTCTCTCTCTCTCTCTCTCTCTCTCTGTCTCTGTCTCTCTCTCTCTCTCTCTCCTCTCTCTCTCTCTCTCTCTCTCTCCCCTCTCTCTCCTCTCTCTCTCTCTCTCAGTGCGCGCGCCCAAACCCACATTTACAAGCAAATTTCACGGTGATAGTACACGGGAGGCAACACCTTCAAAACTGTGTAGAAGTATGAATTATTCCCCTTAGACCTTTTCTCTGTTTTCCCCGTTATAGAATAGGACTTCATGATCAAGATGATATTTGCCTCCACCCGACCCGCACCACACCCCCACCCGAAATGGCTCTTGTCTCCTCAATAGGCTAAAGAGATAGTGCAGAAATGTATGATTACATGAATATGCTATGATCAGTCATATTTAAACTGACTGCTGTTAGAACTGCTACAATGTGAATGAACGCAGCAGAAGGGTGATATTCTGTGACGACAGTCTGACTTTATTATCATCTTCATCATCATCATCTTCTTCATCATCATCATCATCATAATCATCATTATTATAATCATCATCATCATTATAATCATCATTATCATCATCATTATCATCATTCATCGTTATCATCATCATCATCTTTATTCATCATCATCATCTTACTCATCATCATCTTTATCATCATCATTATCATCATCATCATCATCATCATCATCATCATCATTATCATCATTATCATCATCATCGTCATCATCATCAACATCATTATCATTATCATCATCATCATCATCATCATCACTTTCATCTTCATCATCATCATCATCATTATCATCATCATCATCATCATCAACATCATTATCATTATTATCATCATCATAATCATCATCGTCATCATCATCCTCATCATTATCTGTTGACTCCCATCATTGATGTAGCATTTGATCCAAAGTCCCAGACTGCACGCTTGAGTAATTCAAAAGTCAGCATTCTCAAGAAATGCACGGCATAGCATGCATAGGTTCCGTGCAATATGTACTCATACCTGTTGATGGATAGATACGATATACTGACAGACAGACAGACAGACAAGCTTTTATAAAGATAGCTGAAAAAAATTGACAGAAGAGATGTATTTTCTTGAAGTAAAATGCTTTTAATGTATTTAAAATAAAATCGGGGGAAGAGGGACTGCGGGTTGTCGAGGGAGGAAGAGGGAGGAGGGTTGATCAGTAGCTCTTAAAACACAACATTTAATTTGTTTCTAGACGAAGATGAAGTAGATTTCAGACACAGAAAAAAGATACAGTCTAAAAATTTGACTTTGACACTTATCTCTGCGGCTTTACTACTAATACGTATGTCGGAGTGTATGACTCGTCGAGTTTTGTAAACTTCGCTGTGATTGGTAGCAAAAGCCGTGTATCCTTACGCCCTGTCTGCTGCTTTGTCACGGACCTACCACTTCTCCCATACTGTCGCTTGAAACATTGCAAATGTGGCTGCGCACCAGAAATTAGTACGTCTAGGCCCTGCTTTAAGAGTCGTGTATTTTATAGACAGGCACAGTTAGGTTGTAGCACCACTTTCAGCATCTTTGAAACAGGTGGGCACATAATTCAAACCTGGAGGGTGCAGTGCAGGTAGAGTACCCAACATGGAACAGGGAGACAGTTCTGAACGTCAGTGGGCCATCAATGCAGATAGAGCGGATGTTTTACAGGCCACACGCCACAGTTAGGATTTTGCTCTAATTCACTATAATATAATCCATGTAGGCGTTTTAAGGCCAAGCTTAAATGTGAACCAAAAATTGATATAAAATTGATAAGAACATCCCACCACCAATCCTTTCCCTTTGCTTTTTTTTTTTGCTGTTGTTTTCTTTTTTTAGGGAATTCTGTCGAATAAATGCATTCACAGTCTAGAAATACATCATTACCCCTTCCTTGACGTCACAAGTCAGGCCTGCTCGCTCACCTGTGATCCTTTCTTCGCACCAGGTAATCCCCCCCCCCCCCCCCCCCCCCCCCCCCCCCCCCCCCCCCCCCACCCCTTCATATAGACCCATTCCTCTCTTGTTAATCTGTCTGCTTGGAACCACCTGGCATGTCCCTTGATGGGCGTATGAAAGTTAAGAAAGTAAATCATCTTTCAGAACAAATTTTAGAAAATCATAACCTATCTGTGCCTGTCTATAAAATACACGACTCTTACAGCAGGGCCTGGCGTACTAATTTGTGGTGTGCAGCCACATCTGCAATGTTTCAAGCGACAGTATGGGAGAAGTGGTAGGTCCGTGACAAGGATACACGGCTTTTGCTACCAATCGCAGCGAAGTTGACAAAACTCGGCGAATCATACACTCCGACATACTTATTAGTAGTAAAGCCGCAGAGATGAGAAGTGACAAAGTCGAAGTTTAAACAGTGTAGTTTTCTTCCCTGTTTGAAATCGACTTCATCTTCCTCTAGAAACAAATTCTTTTTTTTTTTTTTTTTTTTTTTTTTTTTTTTTTTTTTTTTTTTTTCACAGTTAATCACATTTTATTCCATTGTAAAAGTCTCCGATGTTTTCTACCTGATTCAGTCCCAGCAAAGAATGTTTCGGAGAAAACACAGATGATTTATTATATGACACAAGGTTTTACTACAAATTGCTGAATCCCTAATTCACACCCCTATCAGGTCATTCCTGTAGTTTGTTTTGGGTTTTTTCTTCCAATGTGGATTAGTGGTGAGGGACACATCCACCCACCCACGTTTCTGTATTTTGCATTTCATTTGTTACACGTATCTTTTAACATTTCTTTTTTTTTTTTTTTTTTTTTTTTTTTTTTTTTTTTTTTTTTTTATTTATTAATTCGTTTTAATCAATGTACACAAAAAAATAACAACATTGGTACATAAAGAGTAATAATTTTTTACCAAACATACACAAAGAAAAAAAGGGCTATAAAAAACAACAACAACAACAACAACAAACAAACAAAAACAATCCACGTACACGTACATCTATGTGACAAACAGCTATCGATCAACATATAGATGTAAACAGCAACATCAGCAAGAATAAAGACATTTGTATACATGTATGTTCATAATGTAATGCACTCTAAACATTGTAATCACTGATGAATCCAACCCAAAGTATTTATTTTATCAATGCAACATTTACAGGAGAAAAAATCACTTTACGTAATTATAATTTTCATATTTCTTTCATCTTTTTCCTTCTTTTTTTCCCTTTTTTTCATGCCGTTTTCTATAAGTGGTAAATATGGTAACCATCTTGTTTTAAAAACATGTCCATTCCAATTTATATCTGCATTGTATTTTTCTATTTTATAACGTGAAAGTAGGTACCTTTGGAAGGAGGCTATTATTAGGAAGACAATGGTCAAATTTGCATTTATAGATATACTGTTTTCCTAAAAGAATTATTAAATCTAAAACCGAGTCTGTAGATATGATTTCATCATGTCCAAAAAGTATAACTTTCTCACAAAATGTAAAGTTCGTACCTGGAAAGCATTTTGATTTTAGCAATCTCTCCAAATTTTTCCAAAGCTGTTTTGAGTAATCACACTCCCAGAAAATATGCTGTATGTTGTCCTTAGTTTCTCTACAGAAATCACAATTGTTATTCCCCACAATCCCCATTTCCTTTAAAACTACGTTAGTTCCAAGAATCTGTGTACGATTACGAAGCTGCAGCCATTTTAAGTTTTATTTCTTGTATTTTATGAATTTGGTTTGAAAACCTTTTCCCAAGAAATTTCTGTTCCAGTTTTTCAGTCCATTTCTGGCACGAATTAGGAAGTTTGCTGTCAAGTGTGAAAAGGTCATAGTACAGTCTTGATCCCTTGGGTATAGAGTATATTATTTTTAGAGCTCTTGGTTTTTCTGTTATATTTTGATTAATTGATATATTACGACCAGTTTGGTGTATATATTTCCTAATAGAGCTTACACAGCCGTAGTAAGCAAGAAGCATACACCCATATCATATTTTCTATATAAATTCATTTAGACTTAGAAAACTTCCGTCGTTTTTCAAAAAATGTGAAACACAGTAAACTCCTTTCCAAGTCCAATTATATTTGATTACATTATTACCAATTTTAAATTTATCATTATGAAAGACTGGCTCGGACAGTACATCCGATTGTGTTTTTGCTTTCAGGTGTCTGCAAAAATCTCTATATGCCATGAATGTATGGTTCCAGAATACATTATTATATTTATTCAAAGGATAACAAGGACCATATTTTTCTATTTCTTCGAAAAAGGGATACATTACACAAGCAATATTTTCCACTTGTGTTTTGTTGTTTTAAATCTTCTCAGCCAGGTAAGTTTTAGAGCATTGATATGCTTTCTAATATCGGGTATGCCTAAACCTCCTCCTTTATGTTTTTTATTGCAATTTTTTCTACTTATTTTATCCCGTTTACCATTCCAAATAAACCTAAAACACATTCTCTGGCAATCATTTATGAAGTCATCTGGTGGATTTGGAAGTAAAATCCATAGATGAATCAATTTAGACAAAATCAACGATTTTAACACAGCAACTCGTCCAAGAGGAGTAATATTCTTTTCATCCATATTTTAAACAAGGCTGTTATTTCTGATAATTTTTCAGCATAATTTATCTTTTCACAGTGTTTTACGTCATTTGTGAACCATATTCCCAACATTTTAAATTTATTAGGGTTCCATTGTATATTTAAATGTTGCATATATTTTATTTTTGAGCCTTTCTTACAACCTAGCCATATTGCTTGTGTTTTATCTGCATTTAGGAAAAGTCCTGAAAACTTTCCAAATCTCTCTATTAATTGGACAGATCTTTCAAAAGATATTCGATCTCCGTTATTCATTAATTGTGTATCATCGGCAAATTGTGATATTTTAAGTTCTTTGTTGTTTATTTTAACACCTTTTATATCTTTATCTTCTCTTATCATGATTGCTAAGATTTCTACACATAGTATGAATAGATAAGGCGAAAGTGGATCTCCCTGTCTACAACCTCTTTCAATGTGAAACCAATCCGAAGTTTGACCGTTAACTATAACAGTTGATTTTATGTTTTTATAAAATGTTTGTATCCAACTACATATACTATTTTCAAAACCATATTCTCTCAAAATTTTTAAACAAAAATTCCCAGTCCAGAGAATCAAAAGCTTTCTCAAAATCGAAACAGAGTAAAAGTCCGGGTAATTGTCTCACTTCCAGATAGTTTATTAGGTCATAAATAAGCCGTATGTTATCCCCAAGATATCTATTTGCAATGAAACTGTCTGATCTTCACTTATTAGGCTCGGAAGAACCTTTTTTATTCTATTTGCGATGCATGCGGACCCAAGTTTATACAGAACATTTAAAATTGAAATAGGTCTCCAGTTTTTATATTCTCTCTCGATTTGTCCGGTTTAGGTATGCAGGTGATTATTCCTTCTTTTTGAGTGGTTGACAGTTCCCATCCTTCACTGACTGATTTAGAGCACGAACTACAAAAGGACCAAGTTTTTTCCAGAAAAATTTATAAAATTCAGCTCCAAAACCGTCTGAACCAGGACTTTTACCATTTTTCATGTTTTTCAAAGCAAAGCCGGCTTCTTCTAAACTTATTTCTCCATTTAAGGAATCTTGTTCTTCTCTAGATAGTTTTGGACACTCTTGAATTAAGTCTTTTACGACACATGTATCTAGGTTTCTTTTGGAATACAGTCGTTTATAAAATAAATGAACTTCTTTCTTTATTTTACTTGGCTCATCTATAAGTGTTTCCATTGCTGTCCACAATTTTGTCATACTTTTATTAACATAGTGCCTCTTTTCTAAATTACAAAAGTAGTTTGATATTTTTTCCCTTCAGCAATCCATTTAGCTCTTGATCTTAATATAACTCCCTGTATTTTCTTCTCTCTGAGTGTAACTAGTTGTTGTTGTTTTTCTTTTAATAATTTAAATTCATCTTCTGTTTTATTTTCTTTTTCTAATACAGCGATTTCTTTTAATAAATCATCTTCTTTTTTTAAAGCCTTTTTTTTCCTCATAGTAGCATAGGCAATAGTTTTCGATCTTATTTCATGAGCAAAAAGTCAATAAAAACTTTATCTGATACAGTAAGTTCAACATCTTTAAGTGGGATTTGAGAGAGTGTTTCTACGTCATACTGTTTTTTCGAATATTCACAAATGATTTCATCGATTGAATTATGTACTTCGTCTACATATTGTTTGTCTTTTAACAATTCACAATTAAATTTCCAGAATGTGTTATGTTTAATAGCTTTCCCAAATTTCAATTTCAGAACAACCATTGAATGATCTGTTCGATATCCAGGTGTAATATCTGCATCTTCAAAATTCAACATAAGGTCTTCTGAGATAAGAAAAAAATCTAACCTACTCTGCTTTAAAGGTGATGATCTGTGCCATGTATAGCGTTTTACTTGTGGATTATTATCTCGCCAAACGTCTGACAGAGCGAAATCAGCCATCATGTTTTCAACACATTTTTTTGCCTTTGGATTGTTTATATTTCTATAATTATCATAATCTAAGTAGGGATCGAGGACAAGATTCCAGTCACCAACTAAAGCAAGTGTATGATTTTCATATTTCTGTATTTTGCCCTTTAAGTTTTCGTAAAATTCAGGATTATCTTTATTAGGACCGTAAATATTTACCAGCAGAATCTTCTTCTCGAAGGTTGTCATGGACATTAATGATATAGTTTCCATTTGAATCCCTTTCTATTTCGTTAATTTTAAATTCGAAATTATTATTAAATAATTATTGCAACTCCCCTTGCATTTGACTTAAAGGAGGAGAAGAAACATCTATATCCCATTCAGACGTTACATATCTTTCAAGTTTTTCATTGAAGTGAGTATCCTGAAGGCAGTAGATACAGTGTGACTTTTTTCTAAGAAAATGAAATACGTCTTTTCTTCTGAAGGTCTCCTAGTCCCTGGCAATTCAGGACGAAATCGTTATTGATGCCATATTAAGTCGTAAGGCATTTTGCATAAATAAGTTACTCGTACATCACTTCTCATACAAATTGAAAAACAATGTGGTATTTCACATAAAAGTAATAAGTTAGTCCATAATTTTTGTCTGTGAGAAATCATTTCACCTTGGTAGTAACAACAACAATTATAGCAACAGAAATGCATAGCTGTTGATAAAAGGTAAATGAAACTGAGGTGGGCTGGATTAAAAAGGAAACCAATTCTTTGCAATACACTGCGTTCGATACATGAAGAAACCATACGCACAAAAGGCATACAGTGTACGAAAAACAACAACAACAACAACCTAATAACCAAACATAGAATGGAGGGAAAAACATTATTCTTTATAATGACAACCGCACTGGAGAGCACGGGGCTTTGATTACCTGTTAATTAATACACAAATCCAAACATAATACCATATTGGAAATAGGGCTATTATTACAGACAGGGAGGCAGATGAACAGAAGAAGGGAGGGAGAAGAAAAAAAAAAAAAATCCTATTACCTGCACGCATGTATTTATCTCTGTATTTGTGTGTGTGCGCGCACACGAACATGCGCGCGCACACACACATGTACGTTTTTCACCGATAAACCAAACATTTTTCAAGTGTGATGGATATGAACCACCTTGCAATTTCAATAACAATAACAATAGCAATGACAAGAAGACAAAGACCACCACCCTGAGATGAACAAGAACAAGAAATAACAAAAATGGCAACAATTGCCAATGGTTGCCACCACCGACATGATCTGCGTCGTCCCCATCGTCATGCACACAAGTGACCTTCTGTATTCCATTTGAGAATATGCAGTTACAGAGCACCTGCATGGGGTAAACTACAACACACACACACACACACACACACACACACACACCACACACACACACACACACACACACAGCAACAGCTAATGGCGTAAGTCAAGTGGTAAAATGAGTTCATCAAAAAAAGAAGAGAGAGAGGAGAAGGAAGTAAGAGAAGAGGGAGGGGAGAGAGAGGGAGGAAACAAATGGAGTAGGCGGCAGAGAGAGGAGGGAGAGAGGGAGACTGAGAGAGAGAGGGAGTGTGGGCAGGGGGGGAGAAAAGAGTAAAGAGGGGGGGGGGGGTGAAAAGAGTAAAGACAGACAGAAAGAAGGACAGAAAAAGAAACATGTAAGCTTCATTAACTATGATATCCATCCGTAGTCAAGTGAAAAAAATGCCATGAACTAATGCATGAATACATAAATCAAGAATCAAACAAACACATGATTGAAATAAGTCACATCATTTGTTGATACATTCACAAATGTTATCATTTATCTTTAAAAAAATGTCCAAGAGAAGGCTAATTTTTAATCAGTTAGTAATGTCACTGTAAATAATAAACAGCATGTGCGCTGTGTGTGTCGTGCGCGCGCGCGCGTGCGCGCTATGTGCGTGCGCGAGCGCGCGAGCGTGTGTGTGTGTGCGCGCGCGCGCGCGCGCACGCGCACGTGTGTCTGTACGCGCGCACATGCTTTTACTCATAAACCAAAAACGAAGTACTAATGCAAAACTCACATTTTCCAAGTAAGATGGATGGACCTCAGTAAGAGTGACAATAGCAATGACAAGAACGAAACCCCCACCCTGAGAATCGTAACAACAATAATAACTACAATAACCAATAGTTGCCACCACTGGATATTGTCTGCATAATCCCATCGTATCTGTATGTGTACGCGTAATAGCATAAGTGTAGCATGATTTCATCAAAATGGAAAAAAGAAAGAGGAGGTGGACATAAGAGGAGAGGGAGGGGGGAGAGGGAGGAAACCAGATCAGTGTAGACAGCAGAGAGAGGAGGGAAGGAGATAAAGAAACTGAACAGGAAACAAATTCAATGTTGTCTTTAAGAGCTACGGATCAAAACAGGAGATATTTGCTAATTTGCTCATCCATTTGTTTTCCACCATGAGTAACGTCGTCTGCTAGGGTGTGAGCAACCGTCGAAAATTACACGTTTTCATAGTTGGGGAGATGAAGAGGGAATACAAATTTAAAACCAGATTGCTTGGTGATGTGTCTTTTGTTCCTTGTGTCAGCTGCAGAGACTCTGTCTGAAAAAAAAAAAAAAGTTTTTTCAAAACGCCTAGATGCACGGCCCTTCATGGCTCCAACTCTTTTTTTTTCTGGAAACATTTAAATAGTGATAGCGTACCGCTAAGAAAAAAAAACGTAGACAAACGAATCACAAGACACAACACGACGCGTTTCGACCTCTTAGGTCTTCTTCAGGCAAGATACAAAACACTCCAGGACACCGGGGAAAAAAAAATGAAGGAGCAGTCCCTTATCTTCATCTCCTTTTGACAGCCTCGTTTTCATTGAACGCCTATCTTGTGCTGAAGTGGATGAAGATTAGTGATTGCTCGTTCATTGTCGTTGTCCTGAGTGTATTGTATCTTGCCTGAAGTGCTAAGAGGTCGAAACGCGTCATGTTTTTTCTTGTGATTGGTTGTCTACGTTTTTTCGGCGGTACGCTGTCTCTACATTTAAATGTGTTTAGATTACGCCTGCAGTAGCCTCGCTTTGCTACTCCATCTTTTTCGGTCCACATTTCCACACTTCTTGGTCTTTCTGCACTTCTCTCTCTGTGTCTCTATCTCTCTCTCTCTCTCTACTCTCTT
>CM031627.1:29453734-29461234 GCA_018398815.1 Conus ventricosus | reverse complement strand
AAATAGCTCAGTTGGTAGAGCGCCGGACTCGTGATCCTGGGGTTGTGGGTTCGAATTTCGGTACAGGGGGATTTTCCCTCGGAGTTAACATTGGTTCTGACTCCATTCCCCATACAGTCCTTCGAAGGAGACTATAAACCGACGTTCCGTGTGTGAACGCACGCACAACATCTTGCACACACGTCAAATCCCATCACCAACTTTCGGAAGAGAAGGCCAGTTTGGCCGTTGGTATGGATGACACGTCACACATAGCATGCACCTTCCCCAAAGATAGAGTATGGCTGCCTTAATAGCGGGATAAAAAACGGTCATACACACAAAACTCCACTGCCTGTCTATACAGGCAGTGTCAGCAGGAGTATCAGCCTGCGTACGCAGAAAGAAAGAAAGAAAGAAAAGATAAACAGCGGTGTAAACATGTAGAAAATGTGATAGATAAAGCGAGACAAAAGGGAACCAGATATGCTGACAAACACATAGTCCAAGAGAGGGATGGATGGATGGATGGGTGTGTAAATGTAAAAAAAGATGATAAATGACTTGAGAAACATACACACCAACCGATGGATACTTTGAAGTTCAATTAGACATACCGATACATAGATGGATAGATAAATGAACCTTATAAAAAACAAACAGAGACCGTTACAGAAATATAGACAGACAGACAAACAAAGGGACAAACAGGCGGATAGGTAGGTAGATAGCTAGCTAGATAGCTAGAGAGGTAGACAGACAGACGTCTGGCTAAATAATCAAATAAATGAATAAATAGATGGATGCGCAGCTATGTAAATGGATAAGCAGATTGACAGTATGTAGATAGAACTCATGGATAGATAAATAGATAGATAGATGGATGTCTTTGTTGTGAAAATGTCTTCAAAACTTCCTAAATATCCAACTATCGTAAAAGGGAGAGAAAGGGGAAGGTAGTGGGAGGACTGGTGAGTCGGTCGGGGTCGGGGTCGGGGTCGGGGATGGGGATAGGGATGGGGTGTCGGTGGGTGTTGCATCATGCTCTGAAGCCATGCCATTTAAAGAGAGTGACGTTAAATGCTGAGGCATGGATACGGAATCTGATAAGAGGACAGGAAGAAAGGTAAAGGGGGATAACGACAACGTATGCTGACTATTCAAACAGCCAACCAACAGCTCGACCAAGCAAACGAAGAAGCCAGTCAACAAGTGAGTCCGAGCATTTGAGGAAGGATCGTTTCATGCTGTGAAGACTGGGGACGTGAAGAAAGACAAACAGAAAGCTAATTCGAACAAGGGGTGAACATTTCATTACGTGTTGGAAGGGGATGGCATTTCGTTGGGAGGGGACAGGTAGAAAGCTACTTTCAAAAGGGGATGAAGACACAGTGGGAATGGGTGGGCGGGTCACATTGCAATCTGAAAACTTAGCACTTGTAGTCGGAGGGAGCGAAAGCTAATTTAAACAAGGGTTACATCAAATCACGAGCCTTGAATGAGTGAACCTGTAGAATGTGAATTCGAACCAAGGATTCACACACCATTTATGGGAGAAGATAGGAACGAGCGGGGAGAAGGGGGAACGGATGGGGGTGGTAAAGTGGGATGGCAATGGGGGATGTCGAAATACGTTCTTGAGCTATAACACCTGAGGCAGCACACAAGCAGAGAGCTAATTTTTGACAAGGAATGAGCATACAATCTGGGGGAAAGAAGTGGTCCGCATAAGGTGAGGGAGGGAGGCAGTATGCAGGAAGAGGTGGGAGTGTTGAAGAGGGGGACCTGAAAGCTTGGCTTGAAGCTGTCGACAAATGTCAGTCCATGGAACCGTTGACCAGAATGTCAACTTCTGAAAATAGTTGTCCATTGCACAAGAGACAGACTGTAGGATGGGGAATGCTCTTTGAGACTTGTAAAGCCGGCAACCTTGCGAAAGCTTCTTTAAGAAGGGATGGACACGCAGTAGGTAATTGATGAGGGAGTCACACTACATTCTGAAAACACAACACATGAAGCAGGAGGCCAGCAGAGAAAGTAATTCAAACAAGGGATGAACACATAATTAGGGATAGTTTGCCAGAATGGCAGTCACCAAATCTGAAATCGCGAGACGTGAATTAGTAGACCTGGCAGAATACTGATTTCAACAGGGATTTACACAGCATTCGTGGGAGAAGACGGGAACACTGGGTGAGAGGGATAGGGATAAGGGGAAGGAGCGGAGAGCAGGAATGGATAGGTTGAGATAGATTAGGGTGGGGGGGGGGGGGGGGGGGGGGTGTAATAGGAGATATCTCTTTACGTTTTTACGTTATGAGACTTGAAGTAGTAAACAAGCAGAAAACTGATTTTAACAAAGAATTGAGCATGCAATCCGGGGGAGGGGGAGGAAGTGGTTTTGTACATGGGGAGGGAGGAACAGGGGTGGGGTGGGGGTGGGTGAGGGTGGAATTTGGGAGCTGTAGACGACAATGATCAGTCCACAGAGCCGTTGGGCAGAATGACGACGATGAAGACAGGAGACATATTGGAAGAAGATTATGTGGGCAACAGCAGGCAGGGGCAAATCGAGGGAGAGACCGGAGAAGGAGGAAGACGCAGACAGAGGTGTCATCATGTCCACCAAACACCTCCCGGCCGCCGATGGTAAATCAAGCGAGTGACGAGGAGCTGAAGATTTATCGCCCTTTTCCGTTCTGGAATGCCCCAGTGATCGCCCTTCCTTCACTCTCCCGAGGGCGCCACTTGTCAGTTGCTGAATGCAAGACGTCTTCTTATCCAAATAATAATCTTTGAGACATCCTAACATATCAGACGTCTACTTACCTCTGATATCAACCCCAGGGCCTTGTCAGCTCCCACACAATATTTTTAATGTCAACAACTTATCTTTTTGCAGACCAAAAAGAAATATTATGTAGGAGGAAGTTTCTGCGGATAAATACGCAGGTAAACACAAGAGTAACTGGACTTTGTCCTTCAAGTAAGTATGCTAAAACTGGATGGTATCTGAAGTTTTACCCCGTGCAGATATTGCGCCTGTGTGTGAGTGTGTGTGTGTGTGTGTTTGCAACATCTATCTATTTATGTATCAATCAGTCTATCAATCCATCTATTTTTCTTTCTATCTATCTATCTCTCCGTGTGTGTGTGTGTGTGTGTGTGTGTATGGTGTGTGTGTGTGTGTGTGTGTGTGCGTGCGTGCGTGCGTGCGTGCGTGCGTGCGTGCGTGTGTGTGTGTGTGTGTGTGTGTGTGTGTGTGTGTGTGTGTATGTGTGTGTGTGTGTGTAGTGTGTGTGTATGTGTGTGTGTGTGTGTGTGTGTAGTGTGTGTAGTGTGTGTGTGTGTGTGTGTAGTGTGTGTGTGTGTGTGTGTGTGTGTGTGTGTGTGTGTGTGTGTGTGTGTGTGAGTGTGTCTGTGCGTGTTTGTGTGTTTTGTGCTAATGAAAGTTACTCAGCTTCATTGCCTCAGTAACAGTGGGTAGAAAATACACTACAGAGACCAGTCAATACCCCCACATGCCATACATACAGAGACCAGTCAATACCCCCACATGCCATACACACAGAGACCAGTCAATGCCCCATATGCCATACACACAGAGACCAGTCAATACCCCCATGTGCCATACACACATACATTACAGAGACCAGTCAATACCACCACATGCCATACACACAGAGACCAGTCAATACCCCCATATGCCATACACACATACATTACAGAGACCAGTCAATACCACCACATGCCATACATACAGTGACCAGACAATACCCCCATATGCCATACACACATACATTACAGAGACCAGTCAATACCACCACATGCCATGCATACAGAGACCAGACAATACCCCCATATGCCATACACACATACATTACAGAGACCAGTCAATACCACCACATGCCATACATACAGTGACCAGACAATACCCCCATATGCCATACACACATACATTACAGAGACCAGTCAATACCACCACATGCCATGCATACAGAGACCAGTCAATACCCCCATATGCCATACACACATACATTACAGAGACCAGTCAATACCACCACATGCCATACATACATACATTACAGAGACCAGTCAATACCCCCATATGCCATACACACATTACTTTACAGAGACCAGTCAATACCCCCATATGCCATACATACATACATTACAGAGACCAGTCAATACCCCACATGCCATACATACATACATTGCAGAGACCAGTCAATACCACCACATGCCATACATACATACATTACAGAGAGCAGTCAATACCCCACATGTCATAACACATACATTACAGAGACAGTCAATACCCCACATGTCATACATACATCACAGAGACCAATCATTACCCCCACATGCCATACACACATATATCACAGAGACCAATCATTACCCCCACATGCCATACACGCCATACACACAGAGACCAGTCAATACCCCTACATGCCATACATACATACATACATTACAGAGACCAGACAATACCCCCACATGCCATACATACATACATTACAGAGACCAGTCAATACCCCCACATGCCATACACACATACATTACAGAGACCAATCAATACCCCCACATGCCATACATACATACATCCATTACAGAGACCATTCATTACCATCACATGCGATGCATGCATACATTAAAGAGACCAGTCAATACCCCCACATGCCATACATACATACATTACAGAGACAAGTCAATGCCCCCACATGTCATACATACATACATTACAGAGACCAATCAATACCCCCACATGCCATACATACATAAATTACAGAGACCAGTCAATACCCCCACATGCCATATATACATACATTACAGAGACCGTTAATACCCCTACATGCCATACATACATACATTAGAGAGACCAGTCAATACCCCCACATGCCATACATACATACATAAGAGACCAGTCAATACCCCCACATGCCATACAGACATACATTACAGAGACCAGTCAATACCTCCATATGCCATACATACATACATCACAGAGACCAATCAATACCCCACATGCCATATATACATACATTAGAGAGACCAGTCAATACCCCACATGCCATACATACATACATTACAGAGACCAATCAATACCCACATGCCATACATACATACATTACAGAGACCAATCAATACCCCACATGCCATACATACATACATTACAGAGACCAATCAATACCCCACATGCCATACATACATACATTACAGAGACCAGTCAATACCCCCACATGCCATACATACATACATTACAGAGACCAGTCAATACCCCCACATGCCATACATACATACATTACAGAGACCAATCAATACCCCCACATGCCATACATACATACATTACAGAGACCAGTCAATACCCCCACATGCCATACATACATACATTACAGAGACCAGTCAATACCCCACATGCCATACATACATACATTACAGAGACCAATCAATACCCCCACATGCCATACATACATACATTACAGAGACCAGTCAATACCTCCACATGCCATACATACATACATTAAAGAGACCAATCAATACCCCCACATGCCATACATACATACATTACAGAGACCAATCAATTCCCCCACATGCCATACATACATACATTACAGAGACCAGTCAATACCCCCACATGCCATACATACATACATTACACAGACCAGTCAATACCCCACATGCCATACATACATACATACATTACAGAGACTAGTCAATACCCCACATGTCATACATACATACATTACAGAGACCAGTCAATACCCCCACATGCCATACATACATACATACATTACAGAGACCAGTCAATACCCCCACTGCCATACATACATACATACATTACAGAGACCAGTCAATACCCCCACATGTCATACATACATACATTACAGAGACCAGTCAATACCCCACATGTCATACATACATACATTACAGAGACCAGACAATGCCCCCACATGTCATACATACATACATTACAGAGACCAATCATTACCCCCACATGTCATACACACATACATTACAGAGACCAGTCAATACCCTACATGTCATACATACATTACAGAGACCAGTCAATACCACCACATGCCATACATACATACATTACAGAGACCAATCATTACCCCCACATGCCATACACACATACATTACAGAGACGAGTCAATACCCCCAATGCCATACATACATACATTACAGAGACCAATCATTACCATTACATGCCATACAGACATACATTACAGAGACCAATCATTACCCCCACATGCCATACACACATACACACAGAGACCAGTCAATACCCCCACATGCCATACAGACGTACATTACAGAGACCAGTCAATACCCCACATGCCATATAGACATACATTACAGAGACCAGTCAATGCCCCCACATGCCATACATACATACATACATTACAGAGACCAGTCAATACCCCACATGCAATACATACATCCATTACAGAGACCAGTCAATACCCCCACATGTCATACATACATACATTACAGAGACCAGTCAATACCCCCACATGTCATACATACATACATTACAGAGACCAGACAATACCCCCACATGCCATACACACATACATTACAGAGACCAGTCAATACCCCCACATGCCATACACACATACATTACAGAGACCAGTCAATACCCCACATGCCATACACACATCCATTACAGAGACCAGTCAATACCCCCACATGCCATACATACATACATTACAGAGACCAATCAATACCCCCACATGCCATACATACATACATTACAGAGACCAATCAATACCCCACATGCCATACATACATACATACATACATTAGAGAGACCAGTCAATACCCACATGCCATACATACATACATTAGAGAGACCAATCAATACCCCCACATGCCATACACACACCGGCAAAGCAATCAGCGCAAACAGAACACGTGGACAACATAACTGTTCACAATAAAAACTAAGCAGTCAATCAATTCAAGCAAGCAACTGCCAACCAGCCAACATACCTAGCAAAAAACATGTTAACCAACCAACCAACCAACCACCAATCAACCAACCAACCAACAACCAAACCAACCAACCAACCAACCAACCAACCAACCAACCAACACCAACCACCAACCACGCCAGCCGACCGACCGACCGACCGACCGACCAACCGACCAACCAACCAACCAACCAACCAACTAATAAACCAATCGACAAAAGTAGACAACTCGCAAAGTGCTAATACCACTAAACCTCGAGAGATTTGTCTTTTTAGACACTGTATGAATATTCATGAGCGCGAACTCAAAACGTTGCTAACCCAATCCTATGTCTGCAATGAGGGATAACTCCATTGGGTTACGGTCGTCTTGGTTAATGCTCAGACAGTGTTGGTAAAGAGGGAGCGTGCACCAGCCTGGGCCACAGGAGACAGTTCTGGAAAGCTGACACGCCGATGACGAATAGGAGTTCTGCTTGCTTTAATTAACCGTCAAGGACCATACATAGATGTAAATAGGTAGAGAGATGCACAGAGAGAT
>CM031627.1:29416468-29441468 GCA_018398815.1 Conus ventricosus | reverse complement strand
GGACACCTAGCAAACTCTCTGAACACATGCGCGTGCGCGTGCACATACACGCAAGCAAGCACACACATACACATGCACACACTCAAACACAAACACATATATGCACATGGATACACACGCACGCACACACACACACACACACACACACACACACACACACAACACACACACACACACACACACACACACACACACACACACACACACACACACACACACACTCTCTCTTCTCTCTCTCTCACACCGCCAAGCACATGCACAAGCATACACAACACATGCACACGATCACACTCACACATACAGAGAGAAAGAGAGAGAGAGAGAGAGAGAGAGAGAGAGAGAGAGAGAGGAGAGAGAGAGAGAGAGAGAGAGAGAAGAGAGAGAGACAGACAGACAGACAGACAGACAGAGGCAGACAGACAGAGACAGACAGACAGACAGAGGGGAGGGACGTTAGAGAGAGAGAGAGAGAGAGAGAGAGAGAGAGAGAGAGAGAGAGAGAGAGAGAGAGAGAGAGAGAGAGAGAGAGTTTAAAAAGCAGAATCGAGCTTCTCAGACGTGGCTCCATTTCCGCGACACTCACAAGCAGCAGAGCGGAGACGTGGTACAGAGATAAAAGCCAGTCGCAGTATTTCAACAGTAAGAAGATCAAACATGGACGTGTCCAGACAACAGATAGAGCAAACCCAGTGGAAGCCAGAGTTTATTTCCGCCTCTCCAGCGGATTTTCCTTATCATGGCAGGAAGAGGAGTGAGGAGTGGGGATGGAAGTGTCGAGGAATTGGGATTGGGGTGTGTGAGAAGAGTGGGTGGAGAATGGGTGTGGGGGTGATGGCAGTCAAGCAAATGTCGAGTGGCTTAAAGCATTTGGGCTAAGTGAGGGGTGACCCGTGTAAAGTAAAATGGTAAGAGAAGCAAAGGACTTAAAGACTGTTCCAAAATCGCGAAACAAAGTCAGCTGACACAAAAATGTGAAGAAGACAAGACTCGGAGTGACTGTCTGTTTGCTACAGGCTAGGCCACCATTAGTAATCTAAATGACACTGTTACATGCATGTTGGACACATTTAACCTGGTAAAAAACATAAATGAAGGGAAATTAAAAACAGAAAACAGATAGTAAGCGATCACGATGGCAGAAAAAAAAACAAAACATATACATAGAAGAACTGAATGGAGTAAACATTTTTTTTATGACACTCAGAATGCGTCACTGCAAAGACTGCTAAATTGTTCTATCATTTTTACTTACAAAAATACATCACCAACGTTAACAACAACAAACATATTTCCATAAAAAATAACAAGTAACACACAGACAGACAGACAGACAGACAGACAGACAGACAGACACACACACCACACACAACACACACACACACACAAACGCCACACAGACAGACAGACAGACAGACAGACAGACAGACAGACACACACCACACACACACACACCACACACACACCACACACACACACACACACACACACACACACACACACACACTGTAGAATGTACTTTGACCCATACCTGTTACTTGAGAGGGATTTAGGCTGTAGATAACTCGTAATGATCAAAGTTGAACTTTTCAGTTCACCTGCTATTAATCGGGTATTGTGTGATGACAATCGGAGAAATGTAGGTTGGTCATCATCACACACTACGTTCAAAATCCGCCACCGGGAGATTGGCTTAAAGAATACATGTGCATCTTACATTCCACTTGCCCTTAGTGCCTCCTCCCTCCCCTTGGCCTTCGTCTCCCCACTCACGTACACCCCATCACCGGACAGAAACTTGCAAAGTCTTGTAATGCCTTGCAATCCCCCTGAATGGGCACCTGAACAGCAGTCACTGGTAGCAGCCACAACGCCCACCAAAACTACAGCAGCTGCACAGCCCACCAGGGAACACATCAGCTCCCCCCCCCCCCCCCACAGCAACCAGACCAGAGGACAGACGGGGAGTGAAGCAAGATGAAAACAGACAGTACATTGAACTGAAGGAAAGCAACAAACAGGCAGCCAGAAGAGAAGGTGGCTGGACAACACGTGGTGTAGAACAACAGACATACAGACAGAAGATGAATTTAGAACAGCAGGTGGACAGATGAGGAAAATATAGAGCCACAGACAGACAGACAGACAGACAGACAGACAGAAAATGGAGCAACAGATGGGGAGACAGCAGAGACAATACAGAAGCAGAAAGACAGACAATGGATGCGAACAATCAGGAAAACCAACATAACTATAAACAGCCAGGACACGAAGAAGAACACAACAAACGATGGAAGACCAACACAGAGGACAAGTGACACACAAGCAATATGTTTGCTTCAAGTACACATCGTCCAGATATATACTTTCCTAGAATCATTTGTGAGAGACATAAACATTCAAAAAAAAAGGAATAAAACGTATTCAATATACTGTCAGGGATCATATCCTTTGCTAGCCATCAAACATCACGTTAGAGATTTCAGACATGGAGAAAAAATACAGCATGTCAGTAAAACTGAACGGGCACAAAAGAAACGATTGTCAGAACGTACATACAACATTATACACTTGTTCCTACGTACGTACCAGAACCTGACAAAACACACAGAAAGGAAGAAAACATGGCGTTGACTTAACACTTCAACGACAGAGGGGAAAACATCACTGACTTGCATTGCACAGCCGTTGACCAGGTTCGCACGCCCAGAAACGGGTAGCAGGAAGCATCGCGAGAGGTTCTGGCGCCATCAGCAACAGACCAACTATCTGATGGACAGAAGGCATTGGGCTGGAAAATGTATGGCGCCTTTCTCTTCTCCTGCTCTTATCCAGGCTGACATAGTTTAGGGGGAACTTGGGTACGGGCGAGCAACATTCAGACAGACTGACCTATGGACTGACAGACACGTAAACGCAGAGAGAGAGAGAGAGAGAGAGAGAGGAGAGAGAGAGAGAGAGAGAGAGAGAGAGAGAGAGAGAGAGAGGAGAGAGAGAGAGAGAAGAGAGAGAGAGAGAGAGAGAGGAGAGAGAGAGAGAGAGAAGAGAAAGAGAGAGACAGAGAGAGACAGAGAGAGATAGAGATAGAGAGATAGATAGAGAGAGAGAGAGAGAGAGAGAGGAAAGAGAGAGAAAGAGGGAGAGAGAGAGAGACAGAGAGATAGAGATAGAGATAGATAGATAGATAGATAGAGATAAAGAGAGATTGATTGATTGATTGATCTTTAATACCCAAGGATGAAGATTTTAGGCCAAAGCCTGGTCTTACAATCTGTCCTTGTCATGCATACATTATTTCAGCACATATCATTCATACAGACAATTCAACATAGCAACATGATAATCTAATTCTACAATGATAAGCAAACTGCTCATAAAAGCACTAATGAGATGGGGGATGGTAAAACAAAAGGAAACTTACAAGCAAACAAACAAACAAAAACTACAGAGAGAGAGAGGTCAGAGGAGGGTGGGGAAGAGAGAATGGTAGGGAGGGGGAGGAGAAAAGGGATGGTAGACAGAGGGGAGTGGGGATGAGCGATTTTAACGGAGTAGGTTTTATGTTGAGACGATTTATCCAAAGTATGGTTCACAGAAGACTTAGCGAATGGACGCTAATCATTGTAATCGAATAATTTAACTACTGAGACATAAAATGTTTATGCAAATGTTCCTTGAAAGGTTTTAAAGTATTCATGTTTTGTAGATTCGGTGGATGTGAGTTCCAGACATATGGTCCAGAGTAAGCTAGACTTGTTTAGTATAGATCAATGCGTGGGTAGGGAAGAAGGAATTTCGTCGAGCCAGAAAAGCTGTTCGATCTTGTAAAAAGGGCATTGATATAACATGGCATAGTATCTGTCAAGATTGTAAACATAAATGATGCCTTGTGAATTCCAATTGCCTATTCAGAGGAAGTATGTTCAGCGCTTTTAGTTTTTGTCTGTTTTAGAGATACAGTGGATGGATAGTAGCTTTGCTGAGTCTTGGGAGAACCTTTTGAGAGAGAGAAAGAGGAGGGGCGGGGGGAAGGGAAAAGAGAGATATGGTAGGGAGGGGGGAGGGGGGAGTGAAAGGGGGGGAGAAAAGGGGGAGAGGAGACAGGGGGGATGGGGATAGGGTTTTTGGAATAGAAAAGATGGGGTTTAGGGGGGTTTTAAAAGAGGAAAAAAATTGGAATTGAATATTGAATCTTTTAAACCCGGGAAAATAAAAATTTTTTACCCAAAGCCTGGGTTTTAAATTCTGTTTTTGTAGATTTTAATTTTTCCCAGAAATTTTCCCATTAACAGGACTTTTAAAAAAAGCAAAGAAAAATTTACCAGAAAAGTTTTTTTTTTTTTTTTAAAAAAGGGATTTTTTTTTATTTTTTTTTAAAAAAATTATTTTTTTTTTTAAAAATTGCCTTTTAAAAGGGAAAAATGATTTTGGGGGGGTTTTTTAAAAGAAAGGGGGAAATTTTTCCCCCAAAAAACAAAAAATTTCCCCTTTTTTGGGAGAGGGCCCCAAGGAGGGTAAAAGGAAAATTTGGGGGGTGGGGAGGGAAAAAAAGGGGATTTTTAAGCAAATCGTTGGGGAATTGGTTTTAAGGGGGAAAAAGGTTTTTTTTGAGACTTTTAAATATTTATTTAAAAAGATTCCCTTTTTCCCTTTTTTATCATTTTTCCCCCGGAAAAAAATGGGGAATAAAAGGGAAGAAGGGGGGGGAAAAAAAAGGGAAAAGAATTTTTGGGGGGGTTTGGGGAGGGGGAAAGGGGAAAAGGGCCGAGAAGCTAGATTTTTTGAGAAAGGTGGGTGGGGAAGGGGACGCGAGAGAGACAGAAAAGCGGGGGGGTTTGTAATAAAGGGGAGGAAAAAAGGGGGGGGAAGGGAAGTTTGGAAAAAAAGATGCCGGGAAAACCCGAAGGGAAAAGGGAAGGTTTAAGGGGGGTTTTTGGCTTTGAAGGAACCCCCGGGATTGGGTTGTAGCTTTGGGCCCTAAAACGTTTTTTGGAAAACCCTTTTTTAAACCCCCAAAAAAATCCCCCAAATTTTTTTAAAAATTTTACTACAAAATTTGGTTTGATGAAAAAAAATTAGGGACTCCTTTTAAAAATTTAAAGGAAAAGGTGGAAACCTTAAAACGGTTTTATGGGAATTCCCTTAAAAAATTTTTTTTCCCTTATCTTTAACCCAAAAAGAAATTTTTCAGGAGTAGGAAAAGGTGAAGGAAGAAGGGGGAAAAAGGGAAAAGGGAGAGGGAGAGAGAGAAAAGAGAGGGGAGGGGGAGAGGAGTTGTTTGAAGGAGGAAAGGGGAGAGAGAGAAGAGAAGGGGGGGAGGGGGAGAGAAAAGGGGGAAGGGGTAAGGGGGGAAAGCCCAGGGGGACCGGGGAAAAAGGGGGGAAATAGGGGCCCCAGGGGGGGGAAAAGGGAAATACAAGGCACAACAAAAACTCAAACCTGGGAAAAAAAAAAAAAGGGGGGAAAAACGCACTTAAAAAAATTCCGGGGGCCGATAAAATGAGACCCCCAAAAATTAAAAGAGAAGGTGGAAAGCCAAAAAAGGGGGTTGAGGAAAGGAAAGGGAAATGAAGGAAAAAAAGGAAGAGGGTGAGGGACGGGGAAGGAGGAAGGGGAAAAGGGGGAGAAGAGAGGGGGAGGGGGGAGAGAGAGGGGGGAGAGGGATGAGGAGAGAGAGGGGGGAGTGAGGAGGGAAGGGGGGAGTGAGAGAGAGAGGGGGGAGAGAGAGTTTTTGGGATTGATTGTTTTGGATTGTTTTTTTAAACCCCCAAGGGAAATAAAGTTTTGGGCCCAAAAACCCCTATTTTTACAATCGGCCCTTTGGGTAGATACATTTTTTTAAAGCACATTATTCATACAGAAAATTTTAAACCCAAAAGCAACATGTTAATCTAAATTTTTTAAAATTGAAAAAGAAACCTGCCAAAAAAGCACTAATGGATGGGGGGGGAAAAACCCAAAAGGGAAAACTTAAAAACCCAAAAAAACCCAAAAAAAAAAAACTACAGAGAGAGGGGAGAGGTCAGAGGAGGGGGGGGGGAAAAAGGAGAATGGTAGGTGGGGGGGAGGGGGGAAGGAAAAGGGATGGTAGAACAGAAGGTGGGAGGGGGGGTTTGACGTTTTTTTAACCCGGGTAGGTTTTATGTTAAAGACGATTTACCCAAAGTATGGTTCACAAAAAGGACTTAGCAAAGGGAAACGCAAATCATTGTAACGAAAAATTTAACCCCTTGAGCCCAAAAATTTGTTTATGAAAATGTTCCTTAAAAGGGTTTTTTTAAAGTATTTTTTTTGTGGGTTTGGGGGTTGGATGGGGGATTTCCGGGCCTTTTGGGGGTTTCCGAAAAAGTTTGGTTTTTTTGGGATAGTCTTTTGCGTGGGGGGGGGAAAAAAAGGGAAATTTTTCGTCGACCCAGAAAAGTTTTTTCGTCTTAAAAAAAAAAGGGCCCTTTTATTTTCCCATGGCTAGTATCGGGTCAAGATTTTTAAACATAAAGGATCCCTTGTTGAATTCCCAAATTTGGCCTATTAAGGGAAAAAGTATTTTTTAGCGCTTTTAGTTTTTCGTCTGTTGTTAGAGATACAGGGGAATGGAGTAGCTTTGCTGCACGTCTAGGGGAGAAATTCCCACCCTTTTTGTGGACGTCACAATTGCCGCCCCACACTGTTGAGGGGGGTATTTTAAAACGTAAATTTAAAGTTTTGCTTTTTGAAAAAAAAAGTTTAAGCCCCAATTACGTTGACCGTAGCGCTTTTAAATTGAGATAACGGGGAAAAAAAGGGTTTTTTTTTGAGCCTACCTTCCCTTGGGTTATTTAGTTGGGGTTTGCCATTTTCAATTTTTATCTATCTTTAAACCCCTTTAAAACCCCGATCCCTCATTCCCTTGCTCGATAAAAGTCCCATTCAATTGAATTTTTTAGGCAAAGAGGATTTTTATTTTTTTGGTGTTTTTGGGGGTGGCTAAAAATCTTTTAAGAGGGGGTTTTTGGGCCCGGGGGGTTTAGGGGGACCATTGAGTTTTTTTTCCCCTTTGGCCACGTGTTTAGATTTTCCCTGGAGGGGGGAAGTTTCATTGTTCTGTAGATCATACCATTCTTTTTTGGAGCGACGAGTCTCAGCAAATAAATCTGCCGTGCCTTTTCATTGATACGGAAAAGGTAAATAAATTGATAAGATGCAAAATAGTAGGGGGCCTGTACGGGCCCTTTGTGGGATCCAGGGTTCTGAAAAATTTTTGAAGTGGGGGGGTTTTTTCAATTTAAGCGCCACTACGGGAGTCCTATCGTTAAAGTTGTTTGGGAAAAAATGGATTGTGGGGGTTTAAATTAAGGTTAAAAAAGTAGACGATAGTTTTTTTAGAAGAAGGGGAAAATTTTGTCAAAAAGATCAAACCCCTTTTTTTAAAGGGTAAAAAAAGAAAACCCTGTCATTTGTGATTGGTTCAAATTTGAAAGCCAAATGAGTCAAACTTTTCGTGTTAATGTTTTGTTTTTGGGAAAGGAATGAAGACGGAACCCAGATTGGAGTGGGTTTTTGGGAAATAGTTTTTTTTTTCTCCATAAAAACTGGGGATAGGTGTTTTTTGTGTTTTTTTGTGTCTTTAAAGGGGTTTGGTGAATCGATAGTAAGGATATAGGTTGAAAAATTATTTTGGGTCCGAAAATCATTTGATTTTGGAAGGGGGATTACTTTTTGGGTTTTTTAACGCCTGAGGGGGAAAAAATTTTGTTTTTACTGGAAATAGATTTTTTTGTATGTAAGAGATTAACAAAGTAAAAGGTTTGAGCGAGTTTGAGAAGAAAATTTTGGGTTGTTTTTCCGGGGCCCCTGGGGTTTTTTATTTTTTTAATTGGGGGCGGGGGCGCGGAGAGAGGGAGAGAGAGAGGATGAGGGGGGGGAGGGGGGGAGAGGAGGAGAGGGGAGGGGAGGAGAGAGGGGAGGGGGGAGGAGAGAAAAGAGAGAGAAAAGGGGGAGAGAAAAAAAGGGGAGTGAGAGGAAGGGGAGGAGGAGAGGAAGAGAGAGAAGAGGAGGGAGGGAGAGGAAGGAAAAGGAGAGAGGGGAGGAGGGAAAAGAAAGAGAGAGAGATGGGGGGGTTTGGGAGGAGAGGGGGGAGAGGGTCGGGGTTAGGGGTTGGGAAAGGGGATATGGAGGAGGGGAAGAGAAGCAGAAAACAAACCGGGGGGGTTTTCGGGGGGGGGGGGGGGGAAAGTAGGAAATTTTGGATATGGTTGGGGGGTTTTTGGGTACTTGTGGGATTGGGAAGGAAAATTGGGGGGACAATCTCTCTTTTTTTCTCATACCCCTTTTTCCCTTTTTTTCCCCCCTTTTCCCCAAAAAGGGGCCACCCAAAATTTTATTTTTTTGGGGAAAAGGTTTTTTGGAAAAAGTCCTTCCCTTTGCCTTAAAATTGGGAAAAGGCAAGGGAAAAAGGGCAAGGTCGGGTTTTAAAACTGGAGGAAAAAGAAAAAAAGGGGAAAAGAAGGAAATAGGTTTACACACCCCCCCAAAAAGGGGAAAAAAAAAGAAGTTTTGGATAGAAAGAGGAGAGGGGAAAAAAGGGAGAAGGTCCAGTGGGAAAAAGGGGAGAGGAGGGGAAAGAGAGAGAGAGGGAAAACAATGAGAAAAGGGGAGAGGGGGGAGGGGAGGGGGGAAGGAGAGGCGAGAGGGGCGGGGGAGGAGAGAGTGGATGGAGGGGGGAGAGGAGAGAGAGGGGAAAAGGGAGGAGAGAGAGTGAGGAGAGACCCAAAGAAAAGGGGAGAAGTGGGGTGGGGTGTGGGTGGCGTGGGGAGAGAGAGAAAAGAGAGAGAGGAAAAAAGGAGGGGAGAGAGAGAAGGGGTTGATGAGAGAGAGAAGGGGGAAGGGGGAAGGGGGGGAGGGAGAGAGGGGGGAGGGGGAGAGAGAGGAGGAAAAAAAGAAGAGAGAGAAGGGGAGAGGAAAAGGGGAGGAGAGGGGGAGAGAGATGAGAGAGGAAGGGGAGAGAGGAAAAAGAGGGGAGAAGAGGGGGAAGGGAGGATTGAACGAAGGGGAGAGAGGGGGGAGGGGGAAAGAGAAGGGAAAGGGGGGAAAAGAAAGAAGGGGGGAGAAGAGGAAAAAGAAAAGAAGAGGGAGATTGGGGAGGAGAGAAGAGAGAGGAGGGAGGGGAAAGAGGGGGGGAAGAAAAGAAGAGGGGGAAAAATGGGGAAAAAGAAATACCAAAAGGACCGGGGTCCCAGGGGAAAAAATGGGGGAACCGGGTGGGAACGGGGGAAAAAATTGCCCCCTTTTCCAAAAGGGGGGAAAGGGGGGCCTTTTTTCCCCCCCCCCCCCCCCCCCCCCCCCCCCCCCCCCCCCCCCCCCCCCCCCCCCCCCCCCCCCCCCCCCCCCCCCCCCCCCCCCCCCCCCCCCCCCCCCCCCCCCCCCCCCCCCCCCCCCCCCCCCCCCCCCCGTTTTTTTTTCCCTGTTGTGTTTCCTCACAAAAAGAAAAATTTTTTCTTTTTAAGTCAATTTTGTTTCCCCTACAATTGTTTGCTCCCCTTTGGGCTTGAACGCTATTAGCGTCCCTAACCCGAAAAAGAAAAGGACCAAAGGAGTTTAATGATTTTTTTTTAAGCGGTTCTCGAAAAAGGGGGCCCAAAAACAAAAATTATCTTTTTAGGTTCTGACAAGATTTGTTTTTTTTTGTAAAATTACACCCTGAAATTTGGGTTTACACAAGTGGAAAAAAAAGGGGGAAACCAAAAGGGGGTCAAAGGGGAGGGAGGGGTGGGGGGGTGGGGGGTCGGGGGGGGGTTGTGGGGGGGGAGGGGGCCGCTGTGGGATGGGGAAAAGAGAGGCAAAAGAGAGGAGGGGGGGTTTTTAATCCCTCTCATTTCCCCCATGAGATACTGACTTTCTTTTCTTTTCTTCTTCTTTTTCTTTTTTCTTCTTCTTCTTTTCTTCTTTTTCTTCTTTTCCTCGTCTTGTCTTCCCGTCTTGTCTTGTTTTCTTCTTCTTCTTCTTCTTCTTCTTTTTCTTTTTCTTTTCTTCTTCTTCTTCTTTTCTTCTTCCCCGGCTTCCTTTTTTTTTATGTTGTTATTTTTGTGCTATTCCCCCCCTTTTTTTTGTACCCCTTTTTTTTTCCTTTTTTGTATTGTTGTTGGGTTTGTGTTGTTGTTGGTGATCTTCTTCTTCCGTTTCCCCCCTTTCCCCCTTCTTCCTCTTTTTTGTTGTTGTTGTTGTTGTTGTTGTGTTTTTGTTGTTTTCTTCTTCTTCTTTTTTTCTTCTTTTTTCTTCATCTTTTCTTCTTTTCTTTTTTTCTTCTTCTTCTTCTTCTTCTTTTTTCTTCTTCTTTTTTTTCTTCAGGAGGTCTTTTTGTTTTTCTTTCTAATTGGGTTTTTGTTCTTGCTTTTTGTGCTTTTTTCTCTTCTTTTTTTTTTTTCTGGTCTTTTTTTTTTATTGTGGGTTTTTGTATTTGCTTTTGCTGTTCCTTTTTTTGGTTAAACGGGTTTCTTTGTTGGCCAAGTTTAAAGAGCTTCAAAAAAAAGGGCAGAGGGTCTGTTGGACCAGATGGTTCAGGATGATGTTCGTTGGATATCACTTTGGGAAAAAAAAAAAAAAACAAAAAAACAAAAAAAAGGGTCAAAAACACAGAAGCCAGACCTTGGTTAATGGTTTGAGGAAAAAATTTTCCGAAACAGAAGGCTGATGGGGGTGGGAAAGGTTTGATTTTTCTGCGACTGTTAAAATTGTTTTTGGTATGGCTTTTCTTTGATTATTTTTTGCAATCAAAAAACTAGACCCCCCCCCCCCCCCCCCCCCCACAAAAAATGTTCTCTCTTCTGTCCTGGGTTTCCCCCCCCACCCCCCATTAAGATGTAAAAAAACCCGAAGGGAAATTGAATCCAACACCCGGGTTTTGCCCGACAATTTTCCAGGATGGTGGCTCTTTTTTCCTCTACGGGGAAACAAACAATCCTGGTTTTTTTTTTTTTTGAAGGAAACTCAAAAAAGGGAAAAAAACACCAAAAAAACCCAAAGGAAAAAAAAGGGGAAAAAGGGGAGGGGGGAAAAAAGGGAAAAATTTGGAAAAAAGTCTGAAAAAGGGAAAAAAACTACAAAAGGCCCGAAAAGAATCTAACCCCCCCCCCCCCCCCCCCCCCTGTTTAATTTTAACTGGGAAAAACCCCCATTTTCCCCGATGGGGTACAAACTCCTTTTATCGAGGATTACCCCTGCCAGAGGGTTTCTCCTATAAAAGCCTTTATTTGGCCTAAAGTGGAAAATGGGGCCCCTACCCTTAAAATTTGCGCGATTGGAAAGGCGAAATTTGCAATTTATTTATGAAAAAACCCCGGGGGATCCTTTTTTTTTCATCCAAGCCCTGTTTCCCCTACAAAAAAAATGAAACAGGATTTTATCGGCCCTTTCTGTGCGTTTATTTTGGGCAAATGAATGGACTGTCGGATTTATTTAGAGAAAAGGATGGTTTTTAAAGGTTTTTTGGGGGAGTGTGGCGCGCGCGCGCTCGCGCGGGTTGGGGGGTGTGTGTCTTGTGTGTGGTCGTTGTGTGTGTGTGTGTTTTGGTGTGTTGTGTGTGTGGTGTGGTGTGTGTTTTGTGTGTGGGTGTGTGTGTGTGTGGGGGTTTTGTTGTGTGGTGGTTTTGGTGTGTGTGTGTGTGTGTGTGTGTGTGTGTGTGTGTGTGTGGTGTGTGTGGGTGGGGTGTGTGTGTGTTGGTGTTTTGTTGTGTGTGTGGTGTGTTTTGGTGTGTGGTGTGTTGTGTGTGGGGTGTGTGGAGAGAGAAGGAGAGGGGAGAGAGAGGGGGGAGGGGAGGAGAGGGAAGGGGAGAGAGGAGAGAGAGCTTGTTTTGTGTTGTGTGTGTGTGTGGTGTGTGTGTGTGTTTTGTGTTGGGGTGTGTGTGTGTGTGTGTGTGTGTGTGTGTGTTTTGTGTGTGTGAGAGAGAGATACAGAAAAAATTTTTAAAGTGTGCACAGTAAAATGGCACCAAAATTTTTTATTATTGGATTTTTTACAAAAATTTTACTGAGGGTTAAATTTTTTCCTTTGGTTTTTTTTGCGGGAATATGAGTGAAAAAAAAAATTTTTCCCCTTTGGCCACCAAAATGTCTTTATCTTCCCATAAATCCATTTAAGATTTCTCTTTATCACACAACACACACACACACACACACACACACACAACACACACACACACACACACACACACACACATATACACACGCGAATACACAGAACTCAGACACACACACATGGCACACACAAATGCACACTGAGAGACACTTACAGACACATTCACACGCAGAAACACACTATCACCTACATGTATAGAGAGACAGAGAAAAGATTAAAAGGTGTGGGGAAGGGTGGGGGTGGGAGAGAGATAGGTTAATAGATTGCTCTATGTATCTACACACACACACACACACACCACACACACACACACACACACACACACACACACACACACACACACACACACACATATATATATTCACACACACACACACACACACACACACACACACACACACACACACACACACACACACACACACACACACATGCATAAAGCAGACATGCACACAGAGAGGAGAGGAGAGAGAGAGAGAGGAGAGAGAGAGAGAGAGAGAGAGAGAGAGAGAGAGAGGAGGAGAGAGAGGAGAGAGGAGGAGAGAGAGAAACAGATTGAGAGTCTAAAAGCCAAACCGAGCTTTGCAGACGAGGCTCCATTTCCGTGACATTGACGAGCAGCAGAGCTAACACACTTGGTTACGGCGATAAAAGCCACACGTTGTAGTCTGGACAGTAAGAAGATCAAACGTGGACGTGTTCAGACAACAGATAGAGCGAATCCAGTGGAAGGGAGAGTTTATTTTCGCCACTCCAGCCCCGTCCCCATTGGATTCTCCTTACATAGGACGGAAGGATGGTGGGGGTGGGGTGGGGGTGGGGATGGAGAAGCTGACGAAGCGGGTTAAGGGTGTGCAGGAAGGATGGAGGAAGCGAAAGTGGGGAGAGGGTGGAAGGCTGGTGGGCAAGAACATGTCAAGCGCCTTCGAAGTCGCTCTGCGTGATGGGGTGATCTGCACACAGGTAAAACTGTCGGCGAAGCAAGGAACTTCAAAGACAAGTTCCTGAATTGTCAAACAGAATCAGCTGAGACAAAAAATCAAAAGAAGAAAGAGAGTGACAGTGACTGCCTGTCAGTCGCAATGTTAGCCATCATCAGTCATCTAACTGATGCATGTTGCATGCCTATGGAAAGCTGCACACTTAAGCTAGGGGAAAAATATGTGAAAGGAAAATCAAGAAAATAACAGCAACAGAGAGGTGGAAATCTTAATCGATGAAAAAGAGATGGAAATGGAAGGAAATACACAGAAGAGTAAAAATTCTTTTATGATTGCTCAGACTAACATGAAGGTATAGACTGTTAAACTGCTCCATCATTTTGACTTAAAAAATAACAGCAACAGCAGCAACAACACCAAACAAATGTACACGCAACAAATAACGCGCGCACACACCACACACACACACACACAACACACACACACACACACACACACACACACACACACAAACACAAACACAACACACCACACACACACACACACACACACACACACACACACACACGCACGCACGCACACACGCACGCACGCGCACGCACGCACGGACGCACGCACGCACGCACGCACGCACACACCACACACTCACACACATCACGCACGCAGCACGCATCAACACACACACACACACACACACACACACACACACTCACACACACACACTCATACACGCGCACCACGCACACACACACACACACACCAACACATCACTCACCACACACACACACACACAGACAAACCCGTGGAATGGATTTTACTTCATGTGTTAACATGGCGTGAAGTGGTAGGTGGACACATTAGGTTGTAAACCAACATGGTTCAACTTTTTCATTTCACCTGTAAGGACTACGTTCTAAAATCCCTCTACTGGGACACGGGGCTAAAAGGATAATACATGGCCACCATCTTACATTCTGTATGCCCCTGTGCGTCCCGGTCCTCCTGGCCTTTCCTCTTGCTTCCCACACAGTGATACAACACCATCATCAGAGAACCTGCTGAAAAACCTGCAATGGTTCCTTTGCCTGCTATCTCCACTGCTGAAAACCTGCAATGTCTCATTATGCCTGGCTATCTCCTACTGCAGAAACCTGCAATGTTCCTCCCGATGCCTGGTATCTCCGCTGCACGAAACCTGCAAGGTCTCCAGATGCTGGCTATACTCTGCTGCAGAGAACTTGCAATGTCTCATGATACCTGACTATCTCCTCCACTGCAGAATCTGCAAGCGTCTCCCGATTGCTGGCTATCTCCGCTGCTGAATACTTGAAAAGTATCCTGATCCCTGGCTATCTCCACTGCAGAAACGTGCAATGTCTCCCGATGCCTGGCTATCTCCGCAGCAGAAACCTCCAATGTCTCCCGATGCCTGGCTATCTCCGCTGCAAGAAACCTGCAATGTATCCTGATGCCTGGTATTCTCCACTGCAAGAAACTTGCAATGTCCTTCCTGATGCCTGGCGATCTCCTGCAGAAATTGCAAGGTCTCTCCGATGCTGGCGATCTCCACTGCAGAAAACATGGCCATGTCTCACTGAAGCCGGCTATCGCACTGCAGTAACTGCAATGTCTCCTATGACTGGCTATACTCCACTACAGAAACTTGCAAGGTCTCCCACGATGCCGGGCTATCTCCCACGCTGAAACTTGCTATGTCTCCCTCGATGCCTGGACTATCTCGCTGCTAGAACATGCAATGTCTCCTGATGAGTGGCTGTCTCCTCACTGCAGAAAACTGCAATTTCTCCGATGCCCTGGCTATCTCGCTTGCAGATAACTTGTAAAGTATCCTGTATCGCCGGGTACTCCGTTGCGTAACCTGTGCAATGTCTTCCCGATGACTGGATATCTCTGTGCAGAAACTTGCAATGTCTCCTGATGCTTGGCTATCGCGCTGCAGAAAAATGCAAATGGTCTCCAGTTGCTGGCTATCTCCTCCACTGCAGAAAATTGCAATGTCTCCCGTTGCCTGGATATCTCCACTGTCAGAAACTTGCAATGTCTCTCCGTTGCCTGGCTTTCTCACACTGACAGATACTGCAATGTCTCCCGATGCCTTGCATCTCCACTGCAGAAATCTGCAATGTCATCCGATGCCTGGCTATTCCACTGCAGTAGCTTGCAATGTCTCCCGATATGAATGGCTATCTCACAGCAGAATTTGCAATGTCTCCCGTTATATGTCTGGCTATCTCGCTGCAGAAACTTGCAATATCTCCCGATGCCTGGCTTCTACTACTGCCAGAAACTGTGCAATGGTCTCCACGAGGGCTGGACTTTCTCCCTGTGTGGTGACGTGGACACATGGACACCAGTTCGTACTGAATACTACTTCATCACCCGCCATAATCACAGATAGAACCCCTTCAACGCAACTGGAGGGGTGAACAGGAAAGCAGCGACAGCAGAGTGGTCTGAGAACAGACCAGAGCATTGAAGGAAAGCTACAAAACAGACAGAACACTGGAAGGAAAGCTACTGAAACACGAGCATTGAGGAAAGCTACAGACAGACAGAACACTGAAGGAAAGTACCCCCCAGACAGACAGAGCAATCTGAAGGATAAGCTACAAACACCCCCCCCCCCCCCCCCCAAAAACAAAACCCCCCCCCCCCCGGCCAGAACACTGGAAGGAATGCTACAAACAGACAGAAACTGGAGGAATGCTTACAGACGAACTGAAGGAAAGCTACAAACAGGACTGAACACTGAAGGAAGATACAAACAGACAGAACACTGGAGGAAAGCTACAGACAGAACACTGAAGGTAAAGCTTCAAACCGACAGACATGCAGACACTGAAGGTAAAGTACAACAGGACAGACACTGAAGGAAAGCTACAACAGACAGACCTGGTGGAAAAGCTACAAACAGACAGAAACACTGAAGTGGAAGCTACAGAAAGAAACTGAAGGAAAGCTACAAACAGACAGACATGCAGAACACTGAAGGGGAAAGCTACTCAAACAGACAGAACACTGAGGAAAGCTACAGACAGTACACTGAAGGAAAGCTTCAAACACGACAGACATGCAGGAACACTGGAAGGGAAACGCTACAAATAGACTGACATGCAGAACAGAAGGAAAGTCAAAACAGACAGACATGCAGAACACTGAAGGAAAAGCTACAAACACACAGACATGCAGTAACTGGAAGGAAAGTACAAAACAGACAGAACACTGAAGGAAAGTACAAAAAGACAGAAACTGAAGGAAAAGCTACAAACAGACAGCAGAAAACATTGAAGGAAAGCTCAAACTGACAGAACACTGAAGGATAGCTACAAACAGACTCAAAACACTGAAAAAAAATGCTACAGACAGATCACTGAAGGAAGCTACAAACCGACAGACATGCAAGAAAACACTGAAGGTAAGCTCAAACAGGACAGGAATTGCAGAACCTGAAGGTAAGCCAAAAACAGACTGAACATTGAAGCGAAAGTACAGACAGGAACACTGAAGGAGAAAGCTACAAAACAGAAGACATGCAGACCACTGAAGGAAAGCTAAAAACAGACCAGGATCATGCAGAACACTGAAGGACAGCTACAAACAGACAGACATGCTGAACACTGAAGGAAAGCTTCAAACTGACAGACATGCATAACATGAAGGAAAGCTACAAACAGACAGACATGCATAACACTGAAGGAATGCTACAAACAGAAGCATGCATAAACAATGAAGGAAAGCTCAAACACACAGGCATGCAGACACTGAAGGAAAAGCTACAAACAGACAGACATGCAGAATACTGAAGGAAAGCTACAAACAGACAGAGGACAGAACACTGATAGGAAAGCTGCTGACCAGAACACTGAAGGAAAGCTACAAACAGACAGACAGACAGATCACTGAAGGAAAGCTACAAACAGACAAGACTGCAGAACACTGAAAGGAAAGCTACAAACTGACAGACATGCATTATCCACTGATGAAAGCTAACAGACAGAACACTGAAGGAAGCTACAACAAACAGACATGCAGAACACTGATGGAATGCTACAAAAAGAACACTGAAGGATAGCTACACACAGAAACACTGAAGGAAAGCTACAAAACAGACCGACTTGTAGATCACTGAAGGAAAGCTACAAAACCAGTCAGAACACTGAAGGGAAAAGCTACAAATGACTGAGAATCACTGAAGGAAAAGCTACAAACAGAACATGTAGGAAAGCTACTAATCAGACAGGCATGCAGAACACTGGAAGAAAGCTACAGACAGAACACTGAAGGAAAGCTTAACAAAAAGGACAGACATGCAGAACACCTGAAGGAATAAGTAAAAAAACAGACAGAACTCTGAATGGAAAGCTACAAACAGACAGACATGCATAACATGAAGGAAAGCTACAAACAGACAGGACATGCAGCATACTGTAGGAAAGCTACAAACAGTCAGAATGCATAACACTGAAGGAAAAAAGCTACAAACAGACAGTCATGCCAGAACACTGAAGAAGCTGCAGACAGAAACACTGAAGGAAAGCTTCAAACAGACAGAACACTGTAGGAAAGTACAAACCAGATAGACATGCAGAACATGATGAAAAGACTACAGACAGAACACTGAAGAAAAAGCTACAACAGGACAGACTTGCATAACATGAAGGATTGCTACAAATCAGACAGACATGCATAACACTGAAGGAAAGCTACAGACAGAACAACTGAAGGGAAAGCTACAAACAGACAGGACAGACCAGATTCACTGAAGGTAATTCGCTACATACAGACAAGAATGCAGAACACTGAAGGAAAGCTACAATCAGACAGACATGCTTATACACAGAAGGAAAGCTACAAACAGACAGAACACTGGAGGAAAGCTACAAAACAGACAGAACATGAAAGGAAAGCTACAGACAGGAAACAGAAGGAAAGCTAAAACAGACAGACAGGCAGATACACTGAAGGAAAGCTACAAACAGACAGAAAACTGAGGAAAGTACAAACAGACAGACATGCAGAACACTGAGAGAGAGAGAGAGAGAGGGATGTGAGAGAGAGAGAGAAGTGGGGGAAGAGAGAGAGAGAGAACACACACTTTATAATACAGCACATATGCAGAGAGATTGAGAGAGAGAGAGAGACGAGAGATGAGGAGAGAGAGTGAGAGGAGAGATGAGAGAGAGACGGATGAGAGAGCAGATAGGAGAGAGAGAGAGAGGAGAGAGAGAACACACACTTTATAATTACAGCCACCACACTGCAGAGAGAGGAAGAGAGAGAAGAGATGAGTAGGAGGAGAGAGAGAGGAGAGTGAGAGAGAGAGAGGAGGAGAGAGGAGAGAGAGAGAGTGAGAGAGAGAGAGAGAGAGAGACGAGAGAGAACAATCACACTTTATAATACAGCACACATGCAGAGAGTGAGAGAGAGAGAGAGAGAGAGAGAGAGTGAGAGAGACGAGAGAGAGAGAGAGAGTGAGAGGAGAGATGAGAGAAGAAGGTAGAGAGAGAGAGAGTGAGAGAGATGAGAACCCACTTATAACAAAGCTCACTGCAGAGAGAGACAGACAGACAGAGAGTGAGGACAGAGAGAGATGAGAGGGAAGAGAGAGATGAGAGAGTAGAGAGAGAGAGAGAGAGGTGGGAGAGAGAGTGTGAGGAGAGAGAGAGAGCGAGGAGAGAACCCACACTTCATAAAACAGTCACTGCTCTGAGAGGAGAGCAGAGAGAAGAGAGGAGAGAGAGAGCGTGAGAGAGAGGAGAGAGAGGAGAGATGAGAGATGAGAGAGAGAGATGTGAGAGAGAGAGAGGGAGAGAGCCCACTTCATAACACAGCTCACTGCAGAGAGAGAGAGAGATGAGACGAGTGAGAGAGAGAGAGTGTGAGAGACGTGAGACAGAGGAGAGAGAGAGAGAGAGAGAGAGATGGACGAGAGAGAGAGAGGAGAGGAGAGGGAGAGAGACGAGAGCCCCATTCATAAAAACAGCACCACTGCAGAGAGAGAGAGAGAGAGACGAGAGATGAGAGAGAGAGAGAGAGAGAGAGAGATGGCAGAGAGAGGGAGAAGAACCACTTCATAACACAGCTCACTGAGAGAGAGAGGGAGACGAACCACTCATAACACAGCTCACTGCAGAGAGGAGAGAGAGAGGGCGAACCCACTTCATAACACAGCTCACTGCAGAGAGAGAGAGAGAGGAGAGAGTGTGAGGAGAGAAGAGAGAGGAGAGTCGAGAGGAGAGAAGAGAGTGAGGGAGACGAGAAGAGAGAGAGAGAGAGAGAGAGAACCCACTTGATTACACAGCCAAGATCGAGAGAAGTAGAACCCACTTCATAACACAGCTCACTGCAGAGAGAGAGAAGAGCGAGCACCCACTTCATAACAACAGCACCATTGGCAGTGAGAGGAGAGAGAGAGAGAGAGACGAGAGAGAGAGTGTGAGAGAGAGAGAGAGACGAGTGAGAGAGGAGAGAGAGAAACCCACTTTCATAACACAGACACCACTGCAGATGAGAGGGAGAGAGAGGAGAGACGAGAGGAATTAGTGAGAGAGAGAGAGAGACTGAGGATGGGAGAGATGAGAGAGAGAGAAGAGAGAAGAGAGTGAACCCATTCATAAACACAGACCACTGCAGATGAGAGAGTGAGAGAGAGAGGAGATGGGAGTGGAGAGAGAGAGAGAGACAGAGAGAGAGAGACGAGAGACGGAGAGAGAGAGCGAGAGAGAGAGAGAGAGAACCCAACTTCAATAATCAAGCACACTGCAGAGTGAGAGAGATGGAGCGAGTGAGAGAGAGAGAGAGAGGGAAAAAAAAAAAGACGAGAGTTTGAAATTGGAGAGAGAGAGAGATGTGAGAGAGAGACAGAGGGGAGCGAGAGGGAGGGACTCTGCACTTTAAGAGAGAGAGAGAGAGAGAGTGAACCACTTCATAACATAGCACACTGCCGAGAGAGTGTGAGAGAGAGAGAGATGAGAGATCGTAGCCAGAGAGAGAGTGGAGAGAGTAGAGAGGAGAGAGAGAGGGGACCCACTTCATAACACAGCTCACTGCAGAGAGAGAGAGTGAGAGAGAGAGAGTGACAGAGATGGAGTGGAGAGAGAGAGAGGTGAGAGAGAGATGGATGAGGAGAGTGAGAGAGAGAGAGAGAGAGAGAAGAACCCCCTTCATAACACAGCACACTGCAGAGAGAGAGAGAGTTGAGGAGAGAAGAGAGGAGAGAGAGAGAGAGAGATGAGAGACGAGAGGAGAGCAGAGAGAGAGAGAGAGAGAGATGAGAGAGAGAGAGAGAAAGAGAGAGAGAGAGAGGAGAGAGAGAGAGAGAGACCCACTTCATAACACAGCACACTGCAGAGAGAGAGTAGTGAGGAGAGAGACGAGGAGCGAGGAGAGAGAGAGAGAGAGAGAGGAGAGAGAGAGACGACAGAGAGAGGAGAGAGAGAGAGAGAGAGAACCACCTTCATAAAACAGTACTACTGCAGAGAGAGAGAGAGAGTGAGCGAGAGAGAGAGAGGCCACTTCATTATACACAGACACTGCAGCAGAGAGAGAGAGAGGAGAGTGAGAGTTGAGAGTGAGAGAGAGAGAGTGAGTGTGAGCGAAGAACGGGAGGGGGGAATGAGAGAGAGACGAGAGAGAGGAGAGGGAGAGAACCCACTTCAAACACAGCACTCTGCAGAGTGTGTAGGAGAGAGAGAGACGTGAGAGAGAGATGAGAGAGAGAGAGAGAGAGAAGAGAGGTGAGAGAGAGAGACCGAGAGAGAGAGAGGAGAGAGAGGAGCCCACTTCATAACACAGCCACTCTGCAGAGGAGAGAAAGCGAGAGAGAGATGGAGGAGAGAGAGTGAGGGAGATAAGAAGAGAAGTGAGTGACAGAGACAGAGGAGAGAGAGAGAGAGCAGAGGACGAGAGAGAGAGAGAGAGAGAACCCACTTCAAACACAGCACACTGCAGAGAGGAGGTAAGGAGATGAGAGAGAGAAGGAGTGAGAGAGAGATGAGAGTAGAGGAGTGAGAGACGAGAGAGAGAGAACCCACTTCATAACACAGCACCACTGCACAGAGAGAGAAGAGAGGACGAGAAGAGAGAGAGAGGAGAGGAGAGAGAGGGAGAGAGAGAGGAAGAGGAGAGAGTATGGAGGGAGAGAGAGAGACGAACCACTTCATAACACAGCACACTGCAGAGAGAGAGAGAGGATGAGTAGAGAGATGAGATGAGAGAGGTAGACGAGGAGGAGAGAGAGGAGAGAGAGAGAGAGAGGTCCGTGAGAGAGTGATGAGAGTGTGCCCACTTCATAACACAGCACACTCAGAGGAGAGAGTGGGAGAGAGAGAGAGAGAGAGAGAGAGAGAGAGAGAAGAGAGAGAGAGAGAGAGAGAGAGTGGAGAGAGAGAGAGGAGAGGAAGAGCCCACTTCATAACACAAGCTCACTGGCTCAGAGAGCGTGAGAGAGAGACTCCACTTCAATACACAGCACACTGCCAGAGAGAGAGAGAGAGTAGAGAGAGAGAGTGAGGAGAGACGAGGAGGAGGGAGAGAGAGAGAGAGCAGAGAGAGAGAGAGGCCCACTCTTAAACCAGCACTCTGCCAGAGAGAGAGAGAAGAGATAGGGAGAGAGGAGAGAGTGAGAGAGAGGAGATGATAGACGAGAAAGAGAGAGAGAGAGAGAGAGAGGAGAGAGAGACGAGGAGAGTGAGAGGAGAGAAGAGAGAGAGTGAGAGTGAGAGAGAGGGAGAGAGAGGAGAGAGAGGAGGGAGAACGTGAGAGTTGGAGAGAGTGTGAGAGAGAGTCGTGAGAGGGAGAGCCCCACTTCATATCCAGCTAAACTGCAGAGAGAGAGGGAAGGAAGGACCAACTTCATAACAACAGCTCTTGCCAGAGAGATGAGGGAGAGCCCACTTCATAACACAGAACACTGAGAGAAGAGGGAGGAGGTGGGAGGAGAGAGAGAGGAGAGAGGAGATGAGAGAGAGAGAGAGAGAGAGAGAAGAGTGAGAGAGAGGGAGAGCCACTTCATAACACAAGCTCACTGCAGAGAGGAGGGAGAGCCCTTTCATATCACGATCACTGCAGAGAGAGAGAGAGAGAACCCACTTATAACACAGCACACTGCAGAGACGAAGAGGGAGAACCCAATTTCCATAACACAGCACACTGCAGAGAGAGAGAGGAGAGAGAGTAGAGAGAGAGATTGAGATGAGAGAGAGATGAGAGAGAGAGCCAGTGGAGAGATGTGCTAGAGAGAGAGAGAGATCAGAGAGAGAGAGGAACCCCACTTCATAAACACAGCACACTGCTGGAGAGAGAGAGAGAACACACTTCATATAAAACAGCACCACTGCTGAGAGAGAGAGAGAACCCACTTCATAACCAACAGCACATCTTACAGAGAGAGAGGAGAGACACTTCATAAAACAGTAAACTGCAGGAGAGAGAGAGAGAGAGAGAGAGAGAGAGAGAGAGAGAGAGAGTGGAGAGAGCATGATGAGTGAGAGGAGAGATGAGTAGAGAGAGAGAGATGAGAGAGAGAACCCATTCATAACACAGCACACTGCAGAGAGAGAGAGTGTGAGAGGAGAGGAGAGAGAGGAGGAGCGAGAGAGAGAGGAGGGGATATGAAGAGAGGGAATCGAGAGAAGAGTTGAGAGGAAGAGAGTGAGAGAGATGAGAGAGAGAGAGAGAGAACCCACTTCATAACACGCTACTGCAGAGAGAGAGAGAGAACCCACTTCCTAACCAGCACACTGCAGAGAGAGAGTGAGAGAGAGTGGAGAGAGAGAGAGAACCCACTTCATAAACACGCTCACTGCAAGAGAGAGAGAGTGAACCCACTTCATAACACAGCACACTGCAGTGAGAGAGAGAGAGACCCACTTATAACACAGCTCACGCAGAGAGAGAGAGATAACCCACTTTCATAACACAGCACACTGCAAGAGAGTGAGTGAAACCCACTTCATAACACAGCACACTGCAGAGAGAGAGAGAGAACCCACTTCATAACATAGCACACTGCAGAGAGAGAGAGAGAACCCACTTCATATCACAGCAATCTGCAGAGAGAGATGAGGGAGAGGAGAGAGAGAGAGAGAGAGACGGTGAGAGAGAGAGAGAGAGGGAGATAGAGGAGTGAGATTGAGAGAGAGAGAGAGAGAGACCACCTTCATAACAACAGCTCACTGCAGAGAGAGGAGGAGAGAACCCACTTCATAACCAGCTCACTGCATGAGAGAGAGAGAGAGAGAGAGAGATGGAGAGAGAGAGAGAGAGAGAGAGAGACGTGAAAGAGAGAGAGAGGTGGAGCGGACGAGAGAGATGCTACGAGAGACGAGGAGGGGGAGAGAAGGGGAGTGACGAGAGATGAGAGAGATGAGAGAACCCACTTCATAACAGCACACTGCAGCGAGAGAGAGGGTGAGAGATCCCACTTCATAACACGCACACTGCAGAGAGAGAGAGGGTGAGAGTACCACTTCATACACACAGCACACTGCAGAGAAGAGAGAGAGGGAGAGATACCCACTTCATAACACAGCAACACTTTTTGTTTTTTTTGCAGAGAGAGAGAGTAGAGAGGGGAGAGAACCCACTTCATAAAACAGCTCACTGCAGGGAGAGGGGAGAGAACCCACTTTCATAACACAGCTCACTGTTGTGAGAGGGGGAGAGAACCCACTTCATAACAAAGCTCACTGCAGAGAGAGAGAGGGAGAGAGAGAGCCCACTTCATAACACCTGCACACTGCAGAGAGAGAGAGAAGAGGAGACGAGAGAAGAGAGAGAGAGATATGAGTGAGAGAGAGAGACGAGACGAATGAGAGAGAGAGAGTGCCCACTTCATAACAAGCTCACTGCAGAGGGAGAGAGAGAGAGGAGAGAGGAGAGAGGAGTGAGGGTGAAAAGATGAGAGGAGGAGGAGAGAGGAGAGAGAGATGGAGGAGGGGAGACGAGAGAGAGAGAGATTGAGAGAGAGAGAGAGAGAGCCCACTTTCATAAACACAGCTCATTTCTTACATTATCTTTGTATTTGCTCTCTTTCTCTTTACCTCAACAATCATCTTTGGAGAATCTTTAAGAAATTCGAAAGAAAAAGAATAGGAAGCGCTGTCAATGTGAGTGTTTTTGCCTTTTCTTTTAATAAAGGAAAGAAGTTGGTCGGATGGCGGCGACAGTGCACAAGAAGTCTGAAGGAGAGCCTGAGGTGAGTGCTAAGTGGACAACAACATTCATCACAGAGATGAGACGGATGTGTATGCCGAACGAGGATGAAGAATATGGAATAAATGGGGAACAAAACGATAATAGCTAAAAAATACAACAACATACAACAAACAATAAAAACACACGACACTCCTCTATATAAAAAACGGTCAATCCTTTACAAGTATCCTTCTGTTGAGCACTGCTCTTTGCTTGCTTGTCCTGAGCAGGTGGCTCTGGTACTATGCAGTATTTTCGCCTTCATACGGAACGATCTTTAAACCACTGTATGAAAACTTTGTCTTTCTTTCATAATGTGGTAAAAAAACCAGCCAATATGTGCCCTTTTCACCAACTCCTAGTAATTAGACCACCTATTCTCAATAAGGAATAAAATGTTGCCGCGATTAAAGTAAACGATAGCCATTTCCATCAGTCATGCACGACCTTAAAAGAATCGTTTTGTGTTATTCATTTAAAACCATATTTCCTCTTTTCAAAAGGCTTCAAAAATTGTGGAAAAAAAAACTGGCTCGGAGATGAGACGGAAGTGTCATGCCGATCGAGGAGAGATTATGGAAAATGGGAACAAACCGATAAAAGCTTTAAAAAACAACAACAACACAAAAACAAACAAAATAATCACACCTCTTGTGCTCCTCCCCCTCCCTCAGACACTTACAAACGGACAATTTCCACCCTGAACTATTTTGTGAATGTACTATAGATAGGCTCCT
>CM031627.1:29397087-29402087 GCA_018398815.1 Conus ventricosus | reverse complement strand
AATCCACAGTAAAACCTTCATTGATTAATTGTGCCATAGGGGCCGGAATAGCTCAGTGGTAGAACGCCGGACTTTTAATCTTGGTGATCTTGGGGTTGGCGGTTCGAATCCATGCCGGGCCGTTTCGGTACAGGAGGATTTTTCCCTCGGAGTTAACATTGGTTCGGACTCCATTTCCCATACAGTCCTTTGAATGAGACTATTAACCGAAGTTCCGAGTGTGAACGCACGCATAACATCTTGCGCACTCGTCAAATCCCATCATCAACTTTCGGAAGAGAAGGCCAGTTTGGCCGTTAGTATGAATAACACGTTACGCATAGCATACACCTTCCCCGAAGTTGAAATATGGCTGCCTTGATGGCGGGATAAAAAAAAAAACGGTCATACACACAAAAGTCCACTCCCTTTGTTGGGTAGATGGGATTAATGCCTGCCTGTTTATACAGGGAGTGTCCGCATGAGCCTGCATACGCAGAAAAAAAAAAAAAAAAACAGTGTCATAGCGTGGCGCTTTAGAGTTGTCTTCTCTTGACTCCTTCGCTCAAGCGAACAATGTCCAAACTGAAGCCCCAAACCGACTGCCGACAAAACGTTGTCACTATGTTGATTGTTTAATCTTCCGCCAGCAATTCAATCCACACCATGTTAATTGTTTAATCCTCCGCCAGCAATTCAATCCACATCAAACCTACAAACCCGGAAACACGTGCTGCTTTCGGTTCCATTTCCTGTCAGAACGGAAGTGCCACACTGCCAAGGGATTGTGTCCCCGTATGTCAAAGACCTCTGGCAAGAGGAATGGAACTCGCAGACGGATAACAACAACAACAAAAATTATAATCCGTCCAAACCTGAAAGAGTTTTTTACCATGTTCCCGAGGTGGCCGTAAAGAAGAAACAGTTTTGTGCCATTTGCATACAGGCCACTCATTTTACACCTATTCTTATCTTTTAAACGGTGAAGAAGCTCCGTGGTGCATTCCATGTCATGTTCCACTCACAGTGAAACATTCTTTTAGATTATTGGGACTTGCACGAAGTGAGATATAAACATTTTACAGCAGACTCCATGAAAACCTTGTTCAGAGACGTCTCACCTGACGTGATCTTTGAATTTCTGAAAGAGATTAACATCTTTCATTTGATCTGAAATTTTACAGAAGGGAGATTTTTAACGAAGTTTCTGGTACGTTTTTACAAGGTGTATTTTGAAGAGGTGTGTGAATGGTTTTTTTTTCTTTCTTTCTTTTTTTCTTTAATTACTTGCGAGTTGACTTCAATGTGGTGACAGCCCTGACATGGCCCTTTGCGGTCGGCTGGGCTATAAGCACCATTACCTTACCTTACCCAGAAAGGAAGCAGCAGAATTGATGGCGGTTCCACGCTAGCTACCACAGGACGGTTCAAAAGAACTGCGTAGGTTTGTTTGGCATTATATAATGCTATACTAGCGTTTCAACCCGGATTTGCCACGATCTACCACGCACCCCTTCCCCTCCCTTCCCCATCCCCATCGCATCCACTCCTCCCACTCCTCCTGTCTCTGTCCGTCTGTCTGTCTCCATCCAGATTGTAGCAATTCATTAACTCCTATCTTCCTCTTCTTCTGTGTACGCAGGCTGATACTCCTGTGGACACTCCCTGTATAGCCAGGCAGTGGAGTTTTGTGTGTATGACCCTTTTTTATCCCGCCATTAAGGCAGCCATACTCCATCTTCGGGAAGGTGCATGCTATGTGTGACGTGTCATCCATACCAACGGCCAAACTGGCCTTCTCTTCCGAAAGTTGGTGATGGGATTTGACGTGTGTACAAGATGTTGTGCGTGCGTTCACACAGGGAACTTCGGTTTATAGTCTCATTGGAAGGACTGTGTGGGAAATGGAGTCCGAACCAATGTTAACTCTGAGGGGAAAATCCCCCTGTACCAAAACGGCCCGGCGGAGATTTGAACTCGCAACCCCAAGATTACGAGTCCGGCGCTCTAGCACTGAGCTATTCCGGCCCCCATTTAACTCCTGTCCAAGTCCACACCATACACAATTGTGCAATATCTACTCTGCATTTCACTGCGCAGCGCAAGCGGTAGAGCTGTAAACTCTCAGTGCACAAACCAAATCGTCGACATAGTGGCCTGTACTGTGCGCGATTCCGCTGGCTGGCTTTTCGTGTGTGCAGCACCCAGTGAGCAACTCCATCGTGTCACCACTGTTTTGTCAGTGGGAGAACAGTGGTTCGCCTTATTCATTTAAAATATCTTTTCTTTTCTTCTTTTTTTTCCTTTTTTTTTTAATGGACTATAATTACATTTCAGAAGTCAAGTATACCTGTCGAGAAAGAAAAAGAAGAAAAAGAAGAAGAAAGAACAAGACAGTGGAGGGACAGGGGTGCAAATAAGAACAGACAGATACAAATATATATAAAAAGAAACAGACTGATAGGAATGGGTTTGGATGCCAGAAGTCATCACTTCACATTTTACATACATTTTTGGCTCTTCCTTTGATATGACTCGAAACAATATCAAATAAGAAGAAAAAAATGACCCAAAAGGCCTCAATATTACAAACATTGGGAGGGGGTGGGGGTGGAACGGGGGAGGGGGTGGGGGGGGGGGGCTGGAATTGCACCTTCAACAATTTTCCGAATAACAGATCTAAAGTTACATACGACAATTAATCATCAGAAACCAGCGGAATGTATGAGAGCCATTTCGCAGAGAAGTCACCATGATCTGAAATTCAGATAGGCGTTATATTTTTTGAATTTTTATATCGAATATTCAGTTTCTTTAATTAAAAACACCGATGTTCGAGGATGGCACCCTTGTAATTTACACGTATATAAATAATACTTTGCTAACAATATCATGAAACAAAAAAAAAACCGAATCAGTGATGATTGTCTTGTCAAATCCCAACAAAACCAAATGCTCTGACAATCGTATGTTATCAGCATTTGTACATTTCTCTGTCAGTACATTCACAAATGCATCCCCAAAATGTATGATATACACATCCAAAACATATGGTCAATACTGTCTTTGTGGGTACCCCAAAAACTACATTTGTCACTGTCACCAACTCCCATTTCCTTTAATATAACATTTGTGCCAAGACACCTAAGTATTATTTTCAACCGAAACCATTTTAACTTTACATCTTTTATTTTGTAAGATCTTATCTGGAATGCCAAGACTGACCACGTCTGGAAAAGTTCGGTTTTGACGTGAGCGGAGTACTGAAGATCCCGTATACTTAATTGTCGATTGATGTGTGTAGCAGGTTTCACGTGATCCGTGCTGAAAAAAAAAAAAAAAACATTCCCCTGCGGAACTACTACTTAAAGTTTTCGCACATTTGTATAAGACTTTGAGGGGAACTACAGAAGACTTTGAGGGGAACTACAGAAGACTTTGAGGGGAACTACAGAAGACTTTGAGGGGAACTACAGAAGACTTTGAGGGGAACTACAGAAGACTTTGAGGGGAACTACAGAAGACTTTGAGGGGAACTACAGAAGACTTTGAGGGGAACTACAGAAGAAGAAAAGAGGGGGAGAAAAAAAAAAAGAAGAAAAAAAAAGGACAGGAAAGGAAAAAAAAACGAAAGGAAAGGAAACAAAGGAAAGAGAAAAAAAAAGGGGGGGGGGGATCTAAGTAACGAAAAAGAGAAAATAAATGACGCTAATGTCCAGGACAAAACGCAACGGCAGGAGTTACGTGGGCTGATTGTAGGCCGAGTGGATGGTAAAGGTACGTGGCAAAACCGGTACGTACAAAAATCCAGTTTTCTGTGGCGATTCGGGGGGGGGGGGGGGGGAGCGGTTCGAGTAACCAAAAACTAGTTTCCCTTTTCTAATTTTCTTTCTTTCTTTTTTTTTTTTAGAACTTTCAACAGAAAGTAGCTGTTTCCAAGAATTGCACGCCGGATAAGGCGTACAATCCTTTTTTTTTTTTTCATTTCCAACCTTCACATTATGTCATTTTTACATGGAATCAGTTTCTGTTATGTGCTGGGTTCTGTTTATAATGCTCCTTGTAAAACACACACACACACACACACACACACACACACACACACACACACACACACACACACACACACACACCGGACTAGTAGTAAAAGTGCCCAAAATTTCTTTTCGATGCGCGCGCGCGCGCGCGCGCGCGCGTGTGTGTGTGTGTGTGTGTGTGTGTGTGTGTGTGTGTTGTGTGTGTGTGTGTGTGTGTGTGTGTGTGTGTGTGTGTGTGTGTGTGTGTGTGTGTGTGTGTGTGTGCGCGCGCGCATGTGTGTGTGTGTGTGTGTGTGTGTGTGTGTGTGTGTGTGTGTGTTGTGTGTGTGTGTGTGTGTGTGTGTGCGCGCGCGCGCATGTGTGTGTGTGTGTGTGTGTGTGTGTGTGTGTGTGTGTGTGTGTGTGTGTGTATGTGTCTGTCTGTCTGTCTGTGTGTGACGGGGAACCAGGAAGCATCCAAACGGATGAATGCGTGCTGGCATTTATCCATGAGGTTTGCCTGAGTACAACTATCGGTCTGGAAAACTGCTGCTGACATCACCACCATCACCACCACCACCACCACCACCCCACGGGAAAAAAAAGGTTTGCATCTCCGAACTAGTACCCTGCTGTCTTCGTCGGCATCTTCTCTGAGTGCTCCACAGCTTCTCATGAGCAGATACTGAAATTTGCCCATGGTGTCATCGACTCTTCGCCCACGCGAGCGAAGTTGTCAGGCTTCAACTCAGAGGCGGATTGGGGGGGGGGGGGGTCCATAGGTTCCGGAAGCTCTCTCTTACTCCAACTCCCACTCTCTCTCTCTCTCTCCTCTCTCTCTCTCTCTCTCTCCTCATCTCTCTCCCTCTCTCTCTCCTCCTCTCTCTCTCTCTCTCTCTCTCTCTCTTCAGATAATACCCGGATCAGTAGAGATATTTTTGTTACTATTTGCTGACAATGTTATTCTTATATCTGGAACAGTTGTAGGTTTACAAAACCAATTAA
>CM031627.1:29389587-29392087 GCA_018398815.1 Conus ventricosus | reverse complement strand
TGCCGTGAAAAAAATAGTGAGAAATGTTGCCTGATGTTTATGTAGACCCACTAATTCGGTTTTGCTGTGGTAATCATAACTTCATGATAGAAATTGGCAGAGGATTTGGAATACCTCACGATGAACGATTCTGTCGGGACTGCGACCAGAAGGACCTTGGTGATGAATTTCATTTTGTAATGAAAAGCACCAAATATAATGACATTAGAAATCAGTTTATACCAAGAAAATTTATATGTATAAAGTCCGTATTTAACTATTGTCCTTTGCTCTGGGGGTGTTGAAAAAAAAAAGTGTTGTTAAACTTAGCGAAATTTCTAAAACTTAGTAAAGTTGTGTAACATTACATTCAGTGTGTTAATCATAGGGAAAATGTTTGGATGTTTGATTTGTTTCATTTACGTTTGTTTGATTGGTTTCAAGTCCTCCATGCCCCAAAAGGGGTCACAGGATTAAAATCTTTGAATCTTTGTTTGGTTGAAGTCACGTTGTACCCAGAAACCACGTCTGGAACCAGCACAATGTCATGTCTGGAACTAGAACGATGTACACGTCTGGAACTAGATCAATGTCGTGTCTGGAACTAGATCAATGTCGTGTCTGGAACTAGATCAATGTCGTGTCTGGAACTAGACCAATGTCGTGTCTGGAACTAGACCAATGTCGTGTCTGGAACTAGCACAATGTCGTGTCTGGAACTAGACCAATGTCATGTCTGGAACTAGACCAATGTCGTGTCTGGAACTAGACCAATGTCGTGTCTGGAACTAGACCAATGTCGTGTCTGGAACTAGCACAATGTCGTGTCTGGAACTAGACCAATGTCGTGTCTGGAACTAGACCAATGTCGTGTCTGGAACTAGACCAATGTCGTGTCTGGCACAAAGTTGCCTACATGAGTGGGTCCTTTGATCGGCGGTCCCAACGATTACCTACCTCATCTAGACTCCTGCCTGAAGGCGCCATCCTTCCCGGACCCTCCACCCGACGCTAACCCAGACTTCTCGACCCAACCTGCCAGCCTACAATGTCTATGCCAAAACAAACGTCTCCATGTCACAGCCTTGGCTGTGGCGATATCTTGCCCCTAAAAGCATTCTGCTATGAGGACGTTAAACTCATCCTTCTTTTCTCCCTCCTCGGCGCGGAAGGCCAGTTGTCCATCGATCTTTTGATCGGCGCCGAAGGCCAGTTGTCCATCGATCTTTTGATCGGCGCAGAAGGCCAGTTGTCCATCGATCCTCGGTCCGTTGCTTATCCCAGAACAGAGAAGAGCGCTGTGTCTACCAGAGAGAGAAGAAAGAGACAAAGAACAAGTAGTCGAAACAAAAAAAGTAAGCAAGAAAGAATGGGGGTAGTGTGTGTGTGGGGGGGGGGGGGGGGGGGGGGGGGGGGGTGAGGGGGGGGGGGGCGGGTAGAAAGACAGAGAGACACACAAAGAATAAAAGAAGGAAAGAAGGAAGACAGGACTGAGGAGAGTTCGCGGATGAAGAAAGGAAGGGAAAAGAAGAAAAAGAAAGAAAGAAAAAAAGAAAGAAAGAAAGAAAGAAAGAAAAAAGAACGAAAGAAAGAAAGAACGAATGAAAGAAAGAGACAGACTGAAAGAAAGAAAGACAGACAGAAAGAATGTAAGAAAGAAAGAAGACTGGAATGCGGAAGAAACGTGAAATGAGCAGTTAAGTAAGAATGAAAGAAAGGAAGGAAGGAAGAAAGAAAAAAGCGGATAGGTAGAAAGAAAGACGGCCAAATATACACAGAGAGGGAGAGAGAGAGAGAGAGAGAGAGAGAGAGAGAGAGAGAGAGAGAGAGAGAGAGAGAGAGAGAGAGCATGAAAGAAGCAAAAAGAAAAAGAAAGCAAAGGTAGAGTAAAAAAAAAAAAAAAAAGAAGAAGAAGAAGAAACAAAGGATGAAAGAGAGAGAGGTAATAAACAGTGAATAAGAAGACAGACAGCAGCAGGAAGGAAAACGCAGAATGGAACAATAACCAGTGTACCATCTGTGAACTTATCGTGACCTCTTGTCCTTAAAGCCTTCCAGCCTACCCCCCCCCCCCCCCCCCCACCCACCCACCCACCCCACCCCCATCCCCCGACCCCTACCCCTTCCCTCACCTGTTCTACTTGCACGCACATCCGCCTGACTGCATTCCCCCTCCCCCCCCACCCCCCCGCCCACCTCCTCCCCCACAACCATCTCTCTTCCTATTCCTACCCAGTAACCCTCCCTCCCCTCCCCTCCCCCTGAAGATTGTGACGTCAAACTCAATGGGGGCTGATCACTGCCGTAACAGCTGTTGCAGCCTTCAAGCTATGTAACAGAGAGAGAGAGAGAGAGAGAGAGAGAGAGAGAGAGAGAGACAGACAGACAGACAGACACGGAGACAGAGACTGACAGACAGATAGACAGAACAGACAGAAAAACAAACAGAAAGAAGGATATACAGACAGACAGACAGAGAAACACACAGAGAGAGAGAGAGAGAGAGAGAAAGAGAGAGAGA
>CM031627.1:29382519-29385019 GCA_018398815.1 Conus ventricosus | reverse complement strand
CGTCCTCTTGCCAGGAGAGCTCGATCCCGACTGCTTGCCTCGGCGGTTGAGGACAGTAACTTCCCTTGTCTCACTGGCTTCTTCGGTGTGTCTTCTCTTTATTCCCCCCCCCCCCCCCCCCCCCCCCCCCCCCCCCCCCCCTCCCCGGTGCAAACTCAGGTTTCTACATCAAATACTCCAACTTTGACAGGAAATTATACTGTTCAAAAAAAGAAACGCAAAATGCCAAGCTGCTGATTTGAAACACAATTTATTGAAGCTCAGTGTGACAACACGTTTAATGTGAAAATGACAAAAACAGGTCATCAGTAGGACAGAAGTCTCCCCTGTAATGCTGTGGTAAAGAACCAGCCCCAGACCCTCAGGGAAATCGCCAGGCCGCTTCCAAAGTCAGTAACGGGTGTGACCCCCTCTGGCTGCAATGGTAGCCTGGCATCTGCGGGGCAATGAAGCAATAATGTTCCTGATTGTCTGCTGTGGGATGGCCGCCCACTCGGCCTGCAATGCCCGGAACAGTTCATTTGGAGTCGCTGGGGCGTTGGCCCTCACTCTCAGGCGTCTGTCCAAAACGTCCCAAACGTGCTCAATAGGATTCAAATCCGGGGAAAGAGAGGGCCAGGCCAGGGTGTTGATGTTGTTGGCGGTAAAGAAGGCTGTGGTCAGGCGTGCTGTGTGGGGCCTGGCGTTGTCCTGCTGGAACACGGCCCTGGGAGTGGCCATTAGAGGCAGGACGTGTGGCTGAACAATGACCTGGACGTACTGCTGGGCTGTCAGGTGACCTTCCACGCGCACCAGCTGGGTCCTGCCTGTGTTGCTGATGGCCCCCCATACCATGACATTGCCGCCACCATGCGGAGGTGCCTCGTCGACGCAGTTCTGCTGGTTGCGTTCATTAACCCGGCGGTAAACCCTTCGCCTCCTGTCATGGCGCTGCAGCAGAAACTGTGACTCATCCGAGAACCAGACGTGTCGCCAATGGTTCCTCAGTGTCCAGTGTCTGTGTTGCGTAGCCCATTGCAGTCTGGTCTGTCGATGGCGCCCCGTCATTACGTTGCCACGTAGGGGCCTGTAAGCCCTCAGCCCAGCAGCATGCAGCCTGTTCCGGACAGTCTGGTCGGAGATGCGACGGACACCAGCGCATGCCTGGACAGTGGACGAGGCCGGCAGGAAGCGATTGCGGAGATGTCTGAGCCGTATAAAGCGGTCCTGGGCTGGCGTTGTGATATGAGGTCGGCCTGACCTCGGGGCATCAGCTGATGACCCTGTCCTCTGGAAGCGAGTCCAAAGTCGGCATATGGTACTGGGGGAGACATTCAAAGCATGGGCCACATCAATTGCACTCTGACCAACTTGCAAACGACCCAGGGCGTTTTCTCTCTCTGCTGGGCTCAAACGTGGCATGCTGTTTTTTGGTACGGTGTGCCTGCCGGTTGCCAAAATGATCCGGCTTTTATACTGCACTATGACCATGGTGTGTGTGTGTTCACCACTGAGTTGGGCATGCTTTGCAGGCGAAACAACAGAAGCACAACCCAATGTTTGCACTGTCGCACCTGGCCCACAACACGCACGTGCACATAGTGACAACCTGAATCAATGTTATACTAGCACGTCGACGTTCAAGACATACATCAGGGGCGGTTTTTGGCGTGTTCTCAACTGTATGGTCCACCCCAGGTGGCAAAATTTCATTTTGCGTTTCTTTTTTTGAACAGTATAAAACAAATCCGCCAGATGACAGGGACAAACAAATGATAAGACAAAATGCGACGCGTTTCGACCTCTTAGGTCTTCTTCAGGCGAGATAATCAACAAGATTCAGGACAACGAAAACGAAGAACGAGCAATCATTCATCTTTTTTTTTTTCAACTTCGGCGCGAGATAAGCGTTGAATGAAAACGATTTACTTTCATTTCCTTTTAAAATTTTGTTTTAATTTCCGCTTGCAGTAACCTCGCCTTACAGCTAACCAAATACTCAACCACGGGAAACAGCCTAGCATGTGTGGCAAACAGAACACGTTATTTCTGCTGCACCGAGGAGACACCCCCCCCCCCCCCCCACACCTCCTCGACTCCTCTACCCCCAACCCCCAACCCCCACCCCACCCCAACGAAGAAAAAAAAGTATAGATAGATAAATGAATGTGTTTTTTTTTTCTTCAGAAAAAAGAAGAAGAAAAAAAAACAGCAGCACATCATACATCAAGATTTCTTTGATCTCCACCGACGCTCATCTTGTTTGTCTGGAAGATGCAGAAGATCTGAATCGGACGGATGATGAGTCAAAGGACTGGGTTGTTTACGCTTTCTCTTTCTTGTTCGCCGCCATCTCTTTGTGTGTATATAAACTAAATACATGTCTGTCTGTGTACGCGTCTTGAGGGATTGGTAAACGTTCCTGCAACTGGTGGTGTTTGTTGAGATCTCTGTTCACCTGTTGTCGTGCCTCCTTGTTTCTCCTGTTGGAAGTGTGTGTGTGTGTGTGTGTGTGTGTGTG
>CM031627.1:29372519-29375019 GCA_018398815.1 Conus ventricosus | reverse complement strand
GCATGGTTTCTCTGTGCCTTTTGTCTACATATAGGGACGTTTCCTCTTTGCCTTTTGTCTATATGTAGGGATGTTTCCTCTTTGCCTTTCGTCTACATATAGGGACGTTTCCTCTATGCCTTTTGTCAACATATAGGGACGTTTCCTCTTTGCCTTTTGTCAACATATAGGGACGTTTCCTCTATGCCTTTTGTCAACATATAGGGACGTTTCCTCTGTGCATTTTGTCAACATATAGGGATGTTTCCTCTTTGCCCTTTGCCTATATATAGGGACGTTTCCTCTTTGCCTTTTGCCTATATATAGAGACGTTTCCTCTTTGCCTTTTGTCTACAGATAGGGACGTTTCCTCTTTGCCTTTTGCCTATATATAGAGACGTTTCCTCTTTGCCTTTTGCCTATATATAGAGACGTTTCCTCTTTGCCTTTTGTCTACAGATAGGGACGTTTCCCCTTTGCCTTTTGCCTATATATAGAGACGTTTCCTCTTTGCCTTTTGTCTACAGATAGGGACGTTTCCTCTTTGCCTTTTGCTACATATAGGGACGTTTCCTCTTTACCTTTTGTCTATATATAGAGACGTTTCCTCTTTGCCTTTTGTCTACATATAGGGACGTTTCCTCTTTGCCTTTTGCCTATATATAGAGACGTTTCCTCTTTGCCTTTTGTCTACAGATAGGAACGTTTCCTCTTCGCCTTTTGCCTACATATACAGACGTTTCCTCTTTGCCTATTGCCTACATAGGGACGTTTCCTCTTTGCCTATTGCCTACATATAGGCGTGGTTCCTCTTTTCCTTTTGTCTACATATAGGCATGTTTCCTCTATGCCTTTTGTCAACATACAGGGATGTTTCCTCTTTGCCTTTTGCCTATATATAGAGACGTTTCCTCTTTGCCTTTTGTCTACAGATAGGGACGTTTCCTCTTTGCCTATTGCCTACATAGGGACGTTTCCTCTTTGCCTATTGCCTACATAGGGACGTTTCCTCTCTGCCTATTGCCTACATAGGGACGTTTCCTCTCTGCCTATTGCCTACTAGGGACGTTTCCTCTCTGCCTATTGCCTACATAGGGACGTTTCCTCTCTGCCTATTGCCTACATAGGGACGTTTCTCTTTGCCTATTGTCTACATATAGGGACGTTTCCTCTCTGCCTATTGCCTACATAGGGACGTTTCCTCTCTGCCTATTGTCTACATATAGGGACGTTTCCTCTCTGCTATTGCCTACATAGGGACGTTTCCTTTCTGCCTATTGCCCACATAGGGACGTTTCCTCTCTGCCTATTGCCTACATATAGGCGTGGTTCTCTTTTCCTTTTGTCTACATATAGGCATGTTTTCCTCTATGCCTTTTGTCAACATACAGGGATGTTTCCTCTTTGCCTTTTGTTAACATGCAACATATAGGGATGTTTCTCTTTGCCTTTTGTCTACATATAGGGATGTTTCCTCTTTGTATTTTGTCAACATATAGGGATGTTTCCTCTTTGCCTTTTGTCAATATACAACATATAGGGATGTTTCCTCTTTGTCTTTTGTCAACATATAAGGATGTTTCCTCTGTGCCTTTTGTCAACATATAAGGATGTTTCCTCTATGCCTTTTGTCAACATATAAGGATGCTTCATCTTTGCTTTTTTCTACAGACAGGGATGTTTCCTCTTTGCCTTTTGTCAATATATAGGGATGTTTCCTCTTTGCCTTTTGTCAACATATAGGGATGTTTCCACTTTGCCTTTTGTCTACATATAGGCATGTTTCCTCTTTGCCTTTTGTCAACATATAGAGACGTTTCCTCTGTGCCTTTTGTCAACATATAGGCATGTTTCCTCTTTGCCTTTTGTCAACATATAGAGACGTTTCCTCTGTGCCTTTTGTCAACATATAGGGATGTTTCCTCTTTGCTTTTGTCAAAATATTAGGGATGTTTCCTCTTTGCCTTTTGTCAACATATAGGGATGGTTCCCTTTGCCTTTGGCAACATATAGGGATGGTTCCCCTTTGCCTTTTGTCAACATATAGGGACGTTTCCTCTGTGCCTTTTGTCAACATATAGGGACGTTTCCTCTGTGCCTTTTGTCAACATATAGGGACGTTTCCTCTTTGCCTTTTGTCTACGTATAGGGACGTTTCCTCTGTGCCTTTTGTCTACATATAGGGACGTTTCCTCTTTGCCTTTTGTCTACATATAGGCATGTTTCCTCTTTGCATTTTGTCAACATACAGGGACGTTTCCTCTGTGCCGTTTGTCAACATATAGGCGTGTTTCCTCTTTGCCTTTTGTCTACATATAGGGACGTTTCCTCTGTGCCTTTTGTCAACATATAGGCATGTTTCCTCTTTGCGTTTTGTCAACATATAGGGATGTTTCCTCTTTGCCTTTATTCAACATATAGGGATGGTTCCCCTTTGCCTTTTGTCAACATATAGGGATGGTTCCCTTTTGCCTTTTGTCAACATATAGGGATGGTTCCCTTTGCCTTTTGTCAACTTATA
>CM031627.1:29365999-29368499 GCA_018398815.1 Conus ventricosus | reverse complement strand
AGGGTATGTTTCTTTGTATTTTGGCTCTATATTTCTTTGCATGATAAAGGAAAAGACGACAAACACTTTGAAAGGAGGGTATGTTTCTTTGTACTTTGTCTCTATATTTCCTTGCATGATAAAGGAAAAGACGACAAACACTTTGAAAGGAGGGTATGTTTCTTTGTACTTTGGCTCTATATTTCCTTGCTGATAAAGGAAAAGAAGATGAACACTTTGAAAGGAGGGTATATTTCTTTGCATGATAAAGGAAAGAAGACGAACACTTTGAAAGGAGGGTATGTTTCTTTGTACTCTGGCTCTATATTTCCTTGCATGATAATGGAAAAGAAGACAAATACTCTGAAAGGAGAGTGTATTTCTTTGCATTGATAAAGGAAAACAAAAAAAGACTTTGAAAGGAGGGTATATTTCTTTGGAAGATCTTTACCTGAAGGCCTGACAGTATTCCATTCTCAGTGTACTCTGATCATGACTTCTGTTTGATGATTTTTTTTTTTCAGTCTCAGACTAACATGACTCCATTTCACACCTCCCAGGTACTCCAGTTGGGAACATGGCGGTCTGGCTCATGACCAGCTGTTCACTTTGCTTTTGTTTTGTTTTTTTCCCCTGCATACGCAGGCTGATACTCCTGCAGACACTCCCTGTATAGACAGGCAAGGATTAATCCCATCTACCCAACAGAGTGAGCGGAGTTTTCTGTGTATGACCGTTTCTTTATCCCGCCATTAAGGCAGCCATACCCCAACTTCGGGGAAGGTGCATGCTATGTGTAACGTGTCACCCATACCAACGGCCAAACTGGCCTTCTCTTCCGGAAGTTGGTGATGGGATTTGACGTTGTGTGCAAGATGTTATGCGTGCGTCCACACACAGAACCTCAGTTTATAGTCTCATTCAAAGGACTGTATGGGAAATGGAGTCAGAACCAATATTAACTCTGAAGGCGGAGATTCAAACCCGCAACCCCACGATCACCAAGATTACGAGTCTGGCGCTCAAACACTTAACTTTTCCCGGCCCTCACTTGGTTATGAAAACACACAGGTCTGTGCAACATGCTGAGTTCTGCAGACAACAGGGTACCCATATCTGCATTCGTGTGTGGCTAATCATTTGCCATCTTGCACGATCTATCGATTTAGTTCAGAAGCACTTACAGCAGAAAGAAAAAAAAATGAACAAAAACATCAAGCAGTGAGCAAAATGACGTAATCAAAAAGAAAGAATTGCTTTTCTAGTGATATTAGAAACTTATTGGTCAAGTGGAAAATAAAGCTAAGAAATATCCAGTTGAAAAATATTTCAGATAGCCCTGATATGGCCCTTTGCGGTTGGCTGGGCTATAAGCAACATTACCTTCCCTTACCTTAGATACCCCATCTCTGGGAAACTGTCAGTGTCAGAGTGGCTAGTCTCTCTCAAAAAATCAACTCAGCACAGCTATGCTGTCATTCAATGAAATCAAAAGGACGAAAGTTGTTCCACAACACTGCCGAACTGGTGGGACAAGCAACATGACTATTGACAAGACAGAAGCAACGCGTTTCAACACTGAAAGTAACCTATATAAGGCAGACAAAGAACAAATGGCAGATGAAAACAATGGGAAGAGAGAGCCATGACTTACATTGTTCAACGCTCTGAACTGGCTTTATGGTCAGCAGCTGTGCAGAACTGTGTGTAGGAACTTCACTCCTGTCTGGAGTCTCCTTTCTATTTTAAACTATTTTTTGTGTGTATTCAGGTCTCTAGTCGAAAATTTAAGGGCTAGCTGACTGAAGAGCAATTAAGTGCAATAAATTCCACCAAGAACGGAAAGATTGGAAGATCTGAGGTAACCATTCACTTACACTCACATGTACATTTAAACACACACACACACACACACACACACACACACACGCACGCACGCACGTGTGCACACACACACATACGCACACCAAAACACAACCCTACAGATACATATCTTCATTACATTCATATTGAACAAAGCTCTCATGTATCAAGAATTCCACAGCTCTCTCTCTTTCTCTCTCTCTCACCATGCTTCCACATACTCAAGAATTACAGTACTCTCTATCCCTATACCCCCACAAACTCAAGAATTACAGTACTCTCTCTACATACCCTCAAAAACTCAAGAATTACAAAACTCTCTCTCTCTCACCTAAAGGAAATTTCAGTCTCTCATTCCAACTTTCTTTTTTACTTTTTATTATTATTATATTGGGTGTGTATATAGCGCCTATCCTCGGTCACAGACCAAGCTCTAAGCGCTTTACAATAAACACACTACCTCACTCACTCAACGGGCTGCCTACCCAGGTAGAGCCGGTCGAAGAGCAGCCTACTGGCGCTCATTCAGTCGTTTCCTGTACCATTCAAATATCAGTCACTCATTTTCATTTATCTCATTTATTTGTCCAGTTTCTCACATAGGATGTATGCGATGTTTATACGTGTCCTCCATTTCCACCGGTACACGATGGCACAC
>CM031627.1:29358499-29360999 GCA_018398815.1 Conus ventricosus | reverse complement strand
ACATCTTGGGCCCTTGCAGGATTCGAACCGCGTCCCCGAGCAGCACTATGGGAAAGGACGCAGGCACCACGAAGCCTGATTCTGGCTGGACACACAAGAAAACAAACAAACAAAACCTGCAGTATGGTACCGAAAAAAATTCATTTCTTGTGAATGCAAATTTATGTAGTGACCATCCCTCGGTCCCACCGCCCACCTCTTTCTTCCCCTGTAGATTTTCCACTCTCATTTCCGTCTCCCCCCAAATAGCCCCCGTTCCTCATATACACATTATGCACATCACACAGCAAGTAAGATGCAGACAGACACAACACACAGATGAACCACACATAAGAACATGTGAGCGTGCACACACGCACACACACACACACACACACACACACACACACACACACACACACACACACACACACATATGTACACACATATACAGATACATACACGTACACACTCACATACAAAGGCCTACATTCATGCTTACACAACACACAGGCTTATTCATTTAATCATTCATTCATTCAGACACTCTCTTCCTTCATTCACGTCTAATATCCCTCAAAGTGAACAGACGTCAAACAGAAGTACGAACGAACGAATGAACACACACACACACACACACACACACATTCAAACACATATACCCATGCATGCATGCACCCACCCACACCCATACCCACATACACCCATGAATGCATGAACACACATACACACACACACACAAACATATACACATACACAGATGTACACACACACTCATGAATGCATGAACACACACACACACACACACACACACACACACTCACACACTCACACACACACACACACACACACACACACATACACACACACACACGCCTGTGCGCACACTCACACACACACACACACTCTCACACAAATTTCGCCTTAAACACAACTGAAACCAGCTGTAATCAAAGCTGCTTGTTGACAAACCCAATCCCACCAAAGCCCCCTCCCTTCCTCCCTAAGCCTTTGCTTTGTGTCAGGACCTTATGCCCTGACCGTAAGCACACTAAGGGAGACAATCCACCCACCAACCCAATGAAACATGTCATGCAGGAGTTGCAATTCTTGGCATGCTGAGTGGCCCATTTACATAGAACAAGCTCAAATTAAATTTCAACAATCCCGAAACTGCAGTCCATTCCGGGAGGGACTCAAACTGCAGTCCATTCCGGGAGGACTCAAACTGCAGTCCATTGAGGGAGGGACTCAAAGTGCAGTCCATTCCGGGACGGACTCAAACTGCAGTTCACTGAGGGAGGGACTCAAACTGCAGTCCATTCCGGGAGGGACTCAAACTGCAGTCCATTCCGGGAGGGACTCAAACTGCAGTCCATTCCGGGACGGACTCAAACTGCAGTCCATTCCGGGAGGGACTCAAACTGCAGTCCACTGAGGGAGGGGCTCAAACTGCAGTCCATTGCGGGAGGGACTCAAACTGCAGTCCATTCCGGGAGGGACTCAAACTGCAGTCCACTGAGGGAGGGACTCAAACTGCAGTCCACTGAGGGAGGGACTCAAACTGCAGTTCACTGAGGGAGGGACTCAAACTGCAGTCCATTCCGGGAGGGACTCAAACTGCAGTCCATTCCGGGAGGGACTCAAACTGCAGTCCATTCTGGGACGGACCCAAACTGCAGTCCACTGAGGGAGGGACTCAAACTGCAGTCCACTGAGGGAGGGGCTCAAACTGCAGTCCATTCCGGGAGGGACTCAAACTGCAGTCCATTCCGGGAGGGACTCAAACTGCAGTCCACTGAGGGAGGGACTCAAACTGCAGTCCATTCCAGGAGGGATTCAAACTGCAGTCCACTGAGGGAGGGGTTCAAACTGCAGTCCTATCCGGGAGGGACTCAAACTGCAGTCCATTCCGGAGGGACTCAAACTGCAGTCCACTGAGGGAGGGACTCAAACTGCAGTCCACTGAGGGAGAGGCTCAAACTGCAGTTCACTGAGGAGGGACTCGAACTGCAGTTCTCTGAGGTAGGGACTCAAACTGCAGTCCACTGAGGGAGGGACTCAAACTGCAGTCCATTCCGGGAGGGACTCAAACTGCAGTCCACTGAGGGAGGGACTCAAACTGCAGTCCACTGAGGGAGGGACTCAAACTGCAGTCCACTGACGGAGGGACTCAAACTGCAGTCCACTGAGGTAGGGACTCAAACTGCAGTCCATTCCAGGAGGGACTCAAACTGCAGTCCACTGAGGGAGGGACTCAAACTGCAGTCCACTGAGGGAGGGACTCAAACTGCAGTCCATTCCGGGAGGGACTCAAACTGCAGTTCACTGAGGTAGGGACTCAAACTGCAGTCCACTGAGGGAGGGACTCAAAGTGCACTTCACTGAGGGAGGGACTCAAACTGCACTTCACTGAGGGAGGGACTCAAACTGCAGTCCACTGAGGGAGGGACTCAAACTGCAGTCCACTGAGGGAGGGACTCAAACTGCAGTCCATTCCGGGAGGGACTCAAACTGCAGT
>CM031627.1:29348854-29358399 GCA_018398815.1 Conus ventricosus | reverse complement strand
AGCCTTACTTGTTACAATGATGGGGTCTATATGTGTGGTTTGGCGACTTGCACGATGGGTCTGTGTAGTCAAAAACGTCATCCGGTAAAGGTTAAAGAGTGGCAGAAATGGAAAGTTTAGGAGGCAGTGGACGTGGGAAAGGAAAGTCTCAACATTAGAGAAATAGGTCACGCACAGACCAACAGACGGGGGTGGAACCAACAGTAAGGAAATGATGGTCAAAGGCAGGAGCAGGAAGAAGGAGCGACAAAGTGGAAACCATGGACTGCTTTTTCAGAGACCCTGCCAGTTCCCCTGGAAGGTATTCGAGCAGGCGACATCTGGAACACTCACAGTGGACAAAGAAACGTTTGAGCAGCATCTCAGTAAAACATAATAATAGATGAGCTGAAGAAAGAAGAAAAGCCAAGAGAATCCTAAAGGCAGCCCAGCAGGGCCAACAAGGACAGTAGAGTACGTGGGTAAAACATGCTCTAAAGAAGTCTCAACAGGAATGACATATGGGACATGGTACCTCCTAGAGTCAGCTTCATCCTCAGATCTGTACATGACCTCCTGCCTTGATATTCAAATCTAGTGAAATGGGGAAAATCAGATTGTCCTGCGTTTCCTCTCTGTCGCGGCAAACAAACAGTGGAACGTGCCCTTGATCTATGCAAAGCAGCACTAACCCAGGGAAGGTACACATGGAGGCACAACCAAGTGCTGAAGAAGATCACACCTGCGGTTAGCACTGCCGAAAGAATCACTACACGACCAGGAGCCCCAGCAAGGAAGCTGTACACGGCAGAAGGTCACAAACCATGGTCTGAAACTGCTGTGATATCAAAAGCATGGAAGCAGGGTTTACTTGATGGAGTGGCTGACTGAAAATGCACAGCAGATCTTCCAGAACAGGAGAACCATTCAGGGATTCGGTGAGTGTCGCTCGACGAGTGCAGACGTGTTTTGCTTCGCTCTCTACCATCCGAATCTAAGCTGTGAACTCAGTCGCACGCTTTTTCCTTTTCGCGTTAAGCGGTACAGCGTCTTTTTTTTCTGACGTTCCAGTTTTATCGCCGGAATGCAAAATTTTTCGACTACAGTCCCTGTCTTTTTGAAATCGAAAAACATACCGGACCATGACAAAAATCGGCCGTCTGTCTTAGAAGTATGCTTGGCGGCGGAAAGGGTTGCTGGCCAGGGCTCCATTATCGGAGCACAGAATATCGGCAGCTTATGGCGTATCTACCCCGCCACCAAGGAGGCACGGATGACAATCCTTGTCCAGGGTCTGCGGATGAGAGACACAACTCTGCAGGTATCTAGTACCAACCCTACATTCTACACGGCGATACAGGTGAGGAAAAGCCAACTACAAAATTGTGGATCGATAACATTCCTATCTCAGTCGCCGACTCAGAAATTGAGCATTCCCTGGTCAAGCTAGGGTGTGAACTGAGATCTGATATAAAGATGGAGAGAGCTCGGGATGCAGACAACAGGTTGACCCGCTTTGTAAGGGTCGCAGATTCGGTTCATAACAGTTCCCCCACTCCACTTGACAAATTCGTTAAATCAATATTTTTTCAGCAAGCTGTTCCACAGAGAGCAAAAACAGAAAAAAAAAAGGAAATTTTGTTCACGCTGCTTAAACAGCCCATCTGTCTCGCAATGCTAGGTAGATTGTGTGCAGACAGTGGGGCAAACGGGACAAAAAGAGGGCGAATCAATGTGGACAAACTTAAGCGGAAGACAAAAAAAGGATGAACCCCTGACAACAAAAACGACAAACACCGGGTGGTAAAAAGGCGGGTGTAAAAAGCAACCCAAACCCCAGGAAACGAACAAACACTAATAAGTCTGTCAACAGGAATGAAGGGCGGCCCCTCTCCCCAAACCACCCCCTAAACCTAAAGGGACGTCCCCCAACAGGTCCGCTACCCCCATCAAGCGGCGCCTGTCCACAGCGACACAGCCGGGAGAGGGAGCAAGAAATCCCGGCGCGTGACCGAGATGGGGTGGTTCTTGACGACGGTGTGGGGACCTGAGCAGAGTCCCGTCACTGATGGGGGGACATAGCTCGGGTTTTACCATTCATGTCTAAAACGGAAAATGCCCGGGAAATGTTTAGGACCATAGTTTGAACAGTGTTTACTGATTAAAATTTGAATTTTAATCAAAAAAATAGGTTTTATTCATGGATAAAATTAATATTGTTTATAAATGTTCGGGGTTTAAAAACGGGTTAAAAAGGAAATGTTTTTTGCTATTTAAAAAAAAACGTTTTTGATTTTATTTGCTTCGGGAATGTTATAACAGGGTGAAAAGGAATAAAAAAAACTGGGGGGGAGCAATTTTTTTTCAAGGGGTACGAAAAAAAGCAAGGAAAATTACTTTGATTTAAAACACTTTAAGGGAAAATTTTAAATTGGAGTTGACAAGAAAATTCTAGTTTTTTTCAGTGGAAAATGAATACTAAAAATTAATGGTTGCCAAGTTTATGCCCCAACCAACGAAGGAAAAAATAATATATTATCGAAAGTTGATTAAATTTTTTAATTTTATAAACAAGAAGTTTTAATTATTTTTGGCGATTTAATTTAAGAACGTGATCTCGACATAGTGTCGGGTCCCCCACGCAAAAAGGGAAAAAACTGCGTTTTAAACGGGCTTGAAAATTTAAGTTTAACAGATCCCTGGAACTTATCTCCAAAAAGAAAAGAGTTCAGGGATTCGTCTGAACCCGACTTTGCCGAAAGTTAGTTATTGTTTTGTTTCTGACAAATTTTGCGTTTCGGTACTATGGTAAAACATTTTTTTTTTCCCAAAAATTCCGATATAAGGCTTTTGCCCCTTAACTGAACGAGAATGTTTTCCCTCGAGGCCAGGATACTGGAGATTTAATAATATTTTTAAAAATGTTTTTTTTGGGTACAAAAAAAAAATACCATTTAGTAATTTCTTTCAGACAACGAAACTCTAATGTTTTAGAAAAAATGGGAATGGTAATTGAAATACGAAATGTTTGTATAGTTTTTTGGGAAAGATCTGGCGTGAAAAAAAAAAGGTCTTTAATATTGCGTCACGGTTAAAAAAGCAAAAAAGGTTGCCAAGGACCCCGAAAACAAAAATATTAAAAAAAGTTTTTTAAAAGGGAAAACAAAATTAGAGATTTTGCAGGCTTACAAAAAAGGTGTCAGGTAAGATGTAGGCTTAAGGGAAGAAAGGAGAAAAGAATACAAAAATTTTTTTGGGGTTTAGAAAGGCCAAGTAAAATGGGATTTTTAAAGATTGTGTAAAAAAAAGGGAAACTTTACTACGATAAAAGAGAAATAATGCAAAAAAAAACCGGCTTCTTAGACGTTTTGTATATCAAAATACTGAAGCGAAAATGTAGAAAAAGTGCTGACTTTTTATTAAAAATGTAAAATTAAGCAGCAGAAAAAAATATGCAGTATTGTAAAGGATAGGAAATTAAAAAACGACATTGCTTAAGAAGTGAAAAATGGTTCTGCCCCCGGAAGCGAGGCTTAACAACCGGTTTTATAAAACTTTTTTGGTAAAAATTTAGGTAATGTTGTCACAAAACTTTTTTTTGAATCCTTTAACAGAGGGAGACTTCATTTACACAAGGGAAAGGGAAATTTAAACCCCTTTTTCATAAAAAGGTAAAATTTGGGATGGGAAACACTTATAACTGGAGACCCATTACTTTACTAATTTGTTTTAAAAATTTTGGCGGGGCACTTCAAAAAGATGGGAAAAGTCTCCAAAACTTAGAACGAAGATAAGTTGGCTAAAAAAAGGGAAGAAAATTCAAAGTGTCAGCCCCATTAAATTGTCAAAACTATTTAAAAAAAAAGAAAGGGGGGGGGTACTTTTTAGCTAAAGATTAGAAAAACCCTTTGTTCCATACAAAAAAAACTTTACTGTATTCAAATATTGGATTTGGACGTTTTCCCAAGATGGGTACAATTTTTGACAGAGGTAAAAAAGCTGCATCAACCGGGGGTTTGGTTATTGAGCCATTTGAGTAATTTTGGGGTTAAAAGGGGCGGGGCTGCCCCTTTTTCCCCCCTTAGGTTGTTTTAGCTGGGAGCTTTGGGCTGCAAAGACAGAAAAATCAAATAACGGTATCAAGTAAAACAAGGAACCAACAACGAAGTACATAAAAGAAAAAACAATCGCTGATATCCCATTTTCTTGAAAGCAAAATGATTATTGAATCCTTTAAAATATTCAAGCTTTGGGGCATTTTGGTTTAATTTTAAATATGAATAAGACAAAGTAAAAGAAGGGTAGGAGAATAAATGAAAACAATCTGCCTTTTTTATATTTAGAAAAATTAAAAAATAGGGGAATTTTTTAAAAAAAGTAAAATGGCTGAACACAAAAGAGAACGGGAAGGGCAGAGTTCAAACCTGAAAATCAATAAAAAACTGGAGAAAACGAGACTCAGTATTCGGGAAAAAATTTGTAATTAAATTTTTTTGTTTAGTCATTTATTTTTTTTTAAGCATTTTTGGTTTCCCTTTGAAGTCCTGCAGAAAAAAATTCGATTTTATATAAATTTTTTTTGGCAAAAAAAAACCGTTCGGGCATTTGAAAAAGTTAAAAGGGAAAGAAAGGGAATAATTATAATTTTGGGGGTTTTAAAAAAAGGGGAAAAATTATGGTCTTCAAAACAGTATGTTTTGCGATGGGCGGGAAAATTTGTTCGTGAAAAGAAAAAAAGGGGAGAGATTCCGGGTGGCACTTAAACAAAAAAAATAAATAAATGAAAGCAATTTAAGCTTAACTTTTGAAAAACAGTCAGCAAATTGAACTAATAGAAAATTGAATTTTGGAGCAATGTTCCCATTTTTTGAAATATAAGGGGGAAAAACCAAATTAGAAAAGAAAACCCCAAGTCCCTTTTTTAGATCAAATGTTATTCTTAATAATTTTGAATTATATAAGGCAATAATTTATTTTCAAGAAGGAATGAAAAGGGGGAAAAGTTAGTTTGAAATTGTGCCATGATGAAAATGTTATTTTAAACTTACAGAATAAGACAGTTTTAAATATCGTAATTTCAAATACATTTTTGAATCAATGCACTGCGAAACCCTCCTTTTTGGTGGAATGGATAATACAAAAAATTCCCCTTACAATGTTTATCTGTATGCGAAGCCATCTATTAATAAAAACCCCAAAAGATAAAGAAATATGGGCAAAAGGGAAACCAACTTCATAAGCAAATGGGAAAGATTTTTGGCGTAGAAAAATTAAATTTAAATAGATGACTCTATGGTAATACCCAAAAACTGCTCAAAAGAAGTTAGGGTTAATGAAATAAAAGGGAAAATTAAAACCACAACTTTACCCTACTAATATTTTTTTGAAAAAAAGAAAGTATCGGAAAAAAATAGTGTGATAACGTACGATGAAATCGATTATCGAACATTTCTTTTTACTGCCCCCCGTCAACAAATTTTGGAAATTTTGTAAAATATTGATTTCATCGGAATCGGGAAATCCTTTAAAAATGTCCTTAAATGACGTACTCTTTTGGGGTCCGCAGAGATGATATAAATAAACGAAACAAAAACGTTTTAACCCTATTTTATTAGTGGGAAATGTCCATTGTAAGTAAAAATGAAAAAATTGATAGCATTACAAAAACTTCGATCAACAATAGAATGAGAAAAAGTTTTACAATTTACTTATTGGAATTAATAAATAACAGAGTTTGAAAACCCCTTTGTATAACTTCGGATACTGGAGTATACTCTTCAGGAAAAAAGAAGACAAGTATAACAAAAAACCCTAGGGAGCATCTGTTTTTGTGTGGTGTTTGGTTTTAAATTTTATCCCTTAAACAAAAAACCCCTAGGTACCATCGTTTTGCGTGGTGTTGGGTTTATGTTTATCCCTTTAACAAAAACCATAGGTAGCCCCTGTTTTTGCTGTGGTGTTGTTCAATGTTTTTCCGTTATAACAAAACCATAGGTCCTTTTTTATGCTGTGGGGTTGGTTAAAGTTTATCCGTTATAACAAAAAACACTAGGTACCTTTTTAGCTGTGGTGTTTTTTCAATGTTTTCGTTATAAAAAAAAACCCTAGGTACCACTGTTTATGCTGTGGTGTTGGTTCAAGTTTATCCGTTTAACAAAACCCCTAGGTAGCCATTTTTTTTGCTGTGGGTTGGGTTTAATGTTTATCCGTTATAAAAAAACCACTAGGTAGCCATTTTTTGCGGGGGTTTTGGTTTTTTAAAGTTTTTCCGTTATACAAAACCACTAGGTCCTCTGTTTATGGTGGGTTTTTTTTAAAGTTTACCGTTAAACAAAAACCACTAGTACCATTTTTTAGCTGTGGGGTTGGTTTAAAAGTTTTTTCCCCTTTTTTTCCCTATAATTCCCGTCTGGTATGCATACATTTTTTTCCAAATTCCCGGTCATTTTTATATATCTGTTCATTCCCCGAGCTTTTCCCGGCCATTGTTTAATCTGTTTATTCCCAACTGTATTACAAGGCCTTGTTTATATATTGTTATTTTGAGCGTATTCCAGGCCATGCTTATATTTTTCATTCCTAAGCGTATTAAACGGCCATTGTTATAATCTTTCATTCCTAGAGCTGTATTACCAGGCATTGCTTATAATCTGTTTATTCCTAAGCTGTTTAAACCCGGCCATTGCTTATTATTGTTCATTCCCGAGTTATTACACAGGGCCCTTGCTTATTATCTGTTCATTCAAAAGTGTATCTAGTATGGCTTGCCACCATGTACATGCACAAGCCCACTACGCATGCACAAAACGTTTTCCCCGCGCGCGCGCGCGCGAAACAAACAACACCCCCACACACAACCACACACCACCCCCACCACACAAACACACGCACGGCACGCCGCACGCACGCACGCCGCACGCCCGCACCACAACACACACAAAACACACACAACAACAACACAAACTCTCCCTCTCTCTTCTCTTCTTCACACCCACATACAACACACGCACACACAAACACACACACACACACACACACACACACACACACAAACACACACACCCAACCACACACACCTAAAAATGCAAAAAAATACACTGACCAACCCCCCACCCCCCCCCCCCCCACCCCCCACCCCCCCTCCCCACAACATTATTTTTCGTTTTTGGCTTTCCCCCAAGTCTCCCTTTTTTACCCCCCTTTCGCTTTTTGGGTAGCCTTGGGGAATAGACCCAATTTTCGGTCAATGGACCCCCCGTCTAAGTCTCCCGTAATTTTGTTCTTTCCCAGGATCGTCCCTTTCATTTTTTTTTCGCCCCTTTCAGGATGGTTACGGAATATTAAGTTCAGGAAAAGACAGTGATGGGTATTATTATGATCATAACTTTTTCTCTCGCCCTACCTCTCTTGTTTGTTGTGATTTTAACTTTTAACGACCCTTTTTTTTATTATTATTATTATATTATTTTTATTTTTATTTTATTTTTTTGTTGTTGTTGTTTTTTTCTTTCAGTCATCTTGGGAAAAATTGAGGGAAAAGTTGATTAATCCTTCTGCTTTATTTTAAATGGTTTGCGTTTTTACAGGTAGATGCCAGTACACCACATTTAAAAATTAAAAAAACCCAGACAATTTGACAAAAGCTAAAAAAATTTAAAAAAAGAAAAATTTTCCTTTTTTTTAAAAAAAACAAAAAGCAATGCATGGGTGTAGGAGCTGGTTTGGAGACTGTAAGAAAACAAACAGACAATGCATGGTGTGTAGGAGACTGGTTTGGAGAAAAAAAAGGAGGAAAAAAAAAAGGAAAGAAGGAAAAAAACAAAAGTAGTTGAAATTTTTATTTTTTATTTTTTTTTTTTTCGCCTTTTGGTTTTTTTTTGGCAGATGAAGAGGACAGTGTTGAGCACCAAAAAATGAAGAGGTGGATTTCGGCCTTAGGGGAAAAAAAAAAAAAAAAAAAAAAAAAAATCGTCACCGCCTTGGTGCTCCATTGATCCGATAACTGATGCCACATAAAAAAAAAAAAAGAAAAAAAAGAAAAAAGAAAAAAGGAGAACCATTCAGAGATCACCAGGAAGAGTAGCACGAGAATGGATATTGTTCTCCTCTCCGTTCTGCAGGACACATTCTGATGGAACTCACATATGAAAGCAGAATGGAGCAAACTCACGTCTACACGACTACACAATTTGAAGGAATGTTGTTTCCAGGCTCACGTCTTCACTATGGAGGTTAGAGCGGGGGGATTATTGCCTCTGTATGATCTCATGAAACAACTCTGGATTTCTGGTAAGAAGAGGACCAGAAATGGCAGAGGCAGCCGAAAAGAGTTCAGCTAGATCTGGTCGAGGAGGCACAAAGCAAACTTCTTAAGTCTGAAATTTCCCCGCTTGGAACGGGTGTTTGGTTGTGCTGTGGGAAATCCTAAAAAGGCACGCCTTGCGATGCCTTCCCATTCACAAGTTGCGCGGTTCGATTCCAGGCAGCGCCAGGAAAATGTGAAAAAAATGTCGGTAGAAGGACATCCGGATTCATTACCTGGATGAGGCCCTATCCCACTAGAGTGGAAGGAGCTCTGAGCCGGAAACGTGTCTGAGGGGGTGTCTTCTCTGGCGACCTATTGCTGTCATTTTCTACCTGGAATTTCTTCCTAATGATTTGGTACTATCTTGGACTGTATTGCAATTTTCATCATTGCATTGTATCTTTTTACCTAAATAGCAATGGTCAGAATGCTAAGACACACACAGAGAGAGAGAGAGAGAGAGAGAGAGAGAGAGAGAGAGAGAGAGAGAGCGAGAGAGAGAGAGAGGGGAGAGAGAGAGAGAGAGAGAGGAGAGAGAGAGAGAGAGAGAGAGAAGACAAAGACAAAGACAAAAATTCTTTATTTACGAGGATAATAGATAAGCACTGATGTGCTTTTTTTACATCCAGTCCTCGCCCTGTGTAGGGTCAACAATATAAAATAAAAGGTAAGAAAGGAAGCATGCAAATGTGACTAGAACTACAATACAATACGGGATTAAAATTTAAAAAGGGAAAGAAAAAAAAGAGAGAGAGAGAGAGAGAGAGAAGAGAGAGAGAGAGAGAGAGAGAGAGGGGAGAAAAGAGAGAGAGGAGAGAGAAGAGAGAGACGCAGGAGCGAAGGGAGTGCGGGTAAGCCTGCAGGAGAGAGAGAGAGAGAGAGAGAGAGAGAGAGAGAGAGAGAGAGAGAGAGAGGGAGAGAGAGAGAGAGAGAGAGAGAGAGAGAGGAGAGAGAGAGAGAGAGAGAGAGGTGGGGAGAAAGAGGCTAGAGTGGTGCGATAAGAGAACATGTTTAGAACAATCTGACAATCAGAAAATTCCAAAGAGATACAAAACAATCAATTTTGAAACACCGGGGGAGGGGGGGATAGAAATAAAGCACAAATGGGGTGGGAAATGCATAATGATAGCCCAGTCGCCACGGATAGGAGGGGATATCATATGGATAAAAAAATCAAGTCATTCCAGCAGAACCGTGAGAGAGAGAGAGAGAGAGAGAGAGAGAGAGAGAGAGGGGAGAGAGAGAGAGAGAGAGAGAGAGA
>CM031627.1:29326354-29328854 GCA_018398815.1 Conus ventricosus | reverse complement strand
AGCCAGACAGACTAAGTAGCTTGACCGACGCCTCGATGTCTGCCCAGACGGATCTCGGCGCCTGGGCCAGACTCATCCAGCCAATTTGTAGGACCAGTGCCCACAATTAAGCCGGACGTTGCCGGAAAGGGAGAGGGGGAAGGTACTGTGTAGTGGGGGTGAAATCTAGCTAATTAATTAAATGACCATTGACCACCACAGAGAGCAAGGCAGGTAGATGTGACTGTCATGATTTACATATCCAATGAAATGAGAGGGGAGGCAACCTCAAGTATAAGGCGGGAAAATACTGACCAATGGTACTCGCCCTTTGACGGATGGGTTTTTAGGATAAGAGAGGAATGCGTGAGTAAAAACGGGGAGGAACGAACAGAAAGACAGACAGAGAGAGAGAGGAAGAGGTTCTGGGTGTAAGCTCTGACGAGAGAAGAGCAGAGAGATAAAGAGAGGGGTGAAAAAACCGAGCTGTAGCAACAACACCATAGAGGTCTGCAGAGGGGGGACTAAGGAGAGAGTGGAAGAGAGAGTGCTAACTGATGAAGAGAAGAAAAAAAAAAAGGAAAAAAAAGAGAAAAGAAAAGAAAACCATGTCCATTTGCTAGAGCAGACTAGAAGAAGAGAGAGAGAGTGCAATGCGTTAATGCAGGAAAAAGGGGAAGGAAACAATCGATGTCGATAGTCACGTTAAAACCTGAACCGGATTCGACCTCATACCTGGCTGCGCCACTTTCATCAGCAGTCCAACCTGACCAACTCCAGCGGTCTAACCTGACCAGTGCCAGCAGTCCAACCTGACCAGTGCCAGCGGCCAACCTGACCAGTGCCAGCATTTGTTCGTACTGGTGTTTGTGAAGTGACAGTGAAAAAAAAAAGAAAAAAAAGAGAAAAGGAAAGACAGTGATTCGTGAATAGTTTAAGATCACCTGCCAGGTAAAGTAAAAAAATCTATTTAAACCCCGGGGTTATTAATGAGATTTTAGATAAATGGTTTTGGGGAAGTTCAAGGAAAAGAGAATGTTTTATTTTTTTTCGACTCCATATGCATTGATGTTTGGTTCTATGATCATGTGTAGTAAAGTTATGACTTTACTAGTGGTTTGATGGACGAATGCATGATATATGAATGAATTGTAAAGCAAGCTGTGAGTGGTTTGGGCTGTGCGCTAGTCCTTCCTCCACGACATACCCCGAGGGTTTACACTCTTAACATTGAAAAAAGATTCATATTACCAAAGATTGTTCTATTTCACTACTGAGTTATTTTTCGGTCAAAGAAACTATTCATTTCATTCTGATATGCAAGTTTTAAACCCAAAAGAATACTGATTTTGTCAGATTCCAAGTCTGCTTTAACGGCTTTACCCTTTCAAAACACATGACGTCGTCCTGATCTCGTAAGTAAAATTTATTTCAATTCACAAGTTGATTATGCGAGGTTCTAAAATGACATTATTATGGGTACCTATTCACTGTAATCTTCGTGGAATGAACTGGCTGATACCTGTGGGAAAAGAGGCTTCAATGTGCAAATCAAATACATTTTTATGTGATAAATTTCCCTTTGTCGGTTCTTGAAAAAAACAGATTCTGACAAAAGCACTCTGGACCAGAGAAAAAACACAGTACCTTGAAGCTGCCATTCAGAAGAACAGATGGGATCTTTCTGCCCCCCAGCAGTCATTGTATAAGTCCACCAGGTTCTAAACCCGAATAGAAATTTTTTTTTTTTTTTTTTTTTTTTTTGCTGCCCAACCTCTGCGCCACCTCAGAGGCAGTGCACCCACCCGCTCATTCCGACACCCCGTCCACAGCCATAGCCCGGTGTCCCTGCCGCAGCCCCGGCACCAGCAATCCACAGGGGGCATCAAAGTCAAGTCGTCAAGAGGCAACCACCGGAGGAGACACTGCACTGCTGCCGAAATCACCTCGGGGGTGTTCAGTGGCGCCTGTTCTGATCTAACATACGCAGGGCACCACCTACTAAGCCCCCTACTGACGACAAAAATTGCTTAGTCGCGGAGCCGGCGTGAGTGAGCTCTCCCTCCGGAGGGCGCCACCACGTCCGTCCAACGACAGCCCCCATGACTCGCCGGTACCGGTGATCCCAACGGAAGCAAACCAAGGCCACAGACGCGGAGAGGACATCGAAATTGAGGTCACCATGAGAGCAGGCATGAAGGGCCACAGAATTTGAGACTTTTTTTTAATGCTGATCAATGGGAATGAGGATGATTAAGATGATGCACGGATTCCATTTCGGTCTGAGACTACATGACAGGGCTGTCCCTACGCTTCCTTTCATAATATATTCTGGCGTCAACCAGCCCAGAGATACAGCACCTGCAGTGTTGGTCAGGGAAATTGAGCAACACTCTCAGAAACGCATCCATTAAAGTGGATGAAACTCGACTGTGTGGTCCCCCACCTTCCCAACTGATCCGCAGCAAACTCAACTCTGGTAGGACCGGTCGGGGCAGAAAAAACCCACATGACTCAGGGG
>CM031627.1:29285802-29326254 GCA_018398815.1 Conus ventricosus | reverse complement strand
GTAAAAAAACCCATAAAAATGCCACATTGCGATGTCTCAAAGGGAAAACGCTAAGGGCGCTGAACGGTTTTCCCCAGGGTCAGTGACAGGGTTTGGGGGCCATTCCAAGGGGGGTGTCGACCTGGTGGACCCTTTACCCACCATCCGATCGCGGTCACCGCTACATTTTGGGTAGGGGTAGACCGCGAAGATCCCCGAGGCTGTCCCCTTAGGACTATCGATCCCCTACTTTTGCGGATGCTCTCGGGCATTTTTGGGGACGCACGGGCGGGGCCCAAAAAAAAATCGACCGGAATTTTGAAAGGGAGAGAAATCATCACCCTCCAGTCCCGGACCGGATCCGGCCAGCAGTCGTGACTCATGGTTTGGGCGTGGAACTGCAGATTCGCTTTCACTTTTGCCAAAAAAAGGGTTCCAGCAAACGGATGCACTATCTCACCGAGCTCCGAAATCAGCCCCCCAGGGGGAAATCAGTCAGGGGCAATTCCCCCTCACCAGGTTATGTCCCCTTTTGGTCTGTGTAGTGACAGTTAACGGTAGTGAATCACCACTGGCTCAATTGCTACTTTTTTGTTGAAGGCTTTTTTAAATTTGATAGAAAAAATGTGTACATGTTTTTCCCGTAAAATTTCTACGTGGAATGTTTGTACTGGATTTATCGTACTCTGTCATCACAGAGGGTTGGGTTCGGCCCCATGGGGAATTTGCACGGCGTCGGTTCAAAGGACCCGTATTCAGAAAAACGATGTTTTTTGAAGGGGGTTTGTCCGAGGCTATACGAGGGCCCTCTAGGTGGAAAAATTCATTATTTATTGTTGTTTTTTGGGTCGGTACAGTCCCCTAATGTGGTTGTGGTGTGTTTGCACCAAATGTGGGGCATCGGTTAAGTTTACTTTCTCTCCTTTCCTCTCCCTCCTCTTTTCTTTTTCCTCCCTCGTCCCCCTCTCTCTCTCCTCTCCTCCTCTCTCCTTTCTCTCCCCTTTTCTTCAAAATTTCACTGGTGCTTCATCCGCGGTTCCGGGTGGTGGACCTTTCTTGCGGCTGTCCTATGGGCCCTCACCTTCTTTTTACCGCCGCACGTGCAGCTTTCCCTTTGGGCTTGAGTATTCTCATTTCTTGACGTAGGGGGGCATTTTGGTGCCTCTTTTAGGGAGGTTTGCTTTTCACTCAGCGGAAATTTCCCCGGGGAGCGCCTGCTCCGGTTTTGGTTTCTCACATTGCCGAAGGACGGTCGGTACCTATCCCTGCAGTCGGCCTTAGGGGGGGGACGCACGTCATTTTTTTCCCATTTGCTCTGCTGGTCCTCTGACTGGGGGGGGCAGAGAGTCGCTTACCCGCCACCTTCTTGGGTCACCCAGGGGTAGTGGTAACACTTTTTTCGGGTTTGTTGTTTTTTTTTTTGTTTTTAGGGCTGTTCTTTTTTTTTTTGCGCAATTTCCTTTTGGTTTAAAAAATTATAAAAAAAATATTTTTGAGCCATTTTTTTTGGCCCCATTCAAAATTATATCCAAAATTCTTTCTCCTTTCAATGCTTTGGTGATGCGGTAACGGGGGGTGGGGGAGAACCTGGTGTTTTTGGGTTGGGTCTTGTTGGGGCCGCTCGTCCCCCCCCAAAATCATGGTCTCTTTTTCTGGGAAAAACCCGTCTTTTTGGTGTTGCAAGGGGAACGAGGTTTTGTGTTTGCGGCGTGCGATGCATGTTTAGTCTTTTGGAGCTGGGGGGGAAATTTGTGTTATTTGGAAATGTTACAAATAAAATTTTTGGGGAAATTGTGCCATTAAATTAGATTCTTTGTAAATGTGGGGCAGTTATAAAGCAATGGTTCTGTATTATTTAGTTCCTAAGAAAGAAAATGTTTTAAAGTGAGTGAGGGAAGGATGAAGATATAAATTACTTTTCGTTTGTTTAATTTATGTAAACTCTTACCGCTTCGGTGAGGAGACCTTTATGAACATTCCATTTGGTTTTTTTACTGTGTTTGCCCGGGCTGTGTTGGCTGGTGTTATAAATTTTTCAGCAAACGCCTCCCCCGCCCCATGCGGTGGCTGTTAGGATTAAGAGCAATTTCAGACCCCACTGACTGCGGGTTTTAGTACCCTTCTTTCCCCATTCCCTTTCCCTTTTTCCCCCTCCTCCCGGGGGCTTCACCCGAAGCTTCGCTGTTGGGGCCGGCATTTTGGGAGCACGTGGGCCTTTCGGGGTGGTCCAACCCTTCCCCCGGACATTCAGCGACAACGCCTCGCCCATGGGATCGTTCTCCATGTCCTGGACTTCCTCAGCCAGTGATAGTGTGGTTTCTCTGTGTCGGCAATTTTTTCGGTGTGTGTGTGTTCAAGGGTGTGGCATTGAAAGACTCTGTTCAAGAAACGACCCGGGTTTGGGGCCCCGATTCGACCGGTACTCTCAGGGACTTTGGAAGACAGGGGGGAGGGGAACCACTGAAAACAAAAAGGAACGTGGTTGGAAATGCTTATTTTATTAGGGTGTTGTTGCGTTGAAATGCTTTTTTTGTACTATGATATTTTTGGGGGTTTTTAAATGCTTAATTTTGGGTATGTATGGTGTGTGTTGAAAAACTTATTTGTGACTATGTGTTGTTTGTGAAAAAAATGGGGTATTGTGTTGTAATCTTTCTTTTGTGGTCTTTCGAGGCGTTGGGGGTCAGTCCCCCCCTTCATCCCTTCTAACCGTTTTCCCGTCCCGGGCAACCCTCCTGGGTCCCCGGGCGTGACAGCGGGTCCAGGGGGTCCCGGGTGGGGTTTTGGGGATTATAAGTCCTCTCCTATACTACTTATGATTCCCCCCCCCCCCCCCGCCCCAGATGACCAATGTTGTCTCCCCCCCCCCCCCCCCCCCTTTTTTTTTTCCCATCGGTATAGGAAAAAGACTTTTCTTTTTCTAACGGAATGTCATGTTGTTTTGTTTCTTAAAAATTTTTTTTACTATTTTTTTTTAGACCCCCCCTCCCCACAGCAACACAACACACACACACACACACACACACACACACACACACACACACACACACACACACACACACACACACACACACACACACACACACACACACACACACACACACACGCACACACACACACCACACACACACACACACGTACACCCTTAAACTGATTTTTTGCACCCAATTCTGGCTTGCGGTGGTCAAGGGAATACATAAGGGAATTTAGTCTTTTTTCTGTTCTTTTTATTGTTATTGTGAAACTTTTGTTTATCTTTTTGCCTTTCTTCTGTATGAGAGTGAGGTTACGGGTGCACAAAGGATCGTTACTTTTTTATATTGTACATTATGTCAAAAATGCATTGTTACGAGGCAATCTTGAATTGTTTTATGCTGTTTTCTACATTAATTCATGCAATGCTTATGACCTGGTTTTACATATATAGATGCATTTTTTACTGTTATGCACATATTACAAATACGGAATGATGAAGACTAAACAATGGAGACTTTAACAATTGCGTCTCTAAACTGTCTGGGATTGGGGGATATGAAAGAAAAGAAGGGATGTCTTTCATTATCTGAAACAGAAAAGTTTTCAATATATTGTCTGCAAGATACTCATTTTAGTGACAAACTAGAAAAACATTTAAACTCTGAATGGGGCTATAAATGTGTGTTTGCGTCTTATAAATCAAACTCTTGAGGAGTAGCTGTTCTCTTTTCAAACGACTTTGAATTTAAGATAACAAACGTTCATCGTGATATAAACGGAAATTTCATACTGGTATCATTACTGCCTTTCAGAAGGATTTCCTTTTGGTAAATATCTATGGCCCAAACAAGGACAACCCGACATTTTATAATTCACGTATGGAAACCATAAAAGGTTGTAAAAATAACAATACAATTGCAGTTGGTGACTGGAATATTGTATTAAACCGAACCATTGATTGTTGCAATTATATACATGATAATAACTTGAAAATATGATAGAAGAACTTGGATTGACAGATATATGGAGAGAGAACAACCCAGAATGTAGGCACTACACTTGGAGAAAGCCAACACCATTAAAGCAAAGCAGACTAGACTTTTCTTGTTATCTGATTATTTGCACTGGTTTTTTGAAGATGCTGACATCGTCCTGGGATACCGTTTTGATCACTCTATAATAACACTGCAACTGAAATTTGGTAAAAATGAAAAGAAACATACTTTTTGGAAATGTAATTCTTCCTTGCTTAAGGATAAGCAATATGTGGATGAAATTAATCAGGAAATCATAAATGTGACAAAAGAATGCGCCGCAGATAATTGCAACAATGAAACAATTGATGAAATAGATAAAGGTAAAATTGAACTTAAAAATCTGAGGCAAACTATTTTTAAATTTTCTACTAATGAAAATAAGATGAAAAACTATCGCATGTGCCACAATGAAAAAAAAAAGAAGAAAAACTACAGAAACTGAAAAGGAACTCATGAAAGATATTCAAACTCTTCAAAAGATGGACCATAAAACAGAAGACGTAATCAAAAAACTATACGAGAAAATCAGGAGTTGAGAACAATTAGAGATACGAGAATGGAAAGTGTACTCTTAAGATCAAAAGCCAGATGGATTGCTAATAGTGAAAACAAAAAATTCTAAGTATTTCTGTAGTCTTGAGAACGGAAACTACATTAGCAAACAAATGACAAAAACTTATAACTAAGGAAATGAGATAATAGACGACCATAAAGAAATCTTAAATGAAGTGAAAATTCTATTGAGAATTTGTATAGGGGAAGAGAAGTAGAAAATTGTGCATTAGAAAGCTTGGTTAATGAAATCCCCAAATTATCACAAGAACAAGGAACGATGTTAGATGGTCTAATAACTAATGGAGGAAGCTAGCCAAGTTCTGAAAAATATGAAAAATGGTAAAAGCCCTGGCACAGATGGATTTACGGTGGAATTCTTTAAATTCTTTTGGAAACAACTGAGACCGTTTGTAGTGAGGCCACTAAGCGAAGCATTTAAACACGGAAAACTTCATCAAAAAGAAGGTCTGGTTATCTGTATCCCTAGAGGCGATAAACCTAAGGAATTTATATATCTTTTTTAAAAAGGCGACCATTAGCATCCTATCGCCATCGCCGCTGAGACTGTTGCCACGGCAACCACGCTCTTTAAAACTCATCTAACCCAGTTTCCTTCCCCACACTACAACTGCTATTGACATATTATCACCAAAAGTGTAGTAAACCTGTCTTCATTTTGTTTTCAATATTTTGATCATCATTATTCCCATAAATAATATAATTATTTCAGGTACTGGCTTAGAATCACACGTAATCACCCTTTTGGCAGCTCGTTTTCATTCAACGCTCATCTTGCGCTGAAGTAATCCGAAGATAATGTGAATTGTTCGTTCTCTTTCGTTGCAATATTTGTTTTGTATCTTGCTGAAGAAGACATAAAAGAACACGTCGTGTTTTGTCTTGTGATACGTTTGTCCTCGTTTTTAGGCGGTTCCCTAACATTTCTTTAGATTTGTTACACACACACACACACACACACACACACACACACACACACACACACACACACACACACAACACACACACACACACACAACACACACACAGAGAGAGAGAGAGAGAGAGAGAGAGAGGGAGAGAGAGAGAGAGAGAGAGAGAGAGAGAGAGAGAGAGAGAGAGAGAGAGAGAGAGAGAGAGAGAGAAGAGAGATTGATATTGATTATACTATGTACAACAAGAACATAACAGAAGATAGCTCATGATTTTCAAATGTGCAGTTTGGAAGTCGTTCCTACGTTTATCGTTTATGATTAGAGACATTAAGAATGCGTCCTTTACTTATCATGACGATAATCAGATAATATATCCATGACCTATCTATCTGTTTATATACGCTCTGTGTGTGTGTGTGTGTGTGTGTGTGTGTGTGTGTGTGTGTGTGTGTGTGTGTGTGTGTATGTGTGTGTGTGTGTGTGTGTGTGTGTGTGTGTGTGTGTGTGTGTGTGTGTGTGTGTGTGTGTGACGACCGACCCCTGAAGGTCTGCCCTGACAGGATCGATCTAGATGGGAGTGAAGGGAGTGACTGACCTCACACGCCTCGCAAGAGACCACACAAGAAAGATTACGATACAACACCCCATTTATTCACACCAACACACGCAATCACAAATAAATATTTCAACACACGCACCACGCACAAACACAATCAAGCATTCCAACACACACAACATGCACAATCACAATCAAGCATTTCAATACACAACATGCACAATCACAATCAAGCATTTCAACACATATGACATATACACAATTATAAATAAACATTTCCAGCACCCATCCCTTTCTCATGTCATGTAGTGCCCCCACACCCCTGCCTCTCCAAAGTCTACTGGGAGCACCCTGTCGCACTAGGTGCTCCAAACCGGGTCGGTCCTTGAAGAGAGTCGTTCACGGCCGACACCCTTGACGCACACAAACAGACGGTGGAGAGTGCGCCCCGGGGGACGGGGCGTTGTTGCTGGAGGTCCTGGACGGGGATCAGGACCGTCCAGCCAAGTCCACAGGCTTTTCAACCAGTACGTGGCCGCAACCAGTGCGTGGTCCCAACCAGTGCGTGGCCCCAACCAGTGCGCGTCCCAACCAGTGCGCGGCACCAACCAGTGCGTGGTCCCAACCAGTGTGCGGCACCAACCAGTGCGCGGTCCCAACCAGTGCGTGGCCCCAACCAGTGCGTGGCCCCAACCAGTGTGCGGTCCCAACCAGTGCGCAGCACCAACCAGTGCAAGCTCCGGGTGAAGCCCCAGGGAGGAGGGAAAAGGTAACTGGGAGGAAATAAGAAAGAAGGTTACTGGAACCTCGCAGTCAGTACAGTCTGACCCATGCTGTTAAATCATAACAGCCACTCGCATGATGGGCGAGGGGAGGTCTACTAAATACACCAACAACACCAGCTCAACACAGGCCTGAGCAGCAAACCAACCAAATCAGGAATGTTCGTTAAAGTCTTCTCATACGAAGCAGGTAAGAGACTGCATTAAATTAACAGGCTATAAAACAAATATGAATCATCTTCATCCTTCTCTCACTCACGTTTAACATTTTCCTTTCTTAGGAAATGAACCAACACAGCAACCATCGCTTTATAACTGCCACCACATTTGCAAATAATATTTCAATGGCATAATTATCACATTTTATAGCCACATTTCAAAATGACACAATTCTCCAACCACGCATCCAAACGACGAATCATGCGTACGCACGCTCGCAAACATGAAACTCTCGTTCCCCTTGCATGCACAAACAGACGGTGGCCGAAGAATGCGAGACCGGCAATTGTGACAGGGGCGGACGAGCGAGACCAAGCAAGTACCAACCCTGAATCACCAGGTTCTCCCCCACCACCGCCGACTACCGCATCACCAGATGCATAAAAAGGAGAAAGACTTTTGGATATAATTTTGACTGGCCAGGTTAAAGATTGAATTAACCAGAAAAGTGGTCTCAAACAATATTTCTTTTATAATTTTGAAAAACAAAAGAAATTGCGCAAAAGAGAAGACTTAGCCGGCAACAACAAAAAAAAAAACCAACAAATAAACCACGAAACTGATGCTTACCAGCTACCCGTGGGTGACCCAAAGTGACGGGTCAAGCGACTCTCTCTGCCCTCTGTCCAGTTGAGAGGACAGCAGCGCAGATGCGGAAAAAAAGATGACGTGATGTGATGTCCCTCCCCTACAGGCCGACTGTAGGGATGAAGGTACCGACCGTACCTTCGACGAAGTGGTGTAGAACCAAAAACAGAGCAGGCGCTCTCAGAGACATCTTCTGCTCGAGTGAAGAGAAAACCTGTCTAAACGATGGCAGCCAACATGCCACGCTACGTCACAGTGAGCATACCTCAAGCCTAAGAGGAATGATGCACGTGCGACAGGTAAAAAGACAGGAGAGAGGCCGACAGAGACAGCCTGTTCAAGCGAAAGGTACCAGCCACCCGTGAACCTGAAGGATGAATTGCACGGGCAGTGGAATTAGAGAGAGAGAGAGAGAGAGAGAGAGAGAGAGAGAGAAAGCAAACCTAACCTGAGCTGAACGACATTTAAGGTGCAAACGCACCACAAGCCACATTAAGGGACGGATACATGACAACGACAACGACAATAAATAAATGAATAATTCCACCACCCTAGATGGGTCAATCGTCATAGGCCTCGTGACAAACTCGTGACAGTGTGTGTGTTTTAAAATCTTCGTGAATGACTGAGTCATCGGCAACACCTCATGTTTTAAATGATACAGTGGTTGTCGTTTACATACAAATATTATGTGTTTTAATTCCGAAACAGCATGAGTCATAACATTATATTTGCCTCACCCCTCCATAAAGACGGGCTGAGTAATTGCTTAACATTTGCCGCCCCTCCTCCTTTTCCTCTCCCTCTCTATTTCCTCTCTTCCCTATCCCCTCTCATTTCCTCTCCATCTGTTTCTCAAATAACTAATTGCCCAAACAAGACTGACAGACTTCGCCCGAGCATGGTTTTTCAGCCCCATTAGTATTCATTGTTCTGAATGTCAGGAGAGGTTTGGAATAGTTTTCGACTATTCAAGAACAACAACAACAACAAAAGAAAGATAAACAATAAACATGTAGGGTAACTCTTGCTCCCATAAGAAAGCCTAACTCAGAGTACTTTTATTTCAGACTGGCACGCCTTTTAAACTTGAATAAAATTAGACAAATAAAAAAGACGAACAATCTAATGGGGGAGGGGGGGGGGGGCACTCACAGGTCAGCAACCCCTCTCTCATCATAGTAATGACTTGGCAAAGATTTGAACTTTGGGGGCGAGGAGGTGAAGATGAAGAACACGGAAACATAAAATTAAGAAAATTTATTTTGAATATGAGAACTCTCTAGCTGCATGAGGGAACCATCGCAATCCTCGGATGGTTCTGTTTAACGTCCTCCAGCCTGTGCAAACAGGACATATTGGGACATGTATTTTTACTTTAGATATAAGTAGTCATTTGGGCCGCATAGTGGTCGTCTGAAGATAGTTCAGCTACCATCGCAATCCTTCTCGAAAGCTATTTGTATTGCCTTCTCCTAGGCCTTTGTCCACTGGATCGGAAATCATCAGGGAGACAAGGCTGGTTGTGTCTGTGCTCCTGGCGTCAAATAGAGACACACCACAGTCCATAATACTGTGGTGTTCTCACCACCAAGGGTGCAAAAAAGAATCCAACAGCCCCCACAAAGCAGCCAGTGAAGGGTAGTAAACGAAACTAAACGAAAGTGTGTGGAGGAAAAAAGTTGCTGAAAATCCGAAGACATTATGCAAACAGTATGAAATGTAGGGGACAATCTTTGAGCCTACGCTTGAAGAGAATGTAAATATCTTCGTTCAAGACCACCCTATCTTATTTTGCACGAAAACCCCCCCTTTTCACATACAAATCAAGAGAACAGGAAAACACCGATTCTAACTCACCCTAGCCCTCACCTAGGTTCGGGCTAGGGCGACCTAGAATCGGTGTTTTCCTGTTCTCTGACAAGTAACACTTCAATAACCAAAAACGTAGGGGGAAAGCTGAACATACCCCCTAGTGTAACGTAGGGAAAAGCAGCAGCCGCTGAACGCACCGCATATACAAACTGGTAAGCCTTTAATTGCTAGTTGACGGCCTACCTAAGGACTCTGCACTATCAGATTACTTACCGCGTGACTGGGCATGGCGATTTTGAACCAACGCCAGTCTTATTAAATTAAGTGCAGGGCTTACAACGCAGCTCTGCCTCGTCATTTCCATTGCTGGTGTTGAGTTGTGAAGTGGTATGTGTTTTCTGGAGACTTTAAAACTTTGGTTTGGATTGGGACAACTGTAGTGTGTGGACATATTTTTGCTGTGTGCGTGTTAATATTTGATATTTTGAAAAAAATAATGGCAGCACGCTACAAACATATATATTGCAGATAAATAAAAATACAATTTTTTTTAACATAAAAATAGCAAAAACCCCCCTCCCTGAGCATGGCCGACTGTTGTTTTAATTTTATTTGCAGGCGTCACTTTGTGTCGCCCATGCTTTCAGGGGGGAAACCCGGGAGTATTTTTTGCCCTGGGTTTTTTTTTGGGGGTGGTGGGGGGCCTCGGGTCTGGAATGGCTGACACCAGTTTTATTCGGAGGGGGGTGAACTTGCCCCCCAAGACTCTGGTCCCTCAAACCAAACTTTGGGGAACCAACTATGGGGGAAGGCAGCCCTGAATCACAACTCAAACTGAAATTGACCCCGCGGGGGGCCCCAACCGACCCCAAACGGTTTTTTAAATTCTTTATTTAACTTACTTTTGGGGGTGGTCAATCCACGTGTAGGGGGAGACCACTATTACACTTTTCGTATGCAACATAAAGCTGCGGCGCGACCTCTAACGGGTGGCCCTTGTGTGGGGCGAAAGCCGCTGTTTTCTTTTTTAGCGGGTGTGCGCATAAGTATTGTGTTGTGTGTGTGGTGTGTGTGTGTGTGTTTTTGGGGTTGTGTTGTGTGGGTGGTGTGTGTGTTGGTGGGTGTGTGGTTGTGTTTGTGTGTCTGCCCCGCCGTGTGTTGTGTGTGCGCACGGTACTAGTATGTGTGTGGGGGTGTGTGTGGTGTGCAAGCAACGGCCAAGGCCAAAACGCTAACCTGCTACCGTGTGGCTGTTTGATTGTTAAAGCAAAAACACCAACAGGGTACATTACCCCGGAAGGAAAGCCTATACCCCCCACACACACATACACACGCGTTCGTTTTTCGCCGCTTGCCTGTAAATAAGCCCCCTGTCAAACTACCGCCATTTCACCTTCGTTCTTTTTCTCTCTCTCTTTCGTGTGTGTGTGGGGGTCTGGCTCGGCTGGCCCCATAGAAAGTAATCGGAAGTGCGTAGTCCTACACATGATCCCCCCGGGGCCCGGGCCCGACATTTTTACATGGGGGGCATGTGTGTGTGTGCGTTTTTGGTGAAACGGTGTCTGGTGTGGTGTGTGCGTGTTGGCGTGCGTGTGTTTGTGGGGGGTTTGTGTGTGTGTGATGCGCGCGCGTGTGTTGGGTTTTTGTTTTTTTGTTTTTAAACGTCTTTTCCTTAAAGTGAAAATTAGACAGGCGTGGTGTGTGTAGTGGTGGTGTGTGTGTGTGGCGGGGAAAGCCCACTGCACCCGGGCCGCGACAAAAAAAGGCTTACACATAGAGCGCAGCCCAAGTTCCAATAGGCCATGAAAGTCCCCTCGTTCTACATCCCCAAGATAGTTTACAGCGCTTATTTCCCGGGACCTTTTTTTTGGGAAAGTGTATCCTGTTCCCCACTTTTAAACATTTGGGTTTTGGAAAAGGGTTTAATCAAGAAACCCCTTTTAAGTTTTTAAATTTAAAGTTACCTCTAAGTTCTAGTTAAGTTTTTTAATTAATTTTCTTCCCCCCAAGTCACTCCAATTTTTTTAATTAAGTCCCCTCAAAATTTTTAATTAAAGTCACCCTTTTAAGTTCTTAATTAAGTTTTTTAATTTAAATTTACTTTCAAGTTTTTAAATTTAAAGTTTTTTAAATTAAGTTCTAATTAATCACCTCAAGATATAACAAGTCACCTTAAGTAAAACCCAAGTTCTATTCAAGTTACTTAAAATTTTATCAAAAAAATAAAAATCTATGTTTTTATTTTAAATAGAGATGTCTAAATAGTACACACCCCTCAAAAAAGCGTCCGTTGAGGATGTCTTGCTCATGTCTTTGGGCCGAGACGGTCAGCATAATCTTAATGAAGTTCTTCCCTAAGCACCGCATTGATAAAAATTCTGGTCTATGGAAAAATTCTTTTAAACCCATGTCCTTTTTTTTATTCTTCAAACATTTTATAATACGCCATAAACATTTTTATTAAAAAAAATTAAAATTAAGTTCTTAAAATATTATTCCATCTGAAATGGATCAAAATGATCTTTTGTTTTTTGACGGTTCCCCTGCTGTTGTTTCTGTATTTACGGTTCAGATTTTTTTTTATTGTTTTTTTTTGTCCCTTTGTATATATTTTTAACCGAAAAAATCCCCCTACAGCACAAAAGGGGCCAAAAATGGCAACAGTTTTAAGTTTTAAAATACCTGAAGACTTTGGGCTGTAGGCCTTTAATCCTGGGGTTTTTTATAGCGGGGATTGATCAACTTTTTTGGCGTTTGGGGGTTTATGTTTTCATTATGAGTTTTTTTCTTAACATTAAATTTTTTTTTCTGTTCCCCCCTGCTAAAATTTTTTCCCGCTTTTTAAAAAGCCCAGGATGAGGATGCTTTTCAATGGTCTCCACCCGATTCAGTGTTTTTTGCTGATTTTCTGGCTTGGTTACTTTCTCCACCCGATTCAGTGTTTTTTTTGTTTTGATGATTTTCGGGTCGGTCATTTTGAAAGGGAAAAAAAATCTATAATTAAAAAAGTTATTAATCCCAGATATTGGGGAAACAATGTTCCAAATCGTAATAGTCACAACCTAAAACCAAAGACTTTGTTAAAAAGGATCTTGCGTTAAATCATAGTAAGATCTTGTTTTAGAACCCAAAGGGAGCAAATCTACTGATAGTTAGTGTACAAACAAGAACCGTTTTCCCAAAAGCTTTTACCATTTTCCCACCCCAACTGCGCTCATACCTGTTAGTACTTTTTAATGTTTGCGGCGCCTTTTTTAATCTGTTCTATGCTGAATTCATTTTCCTGGAACGTTTTTTTTTCCCCCTGTGCCCCCCCAAAAAATAAGCCCCCTTCCCTTTTTGGGGTAATGCTTGGCTCAACTTGGGCATTCTAATTTGGAAAGGTTAGGCTGCCTTGAGCTGTAGTGATCATCACTTTTGTTTTTATTAATTAAAATATTTTGTTTTCTAAAAATGAGCACCAAAAAACTGTTGCCAAACCTTGTAACCATTTTTGCTGTTATTGGAGGTCTAATGTAGGGTACTCAAAGTTGGGAAAAGCTTGTTAAGAATTTTAAAACCCGCAATCTTGGGAAATAACTTTTTAGGTTTTTGAAAGCTAATTTCATCATTTCCTTCGTTTTTCCCCGAAAGTTTTCTAGTCAGCAAGGGAAAAATTCCAGACAGTATAAAATTAAAAAAAAATACATTTATAAAAAGGCTTCATCGTAATGATGAAGGCGGCGGTGGTTAATGCCTCGCTTTTAGTGGGAAATAATTACGCTTTTTTAAACTGCGAGTGAAGGCGAGAGAAAAAACTAACAAAGCTGTGGGGCAACTAGCCCCAACAAGATCGCTAGAAAAGCAAGAATTTGGGGTTTTAATTTTATTAAAAACACACTGAAAAAACAGGGCCATGCGGCTTACACATTTTTAAAAATGTTGATAAACAATAAAACAATATTAATCTTGTAAAGGCAAACAATCAAAAAATTGCCCCCCCAAAATTTTTAGCGACTTTTATCAACCATCAGAAAAACAAAAGATGCAAGAAATCGCGTTTATTGCCTTTGGTATGACTGTTGTTATTTTGTTGCAAAAATTTTTGGTGAAAAAAAATGAAAAAAAATGATTTTTCCCCCAAAGGATTTTGGAGGGAATAACGAAATTTAAAAAAAGCAACCCAAGGGCCGGGAGTCAGGAAAAAACAGCAAAAGAAGGGTTATCAAAACAAGCGATTTGGCAAATTTTTTTACCGGGCCCCCTAGACAAATACAAGACCACACTTTGTCAATACAACCCCAAAACGACACCCAAAATGGCCCCTTTAATTTACCCTGATACGATTAGACAAAAAGATTTAAGTACGCACCACAGTCTTGCATAGCTTCAAGAAAAAAAGATGGGGAAACCCATTAACACAAAGAGTGTTTGCGTTGCTGTCGCTATACAACGATTACCAACGGGGCCCCCTTAACTTACCCTCGCAGATTCAAGTCGAGAGGGAAAAGTTTTTAAAGGGCAAGTGAAAATTTTTGTTAAAAAAAGAGTTACCATTAAAAGAGGATTCCGGGAGTTCAAGTCACAGGTTTATTGAAAAAAAACAAACAGTTACCAAAACCTTTTCCCTCCCAGTATCACAAGAGTGATTGACAATTCTAAAAACACAAAAGGGTTGGGTCCCTCAGTTTTGCGCGCAATGATAATGAAAAATTTTAAAGGTTAAAACCAGTACAAGCAATAAAAAGAAAAACAAAAAATGTTGCTAAAAGAGCCTTCTCCACAAATATTTCCCCTTTTGGGTTTGAAAGAAGGTCCCTTTTATTTCCCGGGGGAAGCAAAGGGGACACCGCTAGGGCAACCGACCCAGTTGGGTGTTGATCCATATAAATAAAAAAATTTGTAAAAATGAATCCGGTGTATTTTTTCAGAAACGACCAACAAAACAACCACTCCTCAAAGTTTCTTTTGTGAAAAAGAAGCAGATAATCCCTCCAGACACAGTTCCAGTTCTTAGTTAAATTTAGTAAATATATTTGAGTTTAATATGGGAAACCAGAAGGAAGCGCGAATGAAACAAGAATGGCAAAGGGAAAAGCCTTGAAAAAAATACGGGAATCATTTTTTTTTTGGTGTTTGCTATTAAGGAAACATTTTCGAGGATTAATCAATGCATGCAAAACATCCCGATCCCTACAACTCAAACCCCCCAAAATTGGGAAAAAAAATATCTAAAATAAAAAAAAAAATTCGAACGCGTCAAGCAAAACATGAGAAAAAGATTTAAATGAATTGGATGAAGCTATGATTGATTTTATAATAAAAGTTGATGAAAATAAAACCCCCCTGTTTATGCGGTTCCTCCAGTGCCCATTCATATGAAAACTTGGATTAACAAACACACGTTTTGGTTTGTTCTACTAATGACTCTTTTTTTAAACCGTTGTGTTGATCTCATGTAGATTAGATCGCAGTTTTACGTTGTCATGATGAAAAGTCTTAGCCAAACAATGCTTCTTTGTAGTTGTCATGTGATATGTTTGACTGCACAACGCTGCGAGATATTCCTTTGCTTTCTTAATGATTTTCTCCTGGCTCGAAATACTTTTACATTTCGACCTTAAAACCAATAAACTCCTTAATCACCCCTCCAGATAATTCATCCTTCATCTTTCCTAAAACCTTCTTATTAGTAATTGAATGCAAAGGCGAATCTTTAGGGTAATGGGATGTGTCGTACCATCCGCTTTGCCCTTTAGCTACTTCTAATTCCATGTCTTTATAGATGTCTTCAGTAGGGATATCTATAACAAAACTATCTGTATCTGTGTAAAGTACTCTGGACTCAGGATACGAGGGCTTAAAGTAGTCATAAAGAAACTCTAACCCATCAAAGCTTTGATAATTCTAAAAACAGTAAACCCCAAATAAATACAGGTTTGTCTAATTTGACTTTCTTTTTTTTCATCTTTAAATAAAAAAGCTGATCTGAAATCTTCTGAAGTCCTGATAATTAGGTTTAGAAGTCAGTTTAAATTGCTTCTTTCCCTCTCTGGACCAATCGAATCTTTGCGCTTGTGGGATTCCCAAGTCTTTCCAAAACAGCTGTTTGTTCATCAACTTGAAAAAGTCTTTTTCTGAAGCATCTGTGGATTTGGTTCTGAGATCAGTTTCTTCATGATGTATGGTTTCAGAACTGTTCTTGATCAAAACAATTATGCGATGAACTGCTGTCAACTTCAAACCATGTCTTAAAAAAAATTTGGGTAGAAGTCTGTAATGACAGACATCATTTTTTTTTTGCTGCGAAGATTAGGCACAAGTTTAGGTGGTTCTCTTGGATCCATCTTTAGCCCTTTCTGCTGCTAATGGATAGTCATTATGCAGGTCAGGGAGTTCCTGAGGATATTCTAAGTCAACTTCTAGAATGAAACCACGCTGTTGATCAGCGTTAAACTGTTCAACCACTTTAATCCCTTTTGAATATTATTCGGATCGCCGCCTGTGTACATTTTAAAGTTCCGTAATGGAAGTGATTGGCGCCTTTGCCCAACCATACAAATTGTTTGCATCTAAATACTAAGATAGTTAGACTTTTACTGGGATCAGTCGTCCAATATTTGTTGTTTGCTTTAACAGTAATGATCGACGCCATACTAATTCCTCCACGCAACCCTTTTTTCAATCATCTGAATCATTGGTAAATCAACAATAAATCAATCTTACTCCAGTAAACTTTAAGAAAGCATCCCACCTCATCCCGGGCGCAGAAATAAATGCGCGGATCCAGGCTGTAATGTTTCATGCGGGTCTTTCTATAATTTTTTAAATAACCGCCAACAAACATGTATCTGCCCTTAAAAAATGAATCATGATAGTCTCCCATCGTTTTACAAACTAACTTCTGCCACGCATTTGAGCATGCTGGTAATCCCGAATCACTAATGTCCTTTCCTCTGAGACTAGAAAAAACGCGCCTTTAGGAGGAAGTGTGTCTTCATCAAACCTTTCCCAACTGTTCATGTACTCCATAAGGGTAAAAAGCCCTTTCTAACGAGAGTTGGGGCCAAAATATTCTTCGTTTTGGGCAGGACTTTAAAGGGCATAGCCAGTGACTCTAATGAACCCAAACGTGTTTTCATAGAGTCATAAAAAGACATGTTATTTAAAGTGAAACACATGTACTTTTCTGATGACTGTGCAATGCATGACACCCTGAAGGGATCGTCCACTGCTTTCATTATAAGATGAGAGTCGTAACCCCGCAAGTTATGAAAGAATACAGGCAGCTTCCATGTCTTTGGTTTTAAACTTTAGTTGAAGATTGCAGTTGTTGTGCGCGCTCCTCTGAACTTTCCACTAATGTATCAAGGGTCTCTTACTGTTGGATTCTCTGCGTCTGATGAGAGACCTAAACCGCAAATCCAACAATGTGTGGCTGAGTCATACTGTTTTTTGGTCTTTTAGGCGTCATTTTTGATTTCAGATAAATTCAGATTATAGAACAGTCATTGCGCACTTGCTGCATGCGTTTAAGAAGTATTCTGCAGCATTAGGCCCCCTAAAATACTTTGGCTTTGAATGAACGCCATCGACCTGACAACAATGAAGGCAAATGAACAAATCTGATGATTATCAAATTTAAGACTGTTTTTTCGAAGTTTTTGTGGCGCTGGCCCTTCATAAGGAACAATAAGCGACTCAAAGTCTGCGTAAACAACATATGGACTTGTTTGCATCCGTTTCCAGTTCTTAAAACTAACTTTAGATCCGGGTGGGGGTGTAATTAGTTCTGTATTACAGTCTACAGAACTTTTACAATGTTTCTTATGTTCAAGCGCGGCTGGAAACGGATGGCATTCTTGTTAAACATTTTCTACAGAATTCTTGTTTATGCCCAATTTTTGAAGTATGGGCAATAATCTACTCATTGTTCGTATCAATGTGTAATGTGGTAGCCCGCTGGCGAAAACATCAGAAGTAAGTCAACATGATTTTTGTCTGGCTCGCCAATCGTTGGACTGTTCTTGGACACTTTAATCGGCTGTAGATTTGTTTCCTCATCCCATGTGTAGACATTGACAGTTATTGGTTGTTTTGTTCTTCAAACTGATCAATTTGGTCTATACCAACAGGAAAGGACACCCCACTAAAGTTAAGATCATTGATGTAAGGGTGATAGTTAGACACTCTCTCTGCGTTTTTGCGGGCGTAATGCAGCCTTGCGAGAACACACCACATAAAACATTTGTCGTCTGAATTCCTTATGTTTAGAACTGCTCTTTTTGCAACTAATGCTGGAGGTAGTGGAATGTAAGCTTTGCCTACAATCGGCGCATACTTAGCCTGTTTTAATCTGATCTCTAAGACTTTGCCCTCTGACCAACCAGAGCCCTCATTTTGGCTTCTTCAGCGGCAGCGTCAAACTGTGCAAGCAGTTCGTCTGCCCAACCAGGTGTTAAGTCATTACGAGAAAGAATAGTCTGTTGTTTAGTCGAGACCCAGACTTCTAGATTTTCTTCATTTATTGTTACATAGTCAATTAAAACAGCTAACATTACTTTAACTGGCGGGTCTATTGTTAGTTTACTTGGAACTTGAGAAATAGCATGAACAACGCTTGCCTGCACGTTTGTTGCATCAATGACTTCTAGATCAATATCATTCAGTGCTCTTGATAAACGCTCTCTCTCAAGCATTCCTTCAAACAATTCGTCTGGTCCTTCATATATCTTATCCATGGTGAGTTTCTTTTCTAACTCAAAATATTTATTTAAATTAAAAAAAATACAACGCTTAATCAGAATCAATATCAACGGTCTTTTTGTGCTTGGACTCATAAACTAAAGTATAAACACCCTTCGATGTTGTTACTGTGAGCTGTTTAGAACAGAGTTTAATGTCTCGTTTACTTTTTTTAAGCATTCCTTTTTTATCTGCTCGGGTCTGGCTGTTGAGAAAAGCTTGTCCTCGCCTTTCTTTGAAGATCAAACTTTTGTCTTTTATAGTCATCAAAATCGACCTGTAAACGATTAAATTCTTCATCCGTGATGTTTGTGTCAACTAGCGCTTTATTTATTGTCAGTTTGAACGAGCTAAGTTTAGCTGTTATTAGTTGAACCATAGCTGTGTGCTTTTGGAGTTTAGTTTTTAATTTTTTGCTAGCAGCACCTACAGCTAATGTCATAGGCCAAGAGCTAAAGACAAACCGCCTAGAGGTAAAGCTGCGGGTGCACCAACACCTGTTGCTAAGAGGCCTACACTTGTCCCTGCCGATAGAGCGCTTATAGTTGATGTTCCAGTATTAACATATGTAACAGCATTAAAGGCAGCAGAATACCTTCGTTTGGTTTTGCTGTATTTTGAAAGGTCCTGCTCTAGTTTTTGTTGCATTTGTGTAATGTTGGTTAATCTGAAGGTTTTTATGTTAGGGCTTTCTACTATCCCTTCTTTTGGCGGCTCTGGCGCTGTAGGCACATTTGGATAAACCTGAACAGACATGCTTTTTATAAAATAAAAAATAATTTAGTATTGTATATCTTTTAATCTGTTTTCTTGAATATTCAGCTGCGCATCATATATTAAAAACAAATGTACATTAAGCGGTTTATCGGCTTCTTCTTCTTTATCAATTTGAATGTTTATTACGTCTCTCACAGTTCTCCCGCTTCCATGCAACTGATTATCCTCTGTTGACCTTAGGTTAATCATAAACCGTATTTCGTTGTTAAATAATCATCAAGCCTAACATTGTGAAGATGTAAATCTTTAGACACAAGGTCAACTGTTGGATTTCTACACTCCCGCCTCCAAACAGTTTTCTTATTTCATCAAAATGCTGATAAGGTTTAAGCCGCTAGCGTAGCTTTGGTTAGGACTACCCTCAATCGCACATTGTACTTTCGTTATTTTTGGATTAATAAACTTTTCAGTTCCTCTTTCGAACGGTTTCTTATCTTTCACACAGCAATAAAATACCCTTTTTAAGCGATTTGCTGCGACAACAAAAAAAAACTAAAAAATTCCATTTAGTGTCTGCCCGCTTCTGGGATTATGTTGAATGATGAATCACTCTTTCGTAATATATTGCTAATTTTGACTGATAGTGTTTGCCTCAATCAGCCTTGCTAAATTAGGGTTGCTAACAACGTCAACTCTAAGAGATGTCTGAAAGGAAATGCTGTACTTTGCTCCGGTGTTGATGATTGCCTTAACCCGTTTGTATACATTTAAGAGTTAGGTTCATATGACAATCTGTCTTTTCATGGTCCTTGAATGTATGGTGCATGCGCTCTTAACTACTCATAATCTAGGGGATGGAAAAGCGATTTCCATACGCAAAATTTACAGCTTCAGGCCTTTTGCCGTCTTTAGTATAGCCTAGCGCCTATATTCTATGATTTAGTGCTTCTTCATTTTCGATTCTTGAAACGCAAAGATCAGCCCTTTCATTTCCCAGTTAGCCATAGATCAGATAGGTTATCAAATATGTCTAGCATTGTGTAAAGAAATTTTCTTGCCCCTCAAGTTTTATAGAAATGTTCTTAACGATTGCCGCCCAAATTCTGTACAACTGTCCTGTTTGGGTTGATTGTTGATGAGCGAAGTTACTATTTTCGAAAAGTAAGGCGCGCAGAGCCTGCACAATCACCTCATCTGCTCCGAGGTCTGAAATTTGACGTAGAATTTGATCCGCACATAGTCGATGGATTATTTGGAACAGTAATTATTCCGCTTATTTCCCTTCCACCAAAAGGGCTCTTCAGATTTCGATGCGGGGACCCCACTTACAAGAAATCGAGCCATTATGCTTGTGACATTTTTTTTATAAAACAAATAAAAAGTTAATTATTAAAGAAACTTTGGCAAGCATTGAAGATGAGATTATGATGATTTTTGATCTTGGAGACGACATGAGTGAAATGACTCCTTTGGTACAACATCGCTCGGGGGCTCTCTTTGCGGCCCCGTGATTTAACCAGAAAGTAAGGGCAGATCATTATACCAAAAAGTTAAGGCCAAGAACCTCCCGAAATTATAGACCCTAATGATTTTTGAAGTAAAAGTGACCCATTTGTTTGTGAGGAGCGACCAAGGGCTGTACAGCTTACATCTAAACCAGACTCATCAAGTTTTTAAAAAAGTGTACAATTAGACACAGGCTCAGTGTGGAGCGATCAAAATCGCCTTGGCATTACTAAACCAAAAAATAGATAGGGATGCAGTTGCTAAACTTCTAAAACACACTGCAGGAACTCCCAACAGATAACCAAATTGCAAAACATGGAACTTAAAGAATTTATATCCATCGGCAGATGAAAATAATAAATGCAATAGAGGCAGAAACCAGTTTTTCAGAGAAACAGCATAAAAACAATTATGATTCCCCATTGCTATTGCGAGAAATAGCGGCCCTTGAACATGCTTTAAGAAACCATTTAGAGGCGAAATTAACAAATAATTTAGCAAAACTGGGTGAAATAGATGAGCATATAAAAGAGAAAATGAAAAAACTCGTTTGAGTCTGATGACGCCAACTTAGGGATGATATTAAGAAGAATACCCAAAAGACTGAAAGATCTTGACACGAAGAATCGGCAAGATATGAAGCGTTGTCTACTAACCGAGAACAATTACAAACTCAAGTGGAGCAGAAATAAGAGAGAAACTATCCAAAGAATTTTCTATGAAGACACAACGCTAGCAGAAAGAATAAGAACACTGTTTAGAGAGCAAGGAGTCACATTAAGCGAGCGTTATAACGGCCCTTAGGATTTGCAATTAGTACACTGGTGTTGGCTATTCGAGGCGGGGTGGAGGTCAAAGTCCAGTGCCTCCGCCACCATCGCTCCGCCTGATAAATCATGGGTAAAAAAACAGCTTGATCATCCTTGCAAGTTTATTAAAAAATTAGTGGTAAGCTATTAGACTCTTTACATGGTATATTAGGGAGTATTGTTAGCTGGGCTTTTGTCTACTGCAAGCAAAGTAGTTGGCTTTATGGCCGAGCACTTATGGACATTAGTTCTTATAATAGTTGGGTTACTATTTAGTAAGATAAAGACCAAGTAATCCTATGCCAGTTAATCCAAAGAACAAGCGCTGTCTTTTCATATTCATGGTCATCGCGAACAGAGTCCGCGAGCTTTGCCGAGTCTTCAATGACTTTTGGGGTTTGAACTTCGGGGATTGGATGACTTAATCTTGGGTGTTCTTTTATTGTTTGTAATATTACTGGCCCAGAATTTATGTCGTTTTTCCCAACCTTCTGTTCATTGCCTGCTATAAGAATTTCATTATTATAGTTTATTATTGTACCTATCTGGAGTCTGAGGTCAGAAGGCAGCATGTATAAACCAGTGCCAACAGCAAAGTCTACTTTCGATCTTGCGTATTGTAAAACATGTTGGTACCTTTGAATACTTGAAGGTAAATCAACTGTAGAATTAATGGCGTCCTCTAAATTTGCTAAGTATTGTTTTTGTGCGTCAAAGCCAGTAGAAGGATCAGTTATGCTTGATCTTGCCTGTGCTTGTGAACCTAGCAAACACCAAACGTAAGTACGAATAGAGTCATTTATTCGTTCTATTCCTGCTTTAGTTAGGCCCTTAGAAGTGTCTAAGATAAATGTTGTCCATGTGTTTTATGCTCTTGCTCTATGGACCCGAGGTGAACGCCTGTGCCTGAAGAGAAAGATGTGTATGGAGGATTCCAGTCATAGTTATATTTTCTGTGCACGCCCCAATAATAAGGGGTGCCTAAGCCATGATTGCGGTCCAACTTTTGCCTAAAGTCTGTCTTGATGTTAATATTGAATTCGTTACAGATTTCTTTCAAAAGCCTTCATGTCTATTCTGTTGCTAAATGGAATTAAAACGGTTTGTCATTTGGTAATGGTGCTTGCAGTTCAGTCAAATACGTCTGAAGGTGTAATAAAAATGAAATCTGTACACTGACCTCACCAAAGGATCAGGATGATTTAAGTGATCAGCATACGACACTCCACACCCAGTTGATGCACAAAACACAGCAAAGTTTAACTGGTTCTGATAAAACTCCATCGGATGACTGAACCACACTTTTGCGATGTAGTCTTTTTTAACAGGGGGTTAAGATATCTGCTTAATGGAGTACTTACCTTTTTATGAAAGGTGTCAGTCTGGGTCACAGAATGTCTAGGGTGTCAGTTGTTATATTTTTAAGATTGTAGTGCGGCCCAACAGAATATTTTGCATCAGTATATTTGAATGCACTCATTTTTAATTTGTTTTAAAAAATGTTTGTAACAATAACAACTCAAGACCGCCCTTCATTTTTTAGAACATGCTATTAATAACGAATGCGAAACCAGAACGGTCGCGCTCCATGAAATATTCTACAAAGTCGTATGGTTTAATATAAGCAAAGCCAAGGAGAATAATAAGATTAAAAAATTTAATAATGCAGGAACTTTAGTTAGCCAGTTAACCAACCTGATGGTTATTACGGGTTTTGTTCGCTAAAAAGAAGCAATGAGTAACTTTGACATTACTCTCAAACTTAACAATGCAAATTTGACAACAATGTTGACATTCAAACCTGAAAAAGAAGTAGTAGGTTACTATTTTGACGGAGAGCTAGCTAAAATGTTAGGCTTTGCAACTGACAATCGGGACATTCATAGTTTTTAGAGTTGCGCCAGACGAAACTACTTATGAGGGAGAAAATCCGCCTCGATCTTGCATTACATTCATTACTCTATGTTCATTTGGATGAGCTGAGCACTGATGAAAACTTATATGATGGAAGACCCTCAACTGTTTTAAGAGCTCTTCCATCAGGGAAAGCTGCATATTGCGATTATGAAATTATACAATTCCCTAATTTACAGTTTAAAAGATTAGTTTGTGGGAGGGTCGGATCATTTAATATAAAAATCAAAGACAAAGCGGGGAAAGTTGTGAAATGTGATAACCTGCACATTGTTTTGGAAATAAAATAATACGTTACTAAAAATAATGTCGCGTGGGCCAGAAGAATCAGGAGTTACATTAGCGCCTGTAAGGTGTATAACCTTAGAATTAAAAGACTTGCAGATGTTGCGGACTTTGAACAGAACGGTGAAATAGGCGCTTTGTATGGTTTTGAGTACACTAAAGACGGTGATTATAAACGTAAAGAGGTTGCCGACAGCAAAAAGTTTCCTAAACTAGAACAACTGCGCAATCTAGAGGCAAATAATGTTGGCCAGTATGAATATAAAATAGTTCGAAAACCTGACCTCAAATGGCACTTAGAACCATATTTAGAATGGGACATAAAATTTGAATTCATAAGCCCATTTACATATTTTTAGCCGTCAAAAAAGTTTCAGAAAAGCATTCAACTCTGGCCCTTTACATGTAAGTCTTATGCCGGACGACAATAGTCGGAAAGAAATTGAAATAACGCCGTATGGAAAAAAACAGTACATCCTCCACAGAAAAGAAACAGTTGTAAAAAAAGCTTCTACAAAATTACAGTTCTTTCCAAGCAGAAAATTAGGAGACACGTTCACAATAATATTTGAAATTTCTGTCTTTAAAGATGTGGAGAGGGATGGGGTTGTGGGCGTTAGTGATGACCTTATAAAAGGAATTAATATTAGCTGGCAAAACTTAGACGTTAAACGCCTTAACGTTGTTGTCGTCGTTCTCACAATGGCGAGGATATTAAGATCATAACAACAAGTAACAAAATCAATGTTGACTTAAATAGAAACAATCTTACAGAACTGAATTGGATTAATCTTACACATTTAGGCCTCGTAGGGTTTATTATACTGAACAAGTTTTGACAGAGAGTATGATAAAAATAATAACTGGATTAGATTAAATTCTGCTATAAAACTATGGAGCAGTTAAACTTTATGACAAAAACTCCTCATTGCTCATTGATTTGTGGGCAGACTGGTTGTGGAAAAACAATATTTATCCTCGACCTGTTACAAACAGTTTATCGTTATAATTTTAATCATATTGTGATTTTCTGTCCAACACTTAAATGGAACAAAGCATATCATGATAGAAGGTTTATATGGACAGATGATGACATATATTTAGTTGATCCCAGCAATAAACTGAGTGAGTGTTTAGAACAGTTTTATAGACTGTTTGAAGGAACGCAGACACTATTTATTATAGATGACTGTTCGGCAGAAAGAGACATAGTTAAAAAGAGAAACACTTTGTCAAAACTAGCTTTCAGCGGAAGACATGCTCGGATAAGTGTGTGGATTTTATGCCAAAAATATAACTCGGTTTTAAAAGACTTTAGAGAACAGTTAAAGACTGTAGTGTTATTTCACATGAAAGACAGAGACTCATTTGAAGAATGTTTGCGCGAAAATGATGTTATTGAAAATGATCAGGAAAAACATAGGATTAAGCAAAAATTAAAATCTGAAAAGTTTAGTAAATTAGTATTGAAAACGGATAACCCTGCACAGTATGTTTGTTTGTAGATAATCGTTATTTTTTGGTTATTGAAGTCTTACTTGTCAGAGAACTGTAATATGCCGCTTCTAGGTCACTTTCGCCCAAAAACTTGGTGGAGGAGCAAGTGGGGTAGAACAGACATTTATCTGTTCTCTTGCCACGGTAGTGTGTACGGTGGGCGTGCCAGTGGTAATGACAATGCGGCGCTTGTCATCGTCCTCGGCTGGTTGGGCATCGCCGCTGGTCAGAATGACCATTGCAGTGGAGTGGTTTGGCTGACGAAAGTCTGTCACTGTCAGGAGTTCAGGGCGCACAGTGCTTGTGGCCATTGTGTGCACAATGGCACGCAATGTTTTGAACTCACTGTCCACCCAGTCCTCACAAGCCCTACCCTGAACAAGGATATTGTGCGTTGTATAATAAATATGTATTTTCAGTAGTTTTCTCAGACCAGCCTGTATCCCTAATGTAGACTGGTACAAATCTGATGGGATGGGACATGCTAAATCAACAGTGGAGCACTGTTCACTGTAAGGTTTGTGATGAGGCCCATAGTCAATCCATGTCGTAGTAAGGCCCTTTGGTGCATAGTTGCCAACATATCTGTGGTAAAGTACATACCTCCAATGTGGCATGTGTTTTTGCTGAGATAAAAATGTTTTTTGTATCGGGTCTATTTTGTGTTGAATTTTTTTCAAGGGCATGGTCCAGTGAAAATAAACTGTCTTGGGCCATGGAGCGTGTAGTTGGCCCCATGGCTGTAGGTCCTGGTGCCGCACTGCATTGAAATCAGAAAGCTTCAGCCATACCAATGCCGAAACTAACCGCTGTAAGTAGCCATAGCTGGCGTGTTAGGCGCCAGCCACGGCCCATGTGTTGAGCGCCGGGCACATGTTTGGTGGATGTCCTATGTGGAACACAGAGAAAGAAGGTCGGCGGAAGAGTCACAACACACAGATGTTGCCGTGCTGATTAACCAGCTTTCCCAGCTGGACTCGCACACACACAGTCCTGCCTGTCTGCTACACAAGTACAAATCTTCCCTACCTTCTGCGCGTTACACGCTGTTGGCTAGGCATCGCTGGCGCGCGCTGCGCAACTCGTGTAGGCGAGATGAGGAGGGAAACTTGCACAAGTCACAAACAATAAAAGTTGAATTTTTCACTTTGTGCATCAAGTAGAACCACCACACGTTCAAAGATCTAAGTACAGAACTTAATGAATCAATTCATGTAACAGATTAAGCTCTCCATTCCGTGAATCACATAGTATATATGAAAAATCACGACAGTGATGTGAAGCGTGTCGTCTGCTCGAGAGAATGAAGAGAGAGAGAGAGAGAGAGAGAGAGAGCACTTGTACATTTTTTTCTTCGTTTCGTTATCAATTTACATATCATTATTCTAAGGCGCCGATAGTTCCATAGCGATTATTCGTCGAAAAAATAACACAGCAGTAGTCGCAGCAACAGCAGCGGCAGAGGTAGTAGTAGTAGTAGTAGTAGTAGTAGTAGTAGTAGTAGTAGTAGTGACAGCAGCAGCAACAGCAGCAGCAGCACCACCACCACCAGCAGCAGTAGTATAGTAGTATAGTAGTAACAGTAGTAGTAGTAGTAGTAGTAGTAGTAGTAGTAGTGGGGACATGCCTTTTTGCTGCGTGCCAGATTGCCAAACCCCCCCCCGGGCCCCCGGCCGGGAGGGGGTCCATACTGCAAGGCCCCCCCCTGGCGTAACCTGGCCCGTCTACTCCAAAGCAGAATCGAGGCTTTAGATTAGAGTAGGGCGAAGCCCGAGAGAGGACAAGGGCGAATGAACAAAGGGCCGTTGGGCCAAGTCGTGCTCACCTTTAAAAGCCCGAAGGGCTGAGAGATTGCTCAAAAGTCGGAACTGCACGCGGCAAACTGGCACGTACCCGTAGATTAGTAGAGTAGTAGTAGAAGTAGGGGCAGAAGCAAAACAGCATACAGCGTGTAGAGAGAGGGGGAGAAGAGGAGAGAGAGAAGAGAGAGAAGAGAGAAGAGAGAGAGAGAGAGAGAGCCTTGTACATTTTTTTCTTCTTTTTTATCTTTTTACATATCATTTTCAAAGGCGCCGATAGTTCCATACGTTTATTGTCGAAAAAATAACCCAGCGTGTCGCAGAACAGCAGCGGCAGCAGCAGCAGCATGTAGTAAGTAGTAGTAATATAGTAGGAGTAGTAGAGTGGAGAGCAGCAGCAGTAGAAGCACAGCAAAGCAACAGCAGCAACAGCACAGCAGTAGTTTATTTTTCCACCCTTTGTACATCGCTAAATCCGAATTAAAATGTTTTCGGCCTCTTTTAACATACTGCATTCACAGAAGATCAAAAGTGATACAGATTTTCTTTTTTTCCCCGGAATTTTTTCCATGGTACGTGTGGTGTGAACATAATCCCCACCACGGGGATTCAAAACCCTGACCCTCTGGACATGCTCATTTTCTACTTAAGACTCGCGCTTAAACCCACTGAGCCACGGGGAAAAACCTGAATTTGTGGGGAAAATTAAGCCTTATGAAGTTCACTTTTGTTCCCCTTGACCCCCGACCCGCTTGAACACCTTCGCCGTTTCGCATTGCTTCGGGGCTCTGGTTTTTTCCCTTCCCTGAAACTGAGGCTTTTTTCATGGGCTGTATGCAGCTTTCCACAACCCCCTAGCCCCAATTTCTGCAGTGGGGACTTTGCCTGAAGCCTTCTCTCCCAGCTGTTTCCCAGATCACATCTTTTCGTTTTGAAATTTTGGCTGCCTCCATTCTGTTCTCAAGGCCCCGGGGAGCTGTCTGATCACCTGTTTGGTTGATTTTAGAGTGGACACTATTCGGCCAGCCACTCTTGGAGATTTGGGTGACTCCCATTCGGGGAGGTCTGCAGTGCCCCCCAGCCCATCTGCCCCATCCACAGCTTCCCTCGTTTCGAATGGCACTGTTGTTCTGCCAGATTTGTGCCCCCCTGCCGTGAAGAATTTTTTGCGGGTGCTTTTGGAGTCCTGTTTCCCCCTTTTTGTGGTGTTGGTACTACCCGACTCTTGTACATCCTTTGAGCATTTGGGTTTGGCTCCATGTGTACCTTCCGGGCCGGGCTCTTTACATGGCTTAAAAACAGCTCCCTGTTTTGTTTTTCTGGCAGAGGGGCATGCGGGCGTCTTTTTTTCCCCCCCACTTCCCCGGGTTTTGCTTTTGGGGGCAAAGGTCATTGCAACTGGAATGAAGTGATCCTGAGGGGGGCCCATCCCAAAATTCACCCAGTTAGACTTCTTTGGAGTGCATTCCCCACGGTTCCATTCCCCCTTGCTGGCTCGCGGGGACGCTTTTTTGGAGTTTTTTTTGGCTTTTCTTTTCCTCTCTGGATCTCATTCCCCTTTTGGGGTTTTTTCCTTTTGGGCCCTTTTGACCACCATTCATTTTGGGTCACCCCCCCCTTTCTTTTGGTCTGTTGTGTCCTTTTTTTTCTCTGATTTGAACTTTCTTTGCGAACCATCGCCTCTTAAACTTTCCATTTTCTCCCTGTTTTCAGCGGGGTTTGATTGCTTCTCCACCTTGTCCCCTGATTTCTCCAGCAGCTTTAAGTCTGACTCCGGCTTTGTGAGGGGCGCGGGGGGAATCCGGAGTCATAAACCCGGGGGTGGGCCAACCCCCCAAGTGCAGGGATAAGGGCCGAAACACTTTGCTTAAAGGGGCTTCTCTTCTGGGGACTCTCTGCTGCAACCTCTCCACGAGTTTCTTCTACTGAGCATGGGAAACCTTTGACTTCCGGGAATAGGCCGGAGGACGCCCGGGGAAAGCCGGAGGACACGGGAAAACCAGAACCAAGGGCTCTTGGGGGGGCCCCCACTTTGCCTTAAAAATTGGCTACTAAAAAAAAAAGGAAAAGATGCTCCCGGGGTTTCACCAAAAGGGGGGAGAGAATGATGAACCCATCGGGCTCAACCAATCACGACTGCAAATCCCAACGACTATAACAGGGACAAATGGAATATCCATGTGCTGGGGAAAGCGTTTCGCAAACCCCGTGGCATGAAGACCACAGGCAAAGATGGATTGTGAAGACTCACTGAATGAGCACACGCACTGCATCACAGATAAACGCGGAAGCCCAAAGGGCCCAGGATTAAACCACGTGCCAAGGACATCCACGCTTTTGGTTCGGAGAGGAATTGCACGGCCCTCGATGCCAGGCGCCTGAAACTCAACCTGCCACGAGCAAACGAACTGAAGTTTGGAAAAAAAACTGGTGCAAAAATCGCCCAAAGATGAGCACTGATAGGGAAAAGAAACCCTGGAAGCAAATTTCCACATAGGGGGACATTGTGTATGCCACATGTAGGACCCTATGGAGTAAACACCCAAAGAAAAACACCTCCAAAGAATCCAACGCCAAGAAAAGAGGACAAGCAAGTCAAAAGAACAACCCGGGAAGAAATGAAGACCGCACTGCCGCGAAAACAAGGTTGGAAAAACGGGGGAAGCCCTGAAAGAAAAACACACGCCCCCAAAGCGGAATCGCGAGGGGGGGAAGAGCAAAAAGAAAAAGCCCAAAGAGCGTTCTTCAGAGACCCCCATTTGCCGAACAGTTTGAGCAGCCAAAACTGGACCCTAAATGTGGACAAAAAAGTTCTTGAGCAGCATCTGAGGAAAAAATACTCTGCCACAGAGCAAAGCACCACTCGACATTCAAGGTCGGTGTGGCCCAAACCAACCCTGAGGAACAGTTCAATGGCAAACCCCAACATTGGGGGGGAAATCAAAAGGGGGTCACAAAGCCCGAGCCAATCATCACCCGGGCCAAACGGGAAAACCCTTACCATTTACAAAAAGTCCCAAGGTGCTGGAGTGGTCCACGGCTGCTGCGATCGGCTTGGGGAAACCAGAAGATCACGGGTGGTGCGGCAGATGGGGTGTAACCCCAAAGAGCAAACTCAAGGACTCACCAGTTCAGGCCAATAAACTGAACTCGAAGGGAAAAACTTCTTCTCTGTCATGGCAGCAAGGCTGACCAGTACCTGATGGAAAACAAGTATGGAGTTTCGTCCCGAAAAGGGGGCATCCCCGGCGTGGCTGGCTGTGTAGAACACGCCACAAGATTGGGACCAATCCAAAAAAGGGAAAAAAAAAAGGAGACCGGACGTAGTGGGCTTTACTGGGAAAAAGCAATGGATTGTGCCCGAGAGAACAGTTGGCTCTTGAGATGACCTGGCCAAAAAAACATCCGCGAACGCAAAAAGTCTTTAAGGCTTCCAATGCGGTTTTTCCCACCAAGAGTACACAACGATTGGATCAACTTGAAGTGGGCATGCAATGGGCTGTGCAATTCCCGAACGGTGCTGGCAAGGGGAAATCATCTTAAAGAGCAACAAACAACGCGGACAAACAGACCTTCGATGGATCAAAGCCTCCTCTCAAGCCTTCATGGATGCACTACAGGGTTTCATCCAAGAAAAGGACACGCATGTGCTGGGGAGGCTGGGCGACATAGTTGCCCCTTCCCGAATGAGTTAAGCCAAAAAACGGGTCTCTCACTGAGGAAAGGAAAAATGGCCCCAATCTGTGGTTTCAGGTTCCAACCGGCCATTCCAAAAGTCACAGAAGAACCAGTCAAAAGCCTTGGGAAAATGGAAATGATCGTGAAAGACACACAAAGGAAAGGGAAACCCGCAGAGGCGGAAAAGGCTTGGGGGAAACCCTTGACCCTGGGGCCCCTGGCAAATAAAGGCTGGTGTCTGCAGTTCTGCTGATACCAAAGCTCCTTGGCCTCTGATGATTACGACACTGACCAGCACAGTGGAGGGAATGGAAGCCAAAAACAACAAGTTTACAAGGAAAGGGGTTGGTGTCCACCCCCTCTGATGACTCGCGCTGTACGTCGCCGCCCCGCCAAAAAACCACTGAAACCATCCTGGAGGAAAACAAGCAGGGGGATAACTTTAAAGCTGTGGGGGACTCAGGAGACAAGGGGTAGAAACACAAGCCCCAGCTGAAACAGGCAGAAAAAGGAAAGTTCAAGGGCGATGGTTCTGCAAAAGAAAGTCTCAAGATCAGAAATAAAAGGACACACAAGACCAAAGACAAAGGGCTGGGGGTGACCAAAACGAAAAGGGGGTCAAAGGCCAAAGGAAAAACCCCCAAAAAGGGCATGATATCCCGAGATGAGAAAAAAAAAGAAACCAAAAAAGACTCCAAAAAAAAAAACTCCCAAGAGCCGCAAGGGGAAAGGACAACGTGGGAGAATGCACTCCAAAGAAGTCTAACTGGAAGACATTTGGCACAGGCCCCCCTCAGGGTCAGCTTCCTTCCAGTCTGATATGACCTTCTGCCCCCAAATGCAAAACCCGGTGAAGTGGGGGGGAAAAAAGACGATCCTGCATGCCCCCTCTGCCAGAAAAACAAAAAGTGGGGCATGTTTTTAAGCTCAGTAAATAGCCCTGGCTCAAGGGAAGGGGCACAGGGGGGCACAACCCAAATGCTCAAAGAGTTGTACAAGTAGTCTGGGCTAGACCAACACCAAAAAAAGGGGGGAAAACAGGGCCCAAAAGCACCCGCACATTTTTCCCGGCAGGGGGCGCAATCAGGCCAAGAAAACAGTGCCTTTTGAAACATGCAGGGAGGTCTGTGGGTGGGGCAGATGACTGGATGCAATGCAGACCTCCCAAAAAGGGAAAAGTCACCCCAGATCATCACAAGAGTGGCATGAACCAGACAAGTGTCCACTCTAAGTCAAAACCCAAACAGGGGATTGATCGGTCCGGTGCCTATGAGAACAAAATTGGGGGCAGCTCAAATCTACAAGACTGAAAAGTATGTGATCTGGCAACAGCCTAGGAGGAAGGCTATCGGGCAAAGTCCTCACTGCAGAAAAGGAGCTAGGGGATTTTTTAGAACTCGATACAGCCTCATGAAACAGCTTCATTTCAGGGGAAAAAAAAACCCGAGCCCTGAAAGCAATGGGGAGAAGCGGCAAAGGGGTTCAAGCTGGATTGGTCAAGGAGGAACAAAAGTGAACTTCATAAGGCTTAATTCCCTACAAATACAGGTGTCCCTGGGCTCCTGGGTTTAAAACCGAGTCATTAAAATAGAAAAGAGCATGTCCGAGGTCAGGTTCGAATCCCCGTCATGGCTGTCCCAAAATGGGGGGAAAAAAAAAGGGGGACAGAGGGACATCCGGTCATGAAACCCGGGGGGGCCCAACCCCCCCCAGAGTGTCAGGAGATAAGGGCCCAAAACCTTTTTTTAAGGGGGGGTTCTCTTCTGAGGACTCTCTGCTGCCACGCTCTCCCGAGTTTTTTTTCTAATAAACGAAAGTAGAAAAAATATTGACGTTTTGTGAAGTTGCCGGGCTGTTTTTTATTGCAGCAGGCAGCGGGCTCTACGTTAGCGGAAAAAGAAAAAAGCGATAAAAAACGGAAAAATTTAAAGTTAATAATATTCAATCCTTGTTTGTTCGCACGCACTGTCTTGACATTTTTTCACTGACCTAGTGATTTATTTTACGGCGGGAAGAACAACAGATTTACATGTGCGGGTGGTTATTTCAGCCATAGCAATGTGCGTGGGTGTGGTATGGTGTGTGTTGTGTTGTTGTGTGTGTGGGGGGGCGGCGTGCGTCGTGCGTGCGTGCGTGCGTGCTGCATGCTGCGTGCGTGCGTGCGTGAGTGTGTGGTGTGTGTGGTGTGTGTGGGGTGTGTGTGGTGTGTGCGGGGTGCGGGTGCGTGCGTTCATGCTTGCTGCGTATGTGTGTGGGGTGTGTGTGTGTGTGTGGGTTTTGTTGTTTTTGTGTGTTTGGTGTACAAAAAGGCCCAATGTTGCTTTTTATTTTTGTTGATTAGGGAAAAACAAATGTCCCCTTGTTTATTTTGTTTTTAAAATGAGACCCAATTTTTGCCATGTCATTTTTTTGGCAATGAGAAGAAATGTACCTGTGTCATTTGTTGTACAATAAGAACCAATGTTGCTGTGATAATTTGTTGTGCAAAATGAACGAATGTTTCTGTGTCATTGTTTTTACAATTAGAACCAATGTACCTGTGTCATTTTGTTGTGCAATAAGAACCAATGTAGCTGTGTCATTTTGTTGACCAATGAGAACCAATGTTGCTGTGTCGTTTGGGTGTACAATAAGAACGAATGTTGCTGTGTCATTTTGCTGTGCAATAAAAAACTAATGTTACTGTGTCGTTTTGTTGTACAACGTGCACATAATGTTGCTATACCACTTTCCTGTGTTAGAATACATCATGTTTATGTGTCATTTTGTTTTACGATATGTACCACCAATTATGGCACGTTACTATGCTGTGCTACATGTACCATCAATGTTGGTGTATCACTACGTTGTGTTGTATGTGCAATCAATGTTCTTGTGTCACTCTATTGTATAATATGTACCATGAATGTTGCCGTCACTATGTTGTATCATATTTTCTATCAATATCGCCGTGTCACTCTGTTGTAGTCTACAATCGATGTTGCTGTGTCTTTATGTTGTTCGATACGTGCCATCAATATTGCCGTGTCTTTATATTTTGCCATGCATATCAATAGCATGCTGTGTCATTATGTTGTGTTAATGTGCAATCAACGTGGCTGTGTCACTGTGGGTATTACAAGTATCATAGCTGTACTACTATACTGTACCATTACATACCATCAATGTTCCTGCGTCACTATGTTGTACTGTATGTAGAATCAATGTTGTCGTTGCTGTGTCAATATGTCATATCTACCGTTAGTGCTGCAATGGAACTATGTTGTACCATATGTACCATCACAGTGGTGTATCTTAGTGACATGTCACTATGTTTTACAATGTGTAAAATTACTCTTGTCATGGCACTATGTTATACAGCATGCACTACAATGGTATTGTGTCATCACATTGGATTCTGTGTACCATAAATGTTGCGTGTCATCTATGCTATTTGGACTACCATCGATGTTGCTGTGTGTGCTATATTGCACAATGTCTACCATCAATGTTTGTATGTTGTATGATGTGTATTTCTATCATCAGTGTTGTGACTAAAAACACTATGTTGTTCAGCTTGTCCATCGAGTCAAACAAGGAGAAGATCAAAGATCTAAAACCAAGAAACTGGATCCGAAGAGGCGACAGAATTGCCGAACATTCTTTGTCCTCAGAGTGACGACAGAAAACCACATGAAACAACCACGTGACCAGCAGAGTGAAGAAATGAAACAGCAGAGTGAAGAGTTTGAAGAGCAGAGTGTAGAGTTTAAACAGCAGAGTGAAGAGTTTAAACAGCAGAGTGAAGAGTATAAACAGCAGAGTGAAGAGTTTAAAACAGAAGAGTGAACAAATAAAACAGGAGAGTGAAGAAATAGTACAGCAAAGTGAAGAGACGAAACAGCAAAGTGAAGAGACGAAACAGCAGAGTGAAGAACTCAAACAGCAGAGTGAAGAAATATAACAGCAGAGTAAAGAACTAAAGCAGCAGATTGAAGAACTAAACCAGCAGAATGAAGAACTCAAAAAGCAGAGTGAAGAAATAAGATAGCAGAGTGAAGAAATGAAACAGCAGAGTAAAGAAAAAAAAACCCCAACTGAGTGAAGACGTGAAACGGCAGAGTGAAGAAATGAAAGAGCAGAATGAAGAAATAAAACAGCAGAGTGAAGAGATAAAACAGCAGAGTGAAGAGATAATACAGCAGACTGAAGAAATATAACAGCAGAGTGAAGAACTAAAACAGCACACTACAGGATTAAACAGCAGAGTGAAGAACTAAAACAGCAGAGTGAAGAACTAAAACAGCAGAGTGAAGAACTAAAACAGCACACTAAAGAGATTAAACAGCAGAGTGAAGAACTAAAACAGCAGAGTGAAGAACTAAAACAGCAGAGTGAAGAACTAAAACAGCAGAGTGAAGAACTAAAACAGCAGAGTGAAGAACTAAAACAGCACACTAAAGAGATTAAACAGCAGAGTGAAGAACTAAAACAGCAGAGTGAAGAACTAAAACAGCAGTCTAAGAACTAAAACAGCAGAGTGAAGAGACAAAACAGCAGACTGAAGAACTCAAAAGCAGAGTGAAGAAATAAAATAGCAGAGTGAAGAAAACAAGATGCAAAGCATATAAAGTACTCCCAGTTTTCCAAATCGCTTATAAATCGGCCAAGTACTTTCTGAGATAAATAAACGGCAAAATAACGGTTTGTACGGTTATGTAACCGATGTGCACTTTTGAAACTGGTATTTAGTCCTCACTGGGCGCTATGTACCTACCAAATTTCATACAGATCGGACATATGTCAAGAATAACGGGTTTTAACGGTCAAATTTTGAAACGCTATATGGAAGTGCCATTTGTGTGTGACAACCTTTCTGTATACTAAATATCATTAAAATTCACCAATATGTAAAAAAAAAACCCGGCAAAATGACGGTTTTTTAACGGTCATATAACTGATGTGCGCTTTTGAAACTGGTAATTTTAGTCATCACTGAGCTAAAGCCTATGTACATACCGAACTTCAACCAAATCAGACAATATGTCAAGAATAACGGGTTTTTAACGGTCGATATTGTGAAACACTATATAGAAGTGCCATTTGTGTGTGATAACCTTTCAGTGTACCAAATTTAATTAAAATCCACCTATATATAAGAAATAACGGCAAAATAACGGTTTTTAACTTGTTTAATCGATTTTTAGCGTTACATCACTTACATATGGAAAGAGGCTCCGATTTGTCACAAGATCATCCCAACCGCTTTATAAATCGGCCAAGTACTTTCTTAGATATTCCATAAAGAAGAAAAACCGTTTTGGGCCGTTATAACCGATAGTAACGGCTATTCTGGTCAAATAAAACATCAGGCATCATCCATGACCCATAGTGAACATACCTACAAATTTTCAGAAAGATAGGCCAAGTACTTTCGGAGATATTCCATAAAGAAGAAAAACCCGCTACAGGCCGTACAGCCGTTAGTAACGGCTATAACGGGGTAAACTAAAACATCAGGCATCATCCGTGACCCATAATGAATGTACCTGCTCATTTTCACAAAGATCGGCCAAGTACTTTCTGAGATATTCCATAAAGAAGAAAACCGTTACAGGCCGTTACAGCCGTTAGTAACGGCTGTAATGGTAAACTAAAACATCAGGCATCATCCGTGACCCATAATAAACATACCTACAAATTTTCAGAAAGATCGGTCCAGTAGTTTTGTCTGGAGCGAGTGGAACACATTTTGACCACGGACACACGCACGCACACACACACTTCAGTTCAGTTCAGTTCAGTGGTTTATTTAATGTCTTTTCATCGCCAGATATATTAGACACTTATCTAAAAAAAAAAAAAAAAAAAAACGTCAGAAAACTCCACACTTAATTTATCATCCACGTGAGTACTTTCAATCCACATCTGATATGTGCATGCTACATAAGTGAAATACCCTAGTATTGATCTTTATAAAAATTTTGCAACCTGTGACTGCGAAATAACCATGGCAATTTCAGGAACATGGGAACCATATAAGACAGTACTAACATTACCAAAGTTTGTCATCTCAATACCTTTCTCCTGATACAGCGTGGTCAACACTGAGTATTCAAATAAAAGATGATGTACAGAAATGTTTTCTCTGCAGACACAAGTAATACCATGAGAATATTTAGTGTTCCAAGTATTCAGCCTTAACTTATGAATTAATCTGACAATGTGCCTGGACACGATGGTAAACTAGACATTTTTTCACTTAAATTCTTCTTATGTATATATTTTTCCATGATTTGGATTAATTCACAAGCGGATAAATCTAAGGGACTGTTTAATAAATTTTCAGCATTTCTATTTGCTCCTTCTTTTGCAAGACTGTCTGCTATTTCATTCCACTTTATACCACAGTGAGATGGGACCCAACAAAAATCAATTCTTTGCCTAGAGTTATGACACAATGCAGTAGATGCTTTATTTCAAAAAGCAAATCTTTTTTAGCTTTGCAGTCCCAACGCTCTAGTGATTGTAAAACAGATTTGGAATCAACACAAAGTAAAATTTTATAGAAAGCAATTGGTGTATCACATATGTAAGTCAAAGCCTTCAGTATTGCATAAATTCTGAGGTATAGATTGAAAACCCCTTTCCTAAATAATATGATTTCCTGACATTTAAAGTTGGTATAATAAAGCCAGAACCACAGTCAGAGGATTCCATTACAGACCCATCTGTAAACACTTTTAAGTGATTTGGATAGCTGTTTTCTAAATGTTCACGAACTTCAGTTGTTAAAATATTTACATTATCACTTTTTCTTTATCGAAGTGTATTTGTAATCAAAAGAAGCATTTAGGTGCTCCCAAGAGGCATGTAGGTACCGCAGGAAATTCTGGTATATCAGTAATATCAATAATTACAATGTGACATAAAGTCAGATGTGTGTTTCTAATGGTTGAATATGTGACATGTTTTTAGACCTCTTAGGAAAATCTTTACTGGAATCCATCAGTATTTCTTCAGTAACTGAATTTTCAACAGAAAGACTTCTGACAATATATTTGGATACATCAATATTCGCTTCTCATTTAGTAGTAATATATTTGTTTCTTTATAACATCTATGAGTGTTTGTATGAACTGGGACTCCCAGAGCTAATTTCATGGCTTTACTGTCTATGCTTGCAATCTATTCAAAAGAGAATTAGGCGCAGAGAAATACACTTCCTGCCCATATGTCAATTTGATAGGACTAAAGAGATGTATAGATGTAAAAGGGTTGACAGTCCTGACCCCATGGTTGACAACTATAATTTTAAGAACGTTTAATCTTTTTCTTGTTTTATCAATCAAATGTTCAATGTGTGTTTTCCCGTTCAGCGTAGGAGTTAAAAATACGCCCAGGAACTTAACTTTTTGTTTATATTTCAGAATCGGACCATCTAGCAAAAGCGAGGGTAGGATCTTTGGGTTCTCACCATTGTTAAACAACATAAGACATGTTTTTTCTCCAGATAGTTCTAATCCGTTCTTCTTCATATATGTAGATAATTCATCCAGTTCCTTTTGGTACAACTTCTGTACAAAGTTTACTGTTCTTTTATTGGAATGCTTCCTTAATTTACAGTTAATCCAAATAGCGATATCATCTGCATATTGAACTACCTGCGTACTTTTGACATTGATTTAGGAAGATCATGGATTAGGATTGTGAACAACATGGGAGCAATAACTGATCCCTGAGGGAATACCCATATTTACATTCCTATAGGATGAGTAAGTTCCTTCCAATCCGTGTACATATGCTTCTTTCTGTTAGGAAGCTTTTAATGTAATCAAGCATTCTCCCAGAAATACCAACATTTTTTAATTTGTACAGTAGCCTTGCGTGCCATACGCAGTCAGGGCTTTTTAACATAAAAAATGTAGCCAAAGTACGTTTTCTGCGGGAGAATTGCTTTTGAATGTGACTGGTCAGTTTCACTAAATGGTCTGTGGTACAACGACCTTTTCGAAAGCCCGCTTGCTGAACAGGAATCACACCATCTTTTTCACAGTAATACAGTATAACAATCGTTTTTGAATAATTTTTTTCTAAAAGTTTACCAACATGAGATGTTAAAGCTATGGGTCTGTAGCTATGTACAGCTGTCCTCGGTTTACCTTCTTTGAGTACTGGGACTACTACTAAACGTTTCCAGATTCTTGGAATAGTGACACACACACACACACACACACACACACACACACACACACACACACACACACACACACACACACACACCACACACACACACACACACACACACAGCATTTCTTCGTTTCCATTCTAAAGTACTCCTGTTCTATAAGAACTGGCAGTACAACAAAAAACAGCAGAGTGAAGACGTGAAACAGCAGAGTGGAAAAATGAAACAGCAGAGTGGAAAAATGAAACAACCAAGAGAAGAAATGAAACAGCAGAATGAAGAAATAAAACAGCAGAGTGAAGAGATGAAACAGCAGAATGAAGAAATAAAACAGTAGAATGAAGAAATGAAACAGCAGAATGAAGAAATAAACCAGCAGAGTGAAGAAATGAAACAGCAGAATGAAGAAATAAAACAGCAGAGTGAAGAGATGAAACAGCATAGTGAAGATACGAAAGACTGAAAGGACATACTGAAAAAGGAGTTAAAGCAGATAAAGAAACAGATAACCAGTCTGTATTATCAGTGTAAAGCAAATGTGGAGATAACGTAAAGCAATTACCTAAATGCAGGGACAGGTTTAAACGAGAAAACAATACATGGACAGTGAAAGAGAGGAACATAGCAAATTACACCATTTTAGCGGAGACACATGGAAAAAAAAAACCGCACACAAGCTGGTTGTTACACTGCACGATCTGCAAGACCAGTTAACAGAACTACAGTAAGAGACTGACAGGTTGAAAAGACTCGTCAACAAGGGATACAAATATCAGGTTTTCTCGTAAAAAAAAGAGGACAGAAAATATTCTGCTCTGTGAACAGCTGTTTGTCGTACGTGCTTTATAGTACAGAAATGGAGAAACATGGAATGACTTGGATGTTTGTTAGCACCCATCACAACGGCCCTGTTATTCAGGCCTACCAGCCTTGATTACAAAGAAAAGACACTGGGAGGAGAGATCAGAACTGTTGCAGCATTGGAGTTTGGGGAACAAACTTGGAAACCCGAGAATGTTTGATGGCAAGGATCTAATGAGAAAACTGGCGGTGGTAGAGGCGTAGGCCAGGAGATAAGTTGTTTTCTCTAAACAGAGTTTTAAGAAGGACAGGCCGAGACAAAACTATGAGATCAGAAACGTACGCCTCTGGCAGTAGTGATATCGACAGACTCGGGTCTTCCATCCAAGGTACGAGGTTGTGAGCATGACGACAGTTCTGACTTCAACACTTCAAGCTGACAAGTCCTGATTGGGAAAGTGAGGTTAGCCACTAAGATCCCATGACGTCAAACAGGGTTTTTCTCCATCAAGTGATCGGAATTCACTGAAGAAGTACCTAAAGGTGCCGGTGTCACGTTCCCGGGCCAGAGGAGCGGTTCACAGAGCACTTGGTGATGTGCTAACCGCTCGTTCTATGGTCCAGCTTCCGTGACTCAGCAGACCAACATGCTTTGCCACTTGAAAGAACAAACAAACACGGGGCTTCAGAAAATCATTTTGCGCTACATTTGAGAGAGACCCGATCATAAGACACACCGTCAAAGAGCAAAACAGCACTGTCTGATTTATAACATTTCATTTACATAGCATTTCTTTTGTTGGCAATGCTTTTGACCATGGTTCTAATTCATCAACCTTTGGTGAATTTGCAATGCCACTGAAAAAATTAAACACACACAGTAGGGGTTCCGCGGTGTTTTCTGATGAGTGAGGAGAGTGTGAAGGAGACCGTAGAGTACAACGATACAGTTGTGATTAGATTTAATAAACGCTTCTAGGGACTCTCAAGAACACTTGGTTAGCACACAACGTATCTGCCCAGGAGGTGAACCTGTTGACGAAAACCTTGACCTAGTTCAAAAGGAATTTTGTTGAAAAAGAGTTCAGAAATGTGATGTAACGACCTATTTCGTGG
>CM031627.1:29263464-29284802 GCA_018398815.1 Conus ventricosus | reverse complement strand
TCACATACGTAAGTTCAGAGAGCGGCGCATAACAAATGCAATCTTCAACTAAAGTTGATCCAAAGACAATGGAAGCTGCCCTATCTTCTTTCCATAACTTGCGAGGTTACGACTCTCTTCTTATAAGAAAGCCGTAACGATGCGTTTAGGTGTCATGCATTGCAACATCATCAGAAAAGTACATGTGCCTTTAATCTAAATAACAGGTCTTTTTATGCTCCTATCAACACATGATGGTTTCATTAGAGTCCGCCTGGCTATGTCCCTTAAAGTCCTGCCCAATCACTAAAAATATTTTGACACCACTCTCGTTAGAAAGGGTGTTTACCCTTATAGTACATGACAGTTTGGAAAGGTTTGACCGAAGATACACTTCCCCTAAAGCGCGTTCTTTTCTATCTTAGAGGAAAGGACATCACGATTCTGATTACCAACATTCTCAAGATGCGTGCAGAAGTTAGAGTGTAAAACGATTGAGACTGATCATGATTTCATACTTGATGGCTGTGTAGGTTTGTTATGGCGGACGTCCTTTTGAAAATTATCGGAAGACCTGCATGAAACATTACAGTTTGGATCCGCGCAATATATTTTCTGCACCCGGGTGAGCTGGGACGCTTTCTTAAAGTTTACCTGGAGTATAGATTGATTTATTGTCTACCTACCAATGATTCCAGATGATTTGAAAACGGATTGCGCGAGAATTAGTATGGCGTCGCATCATTACTGTAAAAGCAAACAACAAAATCCTAGAAGACTATGGATCCAAGTAAAGGTCTAACTATCTCATGTATATAGATGCAAACAATCTTATGGATGGCTTATGGCGCAATCGCTTCCATTACGCAACATTAAAATGTTACACAGGTACAAATAATATTCAAAAGGCATTAAAGTGGTTGGTAGTTTGGCGCCTGATCAACCAAAAGCGTGGTTTCACATTCTAAATTTGACTAAGAATATCCTCATGAACTCCATGACCTCCATAATGACTACCATTACAGCAGAAAGTCTAAAGATGGATCCAGAAACCACCTAAACTTGTGCCTAATCTTCGGGGCAAAAAAAAATTATGTCTGTCATTACTGACTTCTACAATTTTAATTAAGACACGTTTGAAGTTAACAGCTGTTCATCGCATAATAGCTTTCGATCAAGAACAGTTTCATGAAACCATACTCATGAAGAACACTGATCTCAGAACTAAATCCACAGATGGCTTCAGAAAAAGACTTTTCAAGTTGATGAACAACAGTTGTTTCGGAAAACTATGGAGAATCCCGCACAAGCGCAAAGACGTCAGATTGGTCACCAAGAGAATGAAGCAATAAGCAACTTTCATAACCTAATTTATCAGGCCTTTCAGAAGATTTTCATGATCAGCTTTTCGGCATAATGGAAGAAAAAAAAGAAAGTCATATTAGCCAAACCTGTATTATGGGTTAACTGTTTTAGAAGTATCAAAGCTTTTGAGTTAAAGTTTCTTTATGACTACTTTAACAGCCCTCGTATCCTGAGTCCAGAGTACTTTTAAACAGAACAGATAGTTTTTTGTTATAGATATATCCATCCCTACTGAAACATCTATAAAGACATGGAAACCGAAGTACGAAAGGGCATCGGGGTGGTACGACCACATCTGATTACCTAAAGATTCCGCCTTTGCATTCATTACAACAAGAAGTTTTTAGGAAAGATGAAGGATGAATTATCTGGAAAAGGTGATAAAGACAAGGAGTATGTGGGGTTAAATCGAAAATGTACATATTTCGACCAGGAAAAATCATTAAAAAACAAAGGAATATCTGCAGCGTTGTGCAGTCAAACATATCACATGACAACTACAAAGAACAGGGTTGGCAATAACACTTATCATCATGAACAACGTAAACACGATCTAATCTCATGAGATCAACACAACAGTTGTTAACAAGAGGGCATTAATAGAACATAAACAAACGGGTGTTTTGTTACTCCCAGAGTTTCATATGCAATTGGCACAGGAAAACCGTAAATTAAAATTAAAGCGAACTGTGTCTGGAGGAATTATCTGCAGTTCTTCCTTCGCAAAAGATCTTTGAGGGCTGTTGATTTTTTTGTCAGTTTCTCGTTAAATAATACACGGGCGATTCCATTTTACACTCCTATATATTTCATATGGATCAATACTCCAAATTGGATCTGTTGCCCTGATGCGAGTGTCCCCTTCTGCTTCCCCCGGTAAATAAAGGTACCTTACTTTCAATCCAAATGGTAATAGTTTGCTGGATGAAGCCTCTCCTTCAGCAACATTTATTGTTTTTCTTTTGATTGCTTGTACTGGCTTTAGCCCTTTAAATTCTTCATTATTCATTGCGCGCAAAACTGAGGGCAGTCTTCTAACCCATTCTGTGTTGCGAGAATTGTCAATCAGCTCTCTGTGATACTGGTAGGAGAAAAGTCTTTCGGCTAACTGTTTGTTAAAGTTTTCAACTAAAGCCTGTGATCTGTGAACTCCCGGAATGCCTCTTCTAATAGTAACTCTGTGTTTTAACAATAATTGATTCACTTGGCCTTTAAATTCTTTTCCATCATCGACTTGAATCATGCGAGGGAAAGTTAAGGGGCCTCGCTGGTATATCAGCTGTATGGCAACAGCAACAGCAGAAGCACTCTTTTGTGTTAATGGTTTCGCATCTTTATATCTTGAAGCTATATCAATGACTGTGAGTGCGTACTTAAATCTTTTTCGTCTAATCCTATCAGAGGTAAATATAGAAGGTCCATTTGATGGTGTCGTTTGGAGTTGTATTGACAAAGTGTGGTCTCTGTATTCGTCTAGGGGCAGGTAAATAAATTTGCCAAATCGCTTGTTTAGATAACCATTCTTTTGCTGTTTGTTCACTGACTCCTGCCGCTTGGCATTTTTTTAAATTTGCTGTGATACCCTTCCAAACCCCTTTTGCAAAATAATAATTTTTTTTCATTTTTATTCAGCAATTTAGTCAAAAAAAATACCGACAGTCATACCAACGACAAAAAAACGCGATTTCTTGAAATCTTTTTTTTTCTGATGGTTGATAAAAGTCCTAAATTTTGGGGGGGCAATGTCGGGGCCCGGGTTTTGCCTTTTACAGAAAAATTTTTTTAAATTGCTTGATCAACATTTTTAAATATGTAACTGCATCCCCCGTCTTTTCAGTGTTCTTTAATAAAAACAAACTGTTTCAATCTCTCCCTTTCATAGGGTCTTGTGCAGCTGCTATTTCCCCTAGCTTTGTTATTTTTTTTTTTTCTCTCGCCGTTTTCCCCAGTTTACAAAATTGCAAATTACTTCCGCAAAAAACCAAGCGCATTCAAAAAAAAAAAAAGCGCCCCCAAAAACATTTTTGCGAGTGAAGCCATTTTTTTTTAAAATGTATTTTTTTTTCCCATTTTTAATATTCTCGGGAAATTTTTCCTTGTTTAACTAAAAAATCTTTCGTAGCAAATAAAGGGCTGCAATAATAGCAATCATTTTGCTGAATCCTAAAAGTTTTATTTCCCAAGATCTGCCGGTTTTATTTTTAACAACCCTTTTAAAAACCAACATTGAGTATCCTACATTTAACCCCCCAAAACGCAAAAGGTATAAAAGGTTAGCAATAGTTTTTTCGTCCCTCTTTTTAAAAAAAAAATAATTATAATTTTTAAAAAACTGAACACGATGATCTACTCAGCTAAAAGGCAGCCAAAAACCTTCCGGAACTTATGAATCCCAAAGCTGAGGCCCAAAGCAATTTTTCCCCAAAAGGAGAGGCGAAATTCTTTGGCAAAATTTTGGAAAAAACAAAACATTTCCCCGGGGAACTGATTCAGCATTGAAAAAATTTCCAACAGATGCGGGCGCAAGCCTTTAATAAAGTATCATAACATATGAAGCGCACGGGGGTCTAGAATGGTGAAAAGGTGGGGAAAAAGGGTTTCCCTTAGTTTTTACAAAAAACTACAGTAAAAGTTTTGCTCCCTTTGATTCTGAACAAGATCTTACGTATTTTTAACGCAAGATCCAGTTTTAAAAAAAGCCCAATAGAGTCTCTAGGGGTGATTTTTACATGATTTGGAACATTTTTAAACGCCATTAATCATGGGATTAATAATTTTTTAAATCATATAGTTTTTAATTTTCCCTTCAAAATGAACGATTTTGGAAAATCGCTAACCAAAAAAACACTAAAACCGGGGTGGAAAAGAAAACCAAAGCCAGAAAATCATCAGAAAACACTGAACCGGGGGGAGACCTTTAAAAAAACCCTTTGGGGCGGGGTTAAAAGCGGGAAAAAAATTAGCAAGGGGAAAACAGAAAAAAAAAATTAAATTTTTACAGCATTTTTAAAACATAACACCCGCCAACCCCCAAAAAAAGTTGTTTTCAATGCCAGCTATAAAAACTCCATGTATTAAAGGGGCCCCAAAAGTCTTCATGGAATTTTTGAATTTAAAAACTTTTTGCCTTTTTTTGCGCCCTTGCTGCTTTTGGGGGGCAGTTTTAAAGGGCCCTAAAAATATATACCCCAATGGCAACAAAAACGAAAGAATTTAAAAAAAACAACCTGAACCGTTAAATACAGAAAAAAGACAACTGCACCCCAAAAAACCCCGCCAAAAACAAAGCATCTTTTTTGGACCCAAATTTATAAGGGAAATTTAAATTTTAAATTTTTAAAAAAATAGATCATGGGAAATTTATAAAATGATAAAGTCAATAAAAAAAGGGCCCAAAGAGTCTAAAAAGGGACATTTCCAAAACCCCAGTTTGTAATCAAGGGTGGTTGTTTTGGGTGAAAGCCCTTTCCTTAAGACCTATGCAAAACGCTGAGAAAGACATCCCAAGGGAGACGCGTTTTTTGGGGCGGTGTTACAAAATTAACATTTCTTTTTAAAGGGAAAAAAAAAATAGATTGTATTTTTTTGATAATTATAAGAATTTGAATACGAACTTTGGTTGTACTTAAGGTTTGCTTAACAAGAACTTATTAAAAACTTATTAAAAACCCTTGCCCAAAAACTTAATTAAAAATTAAATAAAAGAATTTTATTAAGAACTTGAAGAACTTAATTAAAAATTTGGGGGTGATTTGGGGGTGGGATTTGTGTGGGTGTACACAGGGGTGGGGGGGGGGACTCGGGTCGTGGGGTGGGGGGGGGGGGACGTGCGGCGTGGGGGGGGGGGACGTGCGTGCGGGGGGTGGGACAAAACACACCCCACACACAAACAAAAAAACAAACCCCAAACAAACAAACACACAATAGACAGGACGTCCCTTGTAAGATTTTGGCCCTTTTTTTGCTGGGGTTTCCTTTTTTCCCAAACCAACCAAGGTTTTGGCCAACCCAGGCTTTTTGGCCCCAAGGATTTTTAAACAGGCAGAAATTTTTGGTTTTTGTGGGGGCCCAAACCCTTTTTTTTGGGGCGGGAATCCTAATTCCGGCCAAAAATTTAAAAAAAGGGGGTTAAGGGTACTCCGTCAATTTGGGGGGGGGGGGGGGGGGGGGGGGGGGGGGGGGGGGGGGGGGGGGGGGGGGGGGGGGGGGGGGGGGGGGGGGGGGGGGGGGGGGGGGGGGGGGGCGTCTTTTTAACCCGAAATTTTTTGAAACCGTACATGCATGTTTCGTTACAAAATTAGAGCCCGCCCATTACAGGCGAACCGGGAAAGTGGGGTTTCCAGGTGTTTCTCAGTTCAGGCTAACCGGGAAAGTGTGGCCCCAGGTGTTCCTCGTGCCAGGTTTTGGATACTTCGGGTTTTCCCCGGGGAAACCCCCCAAAAAACCTTTTATGTCAAGACGGGGAACTGGGGCGCCCCTGATTTTAGAGGAAAAACCTGCGCTTCTGACCAGAATTTTTTTGTACTCTTCAATTTTGAAGCACTCTTCAATTTGTTTCAGTTTGCTCAAAAATAAAACGTTTGGGCCCAAACCAACGGTGTAAAATGGGGGGAAATGCTTGAAGCGATTTACCCCAACAGCCCCCGTCTACGCCCCATAAACCATCAGAATAGCCATTTTTTCTTCAACCCACTGACCCACGTTTTTGTCATCTTTCCTTTTTTTCCCTTTGCCCTCTCCTCCATTTTTTTGCATAAAATCAAAAACTTCCCAAACTAAAAGTAAATCAAGATTTGTTGAGCTTTTTTGGGCCCTTTTTAATTTTTCACCCCTTTTTGCAGTCTTTCACAATGTCTTGTTTCCGGGGTTTCTGTTTGAGCCTTTAAAAAAGCATCTGTATAAGCCCTTTTGTTGATATAGCAAAGACTAACATCTGCTTGGTTGAAACAAGATAGTATGTAAAACACTTTGCGTTGTTGGTTCACTCCTCTTTTTTTCCCCCCTTTTTTTTTAAACAAATCTTCCATCTTTCCTTTTTTGGTTTTTTTGGGGAGTCTCATTTGGGCCTTCTTTTTAGCCTTAACTGGGTATTGGGCCATCTCTCAAAAAAAAATTCTATTCTCTTCTATAAAATGCTGTTCTCTTTTTGGGGGATAACGGAGTAGCTTGGGTCTTGTTATTTCCCTAAACCCTTTAGGAAAATTAAAAAAATTTTTTTGGGTTTAGAAAAATCTAAAGTTTTTTGATTAGCTGCTAGCGCTTTTTAGAAATTTTCCCGATTTTAAATTTTTGCGAAGAAGGGCTAAACCAAAAAATTTCCTTTTTCAAAAAGAAGAAACAAAATATCCCCCCACATAAAATCTTTTCAAACACCTTTTTTCACTAAAAAACCCGGTCTTTTCCAAACCCCAGGCCCCGTATTTGCGTGAGGGAAATTTTTTTGATTCGGGGGAAAAATTTTAACCAAAGCAGCGCCATTTTTTTCTCATCAAAGCCAAAAACTAAATTAAAAATGGGGACTTTTTCAAAATTTTTTGGCTTCAAACGAGGCCAACAAAAAACCCTTTTAAAAAAAACCAATTCGTTTTCTTTAGTAAAAAAACCCGGGTTTGGGCACCCACAAAAAAACCGGGGGGCCGGGGGAAAACACAACCGGTTTCAAGGGGGGCAGGGGGAAAATGGGGATTTAACTGGCTAGAGCGGGGGGTAAATTTTGTAGGTGTTTGGGAGGGGTGATTAAGGGGGTTGGGGGGAATTTTTGGGAAGGAGTGGGGTTTTTTGGGGGGGGGGGGGGGGGGGGGGGGGGGGGGGGGGGGGGGGTTTTGGGGGGGGTTTTGGGGGGGGGGGGGGGGGGGGGGGGGGGGGGGGGGGGGGGGGGGGGGGGGGGGGGGGAGGGGGGGGGGGGGGGGGGGGGGGGGGGGGGGGGGGGGGGGGAGGGGGGGGGGGGGGGGGGGGGGGGGTGCGCGTTTTTTGCCTTTTTTTTGGGCCCGGAAACACACCCTAATTAAACAGGGGAGCCCGCCCTGAGGGGGGGGTTGCTAATGAAAAAAAAAAATTTTTTTTAGGTTGGGGTTGGTATTGGGGTTTGGGGGGGTTTGAGGGGGTTGGGGGGGGGTGGGGGTTTTGGGGGGGGTGTGTGTGGTTGGTGGTGTGTTTTGGGGACGGATTTTGGGAAAAGCAAAAACGTATGCCTATTCCCCGTTCTAAATGAAAAAAAAACACAAAAAATCCTTCCCCCACACGGTCCCTTTTCGCCCCGCCCTACCTTAGGCGCCATAAAAAATTTCAGGGCATAGGGTCCGTCCAGGGTACTGCCTGCCACAAACCCCAAACCCCCCCTAATTTGGGTTTTTCGCACAGTGTATTCGCGAAAAATGGTTTTTTTTTTTTATATGGGGCAGGAAAATTTGATTGAAAACGGGAATCCCAAAAGAGTAAAATTTTGGGGTAGGGGCGGTTTTTTTTGGGGGACTTGTCAAGAACGGAAAAAGGCCGGGGTTTTTGGCCCACCGCCCTAAACGGGTGGAGTACAAGTGAGTCGGGAAACGGGGTTTTAGTTCTCTGGCGGAATGGCGACAAGGATTGTCACAAAGCAAAAAAAAAATTTAAAAACAAAACATCAGGGTAACAATCGGGGGCAAACCCGGCCCAAAAAGGGGGTTATTTTGAGAGGAAAAAATTTTTTAAAAAAAAGAAAAGATAAAACCCTTCAAAAAAGCGAAAGCAGATGCCCCACGAAAATTTAAAAACTGTTCTGGAATGAAGTCAGTTTGTGTTTGCATCTGAAGTCCAAGGAAGTCTGTTGTGATACAATTTCAAAGACGTGAAGTATTCAAATGAAACCAGTGCGCTTAAAAATAAATTATTGTTGAACGTTCTGGCGATTTTGCTATGCTACCAGAAATCCACATACTCCATCAAGGCATCACTGAAAGCAAGGGTTGGATAAGCATTAAGACACCTACAATCTGGCAAAGCTTGTGGCTTAGAAAGAAAAATCTAGCAGAAATGCTGAAGTCAGCAGAAGAGCTAGTCTTTTTATTGTTGTTGTTGTTGTTTTGTTATTATTGTTGTTGTTTTTGTTTCTCATGAAACTATTGATTTTTTTTGTCATGGACTTTTCCAGACATGTGGCGAGAAGTATAATTGTACCCATTTTTAAGAAAAAAGATCGTGAAAGTCAGTCCACATAGGTGAATGTCACTCCTGAGCTTGATCGGAAAATGTTATACATCTATTTTGACCATTCGTTTGTATTCCTGGTTGGAAATAATAACATGTCACAGTCACAGGCGGGATTCAGAAGAGGATAGTCTACCACGGATCATATTTTTACCTTATGCTCCGCAGTTCCGGTATATTTGAGCAAACCTGGAAAACTATATGTATGTTTTGTCGATATAAGAAAGACATATGACTTAGTTCAACATGTTGTCTAATTGAGAGCCCTGATTTAAGCTTGCACATCTTGTACATTTACAAAACCAGTAATGGTAATGAGCGAGTCTTTAAAAGCACGCGTACGTGTGCAGAACGACTTCACAGACTGTCTCGAGTGGCCCGCAAGGTTTGAGACAGGGATTGCGTTGCAAGTACAACATAGTCATCAATCAGTTATCAGAACAATTGTCTGTAGAAGAAAAGCATGGTGTACAACGTTTTCCCAGTCTTGTTGAACTATTCGTTCTGATGTTTGCAGATGAATTTGCACGACTATCAAGTTCACCGTTTGGCTTACAGAACCAGCTTAACTGTTTACTTAAGGCCTGTTCTGAACTCAAACTTGAAATAATTGTGAAGAACTAAAGTAATGGTTTTAGGAATGGAGGGTTCCTCAGGAGACATGAAATATGGTATATTGGAACAGAACAACTCGAAGTCGTTAACAGCTATGTACATCTAAACTTTATTTTCACAACAAACATGGGTGCATATTAAACAGGAAAAAACCTTAGCGATCAAAAGTAAATGAGCAACTACCGACATTATCCGATCTCTGACGCAAATCGATAGATTGATGAAAGAAACATTTTTCAAACTGTCGACAAGAGCTTCAACTAACTCTTGTATACGCTTCTGAAATACGGGGACTGTTGGAGGACAGTAATCAGGTAGAAAAGGTCCATTTGTATTCCCTGCAATAAGTTCCTGAATGTGCCTGTGCGCACTCCATCACTCACGGTTTACGCAGAACGAGGACAGCACCCCATTGAAGTGAATTGTTGTGTTAGAGCAGTGAAATAGAGCTACGTAGATGGATATAGATTGCCCTACGAAGCAAGCGTACGTCGTACTTAATAAGCTGAATAACCAAGGGAACATGAACTGGGTCACAAAAATAGGATACTTTTAAAAGACATTGGGTTTCCATTTTGTTTGCTGAACCAAAGTAAGGAAAAATGATTTGATGCTTCCATCTGTTTTTAAATTACAGCCATAGCAAAACAAGAATGTTTGCATGCATGAGAGAGTAGACGTTTCATCTTGTATACCTCATTCATAACTATGTCTGTATCAGAAAATCATTTTTTCTGAAGTTAAGATAACGTGCTTTCAGAGAATCTTTGACGAGGCAGATGACATACATTTTCACAGAAATCGTTTCTTGCGGATACTCCTGTGGGAATGAATGACTTGCCTTCTTTACAGATGAACTAGAGGGATGAAAAACATGTTTTGTTTGAGTGTCCTCAGTACATCTGTCGCATTGTGGAATCCTTCTTCTTCTTCTTCTTCTGCGTTGCAGGCTGATACTCCCAGACCACTCCCTATATGGACAGCAAAGTATTAATCCATCTACCCAACAAAGGGAGTAGATTTTGTGTGTGTATGACCGTTTGTGTGTGTGTGTGTGTGAGTGTGTGTGTGTGTGTGTGTGTGTGTGTGTGTGTGTGATGTGTGTGTGTGTGTGTGTGTGTGTGTGTGTGTGTGTTTGTAGAGTCCATTCATTGAGTATTTTATTGTGTGTTGCTGTAGACAGATGACTTACAAACAGACAACAGTCTGACACAGTACTGATGAAAAGCTGACATGAGGATTGGTATGGCCTGCCTGTTTGAAGAAAGAGGGGTCGGTGTCATACGGGGAGTTGTGGTCAGGTCTGTGGATGGATGGATCTTCTCCTCTCTCTTCTCCCTCTCTCACTCTCTCTCTCTCGTCCTCCTCTCTCTCTCTCGCCTCAATATGAAAACTTGTAAAATGAAAAAATAATAAAGTTTATAAAAACTTTTGGTGGTAGTTGAATCCATTAGTGAGAAGACTGACGTTTCAAGCCATAGACCCGTTGTCAAAGTGAAAAGAAAGGACAGTGTAGACAGGAAAGCCTATGTGAGAATTGGGTGAGAACATTTCATTTAATTAAGTTGGACCAGAATAAAGTCACTGATCACTGTTCAGGTGTATTGAGCTCACACAGACACACTGCAGTTCACACAAAGACACCAACACACACGCCCCCCCCCCCCCCCTTTTTTCTTCTCACCCCCCCCCCCCCCCCTTGTTACAACCCCCACAAAGGCACATACACACACAGACACCACCACCACCCTGCACCACACAAAAGGAGGGGAATAAATGGAAATATTCACTATTTTAGCCTACTGAAAGAAAAAGAAACAGAGGCTAAAGAAGGACAGACAGAGAGATTAAGGCAGAAGGGCCCTGGCTCAGCTAGACGTCAGTGACTCTGATGTTCATCCCAGCTGGCTGTGTGGTGCCCAAGCGGCTGATGACAAGGTTCTCCATGTGCTTTCTGTACACACGGTCTCTGGGGTTCTGCCACACTGCTGCTATCTTCGCATGACTGTAGCTGTGACGTGGACCAACAAATGTTTGGCCGACTGGGTTGTTGTAGCCCAGCTTCATCGACCTCAGGTGCTCTGAAAAGCGGTCGGCCAATGAGCGGTAGGTCTCCCCAATATACAGCTTGGAGCAGAGGGTGCAGGTCAAGATGTACACTAAGTCCCTAAGACTGGCAGTTTAAACTGGACCTCACAGTGAATGTGCCAGTGGGTCCCACGACTGTAGCTGAAGTGTCTATGAATGGGCACGTCTGCATTTTTGTCCCCACAAGGTCTGCACCCTGGTGAGGTTGACTGGGTGGCCTGCGGTCTAAGCTTGGACCTCACAAGCATGTCACGCAGGTTCTTGTCCCTCTGAAAAGCAAACAGGGTGGCTTGGAAAAGATTTGTTTGAGGTCTGGGTCTTGTTGGAGGAGAACTAAAGTTTTCACGTAGGATTCTGCAGACTGGTAGGTTTGTGAGGATGGTATGGGATGCTACCACAGCGCGATCCTCATCCCTTCCCGTTGCTTTTGGTCTCAGGGCTTCTGTGCGGCTGGTAGAGCATGCACGCTCAAGTGCTGTCTGCACAATATCCCTCTGGGTACTGGCGGGCTATGAAGAAGGTGGACATCCTCTGAGCCTCATTCTCAAAGTCCTGCTCTCTACTGCAAATGCGCCTGAGCCTTTGGAACTGAGAATTGGTATACTGTTCCTGGTGGAGGATGGGGGCTGGAGTTGTACAGGAGATATGCAATGTGAGTCAGTGGGCTTGTAGAAGACGGTGGTGGAGAGTTTGGAACAGTCTGGGTGGACAGAGATGGAAAGGTCCAGGAAGGAGATAGATTTGGATGATATTTCGGGGTGTATCGGAGGGCAGGGTGGAAGTTAGACATGTGTTGGATGAAGTTTAACAAGTCTTCCCTTGGTCCCACCGACACACCAAGGCTCGTCAATATACCGTTTGAACAGTGCCTGTTGTGTTCCTGTGTAACGGCTGAGAGCTTGCTCCTCCACGAAGCCTACAAACAAGCATGCAAAGCTGGGTCCCATCTTTGTGCCCATGGCGACCCCTCTTGTCTGTAGGTAGTGGCGGTCCTCGAAGGCAAACGAGTTCAGGGAGAGAACCAGTTCTGCTAGGCGGAGGATGGTAGGATGTGAAGGTGTTTGATGTCACTCTTCTCCAGTAGTGTTTCAGCGCCTGCAATCCGTCACTATGGGGGGGATACTGGTGTAAAGTGACACAATATCCATCGTGAAGATGTGTCCTCTCCCTGCTGTCATCTGGGAAAGAGAAACCCTCTAACAGTCTCAGAGTGTCGTTGGTGTCTTTTACGTACGTGGGTAGAGTGGCCACTAGGGGTTGGAGAATCTTGTCCAGGACATCAGAAATGATGACTGTGGGGCAAGCGCATGCAGAAACAATAGGACGTCCAGGAGTGTCATATTTTGTGAATCGTGGGTAACAGGTAGAAGTTTGGGTTCTTTAGTTCACTGTTGATGGCATTAAAAGCTTCTGTTGGAAGATGTCCTTGTGTCTATGGCCGATTTATTGTTTTTCGATCAGTGTGTTGTCAGACTTGATTGTAGATTTCATAATCTCTCTGTAGGAGTCCCTGTCACCCAATTGTCTCCTCGCCTCCTCCACATAGAGATCTCTTCGCCATACTGTTATGGCCCCTCCCTTGTCAGCTGGTTTGATGACACATCTGTCCTCTTCTTCAGATCTTTCAATGCTTCAAGTTCTGCATTGAGATGGTTGGAGTGTCTGAGTGGCCTGGGTTGCAGCTGAGCAATCTGTTTTTTGCAGGTGGCTATGTAGAAGTCCAGAGCTGGAAATTCCCCAGGACTTGGTGTCCAGGTGCTTGGTTGTCGAGGAAACAGTTTTGCCAAGTCGTCGTGAGAGGTGGCAGGTGCTGGAGAGGATGTGCTTGAAAAATGGGCAGCTAGACGGAGTCTGCGAAAAACCGTTGGCACAGAAACAGAACATGCATTCGGTTCGCTGTCGGTTGCAGGGGGACAAACTTCAAGCTCTCGACAGAACGCGCGTTGGTCATCAGGTAGGTTTAAGTCTGGTGGTATAGTCACAACCAGGTTGGGGTCAGAGTGGAGTCATGGGTGCCGGTTGGATGAGTGGTAGGCATTGATGTAGTCTTAGACTGTGAGCGTTCCATTTTCTGTTGTTTAGTTTTGTTCATAGCTGTGTGTAGTCCTCTGTTGGCTTCCTGAACAGTGCCAATAATGTATCTTGATGTTTGGTAATCCATGAGGTTTCGGAGCTGTGATCTCATGTGGCTTATCTGGTAAGACGCCCTGTTGACACACTGTGTGTAGGATCGGATAGTTTTCTGACATAGCTTCATAGAAGCGTGGTGGTGATCCTGTGAGCTGCAGCAGATCGCCTATGATCATCACTGGGGATAGGGCTTTTAAACTTGAATCCCTTGGGAACAAATCCAGTTCGTTTGCAGGTGCGTAGAAAGACAATGTGGTTGGTAAACCGTGTCTTGGTGAGTGTACTCTTGAGTATGCCAAACCGACACATTGGGGAATTGCTGGAAGAGTCCTTAGTTTGGGGGGCCAAAGCAGTGCCGTAGAAGACTGAAGAGGAAGAAGGCATGATAAAAGAGTTGGTAGAAGGTAAGGGTTGGTCGCAGTCCAAGGTAGCAGGTGAAAACAAGGAAGAAACAAAAGTTGACTGCAGATTCGTTGCAAAATGAAAAAATAATAAAGTTTATAAAAACCTTTTGGTGGTAGTTGAATCCATTAGTGAGAAGACTGACGTTTCAAGCCATAGGCCCGTTGTCAAAGTGAAAAGAAGAGGACAGTGTAGACAGGAAAGCCTATGTGAGAATTGGTGAGAACATTTCATTTAATGATTAAGTTGGACCAGAATAAAGTCACTGATCACTGTTCAGGTGTATTGAGCTCACACAGACACACTGCAGTCACACAAGACACCAACACACACGCCCCCCCCCCCCCCCCCCTTTTTTTCTTCTTCCCCCCCCCCCCCCTTTGTTACAACCCCCACAAAGGCACATACACACACAGACACCACCACCACCCTGCACCACACAAAAGGAGGGGAATAAATGGAAAATATTCACTATTTAGCCTACTGAAAGAAAAAGAAACAGAGGCTAAAGAAGGACAGGACAGAGAGATTAAGGCAGAAGGGCCCTGCTCAGCTAACGTCAGTGACTCTGATGTTCATCCCAGCTGGCTGTGTGGTGCCCAAGCGGCTGATGACAAGGTTCTCCAGTGCTTTCTGTACACACAGTCTCTGGGTTTCTGCCACACTGCTGCTATCTTCGCTGGGCACCACACAGCCAGCTGGATGAACATCAGAGTCACTGACGTCTAGCTGAGCCAGGCCCTTCTGCCTTAATCTCTCTGTCCTGTCCTTCTTTTAGCCTCTGTTTCTTTTCTTTCAGTAGGCTAAATAGTGAATATTTCCATTTATTCCCCTCCTTTTGTGTGGTGCAGGTGGTGGTGGTGTCTGTGTGTGTATGTGCCTTGTGGGGGTTGTAACAAAGGGGGGGGGGGGGGGGGGAGAGAAGAAAAAGGGGGGGGGGGGGCGTGTGTGTTGGTGTCTTTGTGTGAACTGCAGTGTGTCTGTGTGAGCTCAATACACCTGAACAGTGATCAGTGACTTTATTCTGGTCAACTTATCATTAAATGAAATGTTCTCACCCAATTTTCACATAGGCTTTCCTGTCTACACTGTCCTCTTCTTTTCACTTTGACAACGGCCTATGGCTTGAAACGTCAGTCTTCTCACTAATGGATTCAACTACCACCAAAAGTTTTTATAAAACTTTATTATTTTTCATTTTGCAACGAATCCTGCAGTCAACTTTTGTTTCTTCCTTGAAAACTTGTAAGTTGTATGTGGCCTTTCTTGATTTTAAAAAGGCCTTCGATTCTGTGAACAGAAAATATATTATGGCATGTACTTAGGAAGTCTGGTATAAAAGGGAAAATGTACTTTGCTCTGAGGGTGTCTATGATTCTGTCCTTCCTTGTGTTCGTGATAAATGTAATTATTCTGAATATTTTTGGTTGTCCTCGTGGCGTAAAACAAGGGTGTCTTTTGAGTCCCCAGATGTTTACGTTTTTTATTAATGAACTAGCCATTGAAATGTCGAAAAAGGGAAGACATGGAATCCAACTTGTACCTGGAGCTCTTGAAATATTTTTGCTGTTATTTGCAGATGATATGATTTTACTTTCAGACACTGTTATTGGGTTGCAGAATCAACTAAACGCATTGAAACAAGAGGCAGATAAATTACAACTGACTGTCAATCTTGAAAAAACTAATATAATGGTGTTTCGAAAGGGAGGTCACCTTTCACGACAGAAATATGGTGGTATGGCAACTTGGAAGTTAAAGATACAAATCTATACAAGTACTTAGGGATGGCATTACACCAAATTAAGTTTAAATACTGGATGGCTACAAATGTGTAGAAATGGGAAAAAAGAGTTGTAGAAATTCTGAAATCCACGAGGAAGTTTGAGATCAATTGATTTCTCCCATTTTTTGGAAATTGTTTGACACCCAAATACAACCCATGATAACTTTATGCCGCAGAAATTTGGGGATTTCGGAAAATATTTATATGGAAAGAGTTCATACTTTGCATTAAAAAATTTCTGAGTGTTCCAATTCATTCATCCAATACCTTAGCTTATGGGAAACTGGGAGATATGCTCTCTTTATTGTGACTTATATAAAATGCATTAAATACTGGATAAAGTTGATACGACTTTCTTCAACCCGGCTATGCAGATAAGCTTATGATATGTTACTCTCACGATCTGAGACAGGGAAAGCAAATTGGGTCAGTCAAGTAAACATGTTCTTACTGTAACGGTTTGGTCTTGTTTGGCTTTGTCAAGAGGTAGGTAATGAAAGGAATTTATATCAGAATTCAGGATCGTATTGTATCATGTTTAAACAAAATTGAACACTCCAAAATTGAGGAACGTGAAAGATATTCTTGTTTCATTCATTAAAAGTATTTTCCAGAGAGAAAAATATCTGTTACTAGTTACAAATAATGGATTAGGAGCATGTTAGTGAGATTTAGAAACCGAACTCTTGGTCTGAACAATGATAAAAGATGGTACTAAAGCGATAACATTAACAATTTGGTTATAGCTTTTGTTCAATAAAATCATGCCTTCAAGGTAAATGAAGAACATTTTCTGTTTCATTGTGAGCTAATAAAGACTAAAAAGTAAATTTAAAGTTTTTCGAACAAAATGTTGCAGTCCGCAATGACTTATGTGGGTTGTTATCAGCATTAAAGATGAAGAATTGCTCCAGTCACTTGCGAAGTTTATACAGAGGCCAGTTCTATCAGAAAAAAGGAAACTACGTAATTAACATAATACGTTTTTCGGACAAACAATAAGTAAATACTTATTTATTTACTTCTTACATGATCTGTCCCAGCCCTGTTTAAAATTGAACGAATAAGCTGAGACGCAAAAATTTGACGCTGAAATCTGGTTTTGTACGCACACTTTTGTATGTATTGTTAGTGAGAATGTGGGGGCGCATGCGTGCGTGTGTGTGTGGTGTGTGTGTGTGTGTGAGTGGTGTGTGTGTGTGTGTGTGTGTGTGTGTGTGTGTGTGTGTGTGTGTGTGCGTGTGTGTGTGTGTGTGTGCCCGCCACGGTATTTTCACATATGTGTTAAAGATTTTTACATTTGTGAAGCTATGCTTTCTGATTATCATTTCTATCTTTCGCCTTTGATAAGTTTACGAAGACAATGTACACCCCTTGACATAAGGGCTAGTTAGGCCAATGTCAATAAAAAGTGTCAGTGTCAGTGTGTGTGTGTGTGTGTGTGTGTGTGTGTGTGTGTGTGTGTGGTGTGTGTGTGTGTGTGTGTGTGTGTGTGTGTGTGTGTGTTGTGTGTGCATGGCTTCTTACAGATCGCCTTGCACGTGCCCAGGGCACGTTGGTTGAAAGTGAGCTATTTGGCAGTCAGTTGTGTTGTGGCCATGGGTGTGGTATGTCACAGTCAGGAGAGGCTTATTTGGGAAGATTATTGTTTAACTCAGTCATAGGACTGCTGTATAGTCAGTATATAGTGTTAGTCTCTGCCGTAGGAGTAGGTGAAGTTGTGCAGTGGTCACTGTGTGATGGCTGTAGTCCAGTGTTGAGCTAGTGGATGATGTATGTCAGTATGGGCTGACCTCGTCCAGCAAGTAGTTTAGGCCTGCAAGTCTGTGTGACTGGCCTGTGATCCTGTGGAGATTCTCTGTTTCGTCGTCCTGCCTGACCAGTTCCTGTGTTGACCGCAGGGTTCAACAGCAATGTTTGTCTGGTAACTGTGTGTCCAGAGAGCACCACCCTCATTTTTCCCGTGATGTCTTAATGTGGAGGCGCCACGCTAGAGTGGCCATGGCAGTGTGAGAGATCTGCAGCCAAAGGGGCCCTATAAGCCTGTAGCACTTACAACGCAACCTTCCCTAGCCACAGTAAGCCGCACCTCCCTTCAGTTTGCCGATCCAAACCTGTAATCAGGTGTCTCCTGCAGGTCTTCCTTGCACCCAAATACCTGCCGACCTGTTGTACACAGGGAAGTGCCCCACGAGCATCCCTAGCAGCTGAGGTCCTGCCGACCCATGATTGTGCCTGGCTGAGGCAGCAGGAATCAAGCCATTCACCCAGGTGCTTTCTGAATCGTCTGGTGCCTGGTGAGATATCGGTGCGCGACAGCTGCCCTGTTTGTCCCGGGTGGGGCAGCGAGGAGCACCAGCCGCCCACCATGGTGCCTGTGCATGGATTTGAGGAGAGACTGAGGAGTCGAATCTGGTGCAGTCAGTGTTAAGTATTGGTTCAAGTGTAGTGACCTGGCGTGATGCCCTTCAAGGTTGATAGTGGTTCAGTGATGGGCACTGGTAGCACTACTGGGCATTTCGTCATCCTACTCATTTTCGTCATCTTTGTCGTCGTCTTCATCTTACACAATGGATAGCAGCGGATCTTCGGGAGCGAATCGTCATCCTACGATTTTGAGATTGGGCATCTGAGCTTCATTAACTTTCTATAGATTACCTCAGGTTCTCCTCGTTCCCCTGTTTAGTACAATGTTTACACTAAAGACCTTGCAGACCTCAACAGAAACCGACTTTCTTGAGTGTTGACACTAGCAGAAGATGGCCCGATCTTCAAAACATCCAAGAATTCTCAAGAAAGAACGATAGCAATTCAGTCAACAGCTGAACAACATTGCTCAGTGGTGTCAAGAAACTGGATCGTCTGTCAATCCCCCTACAAAAGCCCAGACATTAGTCTGCACCCTCAACAACAAGACATCAGGACAATTACTCTCACCAGTTTTCTTCAATAGAATACCAATTGAATCAACTAACAATCTATGCTATTGGGTGTAGGCTTTCACAGAATACTAACATTTAGAAAGCATGTTTAAGAGTATTGTTCTTAAATTTTAAAAAAGGCCTATCTGCCATGAAAGCAATGGCAGCTGAAGGCATTGAAAAGCGGCATCTCTACCGACAGCAGCAACCTTCGCATATTAGAAAGATTCAAAATGAAACAATGAGATTGATCCTGGGAACCATGAAGGACACACCAGTTAAAACTATGCGATACTTTGTCGACCATGCTTCAATGCAGACAAGACACAAGCTATAACAGTGAAGGCGTATTTCAGAGCGCTTGAAAATTCCCCAAACCCACTTCATGCGGTGGTCAAGGAAACAAAAGACACTCCAGTAGAACGTGGAAATCATGGATGGGACAGCAGAAGACAGTATACAGCTTGTGTGCCAGTTAGCAGAACTCAAGAAACCAAGGAATGGAGAAATATCCAGACCACTTGAAACACCTCTACCACATTACCATCGCTCCAGAACTTGGAAGACATTGTCGAAAATGGCCAGAAGGCAAAACCAATGCAGAAATTCAGATGCAGGTAGAAGACCTTTGCACAAAAGATGATATTGTAATATACACTGACGGTTCTGTCACCAAAGGTAAGTCAGGCTAGGGGTACACAGTGAAGCAAAATGGCCGAACTATCCAGGAAGACAATGGTGCACACAGTTTAACAACTTCAGGGTCTAACAATGACGGTAGAAGCAGTGACACAAGCACTCCACTGCTTTCATCCACAAGCCAATTTCAAACTCAACAACCCATGATTCTGACTGACCCATGAACCTACTTTAGAAAGTGAAAAGTGGAATGGGAAGCCCTGCTTGGAATGACTAATGCGCAGCCTTCCATTGGAGAGATTCGTATGGGTGTACTGCCCTGGACATGCTAGAGTTAAAGAAAATTAGACTACCGGCTGGCAAGGCACAATAAGAACTGGATTGCAGGTTGCCTGATCTGATGTGATAAGAAATCTGAAGAATCTTAAGCAAACAAGAGCAAAGCCATTATACCATAGACCATCTTTCAGATCTGAACATCAAGAGAGGAAGTGGCCGCACATCCAGACTTAAGGGAAGATCAAGAAACATTATCAACCAAACAAACAATGAATTAATCTCAAGGCCAACATTACGAAGATTCATAGAGATTGGCAAACTCATACTGGGCCTTTCCAATAACAGACACAAAAGATGAAACACATGTCAACTGAGATAAGACATTGAATCTCTCAGGGCGCCCAGCCCATATTATAGCCGTGCGTGCGCTGGTGTGTGATCATCGGTGGGTGATGGCAGCGTGTTAATTAGAGAGTCCAAGGACATGAGTGTGCAAGGGTTGGTGTGTGAGTGTCCGTGTGAGAGAGAGGAGTGAGTGTGTATGAGTGTGTGTATGTTGTGTGTGCGTCCGTGTGTGTGTGTGTGTGTGTGTGTGTGTGTGTGTGTGGTGTGTGTTGTGTGTGTGTGTGTGTGGTGTGTGTTGTGTGTGTGTGTGTGTGTGGGTGTGTGTGTGTGTGTTGTGGTGTGTGTTCATTAGTGGGGGGATGCCAGCATATTAATTAGAGAGTCCACGGACATGAGCGTGCAAGCATTGGTGTGTGAGTGTGCGTGAGAGAGAGAGAGAGAGAGAGAGAGAGAGAGAGAGAGAGAGAGAGAGAGAGAGAGAGAGAGAGAGAGTGAGTGTGTGTGTGTGTGTGTGTGTGTGTGTGTGTGTGTGTGTGTGTATGCATGGTGTGTGGTGTGTGTGTGTGTGTGGTGTGTTGTGTGTGTGTGTGTGTGTGTGTGTGTGTGTGAGGGGGAATTATTGTTCTTACTGTCATGTGTATGAATGTGAGCGTGCACATGTGCGCGTGCACGTATAAGTTGTATACTGAGAGGCAATGAAAACGCAATCCCCATTTCGTCCCCGAAAAATGTCACCTCAGCCAAAATAATGTGAATTATGCACGAGGCATGCAACCTAGCACGCGTATGTTGTATTGCGACGATCTGTATTGACAGGCACAGTTGGGTTCATGACGTCATGAGTAAACCACTCCAACACATCTTTTACTGATAACTGCAAAACACGTGCAACACAGCATACCGTTTATTGCATGCAAACAGCCCATGACTGTCCCCTAATAAAAACACACATTGGCGTTTTACTGACACTCTACGCACCATGCCGCGGTTACTACAGACCAGAGAAATCAAGCCATTGGCATGCTGAGGGCAGGCACTGCTCACATCAGGGCCGCACAACATTTCAATGTACACCCATCAACCATAACCCGTCTTGCGACTCGGCACCAAAACACTGGAAGTGTAAACGACCGTCCACGCCCAGGCGTCCAACGTGGACGACGGCACGACAGGACCACTACATTGTCACGCAGCACCTCCGGAATCGTTTTCCAGCCAGCTGCACAAACAGCCCGCAACACTATTGGGACTAGAGAAAGACCAATCAGCAGCCGTACCGTGCGTCGGCGTCTGGCAGCAGCAGGGCTACGGGCACGTCGACCATACCAAGGTCAGATCTTAACCCATCGCCATCGACTAGCACGCCAGCGATGGGCTGCCGCAGTGGCTTTCTGGGGAACAGGTTTGGGGGAATGTTGTTTTTTCGATGAATCCCGGTTCAATGTCTCTTTCCCGATGGCCGTGATCGTGTGCATCGACGTCAGGGTGAACGTTTTGCGCAACCCTGTGTCATTGAGCGAGATCGTTATGGGGTGGAGGGGTAATGGTCTGGGGTGCCATAAATGCTCAATTTCGATCGGAGCTTGTGTTTGTGCCAGGCAACTTGA
>CM031627.1:29242299-29249022 GCA_018398815.1 Conus ventricosus | reverse complement strand
TTTTTTTAGGAGTGCTATCCCATGATTTTGATGCGGCAGGGCATCATGACAGAGGGGCAGTGCTTACTGTGATGCAGTATGGCATCATGATCAATGAATCGTTATTCCCTGGTCTGGATCTTGGCCAAATGTAAAACGGCCATGCTTATATCTTGGAGGATGTGGGTATTCTTTCTTCAGCAAGAAGGAGAAATCTTGTAAAAAAAATTATTGATATCAATTCGTAGCTTGATTTATCTCTCAGTGTGAAGAGAGAGAGATAGAAAAACATGTATAGAATTTATTTATTAATTGTTCGATTCATTAGTAAAGTGTTTTCCCCCAGAGGAGAGGGGGCACCTTTGGTTGATTGGAGGGATTGTGTGTGCGTATGGAGTAAATGCTGTCATGAATGCGTGTGTGCAAGAGTGACAGTGTGACAGTGTGACCCCAACATAGCTGCCAGTGTTTTTTGTTCCCTGCTGGAGAAAAAAGAAAAAGAAAGATTTCTATTTGTGCCAGGAAAAAGGAGAGAGATATGTTTTCATTTGAAAATAAAAACGATTTTGTTTTGTACCCTCAAGGTTTTGAGGGAAGGAAAAAAAATAATTCAATTATTTATTGTGTATAATATTTGCATTTGTATTCTTTTTTATTCTATGTGTGTTTTCGGGTGTTTTGAGATTTCTTTTGGTTGCTCTACTCTGTAAGGTTTTTTTTTGGGTAGGATTTCTGTTTGACCCTTCCCCACCTCAGGACCGATAACCTCAACCTCCTCTTGCCGTACCTGGCAGCAAGGGGGCAGGTCGTTTAGGAGTCGCTGTCCTTCCCCTAGAATATTAGAATTTGTTTTGTCCCCTTACCCAGGACTGATAGCCCCAACCTCTTCCTGCTCTGATTTAGCAGGGGGGGGGGGGGGTGTGCATGGCGTTGGGGATCGGTAGTCCTTCCTCTCTCATAATATCTATTTCTCTTCCTTTCTATCGTTTTATTGGATTTTTCCCTTACCCCTCTGAGTGTGGGATTGACTTCACCTCCGTCACTCAACTAGAGTAGGTGGTGGAGTTGATTACCGCTCAGCCCGAATAAACATCTTTTTCTTTTGATTATCTATTTTTGTGTGTGTTGTGATTTTTTTTTTTTGCGTTGGGTGATTGTGCATTATGATTGATTATTTATTATTTTGTATTATTACTATTTTTTTGTGTGTTGTGATATTTTCTTTGCGTTTAGGTGATTGTGCATTTATTGATTGATTGTTTATTATTTTGTATTATTACTATAGTGTTGTGTATATTGTGTATAATTTTTTTCCCCGTCTCCAGTTTCATGGAGGCAGTGACCACTAGGGTGCAGTCTGAGGGCTTCTTTTGCTTTTCTTGATTTCATCTCACTATTCCGAACCTGTGTATCCTTTCATTTCCTTTTCACCCCCTTTTTTCAAAATCTCTACCTTCTTTACAATAAGCTCCAATTTAGTTTTCTTTTCAACATTATCGTCTTTAGGTAGGATTTTCGCTAGTTTGTGTTTCTATCCCTCCTTTTAATTGTTTTGTGATTCCATTTGTTTGTAAATTCATTTTCATTTATCGTATAAGGCGATACATTTGTTTTGTGAATTCATTTGAAATTAAGATAAGAAAGAAAGACTGACAACAAGAACATTTAAGAACTAAAACTTTCTGAAGAATTTATTTCCAGAAAAAAACTTTAGTATTGTGTTGTTTTTTTTCCTTTCTTAGGAAAAACACAGAGATAACATTGAACTTCATTTTTTAAAAAAAGTTCCAAATTGATAGTTTGTTTTCAAAACAAATTACTTTTGGAAAAATACATTCCTTGGGTTCAATATCTATCCTGTTTTAGTAACTGTTTTCTGTTTACAACCGGAAATTGAATTCTTTATTTGTATATATTATAATAAGTGTGTTTTTGTAAAAACAAATAACACCATCATATATCACCTTATTTTTATTCATACTTAGAAATTGTTGTGTGTTTATATCTGTTGATGGTTCATTATGGATGATTTTGATAAATATGTTACAACAAGCGGAATGCTTGGGTTTTGATGGAGAAGAACTTACCAACTATGTGCAACAATGCGTAAGACAGGCAGACAGGCTAAGAGAGAGAGAGAAGAAAATCAAAGGAAACTAGAACTAGAGTTAGAACAAAAAACACTACAGAGGGAATCTGAAGAAAAAAGACTACAGAGGCAATCTGAAGAAAGAGATAAAGAACGTCAATTTAAGTTGAGGCAGTTAGAATTAGAGACCGATGCTGAAATTAAAAGATTACAGGCATCGAGAGAACCTGCACCACTCCACCAGTCAGTTCTGCAAGTGCGCCTCTACCAAAAACAGCATATATTCCAAAGTTACCGCCTTTCGAGGAAAAACGGATGACATCGATATTTTTCCTTTTCCGATTTGAAAGTCACGCAACGCTTGTGGTTGGCCAAAGGAAAAAGTGGACATTGAAATATTTGCATCGTTGTTTAAGGGTAGCGCTTTGGCACTGTACCACAAAACCCGCGCGAAAAAAAATTTAACTTGGGATCAATTAAAAGAAGAGCTCCTCAAGAAATTTCAATGTTCCTGCCGATCGTTTTCGCGAACGTTTCCTTTTCTGTGGGCCCTGCCCAAAGGAGAATCTTTTCCGTCGTTTTCTAACCCGTATGAGACATTACTTAGATCGATGGATCGATTTATGAAAAACGAACAAAACTTTTCAATCGCTGCGAGATCTCCTTCTTAGAGAACAACTTTTCCAGAGCGTGAGCAAAGATCGGGCCACTTTCCTTAAAGAAAGGCAATTTGAAAGCGTTGAGGAAATGTGTCAGATGGCTGATCAGTATTGTATCACACACCCAGATAAGGGCGTGGCTAGGAAAGAAGAATCCTCCATCTTTGAGTCGCATGCATCATTTACAATACCATCAGGATAGGGAAATTACAGGAAAGGAAATCGTGGGTCATTTCCGGTCCTCAAGGATATACCTACCTAGAACGGACAGGGATCTTTTTGCAGTTCAAGTGACTTTTCGTCAGTACCAGTACTCACCGCCGGAAAAACCCTTTTGCTCCTCACAAACGTTCCGAGTCGGACAACGACCACTGCGTAGCCCTTTTTGGGTCAGTTCGTGGACAGAACCGAAGTTAAACAAAGTAACACCAATCAGTCGGCTGCCGATCAGACAATGCGATGTTTCTTTTGTGATGGCAAGTTCCATTTAAAAAAGAATTGCCCTTTCAACCAAATGATTCAAAACCCGCATTAGTCTCCACTGATTATGAAGAAGGCCTTGATTTGGCACCACATAAATCGGTTGATGGACTGGTTTTTTTGAAAAGGAGTCATCAACGGATTGCAGGCTTCGGGTTGCAAGACACTGGTACACCACCGCTGGTGTAAGAAAAATCCTCCGTACTTCAAAACCAGTATCTCAACACGCCCAAAAGGGTTAGGTCTTTTGGAGGCAAGTTTGAAAGGGTTCCGCTGGCAAAAATTTCGGTCGATACAACCGTACTACTTCGGATGTTTCACTGCCTGTGTTATCGATACCCCAGTCTGCGACTTGATCTTGGGGAATTGCTAGGTGTCGCTACAGTACATGGTAGTGCTGGAGGATCGTTCGTTCCTTGTCTTGTGAGTACCAGATCAACATCATAGAGCAGGGAAAGGCTACAAAACCCCTAAAAGTCTCAAAACTGGAAAGAACTCCAGATTACCCCCAGATGATCGAAAAAAATGCAGGGAAAAGACAAGACGCTGACGACAATACTTTCTATTGCTAAACAGACTGTCATTGACAACTAACGGACAAACAGTCAGCTGATAGAAAAACAATGTATACAAGGCCTTTGCAGATAGAAAAGCAAAGGCACGTTCCTTCAGTGTAGGGGGTAAAGTCATTGTACTACTTACTGATGAACATAACAAACTTCGTGTTATGTGGAAGGGCCTTTCAGGTGGTCGAAAAACTTTCTGCAGTTAATCATAAGATCAAAATGGCAAACACGAGAAGGTATTTCACGTGAACATGTTGAAGAAGTATGTTGAGCGTACAAATGTTGTCATCAACCAGTCAGTTGGATGGATTATCCTATGTCAAAAACTGATGTCAACATGACAGATTTTATCAGTGATGAGTTTGTACCTGTGGTAACGTACAGGGGCAGATCAAAGGTTGTGAAACAGCAAATGTAGGATTGTTAACACTAAACCCGTGCAGATGAAAGATGTATCCCTTCCTACTCTGTCTATCAAAGGGGAAACCTATGATGAAGTGGTTCTGTCGAATGATTTGTCTGCCCAAATCAGACAGAACAGCTCGAAGAAATTTTGAAAGACTTCCAGGATGTGTTGACAGATACCCCAGGTACAGTGACCCGGTATTGAACCCCATAGTATTCAGTTAACTACTGAAATACCAGTACGAACCAGACCAACCCCCTCCCATTTGCAAAACAAAGAGGTTGTCCCAGGAGAAATTAACGTAATGCTGGATTTAAGGTCATAGAACCTTCTACATCTCCGTACAGCTCACCAGTTGTATTGGTGGACAAACCTGATGGGTCGGTGCGGTTCTGCATCGATTACAGGAAATTAAACAAGATCACTGCGTTCGATGCCGAGCCCATCCCAGACATTGAAAACTTTTGTGTCACTCTCAGAAGGAAATAATTTTGTGAAATAGACTTAACTAAAGGATACGGCAGATCCCAATTGCTGAAGCTGACAAGAAAAAGACAGCATTCAAACACCTTTTGGTCTTTTCCAATGGACGAAAATGCCATTTGGCTTTCAAAATGCCCCAGCTTCTTTTGCCAGAATGATGCGAGCCCTGAAACACCATGAATGTGGCGCAGTCAGCTTTTTTGACGACATTTTGTTGGGTGCAAAGTCATGGATGACCTTTCTAACTTACAAGCTGTTTTTTCCAAACTCGAAAGTTTTGGTCTAAATTGCGAGACCATCCAAAATCGTGCCGGTTTTCCAACTCCCGAGTTTTTTGGTCACACTATTTCAATGGGGAAAATGATGCCAGAAGGAAGGAAAGTGGAAAAGATTTTATCCTTACACAAACCCACTACAAGGAAACAGATCAGGTCACTCATCGGTTGCTGTCTTACTAGAGATGATATGTACCCACTTTGCGCCCCCTGATGGCCCCTTTGACAGAATTGACGAACGGGACGAAGAACAAAAGTATTGTGTGGTCTAATGAGTGCCAGAAGGCTTTAGAGTGTGTTCAGAACACCCTCAACTTATTTCCTGTTCTTTTGTTACCCTCCCTCTCAGAAGACTTATTCTGAGAACCGATGCCAGTTCCAAAGGAATGGGAGCGGTACTTTTGCGGGATACACATTTTGTGATTCATAGCTGAAGATGTTTTATACGTGAAATTGTATATCTTTAAAAGAAAAAAATTCTTGAGAAATTTTTTTTTCAGCCCAGGATGTGGGGTGTCATGTGACGTAGCCTCACATCAAGGCATGTGACGCTCCGTCAATGTAGTCTAGTGATATGAATCATTTCCCCCATGCCACAACTAAAAAGGAAGAATAGTCGTGTGGCTTGACTAGTGTAGCGGGCGTCCCCAATAATTGTGAGGATCACTCATTAAAATAAACAAGGGTGGTCATTGGGTGAAAGTGACCACTGAGAGAGAGTTAATAAGAGCTGGTAAGGTGCCGGTCATGTGTTTTGAACACTGAGTATGCGCTCACTAGGAGGAGGGAGGACAGAATCAGGTTTAGCCCAGGAGATGGCCTAGAGACTCGAACCTGTCAGGACCTTGGTCAAGGGGTTCTCACCGCTGACCAGTCATTACCAGTGAGCTATAGATTGTTGGGGAAAGGTACAGGGGAAAACCTTAAGAAAAGAGAAAGAAAGAATTTATATGTTGAATTGGAAGCAGGTTACTTAACGAACCTTTTTCGTGTTTCAGCCCTTCACCCTTCACCCTTCACCCCGTCAGCTATTCCTCCTCTGATGCTGCAATGGCATCTGGTTCTTAAGTGCTGAGACGGTGTGTAACGATGGCCATGGTGTGGGAACACACCAGTAGTTCAGCCCCAGCAATTAAAAACTCCGGGTAGAGGAGTCGGATCTCATCGGTTCTCCAGGGACAGGAGAGTTCAAGGGGGCAGCACGTTTTCTGATGCGGACAGGGCATCATGACACTATGGGGCGAGTGCTTACTCTGATGCAGGTATGGCATCATGATCGATGAATCGTTTATTCTCCTGATCGTGGGCCAATGATATGTAAACGGCCATGACTTGGAGGTTGTGGATATTCTTTCTTCGGCAAGAAAGAGAAATCTTGTAAAAATGTATTGATATCAATTCGTAACTTGATTTATCTCTCAGTGTGAAGAGAGAGAGAGAGAGAGAGAGAGAGAGAGAGAGAGAGAGAGAGAGAGAGAGAGAGAGAGAGAGAGAGAATGTGTTTATTAATTGTTCGATTCATTTAGTAAAGTGTTTTCCCCAGAGGAGAGAGGGAGAAGGAACAACATTGGTAGTGCGCCTTTGGTTGATTGGAGGGATTGCGTGTGCATATGGAGTAAATCCTGTCATGAATGCATGTGTGCAAGAGTGACAGTGTGACAGATACCTTCATTAATAAACGGAAATAAAGTGCAATGCTGAAAATGGCAAGTGAGACTGTTGCAGACGCATGCTGAAATTGTTTTGCGTACGCTTGGGCTGACAACTTGTTCTATTTTCCAAACTA
>CM031627.1:29234799-29239799 GCA_018398815.1 Conus ventricosus | reverse complement strand
GTAGGGACAAGGTAGCTTGTTTCGTAATTCCTAGGGCAGCTCAAGCTGGCGGACAGAGGTAGAGGATTTCGTCATTGGCCTAGGGAAACTCATTGTACAGGGAGGTAGAGAGATTTCTCTCTTTTGGCCTATGGCAACTCCAGTTGTAGGGGCAAGGTAAGAGTTTCCGCATTGGCCTATGGAAACCAAGTTTCGGACAGGGGTAGGGAATTTCTGTCTTGGCCTAGGGAAACCCCAGTTGTACCGGACAAGTAGAGAGATTTTGTCATTGCCTATGGCAACCCCAAATTTACGACAGGGGTAGGGGGATTTCTGTCATTGGCCTTGGCAACTCCGTTGTATGACAGGGGTGGAAAATTTTCCGTCATTGGCCTATGGCAGCTCCAATTGTACGGCAAGTAGAAGATTTCTTCTTTGGGCCAGGCAACCCCAATTGTACTGACAGGGGGTAGAGGGATTTTTGTCTTGGCCTATGGCAACCCCAAATTTTGAAGGACAGAGGTAGAGAGATTTCTGCACTGATCTATGAAAAACTGCAATGCATGGAAAGAGAACAGCTACAGCTCTGAACAGTTCAAGCTTCGCTCCTTCTCCGTAACCAAAGGCTGAGAACTAAAAAAATTGGGTTTTACTCATCTTTTGGGGGAAAAAACCTCGCAAGACTTTAAACTAAAATGACTGCCACGCAAAACTTTAAATCTTTAACCTGACCCAATCTTTCACTCAACAAACTTTTGTCTGAAACCTAGAAGTTTCAAATTTATTTGGTAAAAAATCAGGATTTGCAATCAACACTTCCGTATAAAGGTTTTTAAATTTTACACATAGGACTTGGTCATATCGTCTCCTTTATGTATTTTTAAATGTTTTACATTTTTTTATTTTTATTTTAAATCCCGGGCCCTTGCTTCTGTTCATGCAAGATATAAAGAAAAAAGTGAGGGATTCCAGACTCATGATGGCTCCGATAAAAAAAAATTGCCCTACTCTAGGACTGTCTTTTCTGAAAAAAACCCTCACTTGATAAACTTCAACGACCGGACGGTTCACCGAACACTCTACAAAGTAACAACACACGTGCCCAGACTCTCTTTTTCAGTGTCATGTGAGGGCTATTGTCTCCCGTCTATGTCGGGTTAAGGCATATCGACTGTGGGGGACTGAGGATGAAGCTGAAAAATGTGACAACTACAAGCGTGCCTGGGTTTTACCGATTCGGGGCAGTGACAAACTTACATTTTTTGCACATAAACACTATGTGGGATCCACAATGCCCATTGCGTATGAAACGGGTTTGGCCACGCCTTCCCCTAAGTCATTGTTTTTTTCTTTTTTGCCCTCTTGCAATCGCATTTTTTCCATTAGCTTTTTTCCGATACCTACGCTACCTTAAACTCAGGTGTGAAATGAATTGAATGAAGCATAAATCCCAAAATGTTGATCCACCTAGGCGCCCTGGCTGTGGATGGATAACTTGACAGACCCATTTACCTAATCTTCACAGTTTGGATCTGAGAGACAATTCTTCATTCTGTCAACTTAGTACTTTCTAGGGATGCCCTACTTGGGAACTGAATTTTCGGGCAACCCGTGTCGGCAGGATTTAGGCCAACCACTTCTATCACGTTGATTTTTCAACTTTTCCCCCATGTCCAAGCGAATTCTCTGAACATGGGCACCTTTCAACGTTGATGCCGAAAATAGAAAAGTCGATTTGTCGGGAGTAATAAAGAGACATTGCAGGGACAAGCCTTGCTTCTTTTGTTTGGTTTTTTTATTTTGCAGGGTTGTATATAACTGTTTTACGCCAGATTCATAAAACACATACGAACCTTGTGTAGTTTCTGCAGATTTTTTCAAATTGGTTGTTCTGTTGGCTACCAGAAAATTTTCCCGAGGCCAATTTTTAGCTCCATCTGTAAAATATCATATTTAATGACTTGTTGAAACCAGGGCTTACCTTTGTCTTTGGCTTTTTTGCTGTGCTAGCGTTTGGGAAATTTCAGTGGTTTTGTCTATCGTATCTTTTACTCATCAAAAGAAAAAAAACACGGGGTTTTACAGTGTTTGTTCTTATTTGTGTGCTTCTGATACTTGATGGGATTGTATTTAGTCTTCATTGGGGGCAGACGGATTTACAGGTTTTATTTTTGGAATGAACTGAGGAAACAAGTAAGCTTGCAGCTTTGCGGGTTTTTTCCCTTTTTTTCCCTGAATCGTCAGCTTATTGATCTCGTTTCACTTTAGATCGTTTCCCTTTGTGTTTGTTTTCCGTTCAGTCACTCCGGTTTTGGGACCCAAATCAGCTCACATTCCCCTGGGGTATAACGTGGGGACGGGAATTTAACGGGCGGGGGGGGGCCTCTACTCCCTATTATCACACGGGGAATTTTTTTACCACCGACTGGTATTTCATTCGTTGCCTGTCACCAGAGCTCACCCCCCCCGGGTCATATTTACTCCTTCGGATCTTGATATCTGCAACCTTAAAACCCCCCTTTTTTCGTGATTGTGTGGGTCAGTGTCTTATTTTTTGGACTGTGGGAGTAATGCATGTCTAATCCGCAAAAAAAATACCAAGACATAGTCACCCAAATGCAAAGTCCAAAGGGGCAACTATCGCTAGCTTTCCCCCCATTTTGCAGGTCTGTTTCCTTGCTGGTTTCCTGTTGGTCTGTGTGGGGTCCTTGCTGCCCGTGGTGTTGTCATTCCAGGGGGGAAACAACGTGGGGTGGCCTCTTTGTTTCCACTCAATTTCAGCGCTCAACCCCTTCCTTACACTTTGAATATCTTCTGGAAAAAAAGGGGCAAGGACAAGAACTCCCTTTTCAGAAGAGTTACGCAGTCAGCAAAAAAAACGTACACCCGCCTGTTTGATAACTTGGGGAAAGTATTGATTAAACCCAAAAATAACACGCAAGGAACGATGTTTTTAAAAGAATTCGATAAACATATCATAATTTTTCCCTTTTTCATTTCTATCTGCTATCGCCTCTATTCTTATTGTGTTGTTGTTGTTTTTCAGTGAAAGAAACCCTTACAAATACACGTAGCAGTACATGCTATAAAAATCACATTTATTTCTATCGAACACATCTGCCCACGTGCGCCCCCATTTTGACTGTGCCAAGAAAGCGAGACTTGTAATCGGAAGGGGAGGGTTTAATCCAATTTTTCATCTGTTGGGGAATTAAAAAAAAGATTTGGCAATATGCAGCCTTGGGAAAACGTCCCAAAAGATTCAGGTTTTTATTTTATTTTTTTCTGTCCCCTGTTTGTGCCCCTAGTGGCAGTGCACCCCGCGCCACTTTTATTGCTCTCGTCCCAGCCACGCCTGGTCGTCCCCCCCCCAAAACCCCCGGCACCGGTAAATTTACAGGGGGGCACAGTGCAGTTGCAAGAGCAACCAGCGGGGGTGACACTGCACGCTCCGAGTCACTTTGTGGGGTTCAGTAGCGCCTGTTCTGATTAACATCGCAGGGCACCACCTACTAACCCCCACCCCCTACTCACGACAATACTTGCTTGTCTAAGACAGCAGGAGTGGACCTCCCTTTGGAGGGCCCCGCCAGGGGGGGGGGGGGGGGGGGGGGGGAACCGCGGGCCAACACAGAGGACAAAAAAAAAATCGAAAAATGAGGTCCGATGAAGCGGCATGAAGGCATGTGTGTCGTAGGAGCGAGTGAAAGTTAGCGCACAAATAGTATATATATATGTGTTGTGGTGTGTGTTTTGTGTGTGTGTGTTTGTGTTGTGTGTGTGGGTGTGTGGTGTGGTGTGTGATGTGTGTGTTTTGTGTGTGTGTGTGTGTGTGGTGTGTGTGGTGTGTGTGTGGTGTGTGGGCGCGCCCACGCGCGTGCGCGGGGTGTGGCCGTGTGGTGTGTGTGTGTGTGTGTGTGTGTGTGTTTTGTGTGTGTGGTGTGTGTTGTGTGTGTGTGTGTGTGTTGTGTGTGTGCGTGGATGTTCAAAGATGGGCTTTGGGTCAATAACAAGGACAAGACCACAAATACAACTTATATGTCACGCGCACATGTGCACGCTCACATCATACAAAAAACGTAAAAACAATAAATCCCCCTCACACACACACACACACACACCACACCACACACCACACACCACACACACACACAACCACACACCACACACACACACACCAACACCACAACACACACACACACACACACCTCTCTCCTCTTTCTCTCTCTCTCTCTCTCTCTGTCCCTCCCTCTCCTCTCTCTTTTCTCCTCTCTCTCCTTTTCACGCACAAAAGCACACACCAACGCTTGCACGCCATGTCCGTGGACCCTTTAAATTTAAAATGCGGGGATCCCCCACTAACTTAAACAACTTTTACGTGCACGCGCACAATGGCACGCTCACATTCTACCCTGACAGTAAGAACAATAAAGCCCCCTCAACACACAACACACACCACACACACACACACACACACACACCAACACACCACCACACACACACACACCATGCAAAAAACACACACACACACACACACACAACACCACACACACACACACACCCATCAAAACACACACACACAAACACACACACAACAACACACACACACCACACACACACACACACACACACACACACACACACACACACACACACGCGCGCCGCGCGCGAAGCACACACAAACTACACACACCCTACACACTCCTCACTCTCCTCACACGGACCTCACACCCAACCCTTGCACACTCAGTCCCTTGGGCTCTCTAATTCCGTGCCATCACCCACGATGAACACACACCAGCGGACGCACGGCTACAATATGGGCTGGGGCCCTGAGAGATTCAATGTCTTATCCATTGCATGTTGTCATTTTTGTGTTGTTTTTTGGAAAGGGGCCCGTATGAGTTTGCCCAAAACTCTAGAAATTTTGTAAAGTTGGCCTTTAGATTAATTCATTGTTTGTTTTTGGGTTGATAAGTTTTTTTGATCTTCCCTTAAGTCGGATGTGCGGGGCCCCTTCC
>CM031627.1:29189799-29229799 GCA_018398815.1 Conus ventricosus | reverse complement strand
ATTTCCTGTCGTGAAAGGTGACCTCCCTTACGAAACACCATATATTAGTTTTTTCAAGATTGACAGTCAGTTGTAATTATCTGCCTCTTGCTTCAATGCGTTTAGTTGATTCTGCAACCCAATAACAGTGTCTGAAAGTAAAATCATATCATCTGCAAATAACAGCAAAAATATTTCAAGAGCTCCAGGTACAAGTTGGATTCCATGTCTTCCCTTTTTCGACATTCAATGGCTAGTTCATTAATTTAAAACAAACGTAAAAATCTTAGGACTCAAAAGACACCCTTGTTTTACGCCACGAGGACAACCAAAATATTCAGAATAATTACATTTATCACGAACACAAGGAAGGACAGAATCATAGACACCCCTCAGAGCAAAGTACATTTTCCCTTTTATACCAGACTTCCTAAGTACATGCATAAATATATTTCTGTTCACAGAATCGAAGGCCTTTTTAAAATCAACAAAGGCCACATACAACTTACAAGTTTTCATAAGAGAGAGAGAGAGAGAGAGAGAGAGAGTGAGGAGAGAGAGGAGAGAGAGAGAGAGAGAGAGAGAAGAGAGAAGAGAGAGAGAGAGAATCCATCCACAGACCTGACCACAACTCTCCCCGTGTGACACCGACCCCTCTTTCTTTCAAACAGGCAGGCCATACCAATCCTCAATGTCAGCTTTTCATCAGTACTGTGTCAGACTGTATGTTTGGTTGTAAGTCATCATGCCTACAGCACACACAATAAAATACTCAATGAATGGACTCTACAAACACACACACACACACACACACACACACACACACACACACACACACACACACACACCACACACACACACACACACACACACACACACACACCACACACACACAACGGTCATACACACACAAAATCTACTCCCTTGTTGGGTAGATGGGATTAATACTTTGCTGTCCATATAGGGAGTGTCTGCAGGAGTATCAGCCTGCATACGCAGAAGAAGAAGAAGAAAAAGGATTCCACAATGCGACAGATGTACTGAGGACACTCAAACAAAACATGTTTTTCATCCTCTAGTTCATCTGTAAAGAAGGGCAAGTCATTCATTCCCACAGGAGTATCCCGCAAGAAACAATTTCTGTGAAAGTGTATGTCACTCGCCTCGTCAACGATTCTCTGAAGCACGTTATCTTAACTTCAGAAAAAATGATTTTCTGATACAGACATAGTTATGAATGAGGTATACAAGATGAAACGTCTACTCTCTCATGCATGCAAACATTCTTGTTTTGCTATGGCTGTAATTAAAAACAGATGAAGCATCAAATCATTTTTCCTTACTTTGGTTCAGCCAAACAAAATGGAAACCCATGTCTTTAAAAGTATCCTATTTTTTGTGACCCAGTTCATGTTCCCTTGGTTATTCAGCTTATTAAGTACGACGTACGCTTGCTTCGTAGGGCAATCTATATCCATATACGTAGCTCTATTTCACTGCTCTAACACAACAATTCACTTCAATGGGGTGCTGTCCTCGTTCTGCGTAAACCGTGAGTGATGGAGTGCGCACAGGCACATTCAGGAACTTATTGCAGGAATACAAATGGACCTTTTCTACCTGATTACTGTCCTCCAACAGTCCCCGTATTTCAGAAGCGTATACAAGAGTTAGTTTGAAGCTCTTGTCGAACAGTTTGAAAAATGTTTCTTTCATCAATCTATCGATTTGCGTCAGAGATCGGATAATGTCGGTATTGCTCATTTACTTTTGATCGCTAAGCGTTTTCCTGTTTAATATGCACCCATGTTTGTTGTGAAAATAAAGTTTAGATGATCATAGCTGTTAACGACTTCGAGTTCTTCTGTTCCAATATACCATATTTCATGTCTCCTGAGGAACCCTCCATTCCTAAAACCATTACTTTAGTTCTGTCACAATATATTTCAAGTTTGAGTTCAGAACAGGCCTTAAGTAAACAGTTAAGCTGGTTCTGTAAGCAAACGGTGAACTTGATAGTCGTGCAAATTCATCTGCAAACATCAGAACGAATAGTTCAACAAGACTGGGACACGTTGTACACCATGCTTTTCTTCTACTGACAATTGTTCTGATAACTGATTGATGACTATGTTGTACTTGCAACGCATCCCTGTCTCAAACCTTGCGGCCACTCGAGACAGTCTGTGAAGTCGTTCTGCACACGTACGCGTGCTTTTAAAGACTCGCTCATTACCATTACTGGTTTTGTAAATGTACAAGATGTGCAAGCTTAAATCAGGGCTCTCAATTAGACAACATGTTGAACTAAGTCATATGTCTTTCTTATATCGACAAAACATACATATAGTTTTCCAGGTTTGCTCAAATATACCGGAACTGCGGAGCATAAGGTAAAAATATGATCCGTGGTAGACTATCCTCTTCTGAATCCCGCCTGTGACTGTGACATGTTATTATCTTCCAACCAGTAATACAAACGAATGGTCAAAATAGATGTATTACATTTTCCGATCAAGCTCAGGAGTGACATTCACCTATGTGGACTGACTTTCATGATCTTTTTTTCTTGAAAATGGGTACAATTATGCTTCTCGCCACATGTCTGGAAAGTCCATGACAAAAAACAAACTGAATTGAATAGTTTCATGAGAAACAAAAACTACAACAATAAAAACAACAACAACAACAACAACAACAACAACAACAACAACAACAACAACAACAACAACAAAAAGACTAGCTCTTCTGCTGACTTCAGCATTTCTGCTAGATGTTTGGACACTTCACTGAAATAATCAAACCATTTGTCTTTTGAAATTGTATCACAACAGACTTCCTGGACTTCAGATGCAAACACAAACTGACTTCATTCCAGAACAGCTTTGAATTTCGTGATGGCATCTGCTTTCGCTTTTTTGAATGCTTTTATCTTTTCTTTTATTAAAAATGTTTACTCTCAAAATAATCTTGTCAGTTTGCCTCCGATCTGTTATGTCTGATGTCCGCAGTTTTGTGTTTACATTTTTTTTGTTTTTGCTTTGATGACAATCCTTGTCAGACCATTCCGCCTCTTTCCTCTGGTTGCTGTTTTTATCATGCAATCTACCGCTGAAGTAGGTGCTCCACGAACAAGCCAACGGCGCGTTGACATCAATGTCAATGTCAGCTAATGCGCGTGACAATCGTTCCTGGGATTTCAGTGACCAGAGAGAATCTGAAAATACCTGTACTTTATGTTGCCCCGAACCAGCTTTTCCAGTTTTGTCACTAAAACAAAAGATGCCCTTATACTGTTGATGAACAAATACTAGGATGAAAATCTGCCATATAAACGAAGCATGCAATTAAAAAACCAACCAACCAACCAATCAAAACAAACCATTAACAAATAAAACGCAATGATAGTGTATCTCCCCCAAACAAACAAATAACAAAGCTTATTGCTCTTTATAAAGAACACCGCCCACGTTGCCTCATTGCACATGATTATTACTGTCATCATTAACCCTGTGTTCAGTGCACACTATCATCATTAACTCTGTGTTCAGTGCACACTATCATCATTAACTCTGTGTTCAGTGCACACTATCATCATTAACCCTGTGTTCAGCGCACACTATCATTATTAACCATGTGTTCAGTGCACACTATCATCATTAACCCTGTGTTCAGCGCACACTATCATCATTAACTCTGTGTTCAATGCACACTATCATCATTAACCCTGTGTTCAGTGCACACTATCATCATTAACCCTGTGTTCAGCGCACACTATCATCATTAACTCTGTGTTCAATGCACACTATCATCATTAACCCTGTGTTCAGTGCACACTATCATCATTAACCCTGTGTTCAATGCACACTATCATGTAACCCTGTGTTCAATGCACACTATCATTATTAACCCTGTGTTCAATGCACACTATCATCATTTAACCCTGTGTTCAGTGCACACTATCATCATTAACCCTGTGTTCATTGCACACTATCATTAACCCTGTGTTCAATGCACACTATCATTATTAACCTGTGTTCAGTGCACACTATCATCATTAACCATGTGTTCAGTGCACACTATCATCATTAACCCTGTATTCAGTGCACACTATCATTATTAACCCTGTGTTCAATGCACACTATCATTATTAACCCTATGTTCAGTGCACACTATCATTATTAACCCTGTGTTCAATGCACACTATCATCATTAACCATGTGTTCAGTGCACACTATCATCATTAACCCTGTGTTCAGTGCACACTATCATTATTAACCCTGTGTTCAGTGCACTATCATTATTAACCCTGTGTTCAGTGCACACTATCATTATTAACCTGTGTTCAGTGCACACTTTCAAACGTCTCTTGAACCAGCCTTCTCTAGTGCCTATAACATTTCATTTAGACTAAGTCACCACGCAATAGGATCCATTGCATCACATTTCTGAACACTGTTCAACAAAATTCCTTTTGAACTGATACCACTATCTAGGTCAAGGTTTTCATCAACAGGTTCAACTCCTGGGCAGATACGTTGTGCTGCTAACCAAGTGTTCTTGAGAGTCCCTAGAAGCGTTTATTAAATATATCACAGCTGTATCGTTGTACTCTACGGTCTCCTTGACACTCTCCTCACTCATCAGAAAACACCCGCGGAACCCCTACTGTGTGTGTTTAATTTCTTCAGTGGCACTGCAAATTCACCAAAGGTTGATGATTTAGAACCATGGTCAAAAGCATTGCCAACAAAAGAAATGTTATGTAAATGAAATGTTATAAATCAGACAGTGCTGTTTTGCTCTTTGACGGTGTGTCTTATGATCGGGTCTCTCTCAACGTAGCGCAAAATGATTTTCTGAAGCCCCCGTGTTTGTTTGTTCTTTCAAGTGGCAAAGCATGTTGGTCTGCTGAGTCACGGAAGCTGGACCATAGAACGAGCGTTAGCACATCACCAAGTGCTCTGTGAACCGCTCCCTCTGGCCCGGGAACGTGACACCGGCACCTTTAGGTACTTCTTCAGTGAATTCCGATCACTTGATGGAGAAAAACCCTGTTTGACGTCATGGGATCTTAGTGGCTAAACCTCACTTTCCCCATCAGGACTTGTCAGCTTGAAGTGTTGAAGTCAGAACTGTCGTCATGCTCACAACCTCGTACCTTGGATGGAAAGCCTGAGTCTGTCGATATCACTACTGCCAGAGGCTTACGTTTCTGATCTCAACAGTTTTGTCTCGGCCTGTCCTTCTTAAACTCTGTTTAGAAGAAAACAACGTTTTATCTCCTGGCCCTACGCCTCTACCACCGCCAGTTTTCTCATCAGATCTCTTTACCATCGACATTCTCGGGTTTCCAAGTGTGTTCCCCAACCCCAATCCTGCAACAGTTCTGATCTCCCCTCCCAGTGTCTTTTCTTTATAATCAAGGCTTGGTTGGCCTGAATAACACGGCCGTTGTGATGGTGCTAACAAACATCCGAGTCATTCCATGTTTTCTCCATTCCTGTACTATAAAGCACTTACGACAAACAGCTGTTTCACGAGAGCAGAATATTTTCTGTCCCTCTTTATTTTTTACGAGAAAACCTGATATTTGTATCCCTTGTTGACGAGTCTTTCAACCTGTCAGTCTCTTACTGCAGTTCTGTTAACTGGTCTTGCAGATCGTCCAGTGTAACAACCAGCTTGTGTGTGTGTTTATTTTTTTTCATGTGCCTCCGCATAAAAGTGGTGTAATTTTGCTATTTTCCTCTCTTTCACTGTCCATTTATTGTTTTCTCGTTCAAACCTGTCCCTGCATTTAGGTAATTGCTTTACGTTATCTCCACATTTGCTTACACTGATAATGCATACTGGTTATCTGTTTCTTTATCTGCTTGAACTCCTTTTTCAGTATGTCCTTTCAGTCTTTCGTATCTTCACTCTGCTGTTTCATCTCTTCACTCTGCTGTTTTATTTCTTCACTCTGCTGTTTCATTTCTTCCATCTGCTGTTTCATTTTGTCCACTCTGCTGTTTCATTTTTCCACTCTGCTGTTTCATTTCTTCACTCTGCTGTTTCACGTCTTCACCCTGCTGGTGTTTTTTTGTACTCCCAGTTCTTATAGAACAGGGAATACTTTAGAATGGGAACGAAGAAATGCTGTGTGTGTGTGTGTGTGTGTGAGAGAGAGAGAGAGAGAGAGAGAGAGAGAGAGAGAGAGAGTGTGGTGTGTGTGTGTGTGTGTGTGTGTGTGTGTGTGTGTGTGTGTGTGTGTGTGTGGTGTGTGTGTGTGTGTGTGTGTGTGTGTGTGTGTGTGTGCGTGTGTGTGTGTATGTGTGTGTGTGTGTGTGTTCCGTGGTCAAAATGTGTTCCACTCGCTCCAGACGAAACTACTGGACCGATCTTTCTGAAATTTGTAGGTATGTTCATTATGGGCCACCGATGAATGCCCGATGTTTTAGTTTACCATTACAGCCGTTACTAACGGCTGTAACGGCCTGTAACGGTTTTTCGTCTTTATGGAATATCTCAGAAAGTACTTGGCCGATCTTTGTAAAAATGAGCAGGTACATTCATTAGTGTGGACAGATGATGCCTGATGTTTAATTTCCCCGTTATAACCGTTTACTAACGACTGTAACGGCCTGTAACGGTTTTTCTTCTTTATAGAATATCTCAGAAAGTACGTGGCCGGTGTTTCTGAAAATTTGTAGGTGTGTTCCATTATGGGCACGGATGATGCCCGATGTTTTATAACCGTTACTAACGGCTGTAACGGCCTGTGACGGTTTTTTCTTCTTTATGGCATATCTCAGAAAGTATCTGGCCGTTCTTTGTAAAATTAGCAGGTATGTTCATTATGGTCACGGATGATGCCTGATGTTTTAGTTTACCCCCGTTATAAGCCGTTACTAACGGCTGCAACGGCCTGTAACGGGTTTTCTTCTTTATGGAATATCTGCGAAAGTACTTGGCCCATCTTTCGAAAATTTGTAAGTATGTTCACTATTGGTCATGGATGATGCCTGATGTTTTATTTGACCAAATAGCCGTTACTATCGGTTATAACGGCCCAAAACGGTTTTTCTTCTTTATGGAATATCTACGAAAGTACTTGGCCGATTTATAAGAGGTTTGAATTATCTTGTGACAAATCGGAGCCTCTTTCCATATGTAAGTGATGTAAGGATAAAAATCGATTAAACAAGTTAAAAACCGCTATTTTGCCATTATTTCTTATATATAGGTGGATTTTAATGAATTTAGTATACTGAAAGGTTATCACACACAAATGGCAATTCTATATTGTGTTTTCACAATTTGACCGTTAAAAAACCGTTATTCTTGACATATTCTCCGATTTGGATGAAGTTCGATATGTGCATAGGCTTTAGCTCAGTGATGACTAAAATACCAGTTTCAAAAGTGTATATCAGTTTATAAACCGTTAAAACCGTTATTTTGCCGTTATTTGTTTTACATATTGGTGGATTTTAATGAAATTTAGTATACTGAAAGGTTGTCACACACAAATGGCAATTACTTGACATATTCTCCGATTTGGATGAAGTTCGATATGTACATAGGCTTTAGCTCAGTGATGACTAAAATACCAGTTTCAAAAGTGTATATCAGTTATATAACCGTTAAAAACCGTTATTTTCCCGTTATTTTTTTACATATTGGTGGATTTTAATGAAATTTAGTATACAGAAAGGTTGTCACACACAAATGGCACTTCTATATAGTGTTTCAAATTTGACCGTTTTAAAAAACGTTATTCTTGACTTATTGTCCGATCTGTATGAAATTTGGTAGGCTTTAGCCCAGTGAGGACTAAAATACCAGCTTCAAAATTGCACATCGGTTAAATAACCGTAAAAACCGTTATTTTGCCGTTTATTTATCTCAGAAAGTACTTGGCCGATTTATAAGCGATTTGGAAAACTGGGAGTACGTTTATATGCTTTGCATCTTGTTTTTCTTCACTCTGCTATTTTATTTCTTCTCTCTGCTTTTTGAGTTCTTCAGTCTGCTGGTTTATTTCTTCACTCTGCTTTCTTAGTTCTTCAGTCTGCTGGTTTATTTCTTCACTCTGCTTTCTTAGTTCTTCAGTCTGCTGGTTTATTTCTTCACTCTGCTTTCTTAGGTTCTTTCAGTCTGCTGGTTTATTTCTTCACTCTGCTTTCTTAGTTCTTCAGTCGCTGGTTTATTTCTTCACTCTGCTTTCTTAGTTCTTCAGTCTGCTGGTTTATTTCTTCACTCTGCTTTTGAGTTCTTCAGTCTGCTGGTTTATTTCTTCACTCTGCTTTTTGAGTTCTTCAGTCTGCTGGTTTATTTCTTCACTCTGCTTTTGAGTTCTTCAGTCTGCTGGTTTATTTCTTCACTCTGCTTTTTGAGTTCTTCAGTCTGCTGTTTATTTCTTCACTCTGCTTTTTGAGTTCTTCAGTCTGCTGGTTTATTTCTTCACTCTGCTTTTTGAGTTCGTCACTCTGCTGGTTTATCTCTTTAGTGTGCTATTTAAGTTCTTTACTTTGCTGTTATATTTCTTCAGTCTGCTGTATTATATCTTCACTCTGCTGTTTTATTTCTTCGATCTGCTGTTTCATTTCTTCACTCTGCTGTTTTATTTCTTCACTCTGCTTTCTTAGTTCTTCAGTCTGCTGTTTTAGTTCTTCAGTCTGCTGTTTTAGTTCTTCAGTCTGCTGTTTAGTTCTTCATTCTGCTGTTTTAGTTCTTCACTCTGCTGTTTTAGTTCTTCACTCTGCTGTTTTAGTTCTTCAGTCTGCTGTTTTAGTTCTTCACTCTGCTGTTTTAGTTCTTCACTCTGCTTTCTTAGTTCTTCCCGTCTGCTGTTTTAGTTCTTCATCTGCTGTTTAGTTCTTCACTCTGCTGTTTTAGTTCTTTAGACTGCTGTTGTAGTTCTTAGACTGCTGTTTTAGTTCTTAGACTGCTGTTTTAGTTCTTCACTCTGCTGTTTTAAGTTCTTCACTCTGCTGTTTAGTTCTTAGACTGCTGTTTTAGTTCTTCAGTCTGCTGTTTTAGTTCTTCACTCTGCTGTTTAGTTCTTCACTCTGCTGTTTTAGTTCGTCACTCTGCTGTTTTATCTCTTTTGTGTGCTGTTTTAGTTCTTTACTTTGCTCTTATATTTCTTCAGTCTGCTGTATTATCTCTTCACTCTGCTGCTTTATTTCTTCAATCTGCTGTTTTATTCTTCAATCTGCTGTTTTATTTGTCATTCTGCCGTTTCATGTCTTCCTCTGCTGTTTCACGTCTTCATTCAGCTGGGGGGGGGGGGGGGGGGTGTTCTTCACTCTGCTGTTTCATTTCTTCACTCTGCTTTTTGAGTTCGGCTGCTGTTTTAGTTCTTTAGTCCGCTGTTTTAGTTCTTCATTCTGCTGTTTTATTCATCAATTTGCTGTTTTAGTTCATCAATCTGCTCTTTTATTTGTTAGTGTGCTGTTTTATTTCTTCAGTAGCTGTATTATCTCTTAACTCTGCTGTTTTATCTCTTCACTCTGCTGTTTGAGTTCTTCACTCTGCTGTTTTGTCTCTTCCTCTGCTGTTTTATCTCTTCACTCAGCTGTTTTATCTCTTCACTCTGCTGTTTATCTCTTCACTCTGCTGTTTTAGTTCTTCACTCTGCTGTTTTGTCTCTTCACTCTGCTGTTTAATTTCTTACCTCTGCTGTTAAAACTCTTCACTCTGCTCTTTAAATTCTTCACTCTGCTGTTTCATTTCTTCACTCTGCTTTTAAAGTCTTCACTCTGCTGTTTAAACTCTTCACTCTGCTGTTTCATTTCTTCACTCTGCTGTTTTATTTCTTCACTCTTCTGTTTTATCTTTTCATTCTGCTGTTATCTCTTCCCTCTGCTGTTAAAACTCTTCACTCTGCTCTTTAAAATTTTCACTCTGGTGTTTCATTCTTCACTCTGCTTTTTAAACTCTTCACTCTGCTGTTTAAACTCTACACTCTGCTCTTCAAACTCTTCACTCTGCTGTTTCATTTCTTCACTCTGCTGGTCACGTGGTTGTTTCATGTGGTTTTCTGTCGTCACTCTGAGGACAAAGAATGTTCGGCAATTCTGTCGCCTCTTCGGATCCAGTTTCTTGGTTTTAGATCTTTGATCTTCTCCTTGTTTGACTCGATGGACAAGCTGAACAACATAGTGTTTTGAGTCACAACACTGATGATAGAAATACACATCATACTAACATACAAACATTGATGGTAGACATTGTGCAATATAGCACACAGCAACATCGATGGTACGTCTCAAATAGCATAGTGACACAGCAACATTGATGGTACACAGAATCCAATGTGATGACACAATACCATTGGTAGTGCATGCTGTATAACATAGTGCCATGACAAGAGTAATTTTACACATTGTAAAACATAGTGACATGTCACTAAGATACACCACTGTGATGGTACATATGGTACAACATAGTTCCATTGCAGCACTAATGGTAGATATGACATAATGACACAGCAACGACAACATTGATTCTACATACAGTACAACATAGGGACGCAGGAACATTGATGGTATGTATGGTACAGTATAGTAGTACAGCTATGATACTTGTAATACCCACAGTGACACAGCCACGTTGATTGCACATTAACACAACATAATGACACAGCAATGCTATTGATATGCATGGCAAAATATAAAGACACGGCAATATTGATGGCACGTATGGAACAACATAAAGACACAGCAACATCGATTGTAGACTACAACAGAGTGACACGGCGATATTGATAGAAAATATGATACAACATAGTGACGGCAACATTCATGGTACATATTATACAATAGAGTGACACAAGAACATTGATTGCACATACAACACAACGTAGTGATACACCAACATTGATGGTACATGTAGCACAGCATAGTAACGTGCCATAATTGGTGGCACATATCGTAAAACATAATGACACATAAACATTGATGTATTTCTAACACAGGAAAGTGGTATAGCAACATTATGTGCACGTTGTACAACAAAACGACACAGTAACATTAGTTTTTATTGCACAGCAAAATGACACAGCAACATTCGTCTTATTGTACACCCAAACGACACAGCAACATTGGTTCTTATTGTTCAACCAAATGACACAGCTACATTGGTTCTTATTGTACACCCAAACGACACAGCAACATTGGTTCTAATTGTACAACAAAATGACACAGAAACATTCGTTCATTTTGCACAACAAATTATCACAGCAACATTGGTTCTTATTGTACAACAAAATGACACAGGTACATTTGTTCTCATTGCACAACAAAATGACATGGCAACATTGGCTCTCATTATACAACAAAATAACGCAGCAGCATTGGTTCTCATAATACAACAAAAATACACAGCAACATTGGTTCTTATTGTACAACAAAATGACACAGCAGCATTGGTTCTTATTGTACAACAAAATGACACAGCAGCATTGGTTCTTATTGTACAACAAAATGACACAGCAGCATCGGCTCTCGTTGAACTAGAAAGTGACGTATAAAAATTGAAGGAACACTTTGTCAAGAAAGCCTTCACATGTTTGGGACCACTATAAAGGATTCAGATAGATCCTGCACATGGACGAACTAATGTTAGACATAGTCACGTAGTCCAGACACCCCACGTCACCTGTTCTATTGCCCACAGAGTCAATGTGAAGAGACTGTTAAGGAGAAAGATGGCCCTCATCGTCACGACAATCCTGCCGCACAAGTCCCTTAACTTGACACAGTCAGTCAGGTCACTAACCGTCAAACTCTGGGAACTCAATGTCGTATATTGCTGAAAACAGGCCGATGTATGCATAGGGACACACGTGCTTTGTATTCGATGACCTCTGAGAGGGATGTGCCTACACTCTGTCGACTCCTCAAACATCATCTCACAAGCCAGGCTCATAACGTAAAAAAAAATCGTACGAATACGAGAAACCTACATGATTAAAGCAAAACAAAACAGAACAAACAACCGACAACCCTGTTTATAAGAGTGCATACAAACTTCGAAACTAAATAGGAACATATAAGAAATATGCCGTACCTCGGCTCACGAAAGCAACAAAAGTATATATCTGATGTTCATCTAAATTGCAGTAATATCATAAGTCTTTTAGTTTATATAGATACACAGAAAGTTGCTGCTGGCAGCTTCATTTTTGCAGGACAACAGTGAGACTATTCAGTGCTGGTCTGATATCACACTCCATAGGAACGCCTTTCATTCTTAAATCATTAAGCGTTGTGCAACATAACGCACAAGGATCTTTCATCATTCTTTCGTTCTTTCTTTTTCTTTCTTTCCTTTTTTCTTTCTTTCTTTCTTTCATTCATTCATTCATTTTCTATCTGTTTATATGTCCGCCTGTCTGTCCATCAGTCAGTCTGTCTGTCTGTCTGTCCGTCTGTCTTCTCTCTCTCTCTCTCTCTCTCTCTCCTCTCTCTCTCTCTCTCTCTCTCTCTCTCTCTCTCTCTCTCTCTCTCTCTCTCTCTGTCTTAGCATTCTGACCATTGCTATTTAGGTAAAAAGATACAATGCAATGATGAAAATTGCAATACAGTCCAAGATAGTACCAAATCATTAGGAAGAAATTCCAGGTAGAACATGACAGCAATAGGTCGCCAGAGAAGACACCCCTCAGACACGTTTTCCGGCTCAAAGCTCCTTCCACTCTAGTGGGATAGGGCCTCATCCAGGTAATGAATCCCGGATGTCCTTCTACCGACATTTTTTTCACATTTTCCTGGCGCTGCCTGGATTCGAACCGCGCAACTTGTGAATGGGTAGGCATCGCAAGGCGTGCCTTTTTAGGATTTTCCCCACAGCACAACCAAACACCTGTTCCAAGCGGGAAATTTCAGACTTAAGAAGTTTGCTTTTGTGCCTCCTCGACCAGATCTAGCTGGAACTCTTTTCGGCTGCCTCTGCTATTGCCTTCAGGGTTCTGGTCCTCTTCTTACCAGAAATCCAGAGTTGTTTCATAAGATCATACATAGGCACTAATCCCCTCGCTCTAACCTCCATAGTGAAGACGTGAGCCTGGAAACAACATTCCTTCAAATTGGGTAGTCGTGTAGACGTGAGCTTGCTCCATTCTGCTTTCATATGTGAGTTCCATCAGAATGTGTCCTGCAGAACCGGAGGAGAACAATATCCATTCTCGTGCTACTCTTCCTGGTGATCTCTGAATGGTTCTCCTGTTCTGGAAGATCTGCTGTGCATTTTCAATCAGCCACTCCATCAAGTAAACCCTGCTTCCATGCTTTTGATATCACAGCAGTTTCAGACCATGGTTTGTGACCTTCTGCCGTGTACAGCTTCCTTGCTGGGGCTCCTGGTCGTGTAGTGATTCTTTCGGCAGTGCTAACCGCAGGTGTGATCTTCTTCAGCACTTGGTTGTGCCTCCATGTGTACCTTCCCTGGGTTAGTGCTGCTTTGCATAGATCCAGGGCACGTTCCACTGTTTGTTTGCCGCGACAGAGAGGAAACGCAGGACAATCTGATTTTCCCCCATTTCACTAGATTTGAATATCAAGGGCAGGAGGTCATGTACAGATCTGAGGATGAAGCTGACTCTAGGAGGTACCATGTCCCATATGTCATTCCTGTTGAGACTTCTTTGGAGCATGTTTTTTCCCACGTAGTCCACTGCCTCTGTTGGCCCTGCTGGGCTCCCTTTTGGATTCTCTTGGCATTCTCTTCTTTCTTCAGCTCATCTATTATTATGTTTTTCTGAGATGATGCTCAAAAGTTTCTTTGTCCACTGTGAGTGTTCCAGATGTCGCCCGTTCGAATACCTTCCCGGCGAACCGACAGGGGTGTCTGAAAAAGCAGTCTTGGGTTTCCTCTTTGTGACTCCTTCTAATTCCTGCTCCACCTTTGACCATCATTTCCTTACTGTTGGTGCCACCCCTGTCTGTTGGTCTGTGCGTGACCTATATCTCTAATGTTGAGACTTTCCTTTGCCACATCCACTGCCTCCTAAACTTTCCAGTTTCTGCCACTCTTTAACCTTTACCGGAGGACACTTTTGACTACACAGACCGGATCGTGGGGTCGCCCAAGACCCACACATTTTTTTTAGAGGCTCTTCCTATTCCTTATCCCTATTCAGATCGCATGGGTCTTGTAAGAACCACACCTGATAAAGGGCGGTTCAGCAACTTATACCTCACCCGATGTGCGACCCATGAAAGTGTGTAGATCCTGGGGGAACCGCGACAAGTTACGCTGATAATTGATTGTGCCCATAAATAAACTTTCAGTGACCAACGGCTATTAAGATTGTTTACGAACTCTTAAACTCTTAAGATTTCGTTAGCATAGCTCTATCCGTTCATAAGATAATATTATGATGTTTTCATTGCGTCACTGGGTCATGGAAGACCCAGGAAGCACGGTAAAGGTTTGGACTGAACTGATCTCACAAATTTGTCTCTGGAATCCTCTAGGATGGTTAGTACCTTTGCTTTACCTACCTTGCACTCCTTGAGGAAGCTTCAGCTTTGCGTGGCGGCAGAATAGTTGCAACGTCAGTGTGACCAGGTGGGACCACAAGCCATTTCCTTGCATTTGTGTTGATTTTAGCCTCCATTGATTCCACTGTGCTGGTGATATCAATATTCGGTATAGGGCAGAGAAGCCTCAGGATCACCATGAATTGCAAACACAGAGAATATTTTCCCGTCGACATTCTGAAGTGATATTGGTCTAACCTGGTTCATATTACTCTACTAGTTTTGTTCTAAGGCAATGCATACTCCATCAGCAATCACTCATTTGTCGCTGATCTTTAAGTTCGTCCATGCTGATCTTATCATCTTATCATTTTATGGGGTCGGTGAAGTACATCGGAACATTTCTTATACACCAGTTTTGGTATTCCGTTAGGTTCAGGTGAAGATTTGGCTCTGGCTTTCTGCACGTCTTTCTTTTCTTTTACCCCACCCAGTATCAGTGGCTTCCCATTGAATTGTTTTTTCTCTTGCACAACAGACTGTACAAACCCCTGGGTTTCAAGTGGCATTTCTCTCTAATGATCTAAATACGTTTTCCTGAGGTGCTGCTCAAGAGTTTCTTTGCCAGCTGTGAGTGTTCCGGATTCCGGCTGTTCCAATAGCTTCCTGGCGAACTGGAAGGGGTCGCTGAAGAGGCAAGTTTTTTGCTCCTCTATTTCTTGCTGATTGTGGATGTCGGAGGGCACTGTGTTCGACGTTCAGGTCTTATCCGGCTTCTCCAACCCTTTCTTCTCAGTTGCTGAGGCAGACTTTTTCGGATATCATCCACCTCTCGCAGGCGTCTGGCTGGGGTTTTTTTCTGCGTACGCAGACCGATAGTCCAGCAGACACTCCCTGTATAGACAGGCAAGGATTAACCCTATCTACCCAGCAAAGGGAGTGGAGTTTTGTGTGTACGACCGTTTTTTAATCCCGCCATTAAGGCAGCCAAACTCCAACTTCGGGGAAGGTGCATACTATGTGTAACGTGTCATCCATACCAACGGACAAACTGACCTTTTCCTTCCGAAAGTTGGTGACGGGATTTTACGTGTGTGCAAGATGTTATGTGTGCGTTCACACACGGAAAGTCGGTTTAAATATGGTCTCATTCGAAGGACTGTACGGGAAATGGAGTCAGAACCAATATTACCTCCGAGGGAAAAATCCCCCCTGTACCGAAACTGCCCGGCGTTGATTCGAACCGCAGCCCCAGGATCACCAAGATTACGAGTCCGGCGCTCTACCACTGAGCTCTTCCGGCCGCCCCGTCTGGCTTTTTGAGAAGGTGTCCTCACATGTGTTCTTTCACTCCCTAGGCGTCCTTACAGGTTCCGTATAGAGTGTCTTAAAATGTGGAGCATCCAGCTTGTGGACTATTTTTCATCTAACTTCTCCAATTCCACCTTTGCACTTGCGGTTGAGCATCTGGCGGGTTTTGTTTTTCCTCCTCGACAAGATTCAGCTGGAACTCTCTCCAACTGCCTTTGCCATTGCCTCCAGGGTTCTGGGCCTCTTCTTACCAGGAATCCTGAATTGTTTCATGAGATCACAGGCTGATGAGACACAAACCCCTTCACAAGGCAAGGACCTGGACCTGGGAAACCAGATATCCACAAGCTGCTGGCTAGACTAGCATACGTCTCAAGCTTGTAGATGTGAACTTGCTTCATTCTGCTTTCGTATGGCACAATGAGAGCGATCAGAATCATTTGTTTTGATGAATGTGAGTAGACAACAATGCCCGACCTAACGCCACACTTCCTGATGATCCCTGGATGGTTCTCCTGTTTCAGAATGTCTACGGTGTATTTCCAGTCATCCACTCCGTTTAGTAAACCCTGCTCCCATGCTCTTGGCATTACAGCTGTTCCAGACCTTGATTCATGGCCCCTTGTTTCCACTCATTACACAGCACAACCACACGCTGTTCAATAAATTCCCAAGTCCGAGTCCCTCAAAGACGTCCGAGTAACAATGAGAGCCAAATGGACAATGACAGCAGTAAAAACACACCACCACCGCCACCACCACCAACGATAAGAATGACGAACACAACAGCAAAATCCTCAAAATATGACCTGTCCCTGTATCCCCATGCAATCGAGGTCCTTGAGAACAGATGCATATTAAAGACAGTTCCCGCTGTGACTGGTGCATGGTCAGTGTAAAGACAGTTCCCGCTGTGACTGGCGCATGGTCAGTGTAAAGACAGTTCCCGCTGTGACTGGCGCATGGTCAGTGTAAAGACAGTTCCCGCTGTGACTGGCGCATGGTCAGTGTAAAGACAGTTCCCGCTGTGACTGGCGCGTGGTCAGTGTAAAGACAGTTCCCGCTGTGACTGGCGCATGGTCAGTGTAAAGACAGTTCCCGCTGTGACTGGCGCATGGTCAGTGTAAAGACAGTTCCCGCTGTGACTGGCGCATGGTCAGTGTAAAGACAGTTCCTGCTGTGACTGGCGCATGGTCAGTGTAAAGACAGTTCCCGCTGTGACTGGCGCATGGTCAGTGTGTACGGCGGAGAGGAGAGTTGTCATGTTCGTGGCTATCGTGGTCGGTGCCTGAGAATGTGAACGTCCTTGATTAACCCCTGAAATTACTTTCCTCATTACTCCCTGAAATTACGTCCTTGATTGCTCACTGAAATTACGTCCTGAAAATACGTCCTTAACTACTCCCTGAAATGGCGTCCTTGTTTACTCCCTGAAAGGAGGTCATTTATCACTCCCTGAAACTTTTTTCCTGAAATTACGTCCTTGTTTACTGCCTGAAACCATGTCCTTGATTACTCCCTGAAATTACATACTTTGATTACGTCCTGAAATTACGTCCTTGAGTACTCCCTAAGATTTCGTCCTGAAATTAAGTCCTTGATTACGTCCTGAAATTAAGTCCTTGATTACGTCCTGAAATTAAGTCCTTGATCACTCCCTAAAGTTATGTCTTCGATTAATTACTGAAATTACGTCCAGCCGCCGTGGCGAAGTGGTTAGCGTCGCGGACTCCCGGCTGGGAGGTCGTGGGTTCGAATCCCATCAGAGTCATGTGGGTTTCTGCCCGACCGGCTCCTATCCAGAGTTGAGTTTGCTGCGGACTCAGTTGGGAAGACTGGGACCACACAGTCGAGTTTCATCTACTTAATGGATGCGTTTCTGAGAGTGTTGCTCAAATTTCCTGACCAACACTGCAGGTGCCTGTGTCTCTCGGGCCTGGTTGACGCTGGGATATATTATGAAAGGAAGCGTAGAGTACAGCCCTGTCATGTAGTCACAGACCGAAATGGAAACCCGTAGCATCATCTTAATCATCCTCATTCTCATCGATCAGCATAAAAACAAAACATGTCTCAATTCTGTGTCCTTTCATGCCCTGCTCTCAAGGTGACCTCGATTTCGATGTCCTCTCCACGTCTGTAGCCTTGGTTTGGTTCCATCGGGGTCACCGGTATCGGCGAGTCCATGGGGAGCTGCCGTTGGACGGACGTGGTGGCGCCCTCCGAAGGGAGAGCTCACTCACGCCGGCTCCGCGACTAAGCGATTATTGTCGTCAGTAGGGGGCTTAGTAGGTGGTGTCCCTGCGTATGTTAGATCAGAACAGGCGCCACTGAACACCACCGAAGTGACTTGGCAGCAGTGCAGTTCTCCCCCGGGTGGGTTGCCTCTTGACTTGACATTGACTGCTCCCTGTGGATTGCCGGTGCCGGGGCTGCGGCGGGGCCGACCGGCTGTGGCTGTGGACGGGTGTCGGAATGAGCGGCGTGGGTGCACTGCCTCTGAGGTGGCGCAGAGGCTGTGACAGAAAAAAAGAGAAATTACGTCCTTGATTACTCCCCGGAATTATGTACTGTTTACTCACTGAAATTATGTCCTTGATCACTCCCTGAAATTACTCCCCTGATTACTCCATGAAATTATGTTCTCCATTACTCCCTGAAATTACGCCTAAAACTCGTCCTTGATTACTGCCTGAAATTATTTTTTTGATTACTCTATGAGATTATGTCATTGACTTTGTCCTGAAAGTAAGTACTTGATTACTCCTGAAATTATGTCCTTGATCATTCCCTGGAATTACGTCCTGATTACTCACTGAAATTATGTCCTCGATTACTCCCTAGAATTAAATCCTAAAATTACTTTCCTTGATTACTCCCTGAAATTATGTCCTTGATGACTCCCTGAAATTACATCCTTGATTACTCCATGAAATCAAGTTCTTGCTCACTCCCTGAAATACATCCTTGATTACTCCATGAAATCAAGTCCTTGCTCACTCCCTGAAATTACATCCTTGATTACTCCATGACATCAAGTCCTTGCTCACTTCCCTGAAATTACATCCTTGATTACTCCATGACATCAAGTCTTGCTCACTCCCTGAAAATCATCCTTGTTCTCAGAAATAAAGTCCTGCCCCTCCCTGAAAATACATCCTTGATTACTCCATGAAATCAAGTCCTTGCTCACTCCCTGAAATTACATCCTTGATTACTCCATGAAATCAAGTCCTTGCTCACTCCCTGAAAATACGTCCTTGATTTACTCCCTGGAATTACATCTTTGATTACTCCCTAAAAAAATAGGTCCTTGACTACCTCCGTATATTACGTCTTTGATTAACCCCTGAAATTATGTTGAGTTGGAGTTCACCGATATTAACTTTTCTTCCCCTCTCCATCCCCAAAAGCTGCACCACCAAATACATATGTACAGGCACAGACCTTCATTCTCTTCCATGAGATGAAATGTTCGTGGTGTTGATGGGGTTTATTGTGGTCGTAGAGAGAGAGGAGATGAGCGAGGGAGGGAGGAGGAGGAGGAAATGCGGGCAGAGGAAGGAGTGGAACAGGAGAGAGAGAGAAGAAAGAGGAGAGAGAGGGAAGAGAGAGAGAGAGAGAGAGAGAGAGAGGGGAGAGAGAGATAGAAGGAGAGAGAGAGAGAGAGAGAGAGAGGAGTCAGTTGTTAAAAATTTGTTTCCTTTTGGGGTTGAGGAGGATGAAAAAAGGGGAGAGAGAGAGAGAGAGAGAGAGAGAGAGAGAGAGAGAGAGAGAGACAGACAGAGCAGATAGACGAACAGACACACCACACACACACACACACACACCACACACACAGAGAAAAAGAAGTATGATGAGAGATAGAGAGAGGAGAGAGAAGAGAGAGAGAGAGAGGAGAAAAGAGAGAGAGAGAGAGAGAGAGAGAGAGAGAAAGAGCAAAACATCCACTTCCCAGATTCAATAAAGGGAACACGTGAAGAAATTAAAAGGAAGGCCATATGAAAACAGCTAATTGCAAAACATACCATGCGAGAGTAGTGTGGTAAGAACAGTGTTGGGGGGGAGGGGGGTGGGGGGGGGGGGGGGGGGGGAGAAATTAGGGTTTCTGGTTACGATGAGGCTTGGTTTTGGGCCTTTTGTGGATTCACTTCAAACTCACTTCAGCCCTATCTTGTTTAGCCTGACCGTACTAATTTTACTGGTGGTGGTGGTGTGTGGTGTGGTGGTGGTGGTTGTGTGTGTGTGTGTGTGTGGTGGGGTGTGGGTGAAATTGTGGTGTGCTGTTCGTGCGTGCTTGCGTTTTGCGTGTGCGCGCGCGACGCGCTCGCGTGTGTGTGTGTGTGTGTTGTTGTTGTGTGTTTGTGTGTGTGTGTTGTGTGTATGTGTGTGTGTGTGTGTGTGTGTGTGTGTGTTTTGTGTGTGTGTGTGTGTTTAATGTTTCCGCACTTTGTATCTTGTTATTTCTATATGCAGCATCTAAAAAAAAAAGTTTTCCCCTCATAACTCAAGAATCTAAACAAAAAATCTTCAAATTTTAGCGTAGAAGTGTGTTTTACTAAACAAGTGCACTTAGTGAACGTAGAACCTGTCCATATTTTCTTCTCTTTTTTGGGGTGTAAAAATGGTGCCATTTGCTTTTTGTGTTAAAATGGTGCCATTTGTTTTTTTTGTGTTGAAATGGTGCCATTTGTGGCCAAAGACTGCTCGGAATGGAATCTGAACTGATCGGATGATGATGCTGGTGGGTTGCTAGTGTACTTGTAATAGATGCTGTAACATGCACAGCGAACATGGGTAGTTTCTGGTCTGTCTTTATAGTCCTCCTACGCGTAGCGTTTAAAAACAAAAACCCTCAGAACTCTCTAGGACTTCAAGAATTCGATAGCGAGTCTTGGAGATACTGGCACTGAAGTGTGTCATTTATGAGATTATTGCAAATTTTGTGTGTGTGTGGTGTGTGTGTGGTGTGTGTGGTGTGTGTGTGTGTGTGTGTGTGTGTGTGTGTGTGTGTGTGTGTGTGTGTGAGAGAGAGAGAGAGAGAGAGAGAAGCGAGAGAGAAGAGAGAGCGAGAGAGAGAGAGCGAGAAAAGAGAGAGAGCATGTGTGTGTGTGTGTGTGTGTGTGTGTGGTGTGTATTGTGTGTGTGATGTGTGTGTGCGGGTGTGTGTGTGTGTGTGTGTGTGTGTGTGTGTGTGTGTGTGTGTGTGTGTGTGTGGGGTTTTGTGTGTGTGTTTGAGAGAGAGAAAGGGAGAGAGAGAGAGAGAGAGAGAGAGAGAGAGAGAGAGAGATGAGAGAGAGAGAGAGTGTGTGTGTGTGTGTTCTCTCTCTCTCTCCTCCCCTCAACACACACACACACACACACACACACACCGCGCGCGCGCGCGCGCACGCGCACGTGCATGGCCATAAACTGGTTGGTTTTTAATGGGCACAAAGTCTAGACAGTAAAGCAGCCGAAGACGCTGAGCACGGCTGTTGATGCGTTCTTCAAGTGATTTTCACGCTGAACACGGCTGTTGATGTGTTCTTCAAGTGATTCTCACGCTGAACACGGCTGTTGTTGCGTTCTTCAAGTGATTCTCACGCTGAACACGGCTGTTGATGCGTTCTTCAAGTGATTTTCACGCTGAACACGGTTTTTGATGTGTCTTTCAAGTGATTCTCACGCTGAACACGGCATGTTGATGCGTTCTTCAAGTGATTCTCACGCTGAACACGGCTGTTGATGCGTTCTTCAAGTGATTCTCACGCTGAACACGGCTGTTGGTGGGTTCATCAAGTGATTTTCCACGCTGAACACGGCTGTTGATGTGTTCTTCAAGTGATTCTCACGCTGAACACGGCTGTTGATGTGTTCTTCAAGTGATTCTCACGCTGAACACGGCTTTTTGATGCGTTCTTCAAGTGATTTTCACGCTGAACACGGCTGTTGATGCTTCTTCAAGTGATTCTCACGCTGACCACGGCTGTTGATGCGTTCTTCAAGTGATTTTCACGGAGAACGCTCATTACTATGCATGTTTTGAGTTAGTAGAGATAGTAAGGAATAACAGTTGTGCATAAAATCTCAATCCGAATGTAATTGCTAATTTTCTGTTAAGTTCTCTCTCTTCTCTCTCTCTCTCTCCCCTCTTCTCGCTCTCTCTCCTTCTCATCTCTCCTCTCTCTCTCTCTCTCTCTCCTCCTCTCTCTCTCTCTCCCCTCTTTCATTTGCAGCACGTGCGCGCGTGCTTCTGTTTGAAAAACGTGCTGGCAGGCGCGCGTGCGTGCGTGCGTGTGTGTGTGTGTGTGTGTGTGTTTTTGTGTGTGTGGTGTTGTGTGTGTGTGTGTGTGTGGGGTGTGGTGTGTGTGTGTGTGTGTGTGTGTGTGTGTGTGTGTGTGACTTAAGGAAACAACTGTCCCCGCATATGAGAAAGGCCAGAGAGGAGGGCAAGCGAGCGACCATGGTATACGATCACCTCCTTTTGAGGGTCGAAAGTACTATCTGGGGAGGGGGAACTCTTACAGAGTCAAGATAGGGGGGAGGCCAGCCCAACTCGACACCGGTGACATTTTACAGATCTGCACGTGCCAGTATGCGAAACGCCAAAAGGGCGAGTGCGAGACGAGTGGTGTGCGAAAACTGTGTTGTGAACCGGTGAACATTATAAACACTGGGCGCGCAAGGGTGGGACGGGGGGCACATGCAAATATGGAAGAAGGATTTATATTGAATGATAATGATCGAAATGTTCCTATTGATCTTAACGTGACTGATTATATTGATACAGGTGATGCGAATTTATTATGTACCAGTAAAGATACATTTACCGAGCGTTGATATGTGACTCGCAGACTGACAGTGACAGTGACCTAGTTGTTGAAAGGGGAACATCTCAAAAGAGAAATGTTAACACAGAAAGAGAGGAACAAGGTGAAAATGATTTGTCGATGATCGAGTGGAGAGAAATATACTGAGGGGTGAAAGGAAAGATTACAGCGAGAATGAAAGTGAGTTACATTACTGATGGTTGTGAGATGATAACGTTTGTGGTGCTTCATTCTCGTTCTTACACTGGAATGTAAACGGACTCTTGTCTAAACTCAATGATAAAGACTTTACTACTTTTCTGTTGAGATTTGACTTCATTTGTCTTGTCGAAACTTTTATAGAGGATTTCTCAAACTTAGTATTTCCAGGTTACACACTGTTTTCTGTAAACCGGCACTTAAGTTTACAAAACAAGGAAGACGTTCTGGAGGAGTTATGTGTCTCATTAAAACTGAACTTACATCCTATGTCCATGAAATTAAAACAGACTGCCCCAATACTCTTTATTTTTGATTGATAAGAACGTGTTTGGCTTTGTGAAAAATGTCTTGTATGTATGTACTTATATTCCACCATAGGGGTCGCCTCACTACACTTATTTTGATGTTGAAAACGGTATTTTTGAGCTTGAAGAATGTCTTTTTTGATTCATTATTCGAGTTTGAGGACGTGCATGTGATCATGTCAGGGGATTTGAATAGTAGGGCTTCTGATATTTCTCCACATATTTTTGATGAAAATAATTCTTATGATCACTCGATTATAATCGTTCCTTTTCTGCTAATAGCATGAGAAAGTCTGCAGACTGTGTTTTCAATAATTATGGGAAATGTTTGTTAAATATGTGTACAACCCTTGGACTGTGGATTTTAAATGGCACATGTAATGGTGATACTGATGGTAATTTTACGTACTTATCACAGACAGGATGTAGCGTTAATGATTAACTTTCTTCTGTCTAAGGAATTGTTCTTTATCATTGTTCTTCGTGTGAAATGGTGATTTCAGAGAGAATAGACTCAGATCATCTGCCTATTGAATTACATTTTAGATTTCCAAAAAGACAAAATGATCGCAAGCTCAACCCGCAGAAATGAACCAGTTCATTGAAAAGTTTGTGTGGAACAAGGATCTAGAATTCAGTCTATACTCGAAAATGCTCTCAGATGAAACACTGTCCGTCCTTGAGCATGCCACACATTTGATAGATCATGATTTCAACGGTGCTCTGATATGTTAATGACTGGATTAAAAAGCAAGCTAGTTGTATAGAATGAGAATTAATCAGACAAAGTACGATAAAAAAGTTACTGGTATGATGAAGAATGTAGGCTAGGCAAGTTAAGGCAAAATCTGCTTTCTATATTTAGAAAGACGAGAAGAACAGAAGACAGGATTGCCTATTGCATAGCAAGAAGGGAATATAAACATCTGATAGAAAGGAAAGAAAAAACAGTTTAAACGATATGTTACTAGATAGGCTTATTTCATCAGTAAACACAATCAGAGAGAATTTTGGGAAACTGGGGCGTAAAATATCTTTAAAAAGAAAACATGTTCAAAACACTTCAACAGTCGATGACTGGCTCAAACATTTTAAAGATTTACTTGAATTAGAAGTAACAACAGATGTAACATAGGTACCAAACTCAGCTGAAAATGGCAATGATATCGATGAGGAGAGGATAGTTCTATAAACCGTCAAATATCAAGAGAAGAAGTTTTGCTAGCTGTAAATAAGTTAAAGAACGGGAAGGCTGCTGGACCAGATGAAATTATTGTGAGTTGTTGAAGTATGGTGGGGACCGAGTTTTGACTTTTTTGTAAAGCTTTTTAATACGTTGTTTGATAAAGGCGTGTTCCCAGACAACTGGACAAACTCCGTTGTTCAACCCTGTTTAAGAAGGGGGACGTTAACGATCCAAACAATTATAGAGGCATTTCACTGTGTGATAAAGAGCAGTAAAATTTACAGCACAATTATTAATAACAGATTGCAGGAATGGATAAAAAGAACATAATTTGACAGGTGAACATCAAGCAGGATTTAAAAAAGGTTATTCCACAGTTGATCACATGTTTACATTGTTGGCATTCGTACAGAAACAGTTTTGTTTTAAATCGTAAATTGTATGTAGCCTTCATTGATTTTGAAAAGGCTTTTGATTCTGTTGAAAGACACTTGTTATGGCCCATCATATTGAAAATGGCATCAAAGGAAGATAATTAGGTGTATTTGTAGTATGTATGACAATGTCAAAGCCAGAATTAAATGTGGAAGTAGTGTAACAGATTTCATTAATTGCACCCGTGGAGTTAAACAAGGAGACGCCTGCAGTCCTGTATTGTTTTCTTTATTTATCAATGAACTAGCATTAGAGGTAATAAGGGGTGGTAGACATGGTGCAATGTTTACGTCTGAGTGTTTTGATATTGTTTATATTACTTCTTGCTGATGACGTTGCTTTACTCTCTGAGACTGTCATCGGTTTACAAACGCAGATCAACAGTCTTCAACGGGCAGCTACTGCTCTGCAGTTGAAGGTCAATATGGCTAAAAGCAATAATATTGTAATTCAGAAAAGGGGGCATTTAGCTGCAAGAGAAAGGTGGACATATAATGGGATTGTTATGCCGTTGTGAATGTTTACAAATACTTAGGAATCCATTTTCAACAAAGTTAAGTTTCGTTGCTGCATGTCGTGATCTCAGTAGCAGAGCAAAAAACGCGTTATTTTTGCATTTTGCAAAAGTTATGTAAATTGAAGTGTTATTCTTATTCTTCCTTTTTAAGTTATATTGACTCACAAGTTCAACCTATGTTCAATATGGTGCAGAGCTATGGGGACTTGACAATCAGCAATCCATTGCGAAAAGGTACATTTGTTTGCTGTTAAAAGGTTCTTAGGTGTAGAAAGGCGAACACCTAATGACATGGCATATGGGGAAACCAACCGATATCCATTTACATAAACTCAGCTGTAAAAATGTATTAGTTTTGGCTAAAATTGACGAGAATGGACGAATATAGACTACCCTGCAAGGCCTATAGAATGCTTTTTGATTTGGATCTGCGTGATAAGAAAAACTGGGCTTCAAATATTGCTGTAAAAATGTACATTTTGGTTTTGGATATGTATGGCTGAATCAAGGCGTGGAAGGATTAGCGAGTTTCTAAAAAGCTTTCAGGGAAAGGTTAATTTGTTGCAGATGGCAAGATTGGAATTATCATATCAAAACAGTGACAGGTTTAGTGTGTACAGACCTTTTGCACTGTCCCTGATGTTAAAACGTATTTGTTAGTCAATTTTGACAGGCATTTAACATTTAAATTGATAGATTTAGGCTTGGCATTTCCGAAATTTTCCGTACAATCATAATCGTTATAGAAAACACAGTGAAAACGACTTAATAATGTCCACTTTGTCAAAAAGATAAAGAAAATGAGATGCATTTTGTTTTATGCTGTCCGTTCTACATGACTTAAGACCAATACATACCGTCGAATTCATAAAGTCCCGTTTAAATTAGTATTGCTAATGACGAGCACACTAAGAAAAACAGTTAGAAAATTTGTCAATCTATAATTTATAAGGCTTTTAAGCTACGTTCTATTCTCATTTCTTAACATTACTGCCAAGTGTGTTATGAACGATGTCAATTATTTATGAATGCCAGACTGGACAAATGTTTTGTATCTATGCACCCCCTACATGAGGGGCAATGGCCTAATCATGATTAAAGTTTCCGTAATTTCCGTATCTCTCTCTCTCTCTCTCTCTCTCATCTCTCTCTCTCACTCATCTCTCTCCCCTCTCTCTCTCTCTCTCTCTCTCTCTCTCCTCTCTCTCTCTTTCATTGCAGCACGTCGCGCGTGCTTCTGTTTGAAAACGTGCTGCAGGCGCGCGTGCGCGTGTGTTTTGTGTGTGTGTGTGTTGTGTGTGTGTGGTGCTGTGTGTGTGTGTGTGTATGTGTGTGTGTGTGTGTGGTGTGTGTGTGTGGGGTGTGTGTGTGTGTGTGTGTGTGTGTGTGTGTGTGTGTTGTGGTTGTGTGTGTGTGTGGTGCAGCCGCGTTTGTGTTACTGTGTATGTTCCTTCCTCTCTGACACAGAATAATTGCACTGTGCCTGTCCTAATGTGTTGATTATAGTGCACCAGTCTGGTATGACGATCACGGACTTGTGCCGTGTGGTCAGTGCTCAGCGAAATGCCGCTGTAGATTGAAATCTTCGACAAAGTGCGACGCATTCGTGTGAAGATGCCCGACCTAGCCCAACCCCCAACTCCATTGACCCGCCTACCCTCTCTCCGCCCTAACCACTACCCACCCACCCCCACCTCCGGGGGAAAGGTCTTACCTCAAGAGGGTACAACCGTCCTATCTCCCCCCCCCTTCTTGTCCACATCTCAAACGGCCGTTTTGTGGTGCATGTGTGTGTGTGTGTGTGTGTTGTGGTGTGTGTGTGTGTGTGGTGTTTGGGTGGTGTGTGTGTGTGTGTGTGGTGTGGTGTGTTATGTGGGGGTGTGTGTGTGTGTGGTGTGGTGTTGTTGTTTGGTGTGTGTTGGTGTGGGGTATGTGGTGCGCGTGCGTGCGCGTGCGTCCGTCGTTTGAGAGAGAGAGAGAAGAGAGAGAGAGAGAGGAGAGAGAGAGAGAGAGAGAGAGGGAGAGAGAGAGAGAGAGAGAGAGAGAGAGAGAGCGTGGGTTGCCTGATGGTGCACGTAGCTTTTTTATGTTTGTGTGGTGTGTGTGCGTGTGTTTTGTGTTTGTGCGCGCACGTGTGCCCGCGATGTGCTCGTTTTCAATGAGATATATGTGCGTGTGTACGTGTAAGTGTACTCAAACGTGTCGTATGCGCGAGTGTATTCGTGTTAATCTGTTATCCATATGTGTGTGTTATGTGCATGTGTGCTTGTAAATGTATGTGTTGATGTATTTATGTATGTATGTATGATGCATGTGCAAATGTATGTATGTATGAATGTATACATGTATGAATGTATTATCTATGATGGCTGAACTTTGGATATCTGTTAAGCTCAACACAGCCAGGCATCAAGCACTTTTCCTGTCCCTCTTTTGGGTTCCCTGACATGCGGATCCAGCCTTCTTTGCCTTTGGGATCTGTGGAAATGTAGAGACGTGCGCTTGCAAAAAGTTCTGGCATCCAGGAAACTCAGCAGTAGGTTTGAGCCTGTGCACTTTTTCCTTGTTGCTGCCCTGTGTCAGAGGGTCACTTCTGTTTCATTAGATCCTCTAAGGCCTGTCTTGGGACCTTCTTCAAACCGGCTGGAATGCCCAAAACCCCGACTGTTTTCAGTATCCCTGGCTGATACTTTTCCTGTGGGTCCTCCCGAACAACTTGATTTGTCAGTCGTATCAAAATCCTGACTCTGGCATCTTGTTCTGCTCTCTTCTTGGTCTTGTTTACTTTCGTCTTGGAGCCAACCTGACTCTAGCAATGCGAGCAACCTCAGGCCCTGTTTTAGCCTATTCCAAAGAATTCTTCTGAAGAATATTAACTGCCAGGGACCGGTTGAGTTCTTCTGTCTGTGAAGCAGTAGACATAATGTGATGGAGTATTTCTCGAAGCTCCATTGCCTTGAACTGTATTCAGGGGTGCACCTTGGAAATCCTGCCATGGGATATGGTCGTCACAGCATTGCCAGCATTGCCAGACTGGAGAGCTGGGTCCTTTTCCTTCCTTCCATGTCCTTTCCTAGACTGGTTCAGCATCCACGTCTTGCTCCGCATGCAGTCTTTTTTCTGGTGCCCAACCTGTTTGCAGTAAAAGCACTTGATATTGGAATTTAGGCCATCAGAACTTTGCTTTCCACGTTCTCCGGCTATCAGCTGCAGATAAACGGTCAACTTTTCCATGGTCTGTTTCATATAGCTATCCAAATCTTGCTTGGTAAAAAACAACCAGAACTGACCTGTGGCTCCACCTGAATTTCTTCTGCACCCCATCCATGACTAGGGAGACGTGGTGATACCATTTCACTTCATAGACGGACTCTTCCATGGTTCTGGGTCTCTCCCAATAGGCATATTCAACTGCCTCCTTGTCCTGGCTACCAGTGCAAAATTTGTAGGTTGCTTCGACCTGTGCATATCTTTCAGGCAGTTCCTTGAAGGCTGAATCAGCGAGCACTGTGAGCCTGTCTGCCCAGTCCTCATAAGACTCCCCTGGATTTCGGCTGACTTGTTGGAATTTTAACTTTACTGTTTCATTCATCTCTCTGGCTCCAAAGCATGCTTCCAACTTCTTCATCATCTGGCAATATGAGCACTGACTGCCCATCTTGGGGGCTATAATGAAGAAGTCTTGGGCATTTCCTCCCAAACACCATCCCATGTAATCACGACTCTCATTTTCAGACTGGTTCATGGCTGTTCTATAGCTGTCAAACCTGAACTTGAATGAAAGCCAACCTGATTTCCCGTCATACTGTAAATTTGGGGGTAATTTCTGAGGGTCCCCTCTTAGTCCATAATGGGGATGCCTAAAAGGACTGTTTTCCCTGCTGCTGTCTGAGGAGTCATAACACACTTTCGACTCAATCCCAGCGCAATCATGGTGATCATGGCAGTAATGTCTGGTTCTGTATGACTTAGACTTTCGGCGCCTGCTCCAAGTTACTCTCGAGAGGGAGGGAGAGCCTGACGGGGGTTTGTCGTCCTCTGTCATGCCTGCTGCTGCTGTACAGCTGATTCTACCCATCTCTATAATTTCGGTCATGGTCTACAGCGTAATCCCGACGCCTGTGGTCAGTCAGCTGCGACAGAGACTCTGCCCAAATTTGTGGCAAATGCTGTCTGATAGAGGCTGTCCTTGACAACGATGTAGACCTCTCATGCGATCTCCGTCCATGCCCTTGATCTGAATAATCAAGTCTGAAAGACTTGCTCTGTCCTGGTGATTGCTTTCTCATCTTTTTTGGAGGGATGGAGATCGAATTGTTCAGCAGACCCAGGACAGTCCACTTCCGGCTTAATCAGGCTGTCCACAATTTTCGGTGGATGAACTGGAACTGGAGGCAGGTCGACGAAAAAGGAACTGGCATCACTGGGTTCAGCGGTTTGATGTATGCTCTTGCTTGCCCCCCGAGTAAAGTGAGGTCCAAAAATCGTCCATGGACTGCTGTTCATTCCGAGTGGGTAAGGGAGTACATTGTTTTTCTTCCCGGCAATGCACTGGCCATTTTGGGGCTCTATTAAGTCTCCCATATCCAACATCAATCAGTGCAAGCAGGTCGTCACTCGCGTTTGCCACTCAGAATGGACATCATCATGGACAAGGTAATTTCCCCTTCCTTTTCCTTAAACACACAAGCTGAACCGCTCATTCCAGTGGCTATGTATTCAGCGCTATGGTCTACCGAATGAATCTTTTCCCTTTGTATCAATTGAGCAGCTGGTAAGTGCTAATGTTGAGTGCAATTAGCACCTGGTCTGTGTAAAACACATCCAACACTTCCGCCGGGCTCGTCTGTGTGCACCGGCTCTGTGCGTCACTACAGAGGTTTAGAATGGTATATGTTTTCTAATTGAAAAAATCAAGCAAAATAAGCAACGTGTTGAAAACAAAGAACATTATCAATCAAATCAAAACACCTTTTGCAGAAACATGTAAGTGGCACAACTAAACAACATCATTGGACTTCGAAAACTTACAATACGACAATTCAACCCATAGATGCAGAAGATAAAAACCAAAGCAACACCAAAGGCAGGAAAAACGTGTAAATCACTCACTCGTCTTGATGTACGTCAGCGTTCATTTTTAAGCTGTTGACAACACGTCTTCAACATTCATAGTGATATCTCACCTTAAACCCTGTCCATTCTTCAGCTTTTTGAGGATCTTCCCGTTTGAAGGCTATGCAGTCATGGTCGCGAAGTGTTCTGAGGCTTTTTTCAACAGTCTGCAATTCAGCAGTGTAAGATCCTCACCCACAGATACTCTGACTATTCTAGCCTGCGCCTGTCGGCGAGCACTCGACTCTGGAGTCTCCTTGAATAGAACCTTGCGATGATGGCGCGTGGCCTGGTTCCTCCTGGCTTGCCGACACGGTGGGCCATCTCGATATCTTCCTGCAATACCTTGACTCCCACCTTTTCACTGAAAATCTTCACAGTGTTGAAAACAGTCATCAATCAGTTCACACACACACACACACACACACACACACACACACACCACACACACACACACGCACGCACGCACGCACGCACGCACGCACGCACGCACGCACGCACCACGCACACACGCACGCACGCACGCACGCACGCACGCACGCACGCACGCACACACACACACACACACACACACACACACACACACACACACACACACACACACACACACCACCTCTCTGGCACCCCGTAGACCCGAACGTTGAACTGACGACTGTGTTGTTCTTGATCATTCAGGCCTCTCTTTAGTGCACGGTCTTCCTTCTTGGGCTGATCCACCTGTCCACTCAATTATATATTCTCTGCTCTCGGTCTCTCTTTATCTGCGCCCAGACTGTCTTTTTTGGTTTTTAAATCAAATATGACACACTTTTCCATTCTCATGTCTGGTTTGGTAGCTATTCTATTCATTGCGTCTCTTAGTTCTTTTGTCTTCTTTAGTGACTAAATTCACATGGCTGTGTTTATTTTGTCAAGAGTTTATTGTAGAGTCAGGTCTTCTTCCTCACTACCTAAAACTGTCTGTTCTGTGTTTCTTTCTGTCTCGTTTTTTCCTTACCCTTGTCTGAATTGGGACTGATACAGGTATCGCTAGCAGACGAAGGTGACGGTGGGTTTCTTTTGTTTGAGCCCGCGACGAATATATGGAGACAGTACTGGTCATCCCTCAGAAAAAAAAAATTGTTCTGTAACTTAATCCAGTGAGTGCATTTGCACAGCGCGACTGATATTCTTATTTTTATGATTATGTTTGCGATATCAGCTTGATTTTTTTTTGCTTCCTTAATTGACTCGCAAACAGAAAAATTACCACTTTATTTTGTCACTACGATTTTGAATTCACATAACACCTTACATGTCCACCGGTCCATCTTCGAATTACAAAAAAAAATAATACTGAAAATGCAACAATGTCGCCACAAACCTGCTGTCAAAATCCACTGTGCACAGAGTTCGCCATTGTGATACACTTCAGTGCGTTCCTAGCATTGCACGGACTTTCCCCCCACACTCAAATCTCTTATTCAAGTTTTTTTTTAAAAGCAAAAACATTACCTTCGCTCAGTTTTCCTGTAGTTTAACGTTGGCTTCTTTTGAATGGGATCCTTGTAAATACAGGCAGTTAAGTACTTTTACTCTCAACCTTGCCGTGGTCGGAGGGCTTGCGCGGTCACGTGACCCTTAGGCTTTGCTGGGGGGGCATCAATACTTGATGATACTCTAGTTTTTGAAAATGCTTCTAGGCCTGAAAAGTCAAGTTGCTGTCTGGCCTAAGCACAACGTGGTAAGCAGTTGATGCCCCTGGTAGGGCCTTCCATGTCAGTAAGGCTAAGGATGAGGACACCTTTTTCCTTTTCTTATCTTCTGCCTTTCTTATTTGGCCCTTTTCTATCTTCGTCTCCCCTTCACGTCTTCTTTCCCACACTCCTTTTTCTCTCTGTGGTCTTCTTTAAGATCCACCGCGTTTGCCATGCGGTGCACCTGTGATGGAGGGGAATGAGATCCTGGTGATTGAGAGGGCAAGCGCCCTCAACACAACACTTTGGCTTGGACCTCTCCTATACAGGAGGTACACTCTGGCCCTGGTGTATCAATCCTTTCTCCTGTCCTTTTCAGCATCAAAATCAATGACATTGTCAAATCGGTAAACCAGGGATCCGAGTCCTCTTTGTTCGTTGATGACTTCGCGAGCATTTCACATCAGACAAGTCTGAAGACTACAATCTACCTTTTTCAATCGATGAACTAAAATCAGCCTTGCAAACCTGCAATGATTCTGCCCCTGGTCTGGATGACATTCCTTATCAGGTTTTGAAACATCTTCCAGAAAGCTGTCTCCAGACCCTTCTTAAAGTATACAACCATATCTGGACCACAGGGTGCTTTCGCCCCCTGGCGGAAAGCCCTGATCATCCCAATCCATAAGCCTGGAAAGGACCTTACCAACCCTTCAAATTATCGCCCAATAGCTCTGACCAGCTGCCTCTGCAAGCTAATGGAAAAGATGGTCAACTCCCGTCTGATGTGAAAGTTGAAACCGATGGCCTTTTGACCAGTGAACAGTGCGGGTTCCGGAAGTACCACTCAACAGTTGACCATTTAGTCCGTCTGGAAACCACCATCCGCAACACCTTTGTCAATAAGCAGCATGTGGTCGCTATCTTTTTTTACCTAGAAGAAGCGTACGACACCACGTGGAAATCAGGAATCCTTATAGATCTGCACAGACTTGGTTTTCGTGGTCACCTGCCTCTGTTTATTCAAAACTTTCTGGCTGATCGGCAGTTCCAGGTGCGTACTGGCACTACGCTCTCTGGCATCCATGGGCAGGAGTTGGGTGTACCTCAAGGGAGCATCCTTTCTCCTGCCCTTTTCAGCATCAAAATTAATGACATCGTGAAATCGGTAAACCAGGGTTCTGAGTCCTCTCTGTTCGTTGATGACTTCGCGCTGTACGCAGTTGGAGCTTCTTACGCCAGCGTACAGCATCGACTCCAACTTTGTGTCAACAAGATCCAACAGTGGGCTGAGGGGAAACGGGTGTACCTTCTCACGTACCAAAACTCAGTCAATGCTTTTCACAATTTTCGTCAATTTTTTGCATGATCCTGAAATTCGTATGGACAAGTCCACTATCCCAGCTGTAAAAGAAGCCAAATTTCTGGGTGTTATTTTTGATCAAAAAATGACCTTTAAAAGTCGTATTTAACAGTTAAAAACTGCATGTCAGAAAGCACTAAAATTCTGCGAGTTGTGGCGCACACAGGTTGGGGCGCTGACAGGAAAACTCTCCTCCATCTCTACAGGGCTCTGATCCGCTCCAAGCTGGACTATGGATGTGTAGTGTACGGCTCTGCCAGACCATCCTACCTGAAAAGTCTAGACCCTATCCACCATCAAGGGCTTTGACTGTGTCTGGGAGCGTTCCGCACCTCTCCTGTTTATAGCTTGTATGCCGAGGCAGGAGAACCATCCTTCTCAAATTGCCGACTAAACGTTGCCTTGAATTACTGTCTGAGTCTCTCATCTGAACCTCAAAACCCAGCATATGACTGTGTTTTCAACCCCAAATTCCAATAGAAATTTGATGACCATCCCAGTTCCATTCCACCCTTGGGGATTCGTATTCTTCCCCATCTGAACAAAGCAGGTATAGACCTTGGAGTAGTTAATGACTTCTCCAAGTTTCCTGACGACCCTCCATGGACTTTCTTCACACCAGAGGTCCGGTTTGATTTAGCCTCATACCGGAAATATTCCATAGTTCCTTGGCGTACAAATCCTTTTTGCTGAACTGTGTTCCAAGTTTCCATCTTTGAAAAGAATTTTCACTGACGGATCCAAATCTGAGGAGGCAGTTGCCTCTGCTGTGTTTTTGTGCAGTAGATCCCCCTCAGAGATGTACCGTACACATTCCCACCGACAGCTCCATCTACACTGCTGAGCTGACAGCCTTAGTCCTGGCACTTCAGATGATCTCCAAATCGAAACATAAAGATTTTCTTATTCTGTCAGACTCCCTTTCTGCTTTGGAGGCCATTGCCGGCCGTATTCTCAAGCACTTCAACTGCTGAAAATTTTTAACTGTACACCTCCGTAAACAAACGGACACAGCGTAGTGTCTGCTTGGGTTCCCAGCCATGTGGGCATTCGAGGCAATGAGATGGTTGACAAGCTTGCCAAGAATGCCAGGAGGGAAAAGTTGAGCAGGTTGTCTGTTCCTCTCACTAACCTGAAACCCAAAACTCATGCCTATGTCAAAGACCTCTGCAAGAGGAATTGACCTGCACATGGATAATAAACTATTTAAGATCTGTCCAAACCTCACCGAGCTTGTCCATGTTCCAGAGGTGGTCGCAAAGAGGAAACAGTCCTGTGCCACTTGCACACAGGCCACTCGTTTTATACCCATTCTTATCTTTTAAAGGTGAAGAGGCTTCGTGGTGTATTCCATGTCATGTTCCACTCACAGTGAAACGTATATTTTAGATTGTTGGGACTTGCACGATGTGAGACATAAACACTTTCCAGCAGAGTCCATGAAAACCCTGTTCAGAGATGTCCCACCTGACGTGATCTTTGAGTTTCTGAAAGAGATTAACATTTTTCATCTGATTTAAGATTTTACGGAAGAAAGATTTTTAAACGAAGTTTCTGGTGCGTTTTAGAAGATGTATTTTAAAGAGATGTGTGAAAGTTTTTGTTTTTTTTATGACTTTGTGAGTTGATTATAACGTGGTGACAGCCCTCATATGGCCCTTTGCGGTCGGCTGGGCTATAAGCAACATTACCTTACCTTACCTCTTTTTGAATGTTAAGAAAAAGATTTCTTTTTTTTATAAACAGTACATAATTCATTCATGATAAGAAAGTTTCCGAAATACAATAAAATGATCAACATCAGAAGAAAAGGGGAGGAGTTGAGAAGGGGTGGTACCGGCGGGGTGTGAAAATGAGGGAGGGGGGGGGGGGGGGGGCGGTAAGTGAGGAAAGGAAGTAATGATGGGTAATGATGGGTATCGAGGAAGGAGTGGAGACACAGACAGAAGTGGAACGTACAAACCCCAAGGAGGGGGAGGGGTGATGTCTTCAAAAGTTTTCCCTTTATAACAGTTTTTTGTGGTTTGTGTGGGGACAGCAACGAGTTCTGCTGATTTCTTGTACTGTTCGTTTGTGTTCCGCTTGCATTTCGAACAAATTACAAACAAATTACAGTTTCCTCGTTAGAGTCACTTTGCTTCCACTGTCTACACTCTTATTTGATAAGCATTAAAATATATCAGGGTTCGATTGCGGTCAGTACGATCATAACACGGCTGTGATAACGCATTTTTACTGAATAAATGTTTACTTTCAAGTATTTGTGCTATCTTCATAACAGATCGCAGTTCACAACCTGTTTCATGCAATCAGTGTCCAATTTCAGCCATTTTGTGATCAGTATACTGTTTATCCAATACTTAGTAGTTGCCTTCCCCTCACATTTTTTCCCCTGGGAACAGCATACTGTCAATTCAAAGCTTAGTAGTTGCCTTCCACTCACCTTTTGTCACTGGGAACAGTATACTGTCAATTCAAAGCGTAGTAGTTGCCTTCCCCTCACCTTTTGTCACTGGGAACAGTATACTGTCAATTCAAAGCTTAGTAGTTGCCTTCCCCTCACCTTTTGTCACTGGGAACAGTATACTGTCAATTCAAAGCTTAGTAGTTGTCTTACCCTCACCTTTTTTCACAGGCAACAGTATACTGTCAATTCAAAGCGTAGTAGTTGCCTTCCCCTCACCTTTTTTCACTGGAAACAGTATACTGTCAATTCAAAGCTTAGTAGTTGCCTTCCCCTCACCTTTTTTCACTGGGAACAGTATACTGTCAATTCAAAGCTTAGTAGTTGCCTTCCCTCACCGTTTTTCACTGTGAACAGCATACTGTCAATTCAAAGCGTAGTAGTTGCCTTCCCCTCACCTTTTTTTCACTGAGAACAGTATACTGTCAATTCAAAGCTTAGTAGTTGCCTTCCCCTCACCTTTTTTCAGTGAGAACACTATACTGTCAATTCAAAGCTTAGTAGTTGCCTTCCCTCACCTTTTTTCACTGAGAACAGTATACTGTCAATTCAAAGCGTAGTAGTTGCCTTCCCCTCACTCTTTTTTCACTGGGAACAGTATACTGTCAATTCAAAGCTTAGTAGATGCCTTCCCCTCACCTTTGTTTCACTGGGAACAATATACTGTCAATTCAAAGCTTAGTAGTTGCCTTCCTCGCACCTTTATTCATTGGGAACAGTATACTGTCAATTCAAAAGCGTAGTAGTTGCCTTCCCCTCACCTTTTTTCACTGGGAACAGTATACTGTCCAATTCAAAGCGTAGTAGTTGCCTTCCCCTCACCTTTTCTTCACTGGGAACAGTATACTGTCAATTTAAAGCGTAGTAGTTGCCTTCCCCTCACCTTTTTTCACTGGAACAGTATACTGTCAATTCAAAGCGTAGTAGTTGCCTTCCCTCACCTTTTTTCACTGGGAACAGTATACTGTCAATTCAAAGCTTAGTAGTTGCCTTTCCTCACCTTTTGTCACTGGGAACAGTATACTGTCAATTCGAAGCGTAGTAGTTGCCTTCCCCTCACATTTTTTCACTGGGAACAGTATACTGTCATTTCAAAGCTTAGTAGTTGCCTTCCCCTCACCTTTTGTCACTGGGAACAGCATACTGTCAATTCAAAGCGTAGTAGTTGCCTTCCCCTCTCCTTTTGTCACTGGGAACAGCATACTGTCAATTCAAAGCGTAGTAGTTGCCTTCCCCTCACCTTTTTTCACTGGGAACAGTATACTGTCAATTCAAAGCTTAGTAGTTGCTTTCCCCTCACCGTTTTTCACTGGGAACAGTATACTGTCAATTCAAAGCGTAGTAGTTGCCTTCCCCTCACCTTTTTTCACTGGGAACAGTATACTGTCAATTCAAAGCGTAGTAGTTGCCTTCCCTCACCTTTTTTCACTGGGGACAGTATACTGTCAATTCAAAGCTTAGTAGTTGCCTTCCCCTCACCTGTTTTTCACTGGGAACAGTATACTGTCAATTTAAAGCTTAGTAGTTGCCTTCCCCTCACCTGTTTCATGGAACAGTATACTGTCAATTAAAGCTTATATCCTTCCTCACTGTTTCACTGGACAGTACTGTCAATTCAAAGCGTAGTAGTTGCCTTCCCCTCACCTTTGTTGTCACTGAGAACAGTATACTGTCAATTCAAAGCGTAGTAGTTGCCTTCCCCTCACCTTTGTTTCACTGGGAACAGCATACTGTCAATTCAAAGCTTAGTAGTTGCCTTCCCCTCTCCTTTTGTCACTGGGAACAGCATACTGTCAATTCAAAGCTTAGTAGTTGCCTTCCCTCACCTTTTGTCACTGGGAACAGTATACTGTCAATTCAAAGCGTAGTAGTTGCCTTCCCCTCACCTTTTGTCACTGGGAACAGTATACTGTCAATTCAAAGCTTAGTAGTTGCCTTCCCAAACCTTGTTTTCACTGGGAACAGTATATTGTCAATTTAAAGCTTAGTAGTTGCCTTCCCCTCACCTGTTTCACTGGGAACAGTATACTGTCAATTCAAAGCTTAGTAGTTGCCTTCCCCTCACCTTGTTTTCACTGGGAACAGTATACTGTCAATTCAAAGCGTAGTAGTTGTTTTCCTCTCACCTGTTTCACGGGTTGATGTCGGAGATTTGTAACGTTGTTCTCATTGTCTGACTCCTTTGACCAGAAGTTCTGGGTGTGCCTCCTAGGTAGTGGGGTTGAACGTGCAATAGGCCAAGAGAGTTTTTGAGTCCTGACATCGATCCCCGACCACAGGTTCAGGTTCAGGTTAGGGGCAATTTCATAAGTGACCATGGTGTTTAGTTTCGTATCCCACTTGTCCGCCCTATAGTCATGCTTTCTTTAATTAAAAAAATGCTTTGATAATGTTGTTAACATTATCATAAATGTTATAAGCCTGGATAAGATCAAGTTTGGCCCTCTAGCATTAAAAAAAACACCTTGATTTGGAGTATGTAATAAATAAATGTGACGTTAGGACAGAACAGTACAGCATTTATTAGTTGTTGGCAAAAGTCGGAGATAAAAACTAAGCAAGAAAACTGTAGGGAAATGAAAAAAAATGTCTGCTTATCTGTTTTGAGCGTCAATTCCCGCGCTTATTTAAGCCTTACCAGTTTCAACATATTGTTGCTGTGACATGTTCATGTTATGGATTTTTAGGCACTGTCTTCTGTTTCTACCCGTCACTTCCACACGTGCATTCGTGTAACAGTGAAATGTCCGCCATGTTATACAGAGTGTGTGTTTATGCACGTGACAAAGTGACACAGTGAGGGAGTGAGTGTGTGTGTGTGTGTGTGTGTGTGTGTGTGTGTGTGTGTGTGTGTGTGTGTGTGTGTGTGTGTGTGTGTGTGTGGTGTGTGTGTGTGTGTGTGTGTGTGTGTGTGTGTGTGTGTGTGTGTGTGTGTGTGAAATGACAATGACATGAATACAGTTTAATGTCATCAGCAAAACCTGCTGTTTGACATGGGGAGCACTGCTTGAACAAAATTAAGAAAAATCAAAATTAAAGAGAATCAGAAAGCAAATAAAAATTCGTAAACACCATAAATAGCAAGCGACCAGCAGGCCTAGTCAATAAGTTGAGAGGACAACAGGATTTAACAAGAAAGAACATTAATTCGACTTAAGTATTGACAAGCTTCCTTTTTCGAAGAATATTTGCTTCTGCAATAAATTTAGCAATAGATTTTAAATTGTTTTCACTATCACTCTGTAACAGAGTGACTAAGTCACGTTCTTCTGCTAATACTGATTTAAAGACATCGCATTTTCCCCGTACCTTTTCATACACCTCACACTGAAAGAAAAAGTGAAATTCATCTTCTATATTATTTTTTTTTACAAATTGGACAGATACAGTTACGATCATTATTAAATATACCATACCATCTTTCTTTAGCATATAGACCAAGGGTCCTTGTTCGAAAGCGTGCTAATGAATCCCTATGCCATTTTCGCGTTACAACCGATAAATACTTTTCTGGCTGTAAGTCACTATTAAAGCGCAAGAACCAAGAGTATTTCTCACTATTTTCTAATTCAGAGTGCCAGATCTGTTGGTAGGAGGATATCAAACGCTCTTTAAATTCTAGAATAAAAAGTTTGTCGTTCTCAACACCCTGGTTATTCCATACAAAACCAAATCCAGTTTCGAAAAGCAGATTTTTAACTCCAGAAACCCAGTTTTGTCTTCCATTCTCATGTTGTCTTAATAACATATAATATGCTTGTTTATTAATTCTACTTTGTGGAAGTTTTACAAGACGTAGCCAATACTTGACACACTTAGTTTTGGAACGTATTTGCAAGGGGTATCTACCCGTTTCTCCATATGGCATTTTATTAGAACTGTGTAAAGGGATATTTAGAAAACGTTTAATCGCCAGTGTGTGTACCTTTTCCATAAGTCATTTTCCAATAAACCCCATATTTCTCCTCCATATGTTATCATAGGTTCCACTTGTGAATCAAAAAGTTTCCAAAATATAGTAGGTTCGATACATTTCAACTTCCTTAGAGATCTTAAAATCTCAATAACTCCTTTCCTTCCTTTTCTATACATTTCCATCCATGCCTTACTCATACTTAGTTTAGTTGTGAAAATTAGACATAAGTATTTGTAGTTGTTTGCA
>CM031627.1:29144799-29184799 GCA_018398815.1 Conus ventricosus | reverse complement strand
ACAAGAGATCTGTTGTCAACACCCTCATGCACAGAGCCTCTGCACTGTGTTCCACTAAGGAGGAAGAGCTGAAAGAAGAAGAGCACATCAAGACTGTCTTTCCGCTAATGGATACCCTACATGGATGTGGGACAACCCTCGAGTTCCCTACCCTTCTTCTACAGATATGAACAGTGTGAAAGTGTGGATCCCTTAATTAAAGGAGTTTCAGAGCGTCTATCCAGGACCTTCCAACAACATGGATGCAAAGTGTTCCACAAACCCACCAACTATCTACCCCAGAAACTGACCCATGTCAAAGACAAAACGGACCCTCTCAAGCAGTGTGGTGTAGTGTACCAGGTAGGTGTCAAGACTGTGCCAATACCTGCATTGGCGAGACAGCACGACCACTCACCACCCGTCTACAGGAACACCAAAACCGATCTACTTCTGCCATACACGAACACCTACAAGCCACAGGCCACAGTTTCAGCCCCAAGAAACCAAGATCTTATCTACAGAGCCTTTCCTCACAAAAGAAAAGTTAAAGAAGCCATCGAAATCAAGACCTGACGCCCCAGCCTGAACAGAAATCAAAGTTTTGAACTTCCACCCATCTACAATCAGATCCTGACAACTGTTCACACAACAGTCTCCCCACCAGGCCTCGCAGCCACAACAGCAACAGTGAGCTGAAGAAGACAGGGCGACCCTGTCGAAATATTCTCAAAGTAAGTTTTTTGATTCTGAGTCTAAACTACTTTTCTAATGTTAAGGAGAAAGATGGCACTCATCGTCACGACAGTCCTACCACACAAGTCCCTTAACTTGACACAGTCGGTCAGGTCACTAACCGTCAAACTCTGGGAGCTGAATGTCGTATATTGCTGAAAACAGGCCGATGTATGCCCCGCATAGGGACACACGTGTTTTGCTTTCGATGACCTCTGAGAGGGATGTCCTACACTCTGTCGACTCCTCAAACATCATCTCACAAGCCAGGCTCATAACGTAAAAAAAATCGTACGAATAAACAAACAACCTACATGATTAAAGCAAACCAAACAGAACAAACAACGACAACCCTGTTTTATAAGAGTGCATACAAACTTCGAAAATAAATAGGAACATGTAAGAAATAGGCCGTGCCTCGGATCACGAGAGCAACAAAAGAATATATCTGATGTTCATCTAAATTGCAGTAATATCACAAGTCTTTAGTTTATATAGATACACAGAAAGTTGCTGCTGACAGCTTCATTTGCAGGACAACAGTGAGACTATTCAGTGCTGGTCTAATATCACATTCCATAGGAATGCGTTTCATTCTTAAATCATTAAGCGTTGTTGCAACATAAAGCACAATGACCTTATCATATTCGTCGATCTACACGTAGAGGCATCAACGTATTCTTGTTTCTTTTTATATTTTCGGATGCCTTTGCCATACACGACTGTTTTAGGGACAGCTGTGTAGTCTTTGTTAGGGTTACCTTTTCATATTTCATAGCTGTGAATAGTTCTTCTAAAGATGAAGCATTTCAAACTGTCTGTACACAGGAAATCTGTCACCTCCGTTGATATTTTATACGAATATATTGCCATCTACAGTCTATCACGCGTTGCATAAGCCATACCAAAATACCTTTCAACACCCATCCCACATGCTTCTCATCCCACACAAATAAACACACACTTTAGCTAAGCCCTACACATGAAGAGCAGTAACTACATAGCATACTGAATATTTGGTGGCCAAGTGACTTTCCCTGCAGCGTCCAGAGAGTACATCGTTTAGTGCATTTTGAGAGAGAGAGAAGAGAGAGAGAGAGAGAGAGAGAGAGAGAGAGAGAGAGAGAGAGAGAGAGAGAACTCGTGACTCGTGACTCGCGACTTTATTGTGAGGCCATCAGCCTATTCACATGAGTACGCAACAAGAAAAACCAATTTTATATAATTAGAAACAAAATTTACCATGACTGCAACAAAACATTCTTCCATGACAGTATGTACATGCAGAATTCTATCTTAATTATACATAAATGCTTCTTTGTACGTTCTTCCTTATAAACATAATATAGGTATATATATATTAATTATTTAAAACTCATGATATAATGTGTGGGTACTAGCATGCAAACACATGATATCACTTTCTTTCCCTCATCGTATTTTCGTTGTATACAGTGGAGACCTTACTACATCTGCGTCGTATAATTCTCCGGAGGGCCGTGCTATTTTAAGCATCTTTTGTTTACTATGTTTACGCATGCGCCCTCTACCGTGCAAAGGAAAGGAAAAACCCCGAATCTTGGGTCTGCCATGATAACCTTTGACACTCAGTGTGTGTACTTCTGTGGTCCTGTTCATGTGGTGTTGGACTTGTGTTGTTCAGTTCGTTGGATTTAGCAGCCCCATGGATAAATTACTAAAGCCTTACCGCTTTCCATGTATCAGGTTAGTACTTTCCTTCAATTATTTTCACTTTAATTGTAGTTTTCCCTATTTCTTCAGCCTGTTATATCATGTCCTGTAGGACTTGTCGACACTGCCTCGTACACATGTGCCTAAATTGCCGGTTGGCCAGAGGAGTCTCTTAATGGTCGAATCCCTAGAATTCAAAACTTGAATAATTCAAAAGCAGCGTCGGAAAATAACCAAAATGCATATAATAGCTATCATTGAACAAAAAGTTCAAAACCACACATATGATCTATGGGCAGCCATTTCTTAGCAGACGATCCATCCTCCGTCCCGTCCCTAGTCGCCCCGTCCACCTCACGCTCCGCCCCCCCCCCCCCCCCCCTTCCCTTCTCTAAGCAGAGAGCGAGAGAGAACGAAGGAACGCGGAGCTCGTGGAGGGACTGTGTGTGTGTGGCGTGTGGGTCACGCGACTTCATGCTGTCAGCTGATTTGCATGTTGACCTAATAATAATAATAATGAATATCTATATAGCGCCTATTCTCGACTAGAGACCAAGCTCTAAGCGTTTAACAATCAACACTCGTTTACACAACGGGCTGCTTACCTGGGTAGTGCCGACTGAAGAGCTGCCAGCTGGCGCTTCATTCCGTCGTTTCCCGTGTCATCCTGTCAATATCGTTCAATATCGTTCACTCATTTTCTTACTTCCTTCATTCTTTCCATTTCTTATGCAGGGTGCATGCTATGTGTAACGTGTCATCCATACCAACTGCCAAACTTGCCTACTCTTCCGAAAGTTGGTGATGGAATTTTATGTGTGTGCAAGATGTTATGTGTGCGTTCACACACGGAACCTCGTTTATAGTCTCTTTCGAAGGATTGTATGGGAAATGGAGTCAGAACCAATGTTTAACTCCGAGGGAAAACTCCCCTGTACCGAAACGCTCCGGCAGAAGTTCGAACCCGCAACCCCAGGATCACCAAGATTACGAGTCCGACGCTCTACCAACTGAGCTATTCCGGCTCCATGACCTACTGAACTAAATCCTTTTCCTACCTTTATTTCCTGGTTTACCGTATTTGTATACTTCATCACTATATGGTCAATTATTTGTCTGTTTCCCTTTGTATTCATTTCGTAGTTTTACATGTGTATGTAAATACCGATTTCATTACTTATTCAAACTTCCACTTCCAAACATGTTTCCTTATATACTTGATTTTTTTTTAAAAATATTATATGCACCTTTAACATACTCATTTGACTTAAACCATTCATATTCCTAGCCTAACCCCCCATGACCACGTTTATTTCCCATATGGTGTTAGTCGGTCTCTGCAGCTGCAGGTGGCCAAGTGACTTTCCCTGCAGCTCCAAAGAGTACATCGTTTTAGTGCATTTTGAGAGAGAGGAGAGAGAGAGAGAGAGAGAGAGAGAGAGGAAGAGGAGAGGAGAGAGAGAGAGAGAGAGAGAGGAGAGAGAGAGAGAGAGAGAGAAGAGAGGAACTTGTGCATTTGAAAGAAAAGGAATCATAATGTGAAAGAAATCTAAGTGTATGCACATAGGCGGATGTACATGTCTACTGTGACAATCAATGTAGATACTGATGATAATGCCTAAGAAATACCTAAGAGTTATCGAGTAGAAAAGAAACTTTTTAAACACAATATCCTGGAAATATCTTAAACGCACGCACGCACGCACGCACGCACGCACGCACGACACGCACCACGCCACACACACACCACACACACCACACACACACACACACACACACACACACACACACAACATTGCTATGGTCTGAAATAACCACTCCTATGTCGTAAATCATTGTTGATTCTTCCATGCACGTGCAATACATCACTAGAGTCAGTGCATAAATGTCAAGACAGTGCGTGCGAGCAAACAACGAATGAATCATCTTAATTTTGAATTGTCTGTATTATTTATCGCATTTCTTCTTATTCCTCCTAAACGTAGAGCCTACGCTGCCTGTCTGCAAGTATAAAACAGACCGGCAACTCTCACAAAACGTCAGTATTATTCTACTTTCGATTATGTATCACACCACACTGTACACATGGAAATTCTCCGGGAGAAGAAAGAACATCTGTATCAACTCGGTGATGCATTCTGTGAATGCAGTATGGAAAAGAGGCCGAAACATTTCAAGTTCGGATTCAGCGCATGTACAAGTCTGGAAAACTACAACTACTGCTGCTAATGTTGCTGCTGTTGCTCTGCTGCTACTGCTGCTACTACTACTACTCTGCTGCTACTACTACTACTACTACTACTACTACTACTACTACTACTACTACTTACTACTACTACTACTGCTGCTAATATCGCTGCTGCTGCTGCTGTTGCTGCTACTGCCTCTACTTCAAATTTTACTACTACTACTCTTACTACTACTACTACTACTATACTCTACTACTACTACTACACTACTAATTTCTATACTCTGCTGCCTGCTGCTGCTGTCTACTACTACTCTACTACTACTACTACTATTTAACTACTACTACTACTACACTACGCCGCTGCCGCTGGTCTTGCACGACTACTATTTGGTGTTATTTCTTTGATGAATATCTCTAGGGAACTATCAGCGCCTTGAATAATAATTGTATATGATAAGGAAACGAAGAAAAAACTGTTCAAGTGCCCCTTCTCTCTCTCTTCTCTCTCTCTTTTCTCTTCTCTCTCTCTCTCTCCCCTCTCTCTCTTCTCCCCTTCTCTCTTCTTCTTTTTCTCTTTCGGGGGCTTGGTCCTACTGGAATAAAATTCCTTATCATTCACCAAAACACACCACAAAACACACACACACACACACACACACACACACACACACACACAAAACACACACACACAACACACACAAACACACAAAAACACATCAAAATCCATTTCTACTTTTTGAAATTGTCATATTGTAAAAGAAAATAAAAAACCATCAAAATTTTAACAGCGCCGTCCGAGATTCCAATCTTTTGAAGACTGCTGATGTGGCTGGCTGCTCTGTTTAATTTACTACTACTTACATACTACTACTACTACTACTACTACTACAAACTATCTACTACTACTACTTACTGCGCTGTTGCTGTTGCCCCCACCACTGCTGGTTTATTTTCTTCGACGAATAATCTCTATGGAATTATCAGCCCCTTAGAATAATGATATGTAAATTGATAACGAAACGAAGAAGAATATAATGTGCTCTCTCCCCCTTTCTCTCTCTCTCTCTCTCCTCTCTCCTCTCTCTCTCTCTCTTCTCTTTCTTCTCCCCTTCTCCCTCTCTTCTTTTTCTCTCTCCTCTCTTTTTCTTTTCTCTCTCTCCCTCTCTCTCTCTCTCTCCCCTCCCTCTCTCTCTCTCTTTTTTATCTCTCTCTCCCTCTCTCCCCCTCTCTCTCCTCTCTCTTTGTACAGTACTGTTATCAATGGAAGACTACAGGAGTGGGTAGAGGAAAGAACCTCACAGGTGAATGCCAAAGCTGGAAATTTAAACGCAATTACCCCACGATAAAACCACATGTTCACTTTAATGGCGTTTGTGCAAAAACAATTTTGTTTGAATCGTAAATTATATGTCGCTTTTATTGATTTTGGGGAAAGCATTTGATTCTGTTAACAGGAGTATTTTATGGCGAATTTTGTTTAAAAATGGGTTTTTTTTTTTTTTTTAAGAGTAAATTATATCATGTGCTGAGCATGTGACTCTGTAAAAGTTTTTTTAGAGTAAGAAGTCGGGGTTTCTGGTTCATATACTTTACAATGGAGTTAAACAAGGGATGTTTGTAGTCCCATTTTGTTTTCTTTGTTCGTTTTGAATTAACGAAGAAGTGACTAATTTTTTGGACTTGCAAAATTCATAATGTTTTTTTTGGAAATTTCTTTTTTCCCTTTTACTGACGATGTTGCATTGTGTCTGAATTTTAAGTTGGTTTGCAAACCCAGTTTGAACAGTTTAGAAAGAGCATCCGCTTCACTTCATTAAACATAAGCATGAATAAAAGCAATATAATTGTGTTCAAAAAGGGGTTGGATATCTTGCAGCCAGGGGAAAGGTGGGTAATAAATGGACTGTTATGCCCGTTGTGAATGCTTACAAATATCTTGGATATATTTTCTACACTTTAAGCTTTTCCTTCGCTGTAAAGACTGCATAAGAGCTAAATATGCGTTATTGGGGTATACTGAAGAAATTAACGATGTTAAATAATGAATCTTTGACTTTTTTTTGAAATTATTTACGCTCAAATTCAGCCGTGTTCAATTGGTGCTGATATAAGGGGGGTTGGTTCTGCGCTGATGCATATTGAGAAAATCCCCTGTATGCTCTAAAGAAATTATTTGGTTGTTTTATTGAAAACACCGAAGTCTGGGATATGAGAGACCAATAATACCTTACATTTTTTTTTCAGTGGTAAAATGTATTCGTTACTGCGAAGAATTAATCAAATGGAACAAACAGATTGCCCCCCCAAGCCTACACTTTTAGATTAATAACAGGGAAAGAAAAACTGGACCTCTAATTAAAACTAAAATTGTATAATTCGGATTTGGTTTTGTTGGGAAACCGGGTGTTGGTGGGAAATAGATTTATTCGTTGTGTTTCGCAAAGTTTGATTGATTGTAGTTTCAGAGTTTGGGAAATCGCATGTTGAAGACAGCTTAGGGTTTTTTATTTACAGACGTAAATCCTAGCATTCATTCCTATTATTGTCAACGGGTATCAATAACATTTAGACCCTGCTGTCAAATAGATTGGGTATTTCAGATAATCTTTGCAATTCCACATAATTTAGGGGTATGATTTTAAGCCAGTTCCAATAAAAATAATTCATTTTTGTTTTAAAGTCCAGAATTAAATGATTTAAACAATGTTTTTTAAATATTTAATCACCTTGTTTAACATTCTCTTGTTTCATCACAATGTAAAATAGGATAAAGTCTGTTTTTTTACAGGGTTTTAAAAGCGTAGTAAGTACTTAAATTTTTTTACATTTCTACTAGAATGTGGTTCGTTTTTTCCCTTTTTCATCCCTTCTAAGGGCTATGCATTTCAAAAACTTGTCTTGTCTTGTCTCTCTTCTCTCTCCTATTTCCCTTCTCTTCTCTCTTCCCCTTCTATCAAATTTTCAATTTTTCTTTTCTACTACTATTAACTCTCTTCCTTCTCCTTCCCTCCCTTTTTCCCCCTCTGGGCCGCCTAATGGAATAAAAATTTTTCATTGCACACACGACACCACCCCCAAACACCCCCCACACACACACAACGGGTCCCCAACACACACTGCTCCCACCACAACCAACACACAACACACATCGCCACACCCACCCACACACACACACCACACCACACCAACAACACACACACAAAAACACACACACACACACACACACAACACACACCCCACACACACACCACACACACACACAACACACACACACACCCACCACACACACTCCCACCCCCCCCCCCCCCCCCCCACACACACACTCAAGGACAAGGGAAGGGGAAGAAAGAACTGCCATTGATAGGTGAAGAGGATTGTTTTAAGCGATGCCTTGAAGGAAGACATAGAGTTTGAACTACGCAAAGATATTGGGAGTTTATTCCAAGAAACCGGACCCTGAAAAGAAAAAGAACGATCGCAAAGGTTTTAGTTCGAAATCGAGGATTTTGAGCAGAGTGTGGTCGGTAGAAGAACGCAACTGCCTAGAAGGAACATAGAGATGAAGGAGATCAGAAAGGCAGGAAGAAGCTAACCATTCAAAGATTTAAAGCGGAGTAAGGACAGTTTGCAATCTATTCGTTTGTTGGCTGGCAGCCAGTGAAGAGAAAGAAGTAAGGGAGTGACATGAGAAGATCTGGGTTGTCTGAGAATCAAACGAGCAGCACTGGTTTTACCTTTCTGGAGACGACTAAGAAGATACTGGGGAAGATTTTTTTTGATTCAGTCTGGAAGACTGACTACACACAGTCTGATTTCGTCCAGTTCGCTCTGTACATTCTGGAAGGCTAACACCACATGGTCTGATTTCGTCCACTTCCTCAAGTACATTCTGGAAGAAACACCACATGGTCTGATTTCACCACTTCTCTAAGTACATTCTGGAAGAATGACACCACATGGTCTGATTTCATCCACTTCTCTAAGTACATTCTGGAAGATGACACCACATAGTCTGATTTCATCCACTTCTCTAAGTACATTCTGGAAGAATGACACCACATAGTCTGATTTCTATCCACTTCTCTAAGTACATTCTGGAAGAATACACCACATAGTCTGATTTTATCCACTTCTCTAAGTACATTCTGGAAGACTTACACCACATAGTCTGATTTATCCACTTCTCTAAGTACATTCTGGAAGAATGACACCATAGTCTGATTTCATCCACTTACTCTGTACATTCTGGAAGACTACACCACATAGTCTGATTTATCACTTCAACTCTCTACATTTAGGAAGACTGAACCACATAGTCTGATCTCTTCCACAAACCTCTCTACATTATGGAAGACGACCACATAGTCTGATTTCATCCATCAACTCTCTACATTATGGAAGACTGACCTCACATAGTCTGATTTCTCCACTAACTTTGCACATTATGGAAGACTGACCGCATATAGTCTGATTTCATCCACTTCACTTTGCACATATGGAAGACTGACTGCATATAGTCTGATTTCATCCACTTCACTTTGCACATTATGGAAGACTGACTGCATATAGTCTGATTTCATCCACTTCTTGACTTTGGAACTCCCAATATAGGTTTATCCACTTGCACTTGACTGGAAGACTGACCCCATAGTCTGATTTCATCCACTCACTTGCACATATGGACGACTGACTGCATATAGTCTGATTTCATCCACTTCACTGTTTTCTGGAGACACCACATATCGTTTATCACAATCTTGACTTCTGAAGACTGACCCATATAGTCTGATTTCATCCACCAAGCTGTGACATTATGGACGACTGACACCACATAGTCTGATTTCATCCACTTCACTGTGCATCTGGAAGACACCAATAGTCTGATTTCATCCACTTCGACTCTGACATTTCTGGAGACTGACACCACTATTTGTTTCATCATCAACTCTGTACATTCTGGAAGACTGACACCCACATAGTCTGATTTCATCCACCAAGCTCTGTACATTCTGGAACACTGACACCACATAGTCTAATTCAATCCACCAAGCTCTGTACATTCTGGAGACTGACACCACATAGTCTAATTCAATCCACCAAGCGTATACATTCTGGGAGACTGACACCACATAGTCTAATTCAATCCACCAAGCGTATACATTCTGGGAGACTGACACCACATAGTCTAATTCAATCCACCAAGCGTTATACATTCTGGGAGACTGACACCACATAGTCTGATTTTGTCCACTTCGCTCTCTACATTCTGGAGACCCGCTCAAAGACTTCATTATAAATGTTGTTGCTATTCGTCTTTTCTCCTTTTTCTTCTTCTTGCATGTATGCGAGCGTGCATGCGCACGTATGTGCGTGCGTGCGTGCGTGCGTGCGTGCGTGCATGCTTGTGTGTGTGTGGCGCACGCCGCGCGCGCTCGCGCCTGCGTGTGTGTGTGTGTGTGTGTGTGTGTGTGTGGTGTGTGTGTGTGTGTGTGTGTGTGTGTGTGTGTGTGTGTGTGTGTGTGTGTGTGTGTGTGTGTTACAATTTTTGTAGAGTTCGAATTTTGGGCTTATATAGAACTACGTTTGATGCCCCAGAGTGTGGATTTATATTTGTTTCACAATAAGGTCAGCATATGTGTGTGTGTTGTGTCCATAACGTACCATTAATTCTGTGTTTTCAATTTCAGCTTTGAATGTCAACTGTTGTTCTAGTCTTAGACTGCGGGATATAAATTACCACTTTATTGTTACCATTACATTAATATGGATGTGTTCGTGAGACTGTTGCTCTAATATCTGACTGACGCCGCAGATGCATGTAACTTTCGTGCTAGGTTGATGCAGGAATAAATGACAAAATAGGTGTAGAGTACAGCCTGTCACTGTGTCAGACTGGATTGGAATGCCATAGCGTCATTATAATCATCCTACCTAAACAGCGCTGTCCTCGGTTAGATGCCAAGCTCAAGTGCTTTACAATGCGCGCTATTTGGACACAACGGGCTGCCTCCAACAGTGTGACCGACTACCTGTTAATGATAATCATTTGTTTTAGCGTGTCATTCAGTCGGATGTCAGTCTTCGGTCATGCCTTGAATTTCTATACTGACGACCGTACTGGCCTTCTCTTCTAAGAACCAGCTATGGAATTTTACATATGCGCTTGATGTTATGCTTGCGTTTACATACGGATCATGGGTTTATAAGTCTCATTTGAAGGATTGTGGGAAAGTGGGATTGGAAGCAATGTTATGTCTGAAGACAAGAATGGAAACGGTCTGATCGAGATTCGAACCCGCAACCCCAGGATCATTAGGATTATAAGTCTGGCACTTTACTCCCTAAGATACTCCTTTTCGCCCCCCTCCCCCACCCCCATCTTTACCATCCACATCGATCAGCGCCAACTATGTTCTCATATTCTTTGGCCATTCATGCCCTGCTCTCATGGTGATGTCAGTTTGATATCCTTACCACGTGTGCTGCTCACTGGTGATCAGCAACATTGGTATTCCACATTCGATGAAAACAGACGTGGTGGCCCATCAGGGGGAATTCTCATTCACTGTGAATCCCTCGTCCAAGGAGAAGTTGCTGTACGGGCTTAGAAGATTGGGTGTCCTGCATGACACTGGATCAGAGCAAGCAGTGAACTGCAATGGAGTCAGTCAGCGGACAGTGGCTGTTAATCAAGGGTTGCCTCACAAGAGTAGAAAACCAGGGTCTGTGGATTGCTGACGGTCTGTAATAGTCAGGAGTGCAGTGTATGGGGAGAGGAATGAGCAGCAGAGGATAATGCACGAAGTGGCGAGAAGAGAGAAGAAGAGAAGAAGAAGAGAGAGGAGAGAGGAAGAGAGAGAGAGAGAGAGAGAGAGAGAGAGAGAGAGAGAGAGAGAAGAAGACAGAACAGACAGACAGACAGACAGAGAAGAGAGAGAGAGAGAGAGAGAGGAGAGAGAGAGAGAGAGAGAGAGAGAGAGAGAGAGAGAGAGAGAGAGAGAGAGAGAGAGAGATGGGGAGGGGACAGTTTTCGCCGTATGATCTCCTTGTATCCCCATGGAGACAAGCTAGATTCTGCTGGAGAACGTCCACTGGAATCACAAGCACAGGGACCAACAGAAAATATTACACTCGTTTCTCTGGTTGTGCTAAGCCACATGTTTTTGTCCACGATTTCGGTTAACTGAATATATGTAGTATGTATTTCCATCTTCTTGATTTGTTTTAGTTTTAGCACGTGTTTTTCACTGGTTGAGAAGCAATATTTTACTTTAATTTATCTTTCCCTTATACGGTTTTTTCCTTTGTACTTCTGTGCTTTGTTGAGGATCATTGCAGATGCACCACATCTTTGTGTTCTTAATAAAGCGAACAACATCTTTTGCATATGTACTTGGATAGACGTTTTTGTATTGGAGTGATACAACGTTGTGAACCTTGCACCACGCATTGAATGACTTCAGTTGTAGCATAAAACTGTCAAACATACAATCTTCATGAATACCAGTCTGCTAATTTGTGTTCTTTGCCATATCTTTGAGATGGCATTAAATGACAGTACTGACGTGAAAAACCTGTTTAATGCAACACACACACGCACACACACACACACACACACACACAACACACACACACACACACACACACACACACAACACACACCACCACACACAACACACACACACACACACCACCACACACACAAGTACAGAAAACATTAGCACCAACACGATAAACAAACCAAACCGTATGAACACTGTCAACACAGGACCAAATCATTGATTCAGCCATGCGACGAAATATCATTCAAAGTTAAGTTTCTGTTTGTCTTACCAAAAGTATTCACGGAGATAAACACAACACAAAACAATCGTTTGAACATGTTTCAACTCACAGGATCCTTATCAGTTGTGTTTAACAATAACACACGCAGATCGATCAAAGCAGTAATTCTTTGGCACAAACGCCTTTAGAGTTTTGGTTTCGCCTCTGTCGAAACCGAAGTGAAACAGAATTCATGGAAGTTCAATATGTCATTTCTTGCTCAAAGTCAATTGGCACAGATCTGTCTGGACATCAGAGAGTATAGTTGTAATACCACGTGATTCTTATCAGTTTCGTTTGATCGATATAAGAAATGTACAAGACGAGTATGTTGTGCTCACTTTAAGATTATTTCAGCGCCATCAGAATACAGTTCGATGAGAGGCTACAATACTAGATATCACAGCCAATTATAGTATCATCTGTCTGGTCAAAGTATATGAAAAGCGTATTGATATTCAACTTCAATTGGTCAGATATAGAACACGTAGTGTCTTTGTCTTGTTCCAGTGTTACGTTGAGAGCACAGATATCACGCTTTTATCTGTCCTCATCTGCTGGTGAGCTCAACTTACTAACTATTTTCAGACTCCTTCTCCTCATTGGCTTTCTCTCTCCTCCCCCTCTCTCTCTTCTCTCTCCTCTTCTTCTCTCTCTCTCTCTCTCTCCTCCTCTCTCTCAAAGGCCAAAAACTATGTGGCTCCCCTCAGTCCTTCCCTGCCACTTTCTCTATCCTGCACCCTCTCTCACTCTGTCTCTGTTTCTCTCTCTCTCTCTCTCTCTCTCTCTCTCTCTCTCTCTCTCTCTCTCTCTCTCTCTCTCTCTCTCTCTCCTCTTTCTCCCGGGTCACGTGGTTTGACACGAAGCGACAGGGCGCCATTTATTTCAGCTGCAGCAATTGTTTTCTATTTTCCTGTGACAGTGCCAGTTACTGGACTTACAGCGACTGCGGAGACAGCTCTAAACGCCCCGCTGACTGAAAACTGTTTCAGCCTGCAACATTACTGGAGAAGGCAGCAACACAGTGGTCGTTCTGCGACTGAAGCCGGTCAGCCCATTGTCAACAACAATGGCGGATCCTGTCCTGAACCTGAGAACGCAAGTTCATTACAGAAAGAACCCCCTCGCCCCACCCCCCCCCCCCCCCCCCCCCCCCCCCCCCCCAAGCCATCTGCGACGAAATCAAGAGAGAGTCATACAGCAGAAATGACGTCCAGAACAGGTTAGTGCTGGTCTCGGTACCACTAATGACGCGAATGAACAGGCCGTGCCTAGTACCGAATCGGAAGAACACAGTACACAACACAGCGCAGAAGATTACATCAAGCTGACTCAAGATGACGGTGACACGTCACATATTCAGGATACACTTCTGTCTTTGCATTCTGATTTGTTGGAGTGTAACATCAGGGACCCAGAAATCCACCCGTCGGGCATTGACCAAAGTCTGGAACAAGCTATAGACAACATTTTCTCCGATTTCGACACGGGAGTGGTTATTAAGATTCACTATTCTGACGGATTGACAGGTGCAGAGACGATTGCGAAATTCACACAGAAACAATACATTTCAGAAGGTCGTGTTTCATTAGACTGATGATGTGGATGTGCCGCTGTGTGAGTCAGATGATGCCGTTCAGGAATATTCCTGTGATCCGTGCTCGGAGGACGATTGTTTATTCTGGTTTGTGAAGCAGGAAGAAAGACACATGTCAACAGAGGAATGTGTTAAACTGGCCGGCCTTCGGAAAGGAAGACGCATCGGCAACACGAAGCATGCAGAGACCCAGTAGCACGTGCTTTACGGCGTCTGCGGGACGCTCCTCACATGGGAAAATAAACTGATTCCGTGCTTCTACGTGGTGGTGACCATGGTCGTTCTACACGAACTGGACGGTGAACCGCATACCAGAGACGTTTTTCGTTCTTTTTTTGTCATGCAAAGTGAAAGGAAAAGGCATTGCTGTGGTTTCCATGTAAATTTGAAATCGAAAACGAGTCGCGTTTTTTGTCGTACATCGCGCCGACTTGCTTTAATGGCTTTACAGCTTAAAAGCATTAAACTTCGTTCATTCATCCTCTTTCTTCCCCCTTCTTCCTCTACACCCCCACCTGTTTTCCCCTTCTTTTTCAGTGTATTTGTGTTTGCATGCATGCGCACGCGCGCGATGACGTGTGTGTGTATGAACCATGTACGCCATAATCCTGTATACTATCGCTTTTATTCTCTCTCTTTTTTTTTTCATTATTAATTTTTGGTGTGTTAATATCAACGCATAATTTAGCTTAGCAGGGACAGATTGAAAAAAGGTCTTTGTCTAAAGTTAATCTTGATGGAGTAAAGGTTTTCTGAGTTCTCAATTCTGAGTTCTGAATTCTCTCTCTTGTCACTCTGTATTTGTCTGTCTGTTGTCTGCTATCTCTGTCTCTGTTCTTGTTGTTTGTGCCTCTGTCCGTCTGTTGTCTGTCTGTCTCTCGCTCTCTCTCTCGAGTTATCTTTGTGCTAAGCCACTTTTATACAATACTTCTTCGTCACAAATTGACATTCTTCTATAATCTATTTACTTAATTCATTTTAGTTCATGTCTTCATTTATTCTTTTTTACAAGTTTTATTTATGCATTATTCATCTTTTGTTATATTTGTAATTGGGTCTTATTTTTCCTCCATCATATTCACTTGTAATATGATTATTTCATAGTTTAAATTAAATGAATTGTTTTCATAATGTTCTTTGCTTCTTAGTGGGACTTTAGTTGTTGTTTTTATAAATTCAACAAACATACTATGATATGCACAAGCTTTTTCTGGGATAGCATTTGCTTTAAAACTAAAGGCAGAGGAGTCAAGTTAGGACTTTCGAGGTCACTGAGGAGAAACAATCAGGTTTTGAAAATACGGTATCTGACCAGGAGTTATGTATGTTAGTGAATTTTCTCCTTTGAGACTGTAAGTATGGTGAAGGTCATTTTGAGAAGACGTATTATTCCACATTCACCACTCAGCACATAGTGTTAGTCAGCAGACTTATCTGTCTGCAGATATAAAAGCTTATCTCTCCAATGTTTTAATCTAAGAATAGAGTAGGTTGTTTATAATTCAATATTTCTTGCAGTCTATATGTATAGTATGTCAGTGCTAAGATGACAGTAGTTGAAGGCTGATGTGCAAACATATATAGATACATGTCCAGTGTTAAGTGACAGTAGAATGGCTGGTGTGCAGAATGTATGTAAGACATACTAGTATGCCAGTGTTAAGTGCAGAAGAATGCTGATGCACAGAATAATACGAATACATAGTTTGTCCATTACTGAGATAAAAGAATGGTTGTAATGTACAAACATACAGTATCATGTTCAGTGCTGAAGTATACAAATTCTGGTTGTGCAGGATATATAGATATACATAGCATGCCAATGTTAAAATAAAGCGGAATGGTTGTTTGTGCATGATACAGACAACATAAATACTAGCATGTTCGTGTGAGGCAGAAAATGGTTGCTGTGCAGGAGATATCAGACATACATAACATGCCCAGTGTTGTTGACAGGAGAGCAATTGTTGTGGCGGATATACAGACATACATAACATACCCAGTGTTGTTGACAGGAGAGCAATTGTTGTGGAGGATAAACAGACATACATAACATGCCCAGTGTTGTTGACAGGAGAGCAATTGTTGTGGAGGATATACAGACATACATAGCATGTGTAGTGTTAGGTGACAGGCAGTCATTGTTGTACAGGACACAAAAGAGTCTAAAGACATAATACCATGTTAAGTGTGAAGATGACATAAAATGATCGTTGTGCAGGATATATACAGACACCAGCAGTGATTAGATCCAGCCGTGTTACATACTCATGAGAACCTGTGTCACACTCACCAGGCCACCTGGTCACGTCATCTTCTTGAGCACTCTCGTTTGGAAAACTCGGGATGTACTAATCATCCTTCTTGGTCAGTGTGGTTCAAGGCAGACTGACCTGAGACAGCCCCAAAGGCAGTCATCGCCGTTATTTCTGTTCCCTGATGTCTTTGGTAATAGGGCAATCAATGAACCACATATGACTTTATTTTTTTCCTCTGTTTGGCATTGTTTTTCTCAATGCTTTAAACTTCGCTTCTCTTTCCACAAAGAAAGCTTGAAACCTCATCAGGTTCCAGGACAGAGTACCTGGAATTGTTCACAGTCGGTGTGGCCTGGCATGTTTGAGCATTTTAACTGTGACCTGATCTCACAATGTGCAGAGCATGAAGATGAAGTCCCTTGTCCCTACGCCTCCAACAAATGCGGGCCAGGGAAGGTACAGAGAAAACAACGGCAGCACGAGATAATCGCATTGCATTATGGTTTAGGCTTAAGGCAGCTTTTTGTCTGCTTTGTAGAACATTTTTCTTATTGTTACATTGAGGGTGAGTGGCGTAATAATCATGACAGACTAACTTCCAAACTTAAACTAGTCTGCATTAAATATTTTCCCCAATGTCTGCTTATCTGATGTTTAGAATTGTCGTGTTTTTCCTGCTGCAAGAAACGAGGTGGTAACGAATCCTAAAGCAAGTAACAAGTGTTCAACTCACTTTTTTATGCAAAGTTAATTAGCTTTCAAAGGGTATCTGTAAATAGAGGATTTGACATACTAAAGACCATAAAAAAATTGAGAGTACATATAATATTACTCTTGCCCTTCAAAATTCAGTACTGGACAATTTGAGCGATTCAACCGTTCTTCATATTCTAACAAATCTGAAATGTTTGTGATAATGCACTGCCAAAAAACCTAGACAAACGAATCAAAAGACAAAGCACGACGCGTTTCGACCTCTTAGGTGTTCTTCAGGCAAGATGCACTCAGGACAACGAAAATGAACGAGCAATCACTTATCTTCAGCCAGTTCGGCGCAAGATATGCACTGAATGAAAACAAAGCTGTCAGGAAGGAGATAATGTGTGAGTCGAGGTGGTAATGATAATAATTATGATACTGCTAGAAATAATAATAATGGTAATGATGATGATCAAAATATTGAAAAAAATAAAAAAGACAGGATTACTACCACATTTGGTGATAATAATTATGGCAATAGCGGTTGTAGTATGGGAGAGGCGGTTAGAGGATTGTCAAATAGCATGGTTGTCTTAGTGGTGATGATGATGGTGATGTTTATGCTGGTGATGGTAATATCAACACTAACAATGATATTAACAATAACGATTGTAATGCTAGCACCTATTGTAACCATAATGGTAATAAAAGTGCTGATAATAAAAGTATGTTACAGAAATAAAAAGAATAATGATAACATTAATAATAGAAATGATGATAGCGGCACTAACACTGAGGGAAGGAAGGAAGACAAAGGACGAAGGGAAGGGAATGACAGGAAGAACAAAGAGGAGAAGGAAGGTATAACTTACAGGAGTGATGGAATCTAATAGGCATACAAGTAATTATAGTATGTGCATTAATAGTTTTAACAATAATCGTAGTGCAACCATATGCTACTGATTGTGATGGTATAGGAGGCTGGAAACGTGGTGAGCTGGAATGTCAGAAATATTGTAAAGAATAATGATGATAGTAGTAAATATAACATTTGTAACACTTATGAAGTTGTAACAACAGGCATACTAATGATATCAGTTAAGGGAAGGAGGGGTGGAAAGGAGGATTGTATGGGGAAAAGTAGCAGGAACCGAGTAGAGAGAAAAAAAAGGGGGGGAGGGGTAGGGGGAAAAGGAGGGGGAGGAGGAGGGGAACGGTGAAAAACGGGGGGGGGGGGAGAGAAGGGGGGAAGAGAGAGGGGTAAAATTGTAGGTAGTAGGGGAATCCTCACATGTGTCGGCTCACGAATATCCACACAAAGACCTTGCAGATTTTGATACCTAACAATAGAATACATTATGTCATTCTATCCTGCTACCGTTGGATAACAGAATAATGTATCAAAACAAACTTATACTCATTTCAGATATGCATAAAAATACATATGTCTTACATCAAACCGCTCCCTCCCCATGCGTTCCATTCTGTCCTAATCCCCCGCTGTCTCTCTCTCTCTCCCTTGCTCTCTCTCTCTATCTTCGCCGCCGCCCCCCTCCCCCTCCCCCTACGATCTGATTACCTTGCGTGTCACAAATGACCGGCTCACACTACAAATGGAACACACACACACACACACACACGCACGACACCGCACCAGCACGCACGCACGCACACACACACACACACACACAAGGGGAGGGATGGCAGGGAGGGTTGAGAGTGAGTAGATTGATGAAGCAATGGAGAGACTAAGATCGTGTAGGGAAAGGGAAAAGCAAGATAGCTGTAACTTATGTCTGAGGTAAACAGTAGTAAATATGGTAGTATGCGTGTGTGTAGTGGCGGACATTGCAGGCTGGTGCTGCAGGAGTGGAAAGGTAATACTACTTTTGGATGTCGATGCCATGAGGATGGAGGATTCCAAGTTTGGAAATAAGATAATTCCTGCATAAGGCGCCAAAAGGGTTGTCACTCTGTGACTGCCAAGGGACAGGGCATTGACATGGCTGATGTTGTGTTGGGCGTGGTTCAAGTGTAGAGCAACTGGTTTGGGCCGATGGTGGCGGATGTCGGCCAGGTTTTTTCAGAGATGCGCATCTCAATGTGCGAGATGTCTCACCTACATAGATCTTAACCAGCATCTGGCAGTGGATGCCGTACACAATGTTGTGGCTGTGACGGGAGAAACTGCGTTTAATAGTGAAGAGCCCTTTGGGGGCCATGTGGGATGGTGTCTGGTTTGGTGAGAGAGCAGATTTAGCAGTTGGGTTTTGAACAGGAAAAGTATTTGTCTTAGGTGGGGCAGATTTGTTTCACCTTAAAGCGTAACCATAGGTCTTCGAGGTTTTTGTCACGCTTGAAATTACCCTCAGTTTGGTCCTGGCGGGCAGATTTGTGATTTTCTGCTATGTGCTAGTTGACTTCAGGTCGTGCAGATAAGCAAGTGTGGGGATGGAAGAGGAGGCAGGCATGGGTCTGTATGTCTCTTTTGGGAGGCTTGGTTTCCAGAGCAATGTTCGGATTTAGCTGTAGTGTGGCTGAGAGCATCATTAATGACTGCACTGGGTAGCCACGGTTGGTGAAAAACTCAGACATTTTGACTGCTTGTACAGTGAACTATTTTTCCCCTTTGCAGAGTGTGCGTAGCCCAAGGAATTCAGAGTATGGAAAGCTGTTTTTAGTGGATTGGTGGGGGGAAGATGTGCAGTCCAGGTATGATTGCGCATTAAACGGTTTTAAATAGAAGACTGAGGTTTTAAGCAGTCTATTTTGGGAGATGGTGATGTCCTGGAAGTTAACTGACCGTAAAATGGTGAGGACAATTTGATGGATGGATAAAAGGTCTGAGCAAAATTGAGGAAATTGTGGAGGTTGTTTGGCATTGTTTGTGGCCTTCCAGTCTATCATTTATGTATCTTTGTAGAGTTCTGGTGTTGGACCTGTCTGAGAGGTCAGTAGGTACGATAAGCTTTAGTGTCAGCCATAAGGAAATTGAAAGCAGTGTTCAATTTGAGCATATTCTTCATAACCTCTGCAGACAGGGGAGGTACTAGAATATTGCTATGAGAACACCAGTGATGACACTTATTGTTTCCAATTTTGCTTAATCATTGCCAACATACTGAAATTTTGAGAAAGTGTAATTGATGTCATAAAAGTTTCGTTTATGCATTAATCTTTGTTGGGGGACTTGTTGACTTGCATTTTGGAGTTCCAAATACATAAGACCTTGGGGTATTTTATTAGTCACATAGTCATCCAATAAATTGTTAGGTCCACATAGTTACCAGATGCAAGCCCTAACTGGATGTTGAACAACTTATTAAAGATTAGATGTTAACTTACCTCATCCTTCATTGAGCTGTCACAAACTTAAAAAAAAGATTGTGTAAGGTTACTGGTTTGTAGTCACAGGTTCCTTTTTATTTCCTTTCCTAAAGACGTGCTTGCTATCAGGTAGTTTCAAAACGAAGTGACTGAGGGGAAAATGAAACAAAAGGGTTATTTGTTGTTGCCTAAAGAAGACCTAGGAGGTCGAAATTGCATCATGTATTGTCCTGTAATCTGTTTGGTAGTAACTGTCCCTTTTTCTTTCTAAATATGTATACAGATGATTTCTTGTCGGTAGATAATTCAGAACAAAACACTTTCGTTGTTTTGGCAAACAAATCTTTAAATGGAGTGTCAATCCTGATGGTGCCTAAACTTCTCTTTGATGGATTTTTTTTGGTTTACCCCAATTAAAGCATTCAGAAAACACAATAAATTTCTTTAACCTTAAATTCTACGTTTGGAATTACATTATCAATACGTTTTTTTCCAAAATTATGGTAGTTCATTCCATCTTCAGCTATTTGTGAAATGCCATTGCATGTTTTAAAACATTGACAGCTGGGTTATTTCATAGGGCGTTGAACATCAAAGAAAGCCTTGGTTCAGGATTTGTGAGCTGAATCCTTGAGCATGTAAACAAAAGGGGGAATGTGTCATCAGTGTATCCGTATCAAAAGCAAAGAAAAGAAGGAAAAAAGACAGGGGGTTCATCTGCTTGGTAAATCTCGATATTGAAATGTTTGCTACGTCCCCTTTCGACAGGAATAAACTACAATTGGGTAAAGGAAGATACTGCGTGTGTCTTTTTTTTTTCTTACTTGCTCCATTGTGTGTGATAAATCACAGCTGAGTTGACATCATGCCTTTCTTCATGAACACTTCCATCCCCATCTGATTAACAAAAAAATCAAAATATAATGAAATTTATTATTTTAGGTTGTCATGTCTTTTTGGTATAGGGGTGGGGATTGCTGAAGCTTGTGCAGGTTAATTGTTTTAAGTGTCTTGCTTGCACAATATAAACCGGTTTATGATTGACTTTAATGTGTTTCTTCATTTTAAAATGAACGTGAATATATTTCCCGGCTAGGTCTGATTGCAAAATCTATGGTGAAGAGCTTGTCGACAGAGTAGTGAGCAAAGAATGCAAAAGAGTTTTCATTTCCAATGGAGAAATAAAACTGATTTCAAAACTATTCCAAACTTGTCAGGAAAAATGCAATTATTTACATGACAACTGCTTTCTAAATGTTGATAAATGAATAATTTTTTTTTTATCGCCATATCTCATCTCATTAAAATGGTATGATTTTTCACAGTGAAAACGAGAGCTTTAAATTTCGTGGCGAAAAGGATTTCTTCTTCGCTTTCTGAAAGGTGACGTTTATCAGGGGTGGAACTGAGGAGGAAGGGGATGGAGAGATATAAAGAATGTGCCCCAGTGACAGTGAGAGAGGGGGCACAAAACACACACACACACCCACAACACACACACACACACACACACACACACACACACACACACACACCACACACACACCGCACACACGCATATATATAATATATATTATATATATATAATTATATATATAATATATATAAATATATATATAATAATATATCATAACAGTATAAAAACGTCCCTTTAAAAGTCTGAAAAAGCTCAACCCCCTTGGGGAGCAACATTTGTTAAAAATATTATTAAAATGAAGTGCTAAAATTCATCTACAAGCTTGTTTCAAGATATGGGCTCTCTCCTCAGGATGACTTTTTTGTGGCACGCCAACGGTCTTTTATGGCGTGCGGGACCTGATCTTGTCTCTGTGTGTGCGGGTTTCGTTTGCTGCACGTGGGGCCTCTGTGTGTGTGTGTGTGTGTGTGTGTGTGTGTGTGTGTGTGTGTGTGTGTGTGTGTGTGTGTGTGTGTGTGTGTGTGTGTGTGTGTGTGTGTGTACGTGTGTGGTTGGTTTTTTTTTTTGGTTTTTTTTTTTGTTAGGGCCTGTTCAGGTGGAATGTGCTAGCAAAGATTTCCACTTGTGCCTGCAATTATTCACTATTTCTACTTTTGTGTTCAGAGTTGCTAAGTATGGTTTGCATAATATTAACCATTTTTCTGTGGAACATAGGTTGCATTTTTTGGAAATATTGTTGTATGGTGTTGCTCTTTTTATGATTTTCCATGATGTGCTGTAGTCTATTTTTTTTTATCTTTGAGTTTCCAAATGTATTTACTCAGTTCTGTTTGATTTTTGTATTTTTCATTTTTGAATGACTGTTTATGGTTTGCGTATCTGGTTTTGAAAGTGTTTTCAGTAATCCCTATGTATGTTTCTTTTTTCATTTTCTGATGTTACCGTAGCTTGGTATACAATATTGCTGTGAAGACATTTGTTGCTTAGGGGCACTGTTCTTTTTTGGTGCCGTTGCAAGATGTCCTTTCAGCACCCCTCTCTTTTGTGTTGCTTTTCATTTTGTTAGATGAGTCAGTTATGTTTTTGAGGTTGGGCATACATGAGTATGATAGTTTAATGGTGTTTCTGTTGAATATTTTGGACAGTTTGTGTTCTTTTGGAAATGATGTTGCCAAGATTTTAAAGAATTCTTTCCTACATTTGTTTTTACTGTCCATCATATGGTGGGTTGTACCATATGATCTTCCTTTTTTCTGCTTTTCTTATTTCTGTTCGTGTTATTGTCTGGGCTATATTGTAGTTTGTAATTGTAACCACTTTTTTGTAATGCTTCTTGGTATTCTGTTGCTGCATTATTGAATGCATTTTCATTGCATGATAGGTTGGATAGTCTCTTGTTTATACCGTTGGGTATTGTTTTTAGTATAGATGGTGGGTGGTTGCTTTTGACGTTTACATAGATTGGTATGTCATTGGGTTTTTGTATGGTTTGTACACATTGTCATTGAGGTCTAATGTTATGTCTAGGTAATTCACTACTTTTTTATTTGCTTCTATTGTGATTTTTAAATTGTGGTTTTTGAAGCGAAAAAAAAGTAGTGAATTACTAGACATAACATTAGACATTGGACATCATTAACCCACTTGAACGTTCAAGGAAAGCGTAGCACATGCTATCTCTAAAATCCCAGAGCCCTCTTCAAACTGACCCGCCAGTAAAAGTGTTGTTAGCTGTTCTGATTGATTATATAACGCCTGATGATAGTAACATGGAAGTCTGGGTTTCAACTAAACAGAAAGAAGTTATTAGCTATCGCGACTTTAATTCTGACTGGGCTGATTACATGCTTACACAGTTTAACCATGCAAGTGAAGAAGCAAAATTGCGCGGTTCTGGCTGGTCTGAAGGACAGTCCTTGAAATCAGATTGAGACAAACAAAGTTCTATCCTATAGTTGGCAATTCTTACCTTCCTCTTCCAAAAGAGTTAGTTTTAAAACGAGCAGTCTTAAACATAAAAAATCCCGACAACATGTGTTTTATGTGGTGCGTTTTAGCGCATTTACACCCCGTTATAAAGAACGCAGAAAGAGTTTCCAATTATGAAGCATACAAACAAGAACTGAACTTTGATAACATAACCTTTCCAGTAAGTATAAACAGTATATCTCAGTTTGAAGAGCAAAACAAACCAATCACTGTAAACGTATACACATGGTCTGTAGAAGCTAATCTAGTGCCTCTAAGGGTTTCTCCCGACGCCCCTACTTTAGGCGAACCACTTAACAAACATGTAGACTTGATCCTGTTTGCAGATAGTACAAACAGCCATTATGTATTAATTAGAACAATAAGCAGACTTATGGTTTTTACATCAAAGGATCATGCTAAACAAGGGCTTTGTAGAAGGTGTTTGGTTAGAATCCCCACTATAGAAGCAGCTGCCAGTCATAAGAAACATTGTAAAAGTTTTGTAGACTGTGAAACCAAACTCCTTACACTAAACCAGGGTCTAAAGTTAGTTTTAAAAATTTACACAAAATGCAAATGAGCCCGTACGTGGTTTATGCTGACTTTGAATCGCTCTTGCCGCAGTACTATGGCCCACAACAGCAAGAACAAAAAACAACCTTATTAACCCACCATCAGATCTGTTCTTATGCGTTTATTGTTGTTAGGTCAGACGGTCAACACACAACACCAGAGATTTACAGAGGTCCCAACGCAGCCAGTAGATTTTTAGAGCAGATGAAACAACTTCGCAATCAGTTATCCAACCAACTAAATCTTTCAGACATTGTTATGACTCCTGAAGACCAAGAACGCTATAATTCATCTACCACTGCTGGATATGTAACAGAGAATTATTAGGTGACACAGTAAGAGACCACAATCACATTACTGGAAAGTTTAGAGGGGCCGCGCACAACAGTTGTAATCTTCAACTTAAGGTTGATCCTAAAACATGGAAACTGCCTATCTTCTTTCACAACCTAAGAGGTTACGATTCTCATTTCATCATGCAAGCAGTGACTTCTGAATATAAGAGGGTTACCTGCATTGCACAATCTTCAGAAAAGTACATGACTTTTACTCTTGACTCTTTATCCTTTTATGACTCAGCCCAACATCTGATGGCTAGTTTGGATAAATTAGCAGGATCGCTACAAACCTTTCCAATCACTAAACAATACTTTGACCCATCTTTGGTGCGTAAAGGCGTTTATCCTTATGAATACATGAACTCGTGGGAAAGGTTTGATGAAGAATCACTTCCTCCTAAAGGCGCTTTCTTTTCTAGTCTTAGAGGCAAAGACATAACTGACTCTGAATATGAAAAACGCTCAGAAAGCCTGGACAGAATTACACTGTCAAACAATGGGAGATTATCATGATCAATATTTAATGGCTGACGTGTGTTTATTAGCAGACGTCTTTCAGAATTACAGAACTACATGCATGAAACATTACAGCTTAGACTCATCACATTACATCTCTGCCCCAGGCCTTTCTTGGGATGCATTCTTGAAGTCTACAAACATCCAGATTGACTTAATTTCTGATTTGCCCACACTTCAGATGATTGAAGACGGGCTGAGGGGAGGTATTAGCATGGCCTCACATCCTTACTGCAAAGCCAACAACAAATATTTAGATGATAAGATCCATAAACATCAACTATCAAGTACTAGACGCTAAAACTGTAGGGAAATGGGCATGAGTAACGCTTCCATGAGAACTTACTGATAAAGGCCTAGGTTTAAATACTGGTTAAGTAGTTGTCAAGTTCACTGTACAAAGGAACAATCTGGAATAGATTAGAAATCCTAGAACTACCGTTATAACGATTCCACTAGCGCAGAAGATTAAAGATGGCCCCATCGAACCGCCTAAACTTGTGCTAATCTTAGACACAAGACTAAATATGTGTGCCATTACAGACTCCTACGTTTTTTTCTAAGGCACGGACTGAAATGACAGCTGTTCATAGAATCATTGCTTTTGGCCAAGAACCTTTATGAGCCCATACATCAAGAAAAAACCTGATCTAGAACCAAAGCCACTGACGTTCAGAAAAAGACTTCTTTAAATGATGAAAAACAGCTGTTTGGGCAAACTATGGAAAACCCACACAAACGTAAAGATGTGAAATTAGTTAAAAAAGAAAACCAAGCAATTAAGTTTGCCTCTAAACCTAACTATCAAGAATTTAGAAGATTTAACGACAGCTTGGTTGGCTTTATGATAAAGAAAAAGGATGTTAAGTTGGACAACCCAGTGTTTATCGGCTTCCACCGTATTAGAGTTGTCAAAGTTATTGATGTTAGAATTCTGTACGTACTTTAAACCGCGTACCCAGAAGAAAGGAGTACTTTACAAGACACTGACTTTTTATTCTAGACGTCCCCACAGAAGATTCTATAAGGATTTAGAAACAGAAGTGGCTAAAGGAGCTGATGGGTGGTACGACACATGGGGACTATCCTAAAGACAGTCCTTTACATTAAAACTGTAAAAAAGAAAGTGATTGGAAGATGAAGATGAATTAATGGGACAGTTATAAAAGAATATGTTGGTTGCGGTCAAAGATGTATAGCGTTCCCAGCCAGACTTCTGTAATGAAAAAGGCAAAGGGCAAAAGCAAAGAAGTTGTCAAAAAATATATTCACGATAACTATAAGCAGCTCTTTTTGAAAACAAAGTATTTTATCACACAATGTTAATCTGCGCTCTATCTTCATCAAGTAAACACAATGCTGTTAATAAGAAATCATAGTCTCTAACATTAACAAGAGAACTTACGTTAATCATGAGTTTTGCATATGCTGTAGGGCATTGGAGAACTTTAAAGACAAAACCTTGACTGACTTGGCTTGTACTTATTTAAGAACCTAACTAGTACTTAATTAACTTAAGAACCTAACAAGAACTTAACTTAAGAACCTAATAGTACTTATTTAAGACCTAACTAATACTTATTTTTTGCACTTAACTTGTAATTTACTTGCGCTTAATTAAAAAGTACTTTCTATAATAATTAAACTTGTACTTATCTGTTCTTAACTTGTACTTTATTTTAGTTCTTAAAAACTATTCCATAGAAAATGGGTCTACAAAAGGGGTTGCGCTTTTTTTGCAGAAGCTGGTTCTTCTTCTTTTACTGTGGGGGTTTGCAACTTTGCTGTAAGTATGGCGTTAGACATGTGTATGCTAAAACTCCCCCCCAACAACACCAGCACCCAATACATAATAATACATCTTATCGTTTGTTTGCGATTGTGTTGCTGTTAATTGGGCGGGTGGTTTGCTGACGGCGATTTTGTATTACCATCTAACAATTTTTGTTTTGCTGTTTGGGTTTGCTTTTTGCAGTCTTTTCCCATTCAGCTAGTTTGCGCCCGGCCTCAACGCGCCCAGGACTTTTAGACTTAGTAAACTACTCACTTGCGGTACATTCACTTGTGGACATTCTGCTCCTGCGGAGGGCCCTGCGGACTGTCTGCGCGTCTTCTTCTCGCTCATTTTTTTTTTTATTGCGATTAAATTTAATATGATTAAAATTAATATGATTAAAAAGTAATTAATCCCATAATGAATGGCATAACTTGTTTCCCCAAAAATGTAATACATGTATATGCAAGAGTTTCTAGGGATTGTTTAAAACTGGATCTTGTGATAAGTCGTATTTTAAATCTTCTTCTGAATCAACCGGCGCATCTTTCTTACTAACCTAGCATATAAACTAATCATTGTTGACCCACTGATCTAACCCTTTTTGACCCTAAATGCGCTTCGTACTAGCATAGTACTTCTCAACGTCTGAAGTAGACAGTTGCTGGATTGCTCAATACTTAACAACAATCCGCTCAGTCATGCTTTAGAAGAACAGAAAGAGTTTTCGGAAAAGCTAACAACTTTATTGCCGCTTGAACGTGACGACTTGAAAGATAATCTAAGGAAAGTAACAGAAAACTTGTACGAAAGTTACATGATTCTAGTAGTGTTTCTAGAGAAATGATAATGAAAGTGTAAAGATTGAGGCACAAGAAGTAGAGGGCCTGTTTCTTAAGCTAAAAAAAAGAAAGCTGTAGGTCCTGATAATATTGGTGGGGGGCTTTTAAAATCCTGTGCGTCACAGTTGTGCATGTTTTAGTGTATTGTTTTCATGGTCTGTAAAAGATTGTTGTGTGCCTGATTGTGGAAAAATTTTATTTGTCCAGTGCCCAAGAAAAAACCAACCTGTCTCTCTCAATGATTACCGCCCGTTGCTCTCACTTCTATTGTTATGAAATGTTTTGAAGATCATTCTAAAACAAATTATTCTAGAAACTGCTCCGTATCAAGTCCAATCAATAGCATACAAGCCAAACCGAAGTACTGATGATGCCACTCTCACCCTCCTCCACTGCTTTCTCTCATTTAGAAAAGCTTGTTCATTTGTTCGCATATTTTTCATTGATTTCTCTTCTGCCTTCAATACTATCCAAACCTCACTATTGGGCCCAAAACTGTTGTCTTATGATGTTAATCCTCATCGTGTTCTGTGGATAATTAGTTTTCTTGTCAATAGGTCACAGTTTGTTCGATTTCAGCAAGCTATTTCATCTATTTGTAACAATCTATGGCTCTCCTCAAGGTACTGTTCTTTCACCTGTGTTGTTTACTCTATACACAAATGAGTGTGCTGGCAATGATACTATCTCTTGTGAAATATTCTGATGACTTGCTCTCCCCGGATCTGTCAAACTCTCATTTTATGTACTGTGTCGTGTGAATTTGTTTGCTGCTTGGTGTGAAGACAATTATCTCAACCTAAAAGTTCAAAAGACAAAAGAAATTTCTGATCGATTTTAGGAAAATCCCCCCGATGTTCCGGACCTTTTTATTAGCGGTGAGAAAGTTGAACGTGTGGAGTGAGTATAAATATCTAGGTACAATAATTGATGACAAATTAAATTTTATAGCAATACTAATTTTATCCACAAGAAATGTCAATCGAGGATCTTTTGCCTTCAGAAGCTCAGAGCTAAAGTAAAAAAAAAAGTGCTGCAAGGATTTTACGTGTTTTATTGAGTCTATCTTAACTTTCTCTTTTATCTGTTGGTATGGAAGTCTAAAATGTGAAGAGCAAGAAAGTGTTGAATAAGGTGGTGAAAATCTGTGCAAAATTGTGGGGCGAGAGACAGAGTAGTTGAACGTGTTGTTTTAACAAAGAGCAGTTCGAAAGGCGCGATTTATTGTGAGCGACGCAGCCATAATCTTAGTCGGTATTATTGAACTTTTGCCATTTGGAAGGCGTTATAGGGGCCCCAAAATTTAGACTGTGTAGAACAAAAAAGAGTTTTATCCCCTGTCCATCCAACTTTTAAACAAATGATTCTATTTACATGTGACGAATGAAACATTGAGAAAATTGAACTGACGTGTGCGTGCGGCGCGCGCGTGCCGTGCGTGCGTGCGTGCGTGCGTGGCGTGTGTGTGTGTGTGTGGGGTTGTGTGTGGGTGTGTGTGTGTGTGTGTGTGTGTTTTGGTGGGTGTGTGTGTGGTGTGTGTGGTGTGTGTGTGTGTTTTGGTGCTTGTGTTGTGTTGAAGTGCATACATAAAATGGATAAATAGAATGTGTTTATTGGTTATGAATTTTTTTTTTTTTTAATTTTTTTATAATTGTGTTATGTGTTTTAAAATCAAAAGGGCGTTGCCACATTGAATTTCAGTTTGTGATATTAAAATTGTTGAATTTGAATTTGAATTTGAATTAGTTCAACACCTAAATACTTTTTAGTTTTTCCACACGCAGCCAGAGAGTATAATTTTCTTTATGGCATGGTCTACGGAGTAGTCTGCTTGCTCTTCACACTTTAATAGTTCGTCACAATCCATTTTTAAAAGCAATAAAAAATAATATAATACTTTTAAAACCATGAGTTTAAACGCTGGTTAATTATGTAGTGCCCGTTGTTGGTGTTATAGTCTATTCAACCCTTGCAAAATGTTTGTTAGGAATAAAACGCCCAACATGGGAAAGATAGAAGATTCGCCAAAACTAGTTGCAACCTTATTTTTAGCTTTAACAACAAAAGATTATTTGATTAAAAAGCACATAGACAGCCTTTCGTATTATGATTATTTTAATTATTTTTTAGTTAATAAAAAGATGAGTGAAAAAAAGATTATCAATACGATTTACATCTGCTGTGATTAGCGGTCTTAGTATAGGTTATAGTGTGTTAGCAAAAAACATGTTTAAAATGAAGCCGGCGGATCTAGGAAGGTAGACATTGAGGATGTTGTTAAGGTTATAGTTGTAATTACTGCAGGGATTGCGTCAAAAGACTTTCTTGTTGCGCAGAATATATCCAGAAAATATTAATACATAGAAAGATTAATCTAGAAAATATTGATTTATAAAAGATGTCTGGAGTAGTTATGATGGTAGGTAGGAGCTATTGTTAATGCCTTGGCCTTCTCTGGAAGCAATTACATGTTTAGTAAATTGCGGTCCGATGAAGAGAGAGAAGGGCAATAACAAGGAAAATAGAAGATTTAGCTAAGGCAAGAGACGCTTATGAGAAAAGACGAATTGCTCACTTAGACTTTATTAATAAAAAGTTAAGGGAACAGGGACATGCAGAGCCACATTTACAGACGTTGATGAGGCAATGAATGAGTATTACTTAGTGACAGGAAAGAAGTTTCTAACATCGCCACCGCCAGAACTGTCTGACTTTTATGACCCATCTGAGGAACAGAAATAGCAGAAATTGGTTTTATGCAGTTGGTATGACCTCAGTTTATCTTGTTGCTCACTTTCTTATGTAAAATAAAATGCATTTAAAATATGGCAATACGAAGTACAATACGATGTACAAAATATATTATTCTCCTAAAGGGTATGGAAAGGAAAGTCTGCTAATGAAAAACTAAGTAAAGCTGCTAGAGTGTCTGAATCAGATGCGAAAGACTGGCTTTCAAAACAAGCAATTTGGCAAATATATTTGCCTGCCCCCAAAAGAATAATAAGGCCTCAAATTTGTTAATTCAGTTCCAAATGACACCCACCAGATGGACTTGCGTATCTTCCACATGACAAAGTTAGAAGAAAAAAGTTTAAGTATGCTCTGACAGTTGTTGACATGGCTTCAAGATACAAAGACACTGAGCCTTTAACGGATAAAAAGCTCAACTGCTGTGGCTGTGGCTTTACAACAATATACATGAGAGGTCCATTAAAGTATCCTAGGATGGTTCAAGTTGATGATGGAAAAGAGTTTAAAGGCTCTGTAAACCAGCTGTTTTAAAACATCATGTTACAGTTAGGAGAGGGATCCCAGGCAACCATCGATCACAAGCCCTAGTAGAAAACTTTAATAAGAATCTAGCTGAACGCCTGTTTACCTATCAATATCACAGAGAAATTATGGACAGAACACGTAACACAGAATGGGTTAGAAGATTGCCGGCAGTCTTACGCGCCATGAACAATGAAGAATTTAAAGCAACAGGGTTGAAACCAGTAAACGCAATCAAATTTAAAAAAAATTAGCATTACTGAAGACATCCAAGGTAATCAAAAACTCTTGCCGTTTGGACTAAAAGTAAGATACTTGTATGCCCCTGGAGAGGCAGGGGCGAGTTACAATTAGAGCCACAGATCCTATATGGACGTAGATGTATATGAAGTTGAAAGAATCATGAAAACAGCCCCTCCCGTGTATTATTTAAGAGAGACTCTTCGTCTAGCGTGCTACTACGTCTAAAAAGCCTGCCCCTAAAGAGCCTTTGTTCGCGAAGAGCTGCAAGTTGTCCCCAAACACAGTAGCTAACAAAAAATGTATTTATTAAACTTTTTTTTTGCTCTATTTTGGGTTAACCGATCGTGTGTTGTTTTTCAATGTTCTGTTTAATTGCATCAGTTCTCCTGACGTGAAGTAAAAGTCTTTCTCACTCCTTTTAAAGTTCAATTTTTGTCGTCTGTAATCCTCACATCAGCCATAAGCTTCTGAAATCTTCGTCTGAAAATGTTTTCATCCTGTAATGATTTGCTTATTCTTAATCTTAGTGAACAAAGTTTTGCTGATGCTAAGGCTACAATGGCAGTGTGCTTTTGTAATTTAGGAGTTATTTTTTTTAAAACGGCACTTACAATCATAGACATGGCGCCTAAACCTAACCCGAGACCCCCTAATGCTAAAGAGGCTGGCGCTCCAACCCCAGTAGCTAAAACAGCAACACTAGACCCAGCACTTACGCTAGCTACAGTGATGAGCCAGTAATTACATAAGAAAGAGTATTTAAAGCTTTAGCATATTTCTTCTGGTAGCCCTATACTTATCCAAGTCGCTTTCTATTTCCTTTGAAGTTCAGTTATTTGCTCTAACCTAAACTGTTGAACCTCCATTTTTTAAATAAGATTATTTTTATTAATTAATCTTATATATATCTTCTTAGTAATCCTTCTGGCAGCACTTCATCAACAGAGTAAAACGCAATAAAATCAACATACTTAAGGAAATAAAGTCGAGTACTGTTAGTTTGTCTTTGTCAACCATCACAGTAACCTTGTCAGATGATGCAAGGGCGTTTATTTCATCTCCGTTTTTAGTAATTGCAATAACGAGCTTAAAAGCGGCATCCAAGTTTCAGCCTTTATTTGTATGCCTCTAATAAAGGCATGTTCTGGCAAACTAGAATCGCCTCCCTCGGAGTAATAAATAAGCGAAAAATCATCGTCATTTGCCTAGGTAGTGATTCTAGCGTTGGGGTAAATTCTAAGCCGATGGTGTCGCCCCCCACTTCAGCTAGGACTTTTTTCTCTGTAGCATATAATCAGAACCCCGCTTAGTTATTTCAATATGTTTTTTCTGTTGCGTTCCCGGAACTAGGCTAACAAGAACAGGTCCTGCATTTAAGGCTTTTCTAAAATTGTTGTTCTTATCATAGTATACATTGGGGCTTCGTAGTTCAAACTTTAAATTCCAGTCAATTTCAGGAAGCAGCGCCCAAGCATTCTCTCTTTTATGAATTTGTATTCACGTTTGCCAAAATCGTTTGCTCTTAAATTTCTTATCTCTTCTAGGGCAGGATGTTGCTGCCGTTTTTTTGTCTTCAATTTCTGTTCGTTTGTAAACCCCGCTCATTGTGTACTCAAATCCATAAACATTTCCTGGCACTCCTATTAGATCAAACTCAGTTGTGTCTCCTAGGTCTTTTAGCTTACTGCAGTGCATTTAGGAGCTAGCTGCGCTTTTGATTCTGGCCCTCGAGACATTCTTTTTTTATAATAAACAAATTATAATAAACAAATTGTATAAGCAATCAATAATAAACAATCTACAATAAACAAACGTATTGAACTGGCGGGTCAGTTCGTAAGCATAGCTTAGCGTGTTTGATTTTTCTAACTGCTCTTTTATTTTCTTTAGCTCATCTTTGTCCCTTATTATATAATTTTCACTTAAACATTCTTCAAAACTATCTTTGTCCTTAGTGTAAAATAATACAACCGATTTTAACTGCGATCAAAAGTCTTTTAAGACAGCATTGTATTTTTGAGTTAAGAGCCAAACAGAAACTAGGCGTGGCGGCCGCTAAAGGCTAGATTTGACAGAGCTTTTTTTTTTTAACAATGTCTCGTTCAGCCGAACAGTCATCAATAATAAACAGTGTTTCAGTTCCTCAAATAGTCTATAGTAATATTCTAAACAGTGGCTCAGTTTGTCGCTAGGATCAACTAAAAATATATTTACGTCTGTCCAAATAAACTTCCTTTCTTTGTAAGACTTGTTGTGCTTAATGGTTGTGCAGAATATAACAATGTGCTCGTAATGAAACTGTATATTGTTTGTAACAAATCAAGTACAAAGACAGTTTTCCCACACCCTGTAATCCACAGATAAGAGAACAGTGGGATCTTTTGGCAGAAACTTCAAACTATCCATCTGTTTTTATTAGATATTTCTTCTACATTTTAATAAGCCGCGTCTTTTAGTCTGTTTTCTTCAATGTTTAACTGAGCATCACAACCATAAAAACATGTATTTGTATTGGTTCGTTTCATCTGCTTTCTTGTGAATATTTATTTGTATACCATCTTGCCCACCCTTTCTCCGCTTCAACAATTGTTGTCAAATGTGGATCTAAAGTCCAACCACAGCCCATATTTACTTATTAAGTAGTCTTCGAGTCTTACATCATAAAGGCAAAGTTTTTTACATACGCGATCGACTGCAGGATCCCTTTGCCTACCTCCAGCGAACAACTTTCTTATTTCATCAAAGTGTTGGTGAGGTAAAAGCCCGCGCCCTGAATACAAACTGATCAGACTTGCCATTTATTACACAATCGACTTCTCAATTTTTGGATTGTAAAAACGCTTCTGATTCTCTCTGAAAAGGAGTTTGTTTCTTCAGTAAACAAGAACAAAATTCCTTTTAAAGACTTCATAGACTGATTTATATGTATGTTCCAGAGAGTGTCTCGCTTGTTTCTATTTTCTGTAATGGAGTGTATACCCTTTCATAATAAATAACGTGTTTATTTTTATACTGGGTTAAGATTGTTCTGGCCAGTCCAGGGTTAGTAACAACATCAAACTCAAGAGAATGTCGCTGACCGCGTATGTAGCTAAGGGGTCTTCTGACAAAACACAGAACTGCTAGGATTAAATGTCAGTCTATAAGTAAGTTTTTCTTTTAGTGCGCCTTGGTAATATGGCATATGCGTCTTTAACAGTTCCAAATCTAGAGGAATGCAGAATCTGTTGCCAAATGTTCTGCTAGTGCCTCATCTTTAACACTCATTCTTTGCACCCCCGCTTTAAGCCTGTGCTTGAGGCCGTTTGGGCTTTGTATTCCTTGATAGACTTTCTCTTTTCTTTCTTTTTTAGGTAGCCATAGGTCAGAATAGAGGGCAAAAATATCTGCCTGTTTAGTATAAAGACTTCTGTGCCCTCCAGTCTGATTACTATATGATTACGATAGCCCTGCCTAAATTAGCAACAACAGTTAGCATTAGGATCTGCCGATGTAATATCTATTTTGAATGATAGTTTAGCAGTGCCTGGCATTATAAACATCATCAGCGCCAAGATCAGGGAACTTGACTGTAAATCTTGTCCAGGCTGAACTGTTGATGGAGTATTTACAACTAATTACAGTCTGCCTTATGCCTTTCACGCCATGGGGTTCCTTCTCTTTTCTATATGGATCGAGGTCACACCGTATGAGTTCATTTTTTATAAAACAAAAAGAATATAATAAAAATATGGATGAAGATTTTGGCGCACCTGATCCTTCGAAGAAGAAAGAGATTTGCGAGGCCCTTCATTTGAAGAAGATGAAACAGAATTAGGTCCTTCATTGCGTGAAGAACTTGAAAGAGCAGCAGAAGGTTCTTCAATCCCTTCATTAGAAGAAGCAGAAACACCTCCCTCAGTTAGCGCATCTCGTGCAGAACTATTAACAAATAGAATTAACTCATTCTACATAAGCTTAGGACTAGAGCCGCCAGAAGGCCATAGTCCTTTTGATTTTAAGATAGATAAAAGCAATCATCTGTATATAAGAACTAGCAGAGGAAATTTTGTAAGAGTTACTACAAAGCCAGACCCAACTAAGTTTTTAAAACTAAACACAATTAGACAGAGGATCCCTGTTGCTGACCAAAGGCGATTAAACATTTTAAATTTAAGGCCTGAGGCTGTTAGTCTTTTACAGAACTTGGGGCAAGAGTTGCCAACACGATCTGAAATAGAAATGGCCTCTTTTCAAGATTTAGGACCAAGAACAGATGAAGCAATAGCAGAATTGAGACGAGTTTAAGTGAGGAAACGGTCGGAAGAACATTAGAAACAATTGACGATTCTCCATTGCCTATGCGTGACATCCTAGCTCTTAATGAACGCCTAAAGTCAATAAGGGGCGAACTAGAAAACAATTTAACAAAACTTGGTGAGAAGGATAGAGAGATAGAAGAAGAAAAAAATAAGCTGGCTAATGCAGATGATAACAATTTAGGGCAAGAAGAAAAGGCTAGAATACAGCAGAAATACAAAATTAATGGAAGAAAGAAAAGTCAGGTAGAAGTGCTGTCTACTAACAGAGTGCAGCTAGCATCACAAACAAGCAGAATAAGAGAAACTATAAACAAAACACTTTATGAAAACACTACGCTAGCTGAAAAAGAATAAGGACTTTGTTCAGGGAACAGGGGATTACAATAGTTAGTATATTAACAGCTATTGGGTTTGTTATCTCTACACTCGTTTATGCTTTAACCGGCAGTGCGCCAACAGGCCAGTAGCACCTCCAACACCTCAGCCTGGTAAAGTTGCATTAGAAAACAATTGCATCATCTAGCAAACTTATTAAAGAAGTTAGCAGCTAAAGCGCTTGATGCTCTGCCTGACATAATAAGCAGTGTTGTTAGTTGGGTTTTGTCTACTATAGGTAAGGTAGCTGGTTATATGGCTGACCATCTGTGGACGTTAGGAGTGCTTGCTGCCGGATTAATTTTTAGTGAATAAAGTATGCTAATCCAGTAAAAGTTAAAAATACAACAAGGGCTGTCTTTTCGCTAGTATGACTGTCAGTGTGAGGTGGATCAACGAGTGGCGTGCTTTCTGGCTGCTTTCTGGCTGTGGGGCGCTTTAACTGGGTCGCTTTCTTCAGGGCTAGGTACTTTCTTTAAAATGGATGGAGCAGGCCTTGTGTTTAAGTATTTATTGTGCCTAAGTCTTGGTCGTCTCCAGCTATGAGGATTTCATTGTTATAAGTCTGTATCATACCAATCTGTAGTCTAAGGTCAGAGGGTAGCATGTATAATCCATAACCTACAACAAAGTCAACCTTTGACCTAGCATATGCAAGAACGTCTTGATACCTTTGTATGCTGGCAGGCAAATCAACAGCAGAGTTAATAGCATCTTCTAAATTAACTAGAAATTGTTTTCTGGCATCAAAGCCTGTAGATTGATCTACTATGCTAGACTTGGTCTGTGCTTGTGCTCCTAATAGACACCAAACGTATGTCCTTATGGAGTCATTAAGCCTTTGCACTCCTGGCATTGTTAGGCCTTTACTTTTATCTAAGATAATGTTGTCCAAGCATTAGGGTGTTTTTGTTCTATGGATCCAATCGAACTTGTGCGTTTGATTGGAAGGAGGTGTGTGCTAGGCCAGTAGTCATAATTATATTCTCTTACGTTCGCCCCACAAATACAATGTGCCTAACCCATGATTGCGGTCTAATTTTGTCTAAAATCAGTTGAAGGATCAATATTAAATTCGTTGCAGATTCTTTCATATGCATTATTGTCCATTGGGCTGTTAAATGGATAAAACGCGTTGTCGTAGGGAGCGGCACTTGTAGTTCAGTTAGTATTCGCCTGTACTGGTAATAAACATGAAAGTTAATATACTGACCTTACTAAAAGATTGGGATGTTTAAATGGTTTGCATATGAAACACCGCAGCCAGTAGTTGCGCAGTAAATGGCAAAATTTAACTGATTCTGAAAAAAAGCCATAGGGTGGGATGTCCATGCTGATGGCACTCTGTCACTCTTTATTGGCGGATTTAAATATCTAGTTGAGTGGTTTACAAGTCTGATTGGAAGCCATTGATACATCTACTGCAATGGTTAGTAAACTGAAGTCCAAGATTTGGGGTTATAAAACGCTCCTACATTGTAAGAAGCATGTTCAATATATTCAAAAGCTACCATTTTTTAAATTAATTTTTTAAATAGTTATAAAAAAAGATGCGCATCTATATAAACCAACAAAACAAACGTGTGTTCTTAACAAACCCAATTGACAATAGGCGCGGTAATTATAGGGTTGCCTTAGAGAAATTGGGTTTAAGTTATGTGGGCTAACATATCCGGAAAGGCTCAGAATAACTGTATTAATGTTAATGACGAACAAGGCAATCAAAAAACTCATATAACAATACCTGATGGTTACTACAACTTTTGTTCTTTAAAAGAAGTACTTAGCGAATATGGTATATTGTTAACAATTAACGAGGCTAACCTCAGAATTACTGTAAATTTTCCACTAGAAGAAAGAAGAGAGTATACTTTCCCTAAAGGACTGGCTCGAATTTTAGGCTTTCACAGCAGTGACAAAGATTATAGATTTAGTACAAGAGAAGATGCTTATCAATTTAAAGGCAATAGACCTTCTGATTTCTCGTGAACCAATGTTGTATGTCCATTTACAAGAGTTAAAAAACATGTGCAAATTTGTTTGCTGGCTATCCGTCTACAGTTCTAAAGGTTTTGCTACCAACTAGGGCGGGTTTTTGCGATTATCAGTTATATACGTTTGACGGAGACAACCAATTTAAAGAATTAATTAGCGTAAATATAAATTCATTGGATGTAAAAATAACCAATCAAGACGGAAAGCCGGTTGTTTGTTCTGATTTATTAATAGAGCTAAAGTAGAAGATCATATTAGAAAAGTAGGGAGGGCTCAGTCCCGCGGACGTTAATAGTGTTGGAAGTAGAAGAGCGCCACTGTAAACCCTTAATTTTTTATGTTCTTGGAGAGAATGTAAATATTCGGGTCACGATCACCAAATCTATATCTAGCACGTAAGCCCCATTTTAAATTAACGATTTGGTCGATTTTAGAGGTTTTTGAATGATAATCTTAGTGTGAAACAGGTGTTGATTTTGGCCAAATTGACATGAGATGGACGTGATTTGGATGTGAAAAGGGGGTTTTCGTGCAGAATAACATGGTGAGCTTGAACGAAGATATTTACATTCTCTTGGGATGTGCCGTGCATGGAGGTCATCTTGAACAACTCTAGCCACATGGGGTCTGGCATTATCCTGCTGCAGGGTCAGGCCAGGGCCGTGTTGTTGAAGGAAAGGCACGATGTGAGGTCTAACAACCTCGTCCCTGTATCGAAGTCCAGTGATGGCACCATTCAGGATGATCAGCTGGGTTCGATGAGTACCTGTGAACCCACCCCATGCCATGACCCCCCCTCCACCGTGGGATTCGTACTCCTCAACACAAGCGTCAGCAAAGCGTTCACCAGCAAATCGGTAGACTCTTCGCCGGCCATCTGGTCTGGATAAGGTGAACCTCACTTCGTCAGTCCACAGAATTCTGTTCAGCTCAGCATTTGTGGCTCGCTGGTATCTTCTGGCCCATGCTATACGAGCGTTACGGTGATGCTGCAGTAGAGTTAGTCGCCTAGCAGGACGTCTTGCGCGAAGTCCTCTGTCACGCAGGCGATTGCGCACAGTGTTGGAGGTGATCGGCCTGAGCCCAGGATAGTGCGGGCAGTCACTGTGCTGGGCTGGAAGCGGTTCCGCAGATGTGTTATGACGATGAACCGATCCTGTCGTGCAGTTGTCACTCTTGGGCGACCACTTCTTTGAAGGTCAGCGACTGTGCCTGTTGCCCCATAGCGTTGATTCCAATGCCGAACAGTCATTCTTGTTACTCCAAAGTGCCTTGCGGTCGCAGCAACCGATGCTCCACCTTGCAGCATGCCAACAAGACGACATCGTTCACTCTCGGATAAGCGTGGCATCTTTCTGTGCGGTGTTAATCAGTGGTACAGTATGGATAAAGTTGCCAAGTGAGACAACGAATACAGTTCAGGCTTTTTTACTGTGTGCATGTGAAAAGCGTGAAGGGGGATGCACCACAGCTGCTTTTGTCATTTTCGCCAGCGCAGCCGTGTGCACGCTATTCACGGGCATTCAACAGTTCACCGCGAATTGTTTATCTGGCAGAGAGAACGTAAAAACACGGATTCTGGCTCAACCGGTCTCAACCAGTTTCGACCGGTTGACTCCAGAATCCGTGTTTTTACGTTCTCTAACAAGTAAGACTTCAATAACCAAAAAACGTAGGGGGAAAGCAGCAGTGGCTGAACATACCCCATAGTGTAACGTAGGGGAAAAGCAGCAGCCGCTGAACGCACCCCATATACAAACGGTGGAGCAGGTAAGCCTTTAATTGCTAATTGTCGACCTGCCTAAGGACTCCGCACTATCCGAATACTGCAGAGACCCGTCATTAGGTCGACATCTGATTACTTAATTTGTGGTGTTGGGTTTCATGAATTGGCAAGGCGCAATAAGATTCCGCCTAGGGCAAAACAAATCTAAACATGTTTCTTGCATTCACCAACCATAAGCCAAGATTTAATCACGTGATAGTAAAAGGTCAATCGCTCCAGCACTGTTGTTGACGTTGACAACCGACCTTATTTATCTTATCATTCTCCTTGGGGTGTTGTGGGTCGTCAAGA
>CM031627.1:29120476-29143799 GCA_018398815.1 Conus ventricosus | reverse complement strand
GACCGCCATATAGTCTATTTCATCCACTTCACTTTGCACAGTATGGAAGACTGACCGCATATAGTCTGATTTCATCCACTCATTTGCACAGTATGGAAGATGACGCATATAGCTGATTTCATCCACTTCACTTTGCACAGTATGGAAGACTGACCGCATATAGTCTGATTTCATCCACTTCACTTTGCACAGTATGGAAGACTGACAGCATATAGTCTGATTTTCATCCACTTCACTTTGACAGTTGAGACTGACCGCATATGTCTGATTTATCCACTTCATTTGCACGTATGGAGACTGACGCATTAGTCTGATTTCATCCACTTCACTTTGCACAGCATGGAAGACTGACCGCATATAGTCTGATTTCATCCACTTCACTTTGCACAGTATGGAAGACTGATCGCATATGTCTGATTTCATCCACTTCACTTTGCACAGTATGGAAGACTGACTGCATATAGTCTGATTTCATCACTTACTTTGCACAGTATGGAAGACTAACCGCATATAGTCTGATTTCATCCACTTCACTTTGCACAGTATGGAAGTCTGACCGCATATAGTCTGATTTCATCCACTTCACTTTGCACAGTATGGAAGACTGACCGCATATAGTCTGATTTCATCCACTTCACTTTGCACGTTATGGAAGACTGACCGCATATAGTCTGATTTCATCCACTTCACTTTGCACAGTATGGAAGAACTGACCGCATATAGTCTGATTTCATCCACTTCACTTTGCACAGTATGGAAGACTGCATATTGTCTTATTTCATCCACTTCACTTTGCACAGTATGGAAGACTGACTGCATATAGTCTGATTTCATCCACTTCACTTTGCACAGTATGGAAGGCTGACCGCATATAGTCTGATTTCATCCACTTCACTTTGCACAGTATGGAAGACTGACTGCATATAGTTGATTTCATCCACTTCCTTTGCACAGTATGGAAGACTGACTGCATATAGTCTGATTTCATCCACTTCACTTTGCACAGTATGGAAGGCTGACCGCATATAGTCTGATTTCATCCACTTCACTTTGCACCAGTATGGAAGACTGACTGCATATAGTCTGATTTCATCCACTTCACTTTGCACAGTATGGAAGGCTGACTGCATATAGTCTGATTTCATCCACTTCACTTTGCACATTATGGAAGGCTGACCGCATATAGTCTGATTTCATCCACTTCACTTTGCACAGTATGGAAGACTGACTGCATATAGTCTGATTTCATCCACTTCGCTCTGCACATAATGGAAGACTGACTGCATATAGTCTGATTTCATCACTTTGCTCTGTCTTTCTGGGAGACCAACCCACATAATTCATGTTTATCATCAATCTCTGCACATTCTGGAAGACTGACCCCTACATAACTGATTTCATCCACCAAGCTCTATACATTATGGAACACTGACACCACATAGTCTGATTTCATCCACGTCACTGTTCATTCTGGGAGAATGACACCACATAGTCTGATTTCATCCACCAAGCTCTGTACATTCTGGAACACTGACACCACATAGTCTATTCATCACCAAGCTCTGTACATTCTGGAACACTGACACCACATAGTCTAATTCAATCCACCAAGCTCTGTACATTGTGGAACACTGACACCAACATACGTCTAATTGAATCCACCAAGCTCTATACATTCTGGAACACTGACACCACATAGTCTAATTCAATCCACCAAGCGTTATACATTCTGGGAGACTGACACCACATAGTCTGATTTTGTCCACTTCGCTCTCTACATTCTGGAGACCGCTCAAAGACTTCATTATCAATGTTGTTGCTATTCGTCTTCTTCTCCTTTTTCTTCTTCTTGCATGTATGCGAGCGTGCATGCGCACGTATGTGCGTGCGTGCGTGCGTGCGTGCATGCATGCTTGTGTTGTGTGGTGCGCACGCGCGCGCGCGCGCGCGCCCGTGTGTGTGTGTGTGTGTGTGTGTGTGTGTGTGTGTGTGTGTGTGTGTGTGTGTGTGTGTGTGTGTGTGTGTGTGTGTGTGTGTGTGTGTGTGTGTGTGTACAATTTTTGTAGAGTTCGAATTTTGGGCTTATATAGAACTACGTTTGATGCCCCAGAGTGTGGATTTATATTTGTTTCACAATAAGGTCAGCATTGTGTGTGTGTTGTGTCCACAACGTACCATTAATTCTGTGTTTTCAATTTCAGCTTTGACATGTCAACTGTTGTTCTAGTCTTAGACTGCGGGATATAAATTACCACTTTATTGTTACCATTACATTATACATGGATGTGTTCCTGAGACTGTTGCTCTAATATCTGACTGACGCCGCAGATGCATGTAACTTTCGTGCTAGGTTGATGCAGGATAGATGTCAAAATAGGTTGTAGAGTACAGCCTGTCACTGTGTCAGACTGGATTGGAATGCCATAGCGTCATTATAGTCATCCACCTAAACAGCGCTGTCCTGGTTTAGATGCCAAGCTCAAGTGCTTTACAATGCGCGCTATTTTGACACAACGGGCTGCCTCCAACAGTGGGACCGACTACCTGTAAATGATAATCATTTGTTTAGCGTGTCATTCAGTCGGATGTCAGTCTTCGGTCATGCCTTGAATTTCTATACTGACGACCGTACTGGCTTCTCTTCTAAGAACCAGCTATGGAATTTTACATATGCGCTTGATGTTATACTTGCGTTTACATACGGATCATGGGTTTATAAGTCTCATTTGAAGGATTGTGGGAAAGTGGGATTGGAAGCAATGTTAGTCTGAAGACAGGGGAAAACGGTCTTTTTCGAGATTCAACCCGAAACCCCCAGGTTCATTAGGATTAAAGTCTGGCACTTTATCCCGATACCCTTTTCGCCCCTCCCCCACCCCCATCTTTACATCCCATCAATCGGCCAATTGTTCTCATATTCTTTGGCATTCATGCCTGCTTCATGGTGATTCAGTTTGGAATCTCTCCCGTGTATGCCTCTGGTGAGTCGTGATCTTGGGATTTCCCCATTATGAAAACGATTGGTGGCGCCCCCCAGGGGGAATTTCATTATGCTGAATCCTCGTCAAGCACATGTTGTGAGGGTGGGTTTGAGGGGGTTTTTCCTGCATTCAATGGATCAGAGCAAAACAGCTGTGAATCCAAAGGAGTCGTCAGCACAGTGCAGTGTTTAATAAAGGGTTGCCCCACAACGTGAACCATGTGCTCTCTTTGGGTTGCTGTACGGGGCTGTAAAATTAGTCAGGGTGTGGTGTGAATGGGGAGCAGGAAAGGCAGTGAGGATAATGCCCCTGAAGTGGGGGAGAGAGAGGGGAGAGAGAGGAGGAGAGAGAGGGAGGAGAGGAAGGGGAAAAGAGAGGGGAAAAAAGACAGACAGCAGCAGGCAGACAGACAGGGGAGAGAGAGAGGGAAAAGCAGACAGCAGACAGCAGACAGAAAGAAGAGAGAGAGAGAGAGAGAGAGAAGGAGAGAGAGAGGAGAGAGGAGAGAGAGAGAGGGGGATGAGAGAGGGGGGAAGAGAGAGGAGGGGGTGGGGGGGGGACAGTTTTCGCCGTATGATCTCCTTGTATCCCCATGGAGACAAGCTAGATTCTGCTGGAAAAACGTCCACTGGAATCACAAGCACAGGGACCAGCAGAAAATATTACACTCGTTTCTCTTGTTGTGCTAATCCACATGTTATTTTTCACGATTTCGGTTAACCTGAATATATGTAGTATGTATTTCCATCTTCTTGATTTGTTTTAGGTTTTAGCACGTGTTTTTCACTGGTTGAGAAGCAATATTTTACTTTAATTTATCTTTCCCTTATACGGTTTTTTCCTTTGTACTTCTGTGCTTTGTTGAGGATCATGCAGATGCACCGCATCTTTGTGTTCTTAATAAACGTAACAACATCTTTTGCATATGTACTTGGATAGACGTTTTTGTATTGGAGTGATACACCGTTGTAAATCTTGCACCACGCATTGAATGACTTCAGTTGTAGCATAAAACTGTCAAACATACAATCTTCATGAATACCAGTCTACTAATTTGTGTTCTTTGCCATATCTTTGAGATGGCATTAAATGACAGTACTGACGTGAAAAACCTGTTTAATGCAACACCACACACACACACACACACACACCCCACACACACACACACACACCACACACACACACACACACACACACACACACACAACACACACACACACACACACACACACACCCCACACACAAACACACACACACACAAACACACACACACACACACACACAACACACACACACACACACACACACACACACACACACACGCATGCACGCACGCACGCACGCACACACGCACGCACGCACGCACGCACGCACGCACACACACACACACACACACACACACAAAACACACACACACAAACTTCGCAGCGAGATATAAAATTCGTCAAAAAGATCTATCAGGGAGAACTAAACAAGATGGTGGATTACATGAAGCTAAATGGATTAAGTCTTTCAAACCGAAAAAAAAATATGATTCTTTTTAACAGTGGATCTAACCCAGAAAGTATGCCTGTTTTCACATTGGATGATACCCCTCTTAATACGTAACAGAGATTAAATTTCTAGGAGTTTATTTTACATCTAAGTTATCATGGAACTTTCATATCGAATATTTATTAACAAAAGCGAGGAAAAACATTAAACTTTCTGAAAATTATTTCTAAAGAAAAGTGGGGACAAGATCCAGCAACTTTGATTACTCTATGTAAGTCTTTAATGAGATCAAAAGTAACTTATGGCCAAGAAATATTCTTCAATGCGCCTAAATATCTATTACAAAAACTGCAAAGTATTGAATGTAAGGCATTGAAATTAGCCCTTGGACTTCCTGTGCACGCATCATCGTCACGTACATATTATGAAGCCCAGGTACTTCCTCTAGATGATTATAGAGATTTAACATGTAAATTTGTCATTAAAAGTACAGTAGAAAAACACATATCAAATCAGAAATTAAAATGAGATCAGATTTTGATTTTTCCGAAAAGAGCAAAGTCTATAACTTCTCAAATAACTATAGCAACTTATACATCAAAAATACTTTCAGATTTGGGGTTTCCTTAGAAAAGGAAGCTTTCTCTCCCAGACCATCTTTTTGTCCTATTCCACCCTGGGAACTTAAAAAAGCCCATTTTGATATTGATCACACCAACATTAAAAAAGATGAAAATATCAATATGCTCACAAGTTATACAAAGTGTCATATTGACGAGAAATACACTAACCAATTAAAAATATACACAGATGGTTCATGTATTGGTAAGCAAACAGGTTGTGCATTCTTAATCCCAGACTTGAGGGTGGAGAAATCTTTTTACATTGGATGTAACATATCCATATTCACAGCTGAATTACAGCAATACTCATGCTTTGAATTACCCTTTAAATTTCCCCCAAACAATATTTCAGTTTGGCGTCATATACTGTACCATGTCAGACAATAGCATTCACGGCAGTTAGTCAGCTCTGCCAGGCCGAGTTTTTGTGTGGCTAATGCAGTAATAAGACAGTCACGTGATGCCCACCCGCTTCCGCCGTAGGAAGAAGCCAGTGTCAACCTCCCGTACCTTTATTTTCTCTCTCGGCCTGCCGTCCAAGCAAGATAAGTCTTGTGCTCTGTCTTCGCCTTCTCTTTGCGTTGTGTTAAGATAGCTTTGTGTTTGCTTATTTGTTGTGGCTTGCTCGCTTCACCCTTTTACTCTTGAACCGGTGGGGCTTTGGTTTGGTGCGCTTTATTTACCTATTTAACCGCGCCATCCTCGCCTTTGTGCCTTTGTCTCGGCACTCGCGACTTCGCCTTCCGTTCTTTCGATCTTCGAAAGTACGACCTTTGATCTGCCCACTGGTGCGCATTTATGTGTACCAAATTTATCACTGGTAAACGATCTCCTCATCTACTAATGGTGCACATTTATTAGTACCTCCTTGCATTATTACAAGGTACACCAGGGGTATTTACTCTTGTGCGCCATTGCGCGTCACTCTTGACGATCGATCCCTTCCCGGTCAATCGATCCGCCATCTTCGATTGTGCCACGCCGGTTGCCGTCTCCGCCATGTTGCCTGACCTCACACACCTTGTTCGGCGGTACTCGGCTTCCCAGGGCTCATTTTCCTGTACCTTATTTATCATTATACAGGTATAGAGATTGTCTTGCGATCTCTTGATCTACCAACTTGTGCACACTTAGTAGTACCCCATTAGTAACATTAGTTATTCGATCACATGTTTCTCGCGTTTGTGCTTTCTTCTCGGCACTCGCGTTTTCATCTTCATTTACCGCACTCCCAGTGCCCCTCACGAGGTGGTTCGAGCTCTTTTCTATCCCTCGATCACCTCTTTGTCTCCTCTTTGCGATCGTGCGTTCCGTGATTGTCTCGCCACCCAGTGCCAACATGGTGAAGGACATTAACGGGTCGAGCCTCTCCCTGTTCGGAGTGTCGCTCCTTGCCCCGGAGGACCCGCATGTCGATTCCAGGGGACAATCGCTCGCACCTATGATGAGCGTACGGCCGGTGTGGAGGAGGGTTCCGCGCAGGGAGCGCGACCATCGTTACGATACCTCCTCTGCCCGTCCGGCGGACACACGATCGTTGCGTTTCGGAAGCGAACAGGCAATCGGCCTTTATTGCCAACGGTTTTTCTTTCTACACTGTAGAAATCCAAAGGCAAGGCTCCCCTGAAAGGACCTGCCCGTTCAAAATCTTCCCGCTCCCTGGCCAAATCGCCCTGTTCGCCTTCGGTCGCACACAGAGACTCTCCTATCAGGCTGCGTCCCACGACCCTCGGCCCCGGGGAACCTTACCGAGGCGCGGACCGGCACGGGTGACGACTCGCGGCCGGAATCGCCGCCCGTCACTCGATCAGATGAGACTCGTGGCGTTTAGCTTGCCCCCCACTACCGTCACGCTGTCCCATCACGCTCTCCCCAACCGTGTCCGAGTGCAGCCACCACTCGGACACGAGGAGCGTCATCACTCCGGTGGAGGAGTTGTGGGCAGTCTTTGGTGGGTCTCCCCACTGACCACAAACTCCGGGTCAGGGACGCAGGCATCGACTAGGTCGGATCTGCGCCCTCACCCCCGACGTCGAACCACCCCGATCGACTGTCGCACTTTCCCCTAGGGGTACAGGACGTTGGGGAGCGGACTTCTTTCGCTCCCCTATTGGGCAACGTCCGCAGTCCCGTTCCTCCGGGGGGAGGATCGACCAGCGGGACTAGGGGTAACCTTTGGTCCCTTGAGGTGGTCTCGTCACTGCAGCCTTCCCAGTCCGCTTCCACGCGGCCAGGGGGCTCGGCTACCATGCCCACCACCGGCCACCCTGCCATGCAGGGGGCCGGCATGGACCGCACCCGGGAGAGCAGGAGGCAGTGCTCTCCCGGGGCGGGTACAAGAGAGCTCGCCTTCTCGCTACCCACCCCATGGTGCCCAAGGTTACCCGGGTCCCGAGGAAACCCTGCCCCAGGGCCGCCACAGCCCTGCGTTACTCCCCGGGGACCGGTGGCTCCATGCCCCGAGAGGAACCAGTGGCTTAGGGCTGACACCCATTCTGACTCCATCTTCGGTCGCATGTGGCATCCAGCTTCTTTCAGCTGGATCGACCTGGGTCCCCCTCCCTCTCGGGCGCTGTCCGATCGGCGATCCCCTAGTCTGCCTGCCGAGTATGGAGCCACCAGGGACCGTCTCGTATTCCCCCACTACCCAACGAGGGCGGGACTCCCACGCACCCTGTCCTGGCCCCCTGAAGGTGGATCTGAAACATCCCTTTCAGGAACACTGACCCACAGCCTGAGGACGGGGTTGAGGGCTCCTTCCCCCAGTCTGGTGACTTTTCCACCTTGGAAAGCTGGCGCCCAGATCTTGTTGTTAAGGAATCCCCTCCCTCTGACAACATTTTCTCCTTTGCCGTTACGCCGGGTTCCCCCCTGCCCGGCTATCACGGCCAAGGATAGTCGCCCCCCAGACCCTCATCCCCTTGTGGGACAGATCGGCATCTTTCGCCAGGGGTGCACAGGCCGTCCCTCCGCCGGGGATTGACTTCTTGCAGCCCCTAACGCAGCTCCAGTAGGAGTTTTCCTCAAGGACTACGGCACTGCCTCTGTGTCTTCAGACTCTGACGACACTGAACAGACTCTAGCTTGTTTGGCGACCCCCTGATGCGCTTTCTTATTCACAAGATATCGCATCACCTTTCGGCTGCGGCGGACAGCGCAGCCAGGAGTCACTTTAACTGCCTGTTGGCAGTGAGAGATGCTGTACTATCACAGGCCAATCTCTCAGGCGTGCTGTCACGGTCCAACCCCTCCCAGGCGCTCAAGTCGGCCTTGCGGTGCATCCCTGGGCAGAAACCAGTCGCTGTTCAGCAGCTATTCGACTGCGATACCAGGAGACTGACTCCCGCTCAAACCCTATCCCAGGCAGTCACCTGCCCACACCCACGGCCCGCCAAACGCCCTAATATCCCCTCTCTGCCAGCAGACACGGTCCCGGAGGTAACTGGGGGAGTCGCCCATGGGGACTCCATCCTTATACTCCTATTTCAAGACGCTACCTACGTCTCGTCTGCAAGATCGGGGTTCCAGTAGAACTGGAAGCAGTCTGTACTTGCACTGAATCTGCTCGCAATGGGTTCCGACAAACGGCCCTAGCCTAGCAGACGACGCTCGCATTGAAGTATTGATTTTTCTCAAGGTCTCGTCCTAGTTTCCCATAGTCTCGTTTCGCGTCAAGACGCGATACTTGCTTCCGCCATTTTCCCGTCGGTGCTCAGGCAATCGATATGTCAGGAAAGTGTGCATTTCAGGACCTGGGGTCAAGGTAAGCAGTACTGGTTGCTAAGGATCCCCAAAACAACATTACGTTCTATGTTCAGTGTGCAAAAGATCGCCTCATTTGGCATCTATGGGCTCGAAAACAACACACTCATGCTGACTATGGCCACACAAGCGCGTGGCTCAGTATCTTTTTACACGCGCGTTCGTGTTCAGTCTTTTCAAGCTGATGGGTAGGGAGGGTGACACTAGTTCAACCTCTACACTACCCCTCCAACTCGGGCTCCCACTCAGGCCCTGGCCCAATCCCACACCTCCAAACTACTACACCTTTGTTCCTCTCTGGGGTTCGTCACCAACCCCTCCAAATGCGAGCTCTCGCCCCCTCAACGATTCACCTCTCTGGGCATGAGCTTCGACACCACCTCCATGGTAGTCTCCCCGACCCCGGAGAGTTCCGCTCGCTAGTGGACCTCATCTCCCACCTTCGACTCTCTCCCCTTACTTCGGCAAGGACACTTTCGTCCCTTCTGGGGATGATGGAGTCCCTGTCTCCTTTCATTCCCCTAGCAGAGTTCCCAAGCGACAGCTTCAGAGGGAGTTCCGCCGTCGTTGGTCCCAGACCAACGACAGCTGGAACCAGACCATTCCCCTAGGCCTTGGTTCGTTTGGGCCACGGAGGAGTGGCTCAGCCCATCCACCCTGGCCCCCGGAGTTCCCATCTCCCTCCCTTCCCAGGCCCTGGAACTTTACACAGAGCCTCCAACTCGGGCTGGGGGGCCCATTTGGAGAGCAGTCACGCCTCGGGGGTTTGGGATCCTCTGACTGCTCGTCTTCACATCAACATCTTGGAACTGGAGGCGGTCAGGCTCGCCCTCCTCCACTTCCAGTCCATAGTCTCCCACCGATTCGTTCTCTTTCACGGACAACACTTCGGTAGCTTGTTACATCAACAAAGGGGGGGGGGGGGGGGGGGGGGGGGGGGGGGCACACTGCATCGGCCTCTCCCTTGTACAGAGGCCCTCCTCCACTGGTGTCACACGCAGGGGGTCACCCTTCGCGCGAGACACATAGCAGGGACACACAATATCCTGGCAGACACTCTCAGCCTCTCCAGTCTGTCCTCCACACGGAATGGCCCTCAGCAGGCATACCCTAACAACCGTGTGGGAACATTGGTTCAGACCCATGATCGACCTGTTTGCCACACGGTTCAACTATCGTCTGCCAGTGTATGTGTCTCCGGTCCGAACCCCCGGGCTTCCCATCGACGCCTATCCCTTCCCTGGTCGGCCTCAAGCTTACGCCTTCCCTCGCTTCCCGATCCTCCACAAGGTGATCAGGAAGGCGAGACTCGAGAGACCCAGGCTCATTCTCATAGCCCCGTGGTGGCCCACTCAGTCCTGGTTACCGGACCTCAAGTCCCTCACTCACGCACCCCCTCTTCAGTTGAACACCAGGTGGACATGCTCAGGCAACCCCGTTCGGGTCTCCCTCACGCCAATCCCCAGATGCTTCGCCTCCACGCCTGGGCTTCTGTGCCAGCCCGGTTGCGAGCAGCTAAATCCACCTCTCGAACGGACAGGTCCCAGTCCGTCCTCAATATCCTCTCTATCGCTGGGGCCTCTCAGGAACTCCGAGACCTAGCCATGTCCTCTCGCAGAGCTAGCACAGAGTCCCTTTACATTTACAGATGGAGGAAATGGGTCTCATGGTGCGAAGACAATTCTGTCTCTCACAATCGCCCCTCCAATATCCAGATAGGAAATTTCCTGTCCCACCTTAACCTCTCTGCTAGCTCCATCCGGGGCTACAGGTCGGCCATCTGCACGACCATCCGCCAAATGGGCGGACCTTCCTTGAGAATGACTTCCTTCTCAAGAGAGATCTCCAGAGGGGCTGCTCTTCGTGAGGCCCAATCCCTAGACGTGTTCCCCTTTGGGACCTCTTCACTTACTTGACGTCCTCAGGAAACCCCCCTTTGACCCTGTCTCCTCCATTCCCTTCGACCTTCTGTCTATGAAGACTACCTTCCTCCTCGCCTCGCTTCCGCCAGAAGGCGAGGCGAGATCCATGCCCTTAGCGGGGACCCAGAGACATTGCCTTCCACAGAGACGGCTCCGTCTCTCTTAAGTTCCTTCCCGAATTCCTAGCTAAGAACCAGGAACCCGGTAGTGCCTCTCCTTACCTCGTCATCCGCCCGCTGGCGGATACACTAGGGGGAGACACCTCTTCGGACATAGCCCTTTGCCCCTCTCGAGGTCTAACACACTACTGGGAACGCTCGCGCCCCAGGCGCGTTTCGCAAAGACGTCTCCTTATTTCCATCAACCCCAGTAACACGGAAGACATCTCAGCTGGCACTGTCTCTAGGTGGCTCTCCAAGACGGTCAGAACGGCCTATTCCCAGGCATCCAAGGACCTCCCCGTCTTGTCCCCCGGGCTCATGAGCTCAGAGCGCTCGCGGCTTCGGCAGCATTCCAGCACTCTGTTCCCATGCGCCACCTCCAGGAGGCAGCCTTCTGGCGTTCGGAAAATCCCTTCATAAAATTTTATTTAAGGGACATCCGCATGACCAGGGCTGATGGTTCTAATGGGATATCCTTTGTGGCGGCTAATGCATCCATATCGGGTAACCCCAGGAACCACTAGGGCACTCGCCCTCCTCCTTTTCCTATGAATTCTGCTATTGTCTGACATGGTACAGTATATGACGCCAAAATGGGAGTTTGTATTATACTCCTGTTTGGCTAGTATACTTACCATGTCAGACTCTAATGCCCGCCTGCCTTCCCCACTAGCGCCAAGGTTCTGGGGTTACCTTGCGCGCAGGCCTCGATGAATGAGGTACGGGAGGTTGACACTGGCTTCTTCCTACGGCGGAAGCGGGTGGGCATCACGTGACTGTCTTATTACTGCATTAGCCACACAAAAACTTCGGCCTGGCGAGAGCTGACTAACTGCCGTGAATGCTATTGTCTGACATGGTAAGTATACTAGCCAAACAGGGAGTATAATACAAACTCCCCATTTCTGTTTTGTGTAGATTCAAAATCAGTCCTTCAGGCGCTAAAAGATTTTCATCTGCATACTAGACCTGAAATGATTATTGAGGTCAGCTGTTTGATCCACATGCTTATTGAAGGAGGCACCCAGTTATCCTTTTGTTGGATCCCTTCACACTGTTCCTTTTATTATAACGATAAAGTAGATAGGGCAGCTAAATGTGGAGCAAAACATATCTCTGGTTCTGAATATCTTAAACTAGCCTTATCGGTACATGAGCAATGCAACCTAGTTAAAACACATATTTTGAAAAAAATCAAAGATAGAATGATAGAACATGACAATCAAAATCAGTTTGATACTTTTGATATTAAAATTATTCAACATAACTTTAGTTTAAATAAAAATATACTTTCGTTGATGTATAGGTGGAAACGTGATGCTTTTAAAACAAAATATGTTAAAAACATAATGTGTTTATGTAAAAAGAAAATAACACGTGAACATATTGTTGCATGTCAAGACATGAAAAAAAATAATTCCAGTGTTGAGACAAAATAGTGCACAGGCCATATTTGAGTCACCAGCTCTAACACATGAGTTTTTTGTATGCTTAGAGCGCACTCCATTGGGGAAGTATTTATAGGTTCCTTTTTTTATGTATGTGGGGGGGCATAAGTGTGGGGAGGGAAGATGGAATAATGTACAAAGCTTAAAAGTGACAAAGACGGAGAAAAGTTACGGTTCTGTGCCTTGATGGTTGTTAAATTGATTAGTTTTGTTAATTGTTTTTTCTTTTCCTTTGAAATTTTTGTTGTTGTTGTTGTTGTTGAAAAATTTAAGTGCTTTGTAATTACGATTATTATTCATATAAGCACTCATATAAGCACACACATATGTATACACACACACACTCAAACACACTCGCATATGTATACACACACGCGCACACGCACATGCACTCATACATGTGCGTGCACAAGCATAAGCACACACGTAAGAACTTGTAAATACTTTTATTCCAGTTTTTGTTGCAAAATAACTTACACATTATATACAATTCACCAGCTTTAACCTAAGATTTTTTTGTAAGTTTAGATATAAGTCCAATTGGTCACTACAGTATCTGATTTTTTTTTCTTAATATAAACGTGATGGGGGGAGGGAGGGACGGGAGAGAGATAGAGAGGGAAGGAAAGGAAGGGGGTGGGTGGGGTGGGGTGGGGGTGTTCACTGATTTTGTTGTTGTTATATATATATTGTTTTTTTTTCCCTTCTGTTTCTTATTTCTAATAGTGTAGTTATATACATTATTTCTTTAATCAGATATATTTTAAATAACCGCCTAAGCACCATATGTGTACACACATTCACACATACATGCATGCATACTTGGAACTCTATAACTTTCAGTCATGCACTAGTCTTATTCTCTGACACACTCCTTTTTTATCGTCTAATATCACGCTTAGTGGAAAGACGTTAAATGAATGACACACACACACACACACACAACACACACACACACACACACACACACACACACACACACACACACACACCACACACACACACAGTACGCTGGTTATATTTTGTCCAGAAAACATTGACGTGAATACATTCAAAGTTATAGTTCGTTTACCAAATGTCACAGAGAGTGAACAAACCAAACATCGTTTGAAAACTGTTACAACTCACAGGAACAAAATCACTGATTTAACACAACAGACCACTGCAGACCGACTCAACAGCAGTGATTCTTGGCCACAGAATGCCTCCATGAGAGTTTCTGGTTTGTCTTCTTGTCTGGAAAACCCCGAAGTGAAAGCATTAACTGTTGAAAATTCAATGGTCATTTGCTTGCTCAAAGTCAATTCGGTAATCAAAGTCTGTTTGAGGACATCAGATGGGAGTGTCAGTTTATACTCCACGTGCATTCTTATCAAGTTGTGCGTTTTCGAATAAACGAATGTACAAGAACGAGTGATGTTGTGCTCAACTTTACAGATTATTTCAGCGCCATCAAAGAAAATACAGTTTCGATAAAGTGCTTCAATGCAGGATGTTTACCAGTCCAATATAGTATGACCGATACTGTCATGGTCAAAGTATATGAAAAGCGTATGTCGGAATATCAACTTCAAAATGATCGATATAAGAGAAACACGTCAGTGTCTTTGTCTTTTTCCGCTGTTAAGCGATCTGAGAGGCAGCATGTTGATATGCAACGCATTTATCTGTCATCATCTACTGGTGAGTACAACTTAAATAAAACTGATTTTCATAACTCCATTGGCGGTAAGATCCAGTACAAAGAGTACATTTTACTCTGATTGCCAGTGTTCCTGTTTGCAGAAAGAATTTCTCTCTCTCTCTCTCTCTCTCTCTCTCTCTCTTCTCTCTCTCTCTCTCTCTCTCTCCTTCTCTCTCTCTCTCTCTCTCTCGCTCTCTCTCTCTCTCTCTCTCTCTCCCTGGCCAAAAACTATGTGGCTCCCTCAACCCTTCCCCGCCACTCTCTATATCCTGCACCCTCTCTCACTCTGTCTCTGTTCTGTCTGTCTGTCTGTCTGTCTGTCTGTCTGTCGTCTCTCTCTCTCTCTCTCTCTCTCTCTCTCTCTCTCTCCTCTCTCTCTCTCCTCTTTCTCCCGGTCACGTGGTTTGACACGAAGCGACAGGGCGCCATTTATTTCAGCTGCAGCAATTGTTTTCTATTCTCCTGTGACAGTGCCAGTTACTGGACTTACAGCGACTGCGAGGACAGCTCTAAACGCCCCGCTGACTGAAAACTGTTTCAGCCTGCAACATTACTGGAGAAGGCAGCAACACAGTGGTCGTTCTGCGACTGACGCCGGTCAGCCCATTGTCAACAACAGTGGTGGATCCTGTCCTAAACCTGAGAACGCAAGTTCATTACAGAAAGAACCCACGATTTCGACACGGGAGTGGTTATTAAGAGTCACTATTCTGACGGATTGACAGGTGCAGAGAGAATTGCGAAATTCACACAGAAACAATACATTCAGAAGGTCGTGTTTCATTAGACTGATGATGTGGATGTGCCGCTGTGTGAGTCAGATGATGCCGTTCTGGAATATTCCTGTGATCCGTGCTCGGAGGACGATTGTTTATTCTGGTTTGTGAAGCAGGAAGAAAGACACATGTCAACTGAGGAATGTGTAAAACTGGCCTGCCTTCGGAAAGGAAGACGCATCGGCAACACGAAGCATGCAGAGACCCAAGCACGTGCTCTACGGCGGCTGCACGCTCTCCACGGACTGATCCGTTCTACGTGGGGTGACCATGGTCGTCTACAGAACTGACGGTAGACGCATACCAGTGACGTTTTCTCGTTCTAGGTTTTGTCATGCAAAGTGAAAGGAAAAGGCATTGCTGTGGTTTCCATGTCAATGAAATCGAAATCGAGTCGCGTGTTTTGTCGTACATCGCGCCGACTTGCTCAAATGGGCTTTACAGCTTAAAGGCATTAAACTTCGTTCATTCATCCTCTTTCTTCCCCCTCTTCCCCTACACCCCCAGCCTGTTTTCCCTTTCTTTTCAGTGTATTTGTGTTTGTATGCATGCGCACGTGCGCGCGCATGTGTGTGTGTGTGTGCATGAATCATGTACGCCATAATCATGTATATCTATCGCTTTTTTTCCTCTCCTTTTGTTTTCTTCAATTAATTTTTGGTGTGTTAATATCAACGCATAATTTAGCTTAGCAGGGACAGATTGAAAGAAAAGGTCTTTGTCTGAAAGCTTAATCCTTGATGGAATAAAGGTTTTCTGAGTTCTCAATTCTGAGTTCTGAATTCTCTCTCTGTCCCTCAGTATTTGTCCCTTTCTCTGCCTATCTCTCTGTCTCTCTCTGCCTCTGTCTGTCTGTCTGTCTGTCTCTCATGCTCTCTCTCTCTCTCTCTCTCTCTCTCTCTCTCTCTCTCTCTCTCTCTCTCTCTCTCTCTCTCAGCTGTCTTTGTGTTAAAGCCACTTCTTACTACAATACTTCATCACAAATTGACATTCGTTCCATAATCTATTTACTTAATTCATTTTAGTTCATGTCTTCATCTATTCTTTTCATAAGTTTTATATATGCATTTATTCATCTTTTTGTTATACTGTAATTGGTTCTTATTTTCCTCCCTCATTGATTCCACTTGTAATATAATTTATTCCATTGATTACTTTAATGAATTGTTTCATAATTTTGCTTCTTAGGTGGGACTTTTGGTGTGCTTTTTTAAATTTAACAAACATGCTATGATATTGCACACCAGCCTTTTTCTGGGATAGCATTCTGCTTAAAACCTAAAAGGCAAAGGAGTCAAGTTAGGACTTTCCGAGGTCACTGAGGAGAAACAATCAGGTTTTGAAATACCGGTATCTGACCAGGAGTTATGATATGTTAGTGAGTTTTCTCCCCTTTGGAGATTGTACTCCCTTGGAGACTGTAAGTATGCTGAAGGCCCATTTTGAGAAGCACGTATTATTCCCCATTCACCCACTCAAGCACATACTGTTAGTTAGGCAGAAGTATCTGTCACTGCAGATATAAAAGCTTATCTCTCCAAATGTTTTTCAATCTAAGACATAAGAGCTAGGTTTGTTTATAATTCAACATTTCTTGCAGTCATTGCAACACAAAGCTGCTCTGAAAATTAATGGAATGGTGCTCAGTTACTTATCCTCGGACTTTATTAGTTCAGATATATATATATATATATATATATATATATATATATATATATATATATATATATATATATATATATATATATACATATGTGTGTGTGTGTGTGTGTGTGTGTGTGTGTGTGTGTGTGTGTGTGTGTGTGTGTGTGTGTCCAGTGCTAAGATGACAGTAGAATGGCTGATGTGCAAAATTATATAGATACACCTACAGCTGATGTGCAAAATTATATAGATATACCTACAATGTCCAGTGTTAAGATGACAATAGAATGGCTGATGTGTAAAATATATATAGATACACCTACAATGTCCAGTGTTAAGATGACAGTAGAAGGCTGATGTGTAAATATATAATATATATATATATATATATATTATAATATATATATATATATATATATATATATATATATATATATATATATATAGATACACCTACAATGTCCAGTGTTAAGATGACAGTAGAATGGCTGATGTGTAAAAATATATATAGGTACACCTACAATGTCCAGTGTTAAGATGACAATAGAATGGCTGATGTGTAAATATATATAGATACACCTACAATGTCCAGTGTTAAGATGACAGTAGAATGGCTGATGTGTAAAATATATATATAGATACACCTACAATGTCCAGTGTTAAAATGACAGTAGAAGGCTGATGTGTAAATATATGTAAATACACCTACAATGTCCAGTGTTAAGATGACAGTAGAGGGCTGATGTGCAGAATGTATGTAGACATACCTAGCACGTCCAGTGTTAAGATGGCAGAAGAATAGCTGATGCACAAAATACATACAGAGATACATAGTTTGTCCATTGTTGAGATAAAGAATGGTTGCAATGTACAAATATACGTATCATGTTTAGTGCTGAAGTTATACGAATTCTGGCTGTGCAGGATATATAGATATACGTAGCATGCCAAATGTTGAAATAAAAGCGGAATCGTTGTTGTGTGCAGGATACAGACCAAAATATAATATATAGCATGTTCTGTGATGGATGACAAGAAAATGGTTGCTGTGCAGGAGATATCCAGACTTACATAACATACCCAGTGTTGTTGACAGGAGAGGAATTGTTGTGGAGGATATACAGACATACATAACATACCCAGTGTTGTTGACAGGAGAGCAATCGTTGTGGAGGATATACAGACATACATAGCATGTGTAGTGTTAGGTGACAGGCCAGTCATTGTTGTGCAGGAAGGTAAAGAATCTAAAGACATAGATACCATGTTAAGTGTGAAGATGACATAAAATGATCGTTGTGCAGGATATATACAGACACCAGCAGTGATTAGATCCAGCCAATGTTACATATTCATGAGAACATGTGTCACACTCACCAGGCCACATGGTCACGTCGTCTTCTTGAGCACTCTCGTTTGGAAAGCTCAGAATGTACTAATCATCTTTCTTGGTCGGTGTGGTTCAAGGCAGACTGACCTGAGACAGCCCCAAAGGCAGTCATCGCCGTTATTTCTGTTCCCTGATGTCTTTGGTGATGGGGCAAGCGATGAACCCCATATGTCTTTATTTTTTTTCCTATAGTGGGAAACGTTCTCAACGCTTTAAACTTCGCTTCTCTTTCCACAGAGAAAACTTGAAACCTCATCAGGTTCCAGGACAGAGCACCTGGAATTGTTACAGTCGGTGTGGCCTGGCATGTTTGAGCATTTTAACTGTGACCTGATCTCACAATGTGCAGAGCATGAAGATGAAGTCCCTTGTCCTACGCCTCCAACAAATGCGGGCCAGGGAAGGTACAGAGAAAACAACGCGCGGCAACGTGATAATCGCATTTACATTATGGTTTAGGCTTAAGGCAGCTTTTTGTCTGCTTTGTTAGAACATTTTTTTTTATTGTTACATTGAGGGTGAGTGGCGTAAAAATCATGACTGACAAACTTCCAAACTTAAACTAGTCTGAATTAAATATTTTCCCAATGTCTGCTTATCTGATGTTTAGAAATGTCGTGTTTTTCCTGCTGCAAGAAAACGAGGTGGTAACGAATCCTTAAGCTCTTTAAATAGCAAGTAACAAGTGTTCAACTCACTTGTTTATGCAAAGTTAATTAACTTTCAAAGGATATCTGTAAATAGAGGATCTGATATGATAAAAACCATAAAACATTTGAGAGTACATACGATCTGATTACCTTGCCTGTCACAAATGACCGGCTCACATTACAAATGGAACACACACACACACACAACACACACACACACACACACACACACACACACACACAACACACACACACACACACACACACACACACACACACACGACACAACACACACACACACGCACGCACGCACGCCGCACGCACGCACACACACGCACATGCACCACGTGCGCGACACACCACACACACACACACCACACACACACACACACACACACACACACCACAACGCACGCACGCATGCACGCACGCACGCACACACGCACGCACGCACGCATGCCGCACGCACGCACGCATGCACGCGCGCACACACACACACACCACACACACACACACACACATACACACACACACACACACTCACACACACACACACACACACACACAAGGGGAGGGATTGCAGGGAGGGGGGAGAGTGAGTTAAGATTGATGCAGCAAGTTGAGAAACTCAGAGCGTGTGAGGAAATGGAAAAGCAAGATAGCTGTAACTTTATGTCTGAGGTAAACAGGTGGTAAATATGGTAGTATGCATGTGTGTAGTGGCGGATATTGCAGGCTGGTGCTGCAGGAGTGGAAAGGTAATACTACTTTTGGATGTCGATGCCATGAGGATGGAGGATTCCAAGTTTGGAAATAAGATAACATTCCTGCATAAGGCGCCCCAGTTGTCACTCTGTGACTGCCAAAGTGCCAGGGCTTTGACATGGCTGATGTTGTGCTGGGCGTGGTTCAAGTGTAGAGCGACTGGTTTGGGCCGATGGTGGCGGATGTCGGCCAGGTGTTCAGAGATGCGCACCTCAAGTGTGTGAGATGTCTCACCTACATAGATCTTAACCAGCACCTGGCAGTGGATGGCGTACACAATGTTGTGGCTGTGACAGGAGAAACTGCGTTTAATAGTGAATGAGCCCTTTGGGGCCATGTAGGATGGTGTCTGGTTTGGTGAGAGAGCAGATTTAGCAGTTGGGTTTTGAACAGGGAAAAGTATTTGTCTTTGGTGTGCAGATTTGTTTCACCTTAAAGCGTACCCGTAGGTCTTCGAGGTTTTTGTCACGCTTGAAAATTACCCTCAGTTTGGTCCTGCAGGCAGATTTGTGATTTTCTGCTATGTGCTAGTTGGACCTCAGGATCCTGCAGATAAGCAGAGTGTGAGGATGGAAGAGGAGGCAGGCCCAGTGGGTCTGTTTGTCTCTTTGGGAGGCTTGGTTTCCAGAGCAGATGTTCTGGATTTAGCTGTAGTGTGGCTGAGAGCATCATTAATGACTGCACTGGGGTTAGCCACAGTTGGTGTAAAAACTCAGACATTTTGACTGCTCGTACATGTGAAATCTTTTTCCCTTGTGCAAAGTGTGCGTAGCCCAAGGAATTCAGAGTATGGAAAGCTGTTTTTTAGTGGATTGGTGGTGGGAAGATGTGCAGTCAGGTATGAGTGCGCATTGACGGCCTTTATAGAAGACTGAGGTTTTAAGCAGTCTATCTTTGAGGGAGATGGTGATGTCCTGGAAGTTAACTGACTGTAAAATGGTGTAGGACAATTTGATGGATGGATGAAAGGTCTGAGCAAAATTGAGGAAATTGTGGAGGTTGTTCTGCATTGATGTGGCTTCCAGTCTATCATTTATGTATCTTTTGTAGAGTTGTGGAGGATATACAGACATACATAACATACCCAGTGTTGTTGACAGGAGAGCAATCGTTGTGGAGGATATACAGACATACAAGCATGTGTAGTGTTAGGTGACAGGCCAGTCGTTGTTGTGCAGGAAGGTAAAGAATCTAAAGACATAGATACCATGTTAAGTGTGAAGATGACATAAAATGATCGTTGTGCAGGATATATACAGACACCAGCAGTGATTAGATCCAGCCAGTGTTACATATTCATGAGAACCTGTGTCACACTCACAGGCCACCTGGTCACGTCGTCTTCTTGAGCACTCTCGTTTGGGAAAGTCAGAATGTACTAATCATCTTTCTTGGTCGGGTGGTTCAAGGCAGACTGACCTGGGGACAACCCCAAAGGCAGTCATCGCCGTCATTTCTGTTCCCTGATGTCTTTGGTGATGGGGCAAGCGGATGAACCCCATATGTCTTTATTTTTTTCCCTTGGATTTTTCATGTTGTCTCATATACAGAAAATACTTGGTAAACAGGTTGGCTTATACAGAGATGACGGTCTTGCCACGTTAAAAACAATAAACCAAAAACCATTGAAAACAAGAAAAAAAGAACTTTGTAAAATTTTTCAAAGCCATAACCTAAAATTCACAGTAGAAGCCAACACAAAAACAGTATATTATTTAGACATAACATTAGACCTTAAGGATCATACATACAAACCATATAAAAAACCTAATGACACACCTGTCTATGTAGACATCAATAGTAACCATCCACCCTCCATCTCAAAAACCATACCTAATGGTATAAACAAAAGATTATCTAAACTGTCATGCAATGAGAAAGAATTTAACAGTGCAGCAGCTGAATACTAAGAGGCGCTGAAAAAAGTGGCTACAACTACAAATTACAATATAACCCAGATAACAACATGAACAGCAACAGGAAAAAAACAGGAAAAGAAAAATTATATGGTATAACCCTCCATATGATGGAAGAACAAAAACTAACGTAGGAAAAGAATTCCTCAGAATCCTTAAAACATCATTCCCAAAAGGAACTGTACTATCTAAAATATTCAACAAAAAATACCGTTAAGCTATCATACTCGTGTATGCCCAACCTTAAAAATATAATTGATTCTTCCAATAAAAAACCAAAAACAACACAACCAAAGAGGGTGATGAAAGAATATCTTGTAATTGCACAAAAAAGACCAGTGCCCTCTGAACAATAAATGTCTCTACTACAACAAATTGTGTACCAAGCTACGGTAACAACAAACAGTGATAAAGAAACATACATAGGTATCACGGCAAACCATTTTAAAACCAGATATGCAAACCATAAACAGTCTTTCAAAAATGAAAAATATAAAACCAAACAGAATTAAGTAAATATATTTGGAAGCTTAAAAATAAGAAAATAGATTACAACATATCATGGAAAAATTTAAAAAGAGCAACACGATACAATAACATTTCTAAAAAATGCAACTTATGTACTACAGAAAAGTGGCTGATATTATGTAAACCCCACCTAGCATCCCTGAACTCTAAAGTAGAAAATGATAAACAATTGCAGGCATAAATGGAAATCTTTGTCAATGCACCATTCCGTGGCACGTCCCCCCTGAACGCGCCCCCCAAAAAAAAGAAAAAAACCGGCAGGCCACGTGCCACACGCACAGAGTTCACACGCCCACACCACCACAATATATAACACAGGTGGCGTGCCAAATTGTATATCCTGATGAGAGCGTTTTAGCTTGAAACAAGCTGGTAGGTTTTTAATTCTTTCCATTTTAAAATCCTATTTTAAAAACTGGTATATATTTTATATATATATATAAATTTATATATATATATATATATATATATATTTTATATATATAGATATATATATATATATATATATTGAATTATAAACAAAGCTTGCTCTTATGTCTTAGATTGAAGAAATAGGGGGAAGATAAGCATTCATATCTGCAGTGGCATACTGCCTAACTAACAGTATTGCTCAAGTGGGTGGATGGGGAAAAAAATGAAATAAATGGGTTCTCAAAATGAGCCTTCAGCAAGCTTATAATCTCCAATAGGGAGGGAAAACTCACTAACACCTAACTCCTGGTCATATACCGATATTTCGAAACTTGGTGGTTTCTCCTCAGTGACCACAGAAAGTGGTAATTTGACTCCTCTGCCTTTTCAGTTTTAAGAAGAATGCAATCCAGAAAGGTTGGTGTACAACTGAGGAGAAACCACCAAGTTTCGAAATATCGGTATATGACCAGGAGTTAGGTGTTAGTGAGTTTTCTCCCTATTGGAGATTATAAGCTTGCTGAAGGCTCATTTTGAGAAGCATTTATTTCATTTTTTCCCCATCCACCCACTTGAGCACATACTGTTAGTTAGGCAGTATGCCACTGCAGATATGAATGCTTATCTTCCCCTATTTCTTCAATCTAAGACATAAGAGCAGCTTTGTTTATAATTCAATATTTCTTGCAGTAATTGCAACACCAAGTGCTCTGTAAGTTGCTGGAACGGTGCAGTAGTTATCCTTGGAATTTATTAGTTTGTTGTATTTTAGTCCCTTGCGGATTTATTCCAAAACTGGCCCTCAGCACTTGTGTCTTAGAGGATATCTTTTTATATTTTTTTACTTTTCACAAGAAAATGTAGCTTGTTTTGCTCTTTTATGATTTTCTTTTGCTTCTTAGATGGCACCTTTGGTTGGTTTTTGAAAACTCAACAAACATGCTTCGGTATTGTACACCAATCTTTTCTGGGATTGCATTCTTTTTAAAACTGAAAAGGCAGAGGAGTCAAATTACACTTTCCGCGGTCATGAGGAGAACCACAAGTTTGAATATCGGTTATGACCAGGATTAGGGTTAGTGATTTTCTCCCCATTGGAGAAATATCGGGAGCTTTTTTTTTTCATCACCAGAGCCATTTGTATAGTCCCATTGAATATGTTGCTAGG
>CM031627.1:29096130-29119476 GCA_018398815.1 Conus ventricosus | reverse complement strand
TGGAAATCTGATCTGATTGGCACTCGCTCTGACCAAGCATCTGTATATTATGGAAGACAGACACCACATAGTCTGATTGCATCCACCAAGCTCTACATTAGGGAAAGACTGACACCACATAGTCTGATTGCATCTACCAAGCTCTGTACACTTTAAAAGACTAACACGACATACTCTGATTTCATTCATTTCTCTAAGTATATTCTGAAGACTGACACCACATATCTAATTTCGTCCATTTCGCTCTGTACATTTTGAAGACTCGCACCACATAGTCTGTTTGCATCCACCAAGCTCTGTACATTCTGAAAGACTGACACCACATAGTCTATTCCATCCACTTTACTCCGCACATTATGACGACTGACCCCACATAGTCTGATTTCTTCCATCAACCTTTCTACATTATGGGAGACTGATACCACATAGTCTGATTTCTCCATCAACCTTTTACATTATGGAGACTGAACCACATAGTCTGATTTCGTCCACTTTGCTCTGTCTTTTCTGGAGACTCAAATCACATAGTTCAAGTTTATCCACCAATCTCTGTACATTCTGGAAGACTGACCATATAACCTGATTTCATCCACCAAGCTCTATACCTCTGGAAGACTGACACCACATAGTCTAATTTTGTCCACTTCGCTCTGTACATTCTAGAGACCCGCTCAACAACTTCATTATTAATGTTGTTGCTATTCTTCTTCTTCTTTTCCTTCTTCTTCTTGCATGTATGCGAGCGTCCATGCGCGCGTATGTGCGTGTGTGCGTACGTACGAGCGTGCTTTTGTGTGTGTGTGTGTGTGTGTGTGTGTGTGTGTGTGTGTGTGTGTGTGTGTGTTGTGTGGTGTGTGTGTGTGTGTGTGTGTGTGTGTGTGTGTGCAATTTTTGTAGAGTTAGAATTTTGGGCCTATATAGGCCTGCGTTTGATGCCCCAGAGTGTGGATTTATATTTGTTTCACAATAAGGTTAGCATATGTGTGTGTTGTGTCGATAACGTATAACAAAATCCTGTGTTTTCAATTTCAGCTTTTACATGTCAACTGTTGTTCTAGTCTTAGACAGCGGGATATAGATCACCACTTTATTGTTATCATTACATTAGATATGCATGTGTTCCTGAGACTGTTGCTCTAATATCTGACTGACGCCACAGATGTCTGCGGCTTTCGTGCTTGGTTGATGCAGGAATAGATGTCAAAATAGGTGTAGAGTACAGCCTGTCACTGTGTCAGACTGGATTGGAATGCCATAGCGTCATTATAATCATCCTACCTAAACAGCACTGTCCTCGGTTAGATGCCAAGCTCAAGTGCTTTACAATGCGCGCTATTTGGACACAACGGGCTGCCTCCAACAGTGTGACCGACTACCTGTAAATGGTAATCATTTGTTTAGCGTGTCATTCAGTCGATGTCAGTCTTCGTCATGCCTTGAATTTCATACTGACGACCGTACTGGCCTTCTTCAGAGAACCATTTATGGATTTTACATATGCGCTTGATGTTATGCGTGCGTTACATACGGACATGGGTTTTAAGTCTCATTTGAAGGATGTGGGAAAGTGGATGGGAAGCAATGTTAAATCTGAAGACAAGAATGGAAACGGTCTGATCGAGATTCGAACCCGCAACCCCAGGATCATTAGGATTATAAGATAAGATACTCCTTTTCGCCCCCCTCCCCCACCCCCAACTTTACCATCCACATCGATCAGCGCCAACTATGTATCTCATAATTGTTTGGCCATTCATGCGCTGCTCTCATGGTGATGTCAGTTTGGATATCCTCTCCACGTGTATGCCTCTGGTGAGTCGTGATCATTGGTATTTCCACGTTCTGAAAACAGAGTGGTGGCGCCCACCAGAGGGGAATTCTCATTCATGCTGAATCATCGCCAAGCAACAGTCGTGAGTAGTGGGCTTAGAGTGGGTGTCCTGCATACACTGGATCAGAGCAAGCAGCTGTGAACTCCAATGGGTCAGTCAGCAGCAGTGCAGTGTTTAATCAATGGGTTGCCTCACACAACGTGACACCCACTGCTGCTCTCTGTGGATTGCCTGTACCGGGTCTGTAAAATTGTCAGGGTGTGGCTGTGTAATGGGAGCAGGAATGAGCAGCATGAGGACTAATGCCACTAAAGTGGCCGAAGAGAGAGAGAGAGAGAGAGAGGAGAGAGAGAGAGAGAGAGAGAGAGAGAGAGAGAGAGAGAGAGAGAGACAGACAGACAGACAGACAGACAGACAGAGAGAAGAGAGAGAGAGAGAGAGAGAGAGAGAGAGAGTAGAGAGAGAGAGAGAGAGAGAGAGAGAGAGAGAGAGAGAGAGAGAGAAGAGAGAGAGAGAATGGGGAGGGGACAGTTTTCGCCGTATGATCTCCTTGTATCCCAAGGAGACAAGCTAGATTCTGCTGGAGAACGTCCACTGGAATCACAAGCACAGGGACCAACACAAATATTACACTCGTTTCTCTGGTTGTGCAAGCCACATGTTTTTTTTCCACGATTTCGGTTAACCTGAAATATATGTAGTATGTATTTCCATTTTTTGACTTGTTTTAGGTTTTAGCACGTGTTTTTCACATGGTTGAGAAGCAATATTTAACATTAATTTATCTTTCCCTTATACGGTTTTTTCCTTTGTACTTCTGTGCTTTGTTGAGGATCATTGCAGATGCACCACATCTTTGTGTTCTTAATAAAGTGAACAACATCTTTTGCATATGTACTTGGATAGACGTTTTTGTATTGGAGTGATACAACGTTGTAAACCTTGCACCACGCATTGAAATGACTTCAGTTGTAGCAAAAAACTGTCAACATACAATCTTCATGAATACCAGTCTACAATTTGTGTTCTTTGCCATATCATTGAGATGGCATTAAAATGACAGTACTGACGTGAAAAACCTGTTTAATGCAACACACACCACACACACACACACAAACACACACACACACACACACACACACACACACACACACACACACACACACACACACACACACACGCGCGCGCCGCGCGCGCGCGCGCGCGTGCACGCACGCACGCACGCACGCACGCACGCGAACGCACGCACGCACGCACGCACGCAAACACACACACACACACACCACACACACACACACACACACACACACACACACACACACACACACACACACACACACACACACACACACACACACAGTACGCTAGTTATATTTTGTCAAGAAAACATTGACGTGAATACATTCAAAGTTTTAGTTCGTTTACCAAATGTCACAGAGAGTAAACAAACCAACATCGTTTGAACACTGTTACAACCACAGGACCCAAATCATTGATTAACACAACCGACCACTGCAGACCGACTCAACAGCAGTGATCTTTGGCCACAGAACGCCTCCATGAGAGTTTCTGGTTTGTCTTCTTGTCTGGAAAACCCCGAAGTGAAAGAATTACTGTTGAAGATTCAAATGTCATTTGCTTGCTCAAAGTCAATTCGGTGACCACAGTCTGTTTGAGGACATCAGATGGGAGTGTCAGTTTATACTCCACGTACATTCTTATCAGTGTGCGTTTTCGAATAAATGAATGTACAAGAGCGAGTAATGTTGTGCTCAACTTTATAGATTATTTCAGCGCCATCAAAGAAAATAACAGTTCGATGAAGTGCTCCAATACTAGATATCCATCAGTCCAATATAGTATGACAGATAACTGTCATGGTCAAAGTATATGAAAAGCGTATGTCGGAATAATCAACTTCGTAATGATCGATATAAGAGAAACACGTCAGTGTCTTTGTCTTTTCTTTTTCCGCTGTTAACGGTCTGAGAGGCAGCATTGATATGCAACGCATTATCTGTCATCATCTGCTGGTGAGTACAACTTAAATAAAACTGATTTTCAGAACACCATTGGCGGTAAGATCTAGTACAAAGAGTACATTTTACTCTGATTTGCCAGTGTTCCTGTTCGCAGAAAGAATCTCTCTCTCTCTCTCTCTCCTCATCCTCTCTCTCTCCCTCTCTCTCACTCCCCTCTCTCTCTCTCTCACTCACTTCTCTCTCTCACTCTCTCTCTCTCTCTCTCTCATTCTCTCTCTCTCAAAGGCCAAAAACTATGTGGCTCCCCTCAATCCTTCCCCGCCACTCTCTCTATCCTGCACCCTCTCTCACTCTGTCTCTGTTTTCTCTCTCTCTCTCCTCTCTCCTCTCTCTCGTCTCTCTCTCTCTCTCTCTCTCTCTCTTTCCTCTCTCTCTTTCTCCCGGGTCACGTGGTTTGACACGAAGCGACAGGCGCCATTTATTTCAGCTGCAGCAATTGTTTTCTATTCTCCTGTGACAGTGCCATGTTACTGCGGACATTAAGCGACTGCGAGAACACGCTCTAAAGCGCCCCGTCTGACTGAAAACGTTTCAGCCTGCAACATACTGGAGAAGCAGCACCAGGGTCGCTTCTGCGACTGAAGCCGTCAGCCCATTCAACAAAATGCGGATCCCTGTCCTAACCTAGAACGCAATTCATACAGAAGAACCCCCTCGCCCCCCCCCCCCCCCCCCCCCCCCCCCCAAGCAATCTGCGACGAAATCAAGAGAGAGTCATACAGCAGAACAGACGTCCAGAACAGGTTAGTGCTGGTCTCGGTACCACTAATGACGCGAATGAACAGGCCGTGCCTAGTACCGAATCGGAAAACACAGTACACACACACAGCGCAGAATGACGGTGACAAGTCACATATTCAGGATACACTTCTGTCTTTGCATTCCGATTTGTTGGAGCGTAACATCAGGACCCAGAAATCCACCCGTTGGGCATTGACCAAAGTCTGGAACAAGCTAATAGACAACATTTTCTCCGATTTTGACACGGGAGTGGTTATTAAGAGTCACTATTCTGACGGATTGACAGGTGCAGAGACGATTGCGAAATTCACACAGAAACAATACATTTCAGAAGGTCGTGTTTCATTAGACTGATGATGTGGGTGTGCCTCTGTGTGAGTCAGATGATGCCGTTCAGGAATATTCCTGTGATCCATGCTCGGAGGACGATTGTTTATTCTGGTTTATGAAGCAGGAAGAAAGACACATGTCAACAGAGGAATGTGTTAAACTGGCCGGCCTTCGGAAAGGAAGACGCATCGGCAACACGAAGCATGCAGAGACCCAAGCACGTGCTCTACGGCGGCTGCACGCTCTCCAGGACTGATTCCGTTCTACGGGGTGACCATGGTCGTCTACAGAACTGACGGTGAACGCATACCAGTGACGTTTTTCCTCGTTCTAGGTTTTGTCATGCAAAGTGAAAAGAAAAGGCATTGCTGTGGTTTCTATGTCAATGAAATCAAAATCGAGTCGCGTTTTTTTGTCGTACATCGCGCCGACTTGCTTTAATGGGCTTTACAGCTTAAAAGCATTAAACTTCGTTCATTCATCCTCTTTTCTTCCCCCTTCTTCCTCTAACACCCCCACCCTGTTTTCCCTATCTTTTCAGTGTATTTGTGTTTGCCTGCATGCGCACAACGCGCGCGCACGTGTGTGTGTGTGTATGAAACATGTACGCCATAATCCTGTATACCTGTCGCTTTTTTCCTCTCTTTTTTTTCTTCTATTAATTTTTGGTGTGTTAATATCAACGCATAATTTAGCTTAGCAGGGACAGATTGAAAGAAAAGGCTTTGTCTAAAAGGTTAATCCTTGATGAATAAAGGTTTTCTGAGTCTCAATTCAGAGTTCTGAATTCTCTCTCTGTCACTCTGTATTTGTCTGTCTGTTTGTCTGCCTATCTCTGTCTCCTCTCTGCCTCTGTCCGTCTGTCTGTCTGTCTGTCTCTCGCTCTCTCTCTCAGTTATCTTGTGCTAAATGCCACTTCTTACTACAATACTTCTTCGTCACAAATTGACATTCTTTCTATAATCTATTTACTTAATTCATTTTAGTTCATGTCTTCATTTATTCTTTTTTACAAGTTTTATTTTTGCATTTATTCATCTTTTTGTTATACTGAATTGGGTCTTATTTCCTCCCTCATTCATTCCACTTGTAATATGATTTATTTCATAGATTAATTAATGAATTGTTTCATAATTTTTCTTTTGCTTCTTAGGTGGGACTTTAGTTGTTGTTTTTTTTTAAATTCAACAAACATACTATGATACTGCACACCAGCCTTTTTCTGGATAGCATTCTGCTTAAAACCTAAAAAGCAGAGGAGTCAAGTTAGGACTTTCCGAGGTCACTGAGGAGAAACAATCAGGTTTTGAAATACTGGTATCTGACCAGGAGTTATGATATGTTAGTGAGTTTTCTCCCCTTTGGAGACTGTAAGTATGCTGAAGGCTCATTTTGAGTAAGCACGTATATTCCCCATTCACCACTCAAGCACATAGGTTAGTTAGGCAGACTTATCTGTCACTGCAGATATAAAAGCTTATCTCTCCAAATGTTTTCAATCTAAGACATAAGAGCTAGGTTTGTTTTATAATTCAATATTCTTGCAGTCTATATGTATAGTATGTCCAGTGCTAAGATGACAGTAGAATGGCTGATGTGCAAAATTATATAGATACATGTCCAGTGTTAAGATGACAGTAGAATGGCTGGTGTGCAGAATGTATGTAGACATACCTAGCATGTCCAGTGCTAAGATGGCAGAAGAATAGCTGATGCACAGAATACATACAGAGATACATAGTTTGTCCATTACTGAGATAAAAGAATGGTTGAATGTACAAACATACGTATCATGTTCAGTGCTGAAGTATACGAATTCTGGTTGTGCAGGATATATAGATAATACATAGCATGCCAAATGTTAAAAATAAAAGCGGAATGGTTGTTCTGTGCATGATACAGACAACAATACAAAACATAGCATGTTCAGTGATGGATGGCAAGAACATGGTTGCTGTGCAGGAGATATCCAGACATACATAACATGCCCAGTGTTGTTGACAGAGAGCAATTGTTGTGGAGGATATACAGACATACATAACATACCCAGTGTTGTTGACAGGAGAGCAATTGTTGTGAGGATATACAGACATACATAACATACCCAGTGTTGTTGACAGAGAGCAATTGTTGTGGAGGATATACAGACATACATAACATACCCAGTGTTGTTGACAGGAGAGCAATTGTTGTGGAGGATACACAGACATTCATAACATGCCCAGTGTTGTTGACAGGAGAGCAATTGTTGTGGAGGATATACAGACATACATAACATACCCATGTTTGTGACAGATGAGCAATTGTTGTGGAGGATGTACAGACATACATAACATGCCCAGTGTTGTTGACAGAGAGCAATTGTTGTGGAGGATAAACAGACATACATAACATGCCCAGTGTGTGTTGACAGGAGAGCAATTGTTGTGGAGGATAAACAGACATGCATAACATGCCCAGTGTTGTGACAGGAGAGCAATTGTTGTGGAGGATATACAGACATACATAACATGCCCAGTGTTGTTGACAGGAGAGCAATTGTTGTGGAGGATATACATACATACATAACAACCCAGTGTTGTTGACAGGAGAGCAATTGTTGTGGAGGATGTTCAGACATACATAACATACCCAGGTTGTTGACAGGAGAGCAATTGTTGTGAGGATGTACAGACATACATAACAAACCCAGTGTTGTTGACAGGAGAGCAATCGTTGTGGAGGATATACAGACAACATAGCAGTAAAAGTGTTAGGTGACAGGCAAGTCATTGTTGTGCAGGAAACTAAAGAGTCTAAAGACATAGATACCAGTTAAGTGTGAAGATGACATAAAAGTATCGCTGTGCAGGATATATACAGACACCAGCAGTGATTAGATCCAGCCGGTGTTCCATACTCATGAGAACCTGTGTCACACTCACCAGCCACCTGGTCACGTCATCTTCTTGAGCACTCTCGTTTGAAAACTCATGATGTACTAATCAACCTTCTTGGTCAGTGTGGTTCAAGGCAGACTGACCTGAGACAGCCCCAACGCAGTCATCGCCGTTATTTCTGTTCCCTGATGTCTTTGGTAATAGGGCAATCAATGAACCCCATATGTCTCTATTTTTTGCCACTGATTGGGATTGTCGTTCTCAATACCTTAAACTTCGCTTCTCTTTCCACAAAGAAACTTGAAACCTCATCAGGTTCCAGGACAGAGCAGCTGAATTGTTCACAGTCGGTGTGGCCTGGCATGTTTGAGCACTTTAACTGTGACCTGATCTCACAATGTAGCAGAGCATGAAGATGAAGTCCCTTGTCCCTACGCCTCCAACAAATGCGGGCCAGGAAGGTACAGAGAAAACAACGTGTGGCGCGTGATAATCGCACTGCATAATCGTTTAAGCTTAAGGCAGCTTTTTTGTCTGCTTTGTAGAACATTTTTTTAATTGTTAAATTGAGGGTGAGTGGCGTAAAAATCATGACAGACTAATTCCAAAACTTAAACTAGTCCGAATTAAATATTTTCCCCAATGTCTGCTTATCTGATGTTTAGAATTGTCGTTTTTTCCTGCTGCAAGAAAACGAAGTGGTAACGAATCCTAAAGCTCTTTAACTTGCAAGTAACAAGTGTTCAACTCAATTTTTATGCAAAGTTAATTAGCTTTCAAAGGGTATCTGTAAATAGAGGATTTGACATAATAAAGACCATAAAAAATTGAGAGTACATATAATATTACTCTTGCCCTTCAAAATTCGTACTGGACAATTTGAGCGATCAACCGTTCTTCATATTCTAACAAATCTGAAATGTTTGTGATAATGCACTGCCAAAAAACCTAGACAAACGAATCAAAAGACAACAACACGACGCGTTTTCGACCTCTTAGGTTTCTTCAGGCAAGATGCACTCAGGACAACGAAAATGAACGAGCAATCACTTATCTTCACCAGTTCGGCGCAAGATATGCACTGAATGAAAACAAAGCTGTCAGGAAGGAGATAATGTGTGAGTCGAGGTGGTAATGATAATAATTATGATACTGCTAGAAATAATAATAATGGTAATGATGATGATCAAAATATTGAAACAGCATTAATAAAGACAGGACTGCTACCACTTTTGGTGATAATATGACAATAGCAGTTGTAGTATGGGAGAAAGGAGAGCGGGTTAGAGGATTGTCAGACAGCCCGGTTGCTGTGTGTACAGTCTTAGTGGCGATGACGATGGTGATGTTTATGCTGGTGATGGTAATATCAACACTAACAATGATATTAACAATAACGATTGTAATGCTAGCACCTGTTGTAACCATAATGGTAATAAAAGTGCTGATAATAAAAGTATGTTACAGAAATTAAAAAGAATAATGATAGTATTAATAATAGAAATGATGATAGCGGCACTAACACTGAGGGAAGGAAGGAAGAAAAAGGACGAAGAGAAGGACAGGAAGAACAAAGAGGAGAAGGAAGGTATAACTTATGGGAGTGATGGAATCTAATAGGCATACAAGTAATTATAGTATGTGCATTAATAGTTTTAACAATAATCGTAAGTGTAACCATATGCTAATGATTGTGATGGTATAGGAGGCTGGAAACGTGGTGAGCTGGAATGTCAGAAATATTGTAAAGAATAATGATGATAGTAGTAAATATAACATTTGTAACACTTATGAAGTTGTAACAACAGGCATACAGAGAACTAATAAACGCCGGTTCTAGCTCAACCTGTCTCAACCAGTTTCGACCGGTTGACTCTAGAACCGGCGTTTATTAGTTCTCTGACAAGTAAGACTTTAATAACCAAAAAATAACGATTTTTTACAAACAAACATACTGTGTAGGATTATCCGTTTTCAATACTAATTTACTCAACCAGTTTCGACCGGTTGACTCTAGAACGGCGTTTATTAGTTCTCTGACAAGTAAGACTTCTATAACCAAAACAATAACGATTTTTTACAAACAAACATACTGTGTAGGGTTATCCGTTTTCAATACTAATTTACTAAACTTTTCAGATTTCAGTTTTTGCTTAATCCTGCGTTTTTCCTGATCATTTTCAATAACATCATTTCGCGCATACATTCATCAAATGCGTCTCTGTCTTTCATGTGAAATAAAACTACAGTCTTTAACTGCTCTCTAAAGTCTTTTAAAACTGTGTTATATTTTTGACATAAAATCCACACACTTATTCCAGCATGTCTTCCACTGAAGGCTAGTTTTGACAAAGTATTTCTCTTTTTACTATGTCTCTTTCTGCCGAACAGTCATCTATAATAAATAGTGTCTGCGTTCCTTTAAACAGTCTATAAAAGAGTTCTAAACACTCACTCAGTTTATTGCTGGGAATCAATCAAATATATGTCATCATCCGTCCATATAAACCTTCTATTATGATATGCTTTGTTCCATTCAAGCGTTGGACAGAAAATTACAATATAATCAAAATTATAGCGATAAACTGTTTGTAATAGGTCGAGGACAAATATTGTTTTTCCACAACCAGTTTGTCCACAAATCAATGAACAATGAGGAGTTTTTGTCATAAAGTTTAACTGCTCCATAGTTTTATAACAGAATTTAATCTAATCCAGTTATTTTTTTTATCATACTCTCCGTCAAAACTTGTTCAGTATAATAAAATCCTATAAGGCCTAAATGTGTAAGATTAATCCAATTTAGTCCTGTAAGATCGTTTCTATTTAGACTAATATTAATTTTGTCGCTGGTTGTTATGACCTTAATATCCTCACCGTTGTGAAGAACGACGATGGTAACTTTAAGTTTTTAAACGTCTAAGTTTTGCCAGCTAATAAGAATTCCTTTCATAAGATTGTCACTGACGCCCACAGCTCCATTTCTTGCCTTATCTTTTAAGACAGAAATTTCAAATATCATTGTGAACGTGTCTCCTAATTTTGTGCGTGGAATGAACTGTAATTTTGTAGAAGCTTCCTTTTAAAACCGTTTCTCTTCTGTGGAGGATGTACTGTTTGCTCCCATACGGCGTTATTTCAATCTCTTTCCGACTATTGTCCTCTGGCATAAGACTTTACTTGTAAAGGACCAGAGTTGAAAGCTTTTCTGAAACTTTTTTGACCACTAAAAATGTAAATGGGCTTATGAATTCAAATTTTATGTCCCATTCTAAATAGGTTCTAAGTGCATTTGCTGTCAGGTTTTCGAACTGTTTTATATTCATACTGGCCAGCATTATTTGCTTCTACATTGCGTAGTTGTTCTAGTTTAGGAAACCTTTTGCTGTCGCCAACCTCTTTGCGTTTATAATCACCATCTTTAGTGTACTCAAAACCATACAAAGCGCCTATCTCACCGTTCTGTTCAAAGTCCGCAACGTCTGCAAGGTCTTTTAATTCTAAAGTTATACACCTTACAGGTGCTAATGTAACTCCCGGTTCTTCTGGTCCACGCGACATGTTCAGAACAGCTAATTATTTTACTTCTAAAACAATGTGTGGGTTATCACATTTCACGACTTTTCCTGTTTTGTCTGCGATTTTTATATTAAATGATCCGACCCTCCCACAAACTAATCGTTTAAACTGTAAATTAGGGAATTGTATAATTTCATAATCGCAATATGCAGCTTTCCTGATGGAAGAGCTCTTAAAACAGTTGAGGGCCTTCCATCATATAAGTTTTCATCAGTGCTCAGCTCATCCAAATGAACATAGAGTAATGAATGTAATGCAGATCGAGCGGATTTTCTCCCTCATAAGTAGTTTTGTTTGGTGTAACTCTAAATCTATGATTGTCAGCTGCAAAGCCTAACATTTTAGCTAGCTCTTTATCAAAATAGTAACCTACTTCTTCTTCAGGTTTGAATGATAACATTGTTTTCAGATTCGCATTGTTAAGTTTGAGAGTAATGTCAAAGTTACTCATTGCTTCTTTTAGTGAGCAAAACCCGTAATAACCATCAGGTATTGTTAATGGCTAACTTTGGCCCCTGTTTTGTCAATGTTTTGAATCTTATTATTCTTCTTTGATTCACTTATATTAAACCATACAACTTTGTAAAATATTTCATGAAGCGCAACCATTCTGCTTCCGCAATTGTTATCAATAGCATGTTCTAAAAACGAAGGACGGTCTTGAGTTGTTATTGTTACAAACATTTTTTAAACGAAATAAAAATGAGTGCATTCAAATATACTAATGCAAAATATTCTGTTGGGCCGCACTACAATCTTAAAAATATAACAACTGATACTCTTGACATTTCTGTGACCCAGACTGACACCTTTCAGTAAAGATGAGTACGCCATTAAACAGATATCTTAACTCCCCTATTAAAAAAGACTACATCGCGAAAGTGTGGTTCAGTCATCCGATGCAGTTATATCAGAACCAGTTAAACTTTGCTGTGTTTTGTGCAACAACTGGGTGTGGGGGTATCGTATGCTGATCACTTAAATCATCCTGATCCTTTGGTGAGGTCAGTGTACAGATTTCATTTCTATTACACCTTCAGACGTATTTTGACTGAACTGCAAGCTCCATTACCAAATGACAAACCGTTTAATCCATTCAGCAACAGAATAGACATGAAGGCTTTTGAAAGGATCTGTAACGAATTCAATATTAAGGCTAAGACAGACTTTAGACAAAAGTCGGATCTTAATCATGGTCTAGGCACCCTTATTTTTGGGGCGTGCACAGAAAGTATAAGTATGACTGGAATCCTCCTTACAACATCTTTCTCTCAGGCACGGCTGTTCACCTCGGGTCCATAGAGCAAGAGCATAAAACAGCATGGGCAACATTTATCTTAGACACTTCTAAGGGCCTAACTAAAGCAGGAATAGAACGAATAAACGACTCTGTTCGTACTTACGTTTGGTGTTTGCTAGGGTTCGCAAGCACAAACGAGGTCGGCATAACTGATCCTTCTACTGGCTTTGACGCACAAAAACAATACTTAGCAAATTTAGAGGACGCCATTAATTCTACAGTTGATTTACCTTCAAGTATTAAAAGGTACCAAAATGTTTTACAATACGCAAGATCGAAAGTAGACTTTGCTGTTGGTACTGGTTTATACATGCTGCCTTCTGACCTCAGACTCCAGATAGGAACAATAATAAACTAAATAATGAAATCCTTGTGGCAGGCAATGAACAGAAGGTCGGGAAAAACGAAATAAATTCTGAGCCAGTAATATTGCAAGCAGTAAACAAACAAGTCGACCCCCCAAAGAATAAGTCATCCAATCCCTGTGGCCCAAAGCCCGAAGACCGTTGAAGAAGTCAAAAAAAAATAATGACCATGAAAATGAAAAGACAGCACTTGTTGTTGTATTGACTGGCATAGGATTACTCGGTCTTTATTTTACTAAATATTAACCCAACTATTAAGAGAACTAATGTCCATAAGTGCTCGGCCATAAAGCCAACTACTTTGCCTGCAGTAGACAAAAGCCAGCTAACAATACCCCTAATATACCCGGTAAAGCGTCCATGGCTTTACTGGCTAATTTTTTTTAATAAACCCGCAAGATGGTCAAGTTGTTTTTTTACCCATGATTTATCAGGTGGTGATGGAGGGGATGGCGATGGAGGCACTGGGATTTGACCTCCACCGCCACCTGTAATAGCCAACACCAGTGTACTTATTGCAAATCCTAAGGCCGTTATAACGCTTGCTAATGTGACTCCTTGCTCTCTAAACAGTGTTCGTATTCGTTCTGCTAGCGTTGTGTTTTCATATAAAATTCTTTGGATAGTTTCTCTTATTCTGCTCACTTGAGTTCGTAAGTCTTCTCGGTTAGTAGACAAAAGCTTCTACTCTTGCTGATCTTACTTCTTTAAGCTCTTTTATTTTTTGGGTTATTCTTTCTTTAACATCAAGTCCTAAGTTGGCGTCGTCAGCCTCAGCGAGTTTTTTTTCTTTTTCTTTTTATATGCTTATTTAGTTCAGTCAGTTTTGCTAAATTGTTTAATAATTCACCTCTAATTCTTCTTAAAGCACGATTAAGGGCTTCTAATTATCGCCGTGGGTATCGGGGGAGGTCGTTTTATAGTTTTTAATGCTGTTTCTTCTGAAAAACTGGTTTCTGTTCTTTTTGCATTTATTTTTTTATCTGTGGTTGATTTAAATCTTGAAGTTCCATGTTTTGTATTTGGGTATCTGTTGGGAGTTCTTGCAGTGGGGTTTTGAAGTTTAGCAACTGCCCCCCTATCTAATTTTGGTGGTTTAGGAATGCCAGGGGGATTTCGATCTTTTGCCTTAAGTCTTTGGTTAATTGTACTAAAACCCTACAAACTTTGATGAGTTCGTTTATCTGTAAGCTGAAAAACGTTTTCCTTGTTCGTCTTTAAAATACAAATGGCCTTTCATCATCTTTTACAAAATCATCAGGGGCTATAATTGGGGGAGGTTTAAGGCCTAAACTTTGGTAAAATTGATCTAACCTTACTTTCTGTTAATTCACGATTGCAATGAGAGCGTTGAGCGATGCTGTATCAAAGGAGCCGTTTCACTCTTTGTCGTCCCCAGGATCAAAAACATCATAATTTTTTCACCTTCAATTCCTGCCATGTTTTAAATAATTAACTTTTTTATTTTGTTTTATAAAAAATGTCACAAGCATATGGCTCGATTCTTGACCCGCTTTGAAGGACTGAAAGAACCCTTTGGCGTGAAGGGAAATAAGCGGAATATTACTGTTCCAAATAATCCATTACTATTGATTCAGATCAAATTTTTTACTGTCAAAATTTCCAGACTAGGAGCGGATGAAGTGATTGTGCCAGGCTCTGCGCGTCTTACTTTCAAAATAGAACTCGAATCAGAAACGGGACCCAAAACAGGACAGTTGTACAGAATCTGGGGCGGGCAATCTTTTAAGAAAATTTCTATAAAACTTGAGGGGCAAGAAATATTTTCTTTACATAATGCAGACATTTTTTTAAACCTTTTCTGATCTATGGAAACCCGCGAATGAAAGGGCTGATCTTGCGTTTCAAGGAATCGAAAATGAAGAAGCACTAAAACATAGATAGGCGCCGCAGACGCTAAAGACGGCACAAAGGTTTGTAGCCGTAAGTTATGCGTATGAAAATCGCTTTTTCATACCCTAGATTTTGAGTTGTTAAAAGCGCATGCCCCATACTTTCAAGGAGCATTAAAAGACAGATTGTCATATGAACTAACTTTTAATGACTACCCAAAAATTTTTATTTTATTACAGACACCGAAGCAAGTACAGCATTTCTGACATCTCGTTTTGAGTTTGACATCGTTAGCAACCCTAACTTAGCGAGGCTGATCCAGCAACAATATCAGTCAAAATTAGCAATATATTACGAAAGAGTGATTCATCATTCTAAAAATCCCAAAAGCAGGGCAGACACTATATGGAATTTTAGTTTTAGGGCCGCAGCAAGATCGCTTAAAGGTATTTTATTGCTGTGTGAAAATGAAGACCATTCAAAAGACAAACTGAAAAAATTTTGTTAATCCTAAAATAAACAAAAGTGCAATGTACAATTGAGGGTAGTCCTAACCAAATCTACGCTAGCGGGCTTAAACCTTATCAGCATTTTGATGAAATAAAAAAACTGTTTGGAGGCGGGAGGTGTAGAAATCAACAGTTGACCTTGTGTCTAAAGATCTGATCTTCACAGTGTTAGACTCGATCATTATTTACAACGAAATACGGTTTATGGATTGACCTAAGGTCAACGGAGGATAATCAGTTACTGGAAGCGGGAGAACTGTTAGAGCATAATAAACATTCAAATTGATAAAGAAAAAAAGGCCGATAAACCACTTAATGTGTATTTGTTTTTTATTTTTTTTGATGCGCAGTGAAAATTCAAGATAACAGATTAGAAAAATATTTCAATACTAAATTATTTTTATTTTAAAAAAGCATGTCTGTTCAAGTTTATCCAAATGTGCCTACAACACCGGAGTCGCCAAAAGAAGAGATAGCAGGCGTCTCTGCCGCTTTAGAAAGCCCTGACATAAAAACCTTCAGATTAACCAACATTACACAAATGCAACAAAAACTGAGCAGGACCTTTCAAATTTCAGCAAAACCAAACGAAGGTATTCTGCTGTCTTTAATGCTGTTACATTTGTTAATACTGGAACATCAAATATAAGTGCTCTATCAGCAGGAACAGTGTAGGTCTCTTAGCAACAGGTGTTGGCGCACCCATAGCTTTACCTCTAGGTGGTTTGTCTTTAGCTCTTGGCCTGTGCTCATTAGCTGTAAGTACTGCCAGCAAAAAATAAAAACTAAACTCCAAAAGCACACAGCTATGGTTCAACTAATAACAGCTAAACTTAGTTCGTTCAAACTGACAATAAATAAAGCACTAGTTGACTCAAACATCACGGATGAAGAATTTAATCGTTTACAGGCCGATTTTGATGACTATAAAAGACAAAAGTTTGATCTTCAAAGAAAGGCAAGGACAAGTTTTTTCTCAACAGCCAGACACCGAGCAGATAAAAAAGGAATGTTTAAAAAAGTAAACGAAACATTAAACTCTGTTCTAAACAGCTCACATTAACAACGCCAAAGGGTGTTTACTTTAGTTTATGAGTCCAAGCACAAAACGACCGTTGATATTGATTCTGATTAAGACGACTTTGGGAGACGATGTCGTATTTTTTTTAATTTAAATAAATATTTTGAGTTAGAAAAGAAACTCAGCATGGCTAAGATATATGAAGGTCCAGACGAATTGTTTGAAGGAATGCTTAAGGAAGAAGATTTATCAAAAGCTTTAAATGATATCAGTCTAGAAGTCATTGATCCAGCAAACGTACAGGCAAGTGTTGTTCATGCTATTTTTCAAGTTCAGGTAAACTAACAATAGACCCGCCAGTTAAAGTAATGTTAGCTGTTTTAATCGACTATATAACAATAAATGAAGAAAACCTAGAAGTTTGGGTCTCAACTAAACAACAGACTATTCTTTCCTCTAATGACTTAACACCCGGTTCGGCAGACGAACTGCTTACACAGTTTGATGTGGCCGCTGAAGAAGCCAAAATGAGAGGCTCTGGTTGGTCAGAGGGCGAAGTCCTAGAGATTAGATTAAAACAGGCTAAGTATGCACCGATTGTTGGCAAGGCTTACATTACGCTGATCCCAGAATTGGTAGCGAAAAGAGCAGTTCTAAACATAAAGAATTCAGACAGCAAATGTTTCATGTGGTGTGTTCTTGCAAGGTTGCATCACGTCCGCAAAAACGCAGACAGAGTGTCTAACTATTGGGATTACATTAATGATCTTAACTTCGATGGAATATCCTTTCCTGTTAGCGTAGATCAAATTGATCAGTTTGAAGAACAAAACAAACCAATAACTGTTAATATCTACACATGGGATGAGGAAACAAATCTGCAACCCATCAGAGTGTCCAAAAACAGCCCAACAATAGGTGATCCAGACAAAAATCATGTTGACTTACTACTAATGTTTTCACCAACAGGGCTACCGCATTACACATTGATACGCACAATGAGTAGATTATTGACGTATACTTCAAAGCATGAACATAAACAAGAATTCTGCAGAAAATGTTTAACAAGAATTCCATCTGCTCCAGCCGCAATCGAACATAAGAAACATTGTATCGGCCCAGTTGACTGTAATACAGAACTAATTACGCCCCCACCCGGATCTAAAGTTAGTTTTAAGAACTGGAAACGGATGCAAAATTCTCCATATGTTGTTTACGCAGACTTCGAGTCGCTTATTGTTCCTTATGAAGGGCCAGCGCCACAAAAACTTCGAAAAACAGTCTTAATGAGTAATCATCAGATTTGTTCATTTGCCTTCATTGTTGTCAGGTCGGATGGCGTCCATTCAGAACCAGAATTGTATAGAGGACCAGATGCTGCAGAAACATTCTTAGAACGCATGCAGCAAGTGCGTAATGCCTGTTCTAATAATCTAAACTTATCTGAAATCATAATGACGCCCGAAGACCAACAACAGTATAAATCAGCCACACATTGTTGGATTTGTGGTTTAGAACTAATGTCTAACAGTGAGGAAACCAATCCGACAGTAAGAGACCATGATCACATTAGTGGAAAGTTCAGAGGAGCAGCACACAGTAAATGCAATATTCAACTAAAGTTTGAACCAAAGGCATGGAAGCTGCCTATATTCTTTCACAACTTGCGAGGTTACGACTCTCACCTTATAATGCAAGCAGTAACCGACGCCTTCAGGGTAACATGCATTGCACAGTCATCAGAAAAGTACATGTGTTTCACTTTAAATAACATGTCTTTTTATGATTCTATGCAGCACATGATGGGTTCATTAGAGTCGCTGGCTATGTCCTTAAAGTCCTGCCCAATAACAGAAGAATATTTTGACCCAACACTCGTTAGAAAGGGTGTTTACCCTTATGAATACATGAACAGTTGGAAAGGTTTGACGAAGACACACTTCCTCATAAAGGCGCGTTCTTTTCTAGTCTTAGAGGAAAGGAAATCAGTGATTCCGATTACCAGCATGCTCAAGATGCGTGGCAGAAGTTAGAGTGTAAAACAATGGGAGACTATCATGATTCATACTTGATGGCTGATGTATGTTTGTTGGCGGACGTCTTTGAAAATTATAGGAAGACCTGCATGAAACATTATAGCCTGGATCCTGCGCATTACATTTCTGCGCCTGGGATGAGCTGGGACGCTTTCTTAAAGTTTACTGGAGTACAGATTGATTTATTGTCTGACCTACCAATGATTCAGATGATTGAAAACGGATTGCGTGGAGGAATTAGTATGGCGTCGCATCATTACTGTAAAGCAAACAACAAATACTTGGACGACTATGATCCAAGTAAAAGGTCTAACTATCTCATGTATTTAGATGCAAACAATCTGTATGGATGGGCAATGGCGCAATCACTTCCATTACGTAACTTTAAAATGTACACAGACGGCGGTACGAATAATATTCAAAAAGCATTAAAGTGGTTGAGCAGTTTGACGCCGGATCAACAGCGTGGATACATTCTAGAAGTTGACTTAGAATATCCTCAGGAACTCCATGACCTACATAATGACTATCCATTAGCAGCAGAAAGTCTAAAGATGGCAAAAACAGAGCCGCCTAAACTTGTGCCTAATCTTCGAGGCAAAAAAAATTATGTCTGTCATTACAGACTTCTACAATTTTATTTAAGACATGGTTTGAAGTTGACAGCAGTTCATCGTGTAATTGCTTTTGATCAAGAACAGTTCATGAAACCATACATCATGAAGAACACTGATCTCAGAACTAAATCCACAGATGCTTCAGAAAAAGACTTTTTCAAGCTGATGAACAACAGTTGTTTTGGAAAGACTATGGAGAATCCCCACAAACGTAAAGATGTTAGATTGGTCACAGAGAGAACGAAGCAATTAAGCTGACTTCAAAACCTAATTATCAGGACTTCAGAAGATTTCATGATCAGCTTTTTGGTATAATGATGAAAAAAAAGAAAGTCAAATTGGATAAGCCCGTTTTTATTGGGTTTACTGTTTTAGAATTATCAAAGCTTTTGATGTTAAAATTTCTTTACGACTACTTTAAACCCTCGTATCCAGAGTCCAAAGTACTTTACACAGATACAGATAGTTTTGTTATAGATATCCCTACTGAAGACATCTATAAAGACATGGAAATAGAAGTAGCTAAAGGGCATGTGGGATGGTACGACACATCTGATTATCCTAAAGATTCGCCTTTGCATTCAACCGTTAACAAGAAGGTTTTAAGGAAAGATGAAGGATGAATTATCTGGAAGGGTGATCAAGGAGTTTGTTTGGGTTAAGGTCAAAAAGTACAGTGTTTCGTGTCAAGAAAAAAACATTAAGAAAGCAAAGGGAATATCTCGCAGTGTTGTGCAGTCAAGCATATCCCATGACAACTATAAAGAAGCATTGTTCAATAACATACTTTTCATCATGACAACGTAAAACTACGATCTAATCTACATGAGATCAACACAACAGTTGTAACAAGAAGTCATTAGATAGAACAAACACAAAACGAGTATTTGTTGATCCAGAGTTTTCATATGCAATTGGGCACTGGAGAACGGCATAATTATATATCTTCTTTGCCCTCAGGTTCATATTTTTCCTCAACTTTATCTAGAAGCTCAATCATATCAATATCCAATTCAGACAAAATTTTTCTCATGTTTGCTTGATGTGCTTGAATTTTTTATTCATTTCAAGATATTCTTTATCCTGAAAATCAAAATTTGGGATTTTGGGTTGTAGGTGATCTGGATGCATTGCCATGTGCCGATGAATCCTTGTAATTGTTTCTTTAACAGCAAAATTCATATTATATGATTCCCGCATCAATTCTAAGGTCTTTTCATTTATCATTCTTGTATCATCCTGCGCTTCCTTTTGGGCTTCCATTTTAACTCAAATATATTTACGTAAATCAGTTTAAAGCGGAACTGTGTCTGGCGGAATTATCTGCAGTTCTTCCTTCACAAAAGATCTTTGAGGAGCTGGTTGTTTTGTTGTGTCAGTTTCTCGTAAATAATACACGGGCGGATTCATCTTTACAATTCTTTTTATTTCATACGGGTCAACACTCCAAACTGGATCGGTTGCCCTGATGCGAGTGTCTCCTTCTGCTTCTCCCGGCAAATAAAGGTACCTTACTTTCAAACCAAATGTTAATAGTTTGCTGGATGAAGACTCTCCTTCAACAGCATTTATTGTTTGTTTTTTGATTGCTTGTACCGGTTTTAGCCCTGTTTAATTTAAATTCTTCATTATTCATTGCACGTAGAACTGAGGGCAGTCTTCTAACCCATTCTGTGTTGCGAGAATTGTCAATCAGCTCTCTGTGATACTGGTAGGAAAAAAGTCTTTCAGCTAACTGTTTGTTAAAGTTTTCAACCAAAGCCTGTGATCTGTGAACTCCCGGAATGCCTCTTTTAATGGTAACTCTATTGTTTTAACAATAATTGATTCACTTGGCCTTTAAATTCTTTTCCATCATCGACTTGAATCATGCGAGGATAAGTTAGCGGGCCTCGTTGATATATTAGTTGTATGGCAACAGCAACAGCAGAAGCACTCTTTTGTGTTAATGGTTCCGCATCTTTGTATCTTGAAGCTATGTCAATGACTGTGAGCACGTACTTAAATCGTTTTCGTCTAATCGTATCAAGGGGTAAATATAGAAGATCCATTTGATGGGTGTCGTTTGGCGTTGTGTTCACAAAGTGCGGTCTTTGTATTCGTTTAGGCGCTGGTAAATAAATTTGCCAAATCGCTTGTTTAGATAACTATTCCTTTGCTGTTTGTTCACTGACTCCGGCTGCTTGTCTTAGCTTTTTGATTGCTTTTATTCCCTTCCAATATCCTTTTGGCGAATAATAAATTTTGTTCATTTTTTATTCAGCCAATATTATGCGCAACAAAATACACAACGGTCATGCCAAAGACGATAAACGCGATTTCTTGCATCTTTTGTTTTTCTGATGGATGATAAAAATCGCTGAATTTTGGTGGGGGCAATGTCTCGATTGGTTTACCTGTCACAAGATAATATTCTTTTATCGCTTGATCAACATCTTTAAATGTGTAAGCTGCATGGCCCTGTTTTTACAGTTTGTTATTAATAAAATCTAACTGCTCAATTCTCTGCTTTTCATAGTGATCTTGTGCTGCGGCTAGTTGCTCCACAGCTTTGTTATGTCTTTTTCTCTCACCTTCATCCCGCAGTTTACTAAACGCGTAATTACTTCCGCTAAAAGCAAGCGCATTAACCACAGCACCACCTATCATCATTACGAGTGAAGCCATTTTTATAAATGTATTTTTTTTTACATATTAATACTGTCTGGAATTATTCCCTGCTTAACTAAAAAATCTTTCGTAGCAAACGAAGCTGCAATAATAGCAATCAGCTTTGCTGAGTCTTCAAAGTCTAGTTTGCCAAGATCTGCTGGTTTTATTTTTAACAGGCTTTTACCAAGCATTGTGTATCCTACACTTAGGCCCCCAATAACAGCAGAATGGTATACAAGGTTGGTAACAGTTTTTTCGGTGCTCATTTTTAAAAATAAAATAATTATAATTAATAAAAAAAAACATGAACAGTGATGATCTACTACAGGGCGGCCTAAACCTTCCTGAACTTATGATTACAAATGATCAAGTTAATGACCAGCTATTATGCCCAAAAAGGAAAGGCTGTATTCTTTGGCAGCATGTGGAAAAACAAAACAGTACCTCGGAAATGAATTCAGCATAGAACAAATTCAACAAATGTCGCCACAAGACATTGTAAAGTATCATAACAGGTATGAAGCGCAACTGGGCTCAAGAATGGTAAAAAGTGTTGGACAAACAGTTCTTAGTTTGTACACTAAACTAGTTAGTAGATTTGCTCCCATTGATTCTGAACAAGACTTTATGTATGATTTAACGCAGGATCCAGTTTTAACAAAGTCATTAGAGTCTCTAGGGTGTGATCTGTATTACAGATTTGGAACATTATTATCGCCAGTGATCGCGGGATTAATTACTTTTAATCATATAGATTTTGTTTCCCTAAAAAATGACCGAGCCAGAAAATCAGCAGAATCAGAAAACATTGAATCAGGTGGAGAAAGCGACCAGTAAAAAGCATCCTCATCCTGGGCGTGTTGAAGCAGGAAAAAAATTAGCAGAGTGGAACAGACAAAGAAAATTAATGTTACAATCACAGAATATAACTCATCATGAAAACATAACACCGCCAACCCCAACAGTTGTTTCAATGCCAGCTCCAGAACAAGAACAAGTTGATTCAAGACCTATAACACCAAAGTCTTCGTGGAATATTGAACTTAAAAGAGTTGTCTTTTTTGGCGCCATTGCTGCTGGAGGTGGTTATTACGGTTATAAAATATATAAACAATGGCGACACAAACCAAAGCAGTCAAAAAAATCTCAACCACTAAATACAGAAGCTGAACAAAAAAGCATGCCAGAACCGCCAACAACAAAAGATCATTTTGATCCATTTCAAATGCAATAATATTTTAAGAACTTAATTTTAAAATTTTTTGTTTTTTTGATAAAAATAGATCATGACGGATTATTATTTGTTCAAAATGATGAAGTCAATAAATAAAGACATGGAGTCTATAAAAGACATTTCCATAGACCAGAATTGTAATCAATGTGGTTGCTTACGATGTAAGAACTTCATTAAGATCTATGCTGACCGATCTCGCGCCAAGGACGCTGAGCAAGACATCCTCGACGATGACGCGTTTTTTGAGGCGTGTGTGTACTATATTAGACATCTACTATTTAAGACAAAAACATAGATTGTATTGTTTTTTGATAATTATAAGATAACTTGAATAAGAACTTGGTTGTACTTAAAG
>CM031627.1:29073630-29091130 GCA_018398815.1 Conus ventricosus | reverse complement strand
ATGTTTTAGCTTTACAATCTCTTAATGTCTTCACTAAGAAACTCCCAATCCTTAAGGGCTACTTTTATCCTCCAATCTACCAATCTGAGGATGAAAAAGGAAAAATCAACACAGCTATTTATATCAAAGATGTTCTGGATTACAGGCAAATTGTACCACCCTTTCCAACAGATACTAGAAACATTAATGCCTGTGCAGTCAGAGTAAAATTTAATGAATCGCTGATTTTGAATAAAGTTTCTGTGTATCTGCCAACTGGTCCAGACGAACAGAACACGGAGTGGCTACGCTCGATTCAGGATCAGAAAGAGAAATGGTTGATAGTGGGCGATTTTAATGCTCATTCTCCCTTTTGGGACAAGGAATGCTCTGTTGGCAGGTCTATCAATAACCGTTTCGTCGAAAATGTTATTGATTCTGCTTTATATCTACTCAATAATGGGAGTGTAACTAGAATCCCAGATATATCGAAACATAAGCCATCTGCCATCGATTTGTCACTTATATCACCAGCTATTGCATGCAACTGTGAATGGGATACTGTGTCAAGGACACATTGGGTAGTGACCATCTTCCCGTTGTTATCAGTTTAAATGACAAACCAGTAAGTCAGGATTCAGTAAAAGATAAAATCCCTAAATATAATAACAGAAATGCGGATTTGGACAAATTTGAAAGATTGTTGTCAATGCATAACATTGAAGAACTTCAGTCGGATAATATAGATAGTGTTTATGCAAAATTTACTGAGACAATTTTGCACGCTGCTGATTCTTCAATACCGAAGTGCAATCAAATGAAAGATAATAAATATTCAGGAAATGTTTGGTGGAACGATGCTTGCACAGAGGCTAAACAATTGAAGAAAGAAGCCTTTAATGAATATCTCAAAGACAAAAAGAATGAAGAAAAACACAAAAATATGAAGACGGCAAAAATACATAGCAATAGAGTAAACGAACAGGCCAAACGGCAGTATTGGTCTAATTTTTGTAAAAACGAAGTTTCTGATCATGCAGATCTTCAGAAGGTTTGGAAAAAAGTGAAGGATATGAAAAATGGAGTATGCCTTCCAGAATATCCAGTACATGTAAAAAATGAAGAATTTCCTTCTAACTCACAAAAGGCCGAAGCTTTCTCAGAAATGTTTGCAATGACGAAATGGATAGAGTTTTTCGAGAGAAAGAATCTTCCAGTGAAATATACAATGATCCAATAGAAGATAACAGCCATTTTATCAATGCCCCAATCACCTTAAAAGAAATGAAAGATGTCATTTTCTCCAATGGAAATAAAAGAACTTCAGTAGGCCCTGATGGAACATCAAATGAATTAATCAAACATTTACCTGCTAATTTTGTTAACTTTCTTCACCAATTCATACAAAGATGTTGGTCGTCTGGTAATATTCCTTTAATATGGAAACAATCTATTATTGTTCCCATACACAAGCTTGGTAAACCAAAATCAGACATAAACAGTTATCGGCCTATTGCTGTGTCTAATCATGTTGTCATACGGGGAAACTGATGGAAAAAATAATTTTAAATCGTCTCCTACACTACTGCGAAAAGAACAATATCATACCAATACATCAAGCAGGTTTTCGTAAGGGCAGATCAACCATCGATCACCTTACCAAATTAACAACCCAAATTAAACATCAGTTTGCTAGAAGCAAAAATGTACTGACTACTTTCTTTGATATCAAAAAGCGTACGATCAAGTATTGCACTCTAGACTACTTTATAAATTAAAATCCATTGGCTTATCAGGTTGCATGTATAATTATTTCAAGACTTTTCTAGCAGATAGATCAATTCAGACCAAGATAGGACACACTTACTCAAAATTAAAACCATTTCATATGGGAATTCCACAAGGATCAGTAGTAGCAACAATACTTTTCAATATTTTAACACATGACCTACCATCATCTGTGTCTAATCATGTTGAATTGGTTCAATATGCTGATGATATCTGCATATGGATGAAAGTGACTATGAAAAAACGCACTCCAATGAGATCGCTAAATTACACTAAAAAATTGTATCAAAGAGAACGTGATAATATAAATGGTTTTATGATTCAAAATGGTTTAACTTTGTCTCCAGAGAAATCACATATGATGCTTTTTGACTCTGGTTACGATCGAAGAGATTTGCCTTCTTTCAATCTAGAAGGGTCAGTTATCAATTATGCACAGTCTGTTAAATTTTTAGGAGTAATCCTTACATCAAAATTGTCATGGAAAGAGCATTTAGAACACGTAATGATGAAAGCTAAAAAGAGTCTGAACTTCCTAAAAATTGTCAGCAAACAACAGTGGGGACAAGACATTTCCACTCTTATACATCTAGTAACAGCACTTATTCGTTCAAAGTCAACATATGCCCAAGAGGTATTCTTCTCTGCCCCAAAATACCTTAAAAAATGCAAAGTATAGACAGTAAAGCCTATAAACTTGCAATTGGAGTTCCAGTATATACATCTTCATTAAAAACATATGCTGAAATTGGTATATTACCTTTTGAAGAAAATATGAAACTTGCATCGTATAAATATGTCCTACGGAGTACATCAGTTCCAAATTCAAATTATGATGAAGTGTGCGTAAAGTCAGACACGGATTTTCCCAAAAGAGCAAAGTCGGTTGCCTCTTTAGAAACAATAGGCACTTTCACTTATGACATTTTTCAAGAGTCAGGAATCAAAAAGAAAGATATATCATCTCGTGTACTGTTCACTGCAGTCCCTAAATGGGAACTACTATCAGCCTATTTCGATACTAATTATACAAATATAAAGAAAAATGATGGTCCCACTTTATCTGCTTCTGTCAAAGCTCATATTTTTTAGCACTACCCGGACCATCTAAAAAATTACACTGATGGCTCTAAGCTAGATAATGACATGGTTGGAGCTGCATTTGTAATCCCAGCTTTAAAAGCAGAAAATGCTTACCATCTTGGAAAAACATTTTTCAATATTTACAGCAGAACTTATTGCTATTTTGATGGGTTTAAATTTTCTGCTTGATCTTCCTTTTAGTCTAGTTCAGGTATTATTTTTGGTTGATTCTAAATCTGTTTTAGACGCACTACAGTCTTATAATCTAAAAGTAAGAGGTGATATGATTGCAGAAATTTGTCATACAATCCATTATTTGTCACTGCGCGGAACTAGTATCTCATTCTCTTGGGTTCCAGCACATTGTAATATTTTTGTAATGAATGGGCGGACAGAACAGCTAAAAAGGGTGCAATGAACATTAAACATTCTGTATGTGTTAAAATTCCTTTATCTTTATCTGAAAGTTATTCCTTAATAACGAAAACTTGTTGGAATCATGTGAAGGAACTATTAGGAGGTTCTTTTGTAAATTTCACTGAATAGAGGAATATTTTCAAAGTCAAACACATACATTCCTGCAATGGTGAGCTCATGTGTGAAAACCGAACACTGTCATCCCTGGTCTACAGATTCAGACTGCATGCTCTCAGATGCAAATTCAACAGTCATGTTAAGTGCGTCTGCGGTGAGGAAATAACACCTGTCCATGTTATTCTACACTGTCAGCATTTGAAATCATTTTTACCCACTTCGATTTGTGATTCAACGGTTTCAGATTCATCTTTTAAGAATATTTTATTGAACGATTTGCTTATGCTGGATGTTGTTAAAGGCTTAAAACGGAGTCCAGTTGGCTCATTGATTTAATGTTTACAAATGTTTTGAGTATGTTATTGTTGTTATTGTTGTTAAGATTTCATTTTTGAAGGGAAATGGTAGGGAGGTTCAGAGATAGAAAGACGGGAGGTGTGTGTTTTTTTTATTTTTTTATTTTTATTTTTCGGTCTAATGTCACAGCATTGTGAAAAGACGTTAAAGAGAAGAATGAAACACACACACACACACACACACACACACACACACACACACACACACACACACACACACACACACACACACACACACACACACACACACACACACACACAACACACACACACACACACACACACAGACACACACACACACACACACACACACACACACGCATACACACACACACACACACACACACACACACACACACACACACGCACGCACGCACGCACGCACGCACGCACGCACGCACGCACGCACGCACACACACACACACACACACACACACACACACACACACAAGGGGAGGGATGGCAGGGAGGGGTGAGAGTGAGTAGATTGATGCAGCAAGTGGAGAAACTCAGAGCGTGTAGGGAAAAGGAAAAGCAAGATAGCTGTAACTTATGTCTGAGGTAAACACGTAGTAAATATGGTAGTATGCGTGTGTGTAGTGGCGGACATTGCAGGCTGGTGCTGCAGGAGTGGAAAGGTAATACTACTTTTGGATGTCGATGCCATGAGGATGGAGGATTCCAAGTTTGGAAATAAATAAATTCCTGCATAAGGCCCCCCAAGTTGTCACTCTGTGACTGCCAAAGTGCCAGGGCTTTGACATGGCTGATATTGTGTTGGGCGTTGTTCAAGTGTAAAGCGACTGGTTTGGGCCGATGGTGGCGGATGTCGGCCAGGTGTTCAGAGATGCGCATCTCAAGTGTGCGAGATGTCTCACCTATATAGATCTTAACCAGCATCTGGCAGTGGATGGCGTACACAATGTTGTGGCTGTGACAGGAGAAACTGCGTTTAATAGTGAATGAGCCCTTTGGGGCCATGTAGGATGGTGTCTGGTTTGGTGAGAGAGCAGATTTAGCAGTTGGGTTTTGAACAGGGGAAAGTATTTGTCTTAGGTGTGCAGATTTGTTTCACCTTAAAGCGTACCAGTAGGTCTTCGAGGTTTTTGTCACGCTCGAAAATTACCATCAGTTTGGTCCTGCAGGCAGATTTGTGATTTTCTGCTATGTGCTAGTTAGACTTCAGGATCCTGCAGATGGGCAGAGTGTGAGGATGGAAGAGGAGGCGGCAGTGGGTCTGTTTGTCTCTTGGGAGGCTTGGTTTCCAGAGCAGATGTTCTGGATTAGCTGTAGTGTGGCTGAGAGCATCATTAATAATGATGGCATGGGGGTAGCCACGTTGGTGAAAAACTCAGACATTTTGACTGCTTGTACAGTGAAATCTTTTTCCCTGTGCAGATGTATGCATAGGCCAAGGAATTCAGAGAATGGAAAGCTGTTTTTAGTGATTGGTGGTAGGAAGATGTGTAGTCCAGTAGAGTGCGCATTGACGGCTTTATAGAAGACTGAGGTTTTAAGCAGTCTATCTTTGAGGGAGATGGTGATGTCCTGGACGTTAACTGACTGTAATAATGGTGAAGGTCTGAGTAAAATTGAGGAAATTGTGGAGGTTGGTCTGGCATTGATGTGGCTCCCAGTCTATCATTATGTACTTTTGTAGTGTTTGGTGTTGGGCCTGTCTGAGAGGTTAGTAGGTACGATAAGCTTTTAGTGTCTGCATAAGGAAAATTGAAAGCAGTGTTCAAATTTGAGCTTATTGTTCATAAACTCTGCAGACAGGGAGGACTAGAACATTGCTATGAGGAACACCAGTGATGACACTTATTGCTTCCAATTTTGCTTAACTATTGCCAACATACTGAAATCTATGAGAAAGTGTGTAATTGATGTCATAAAATTTTCGTTCATGCATTAATCTTTGTTGTGCGACTTGTTCACTTGCATTTTGGAGATCCAAATACATAAGACCTTGTGGTATTTTATTAGTCAGCATAGTCATCCAATTAATTGTTAGTCAACATAGCCTACCAGATGCAAGCCCTAACTGGATGTTGAACAACTTATTAAAGATTAGATGCTAACTTACCTCATCCTTCATTGAGCTGTCACAAACTTAACAAAAAGATTGTGTAAGGTTTACTGGTTTGTAGTCACCAGGTTCCTTTTTATTTCCTTTCCTAAAGACGTGCTTGCTATCAGGTAGTTTCACAACGAAGTGATGAGGGCGGAAAATGAAACAAAAGGTTGTTTGTTGTTGCCTAAAGAAGCCTAGGAGGTCGAAATGCATCATGTATTGTCCTGTAATCTGTTTGGTAGTAACTGCCCTTTTTCTTTCTAATATGTATATCAGATGATTTCTTGTTGTAGATATATTCAGAAAAAAGACACTTTCGTGTTTTGGCAAACAAATCTTTAAATGGAGTGTCAATCTGATGGTGCCTAAACTTCTCTTTGATGGATTTGGTTTGGTTTACACAATTAAGAAGCATTCAGAAAACACAATAAATTTCTTTAACCTTAAATTCTACGTTTGGAATTACATTATCAATACGTTTTCAAAATTATGGTAGTTCATTCCATCTTCAGCTATTTGTGAAATGCCATTGCATGTCAAAAACATTGACAGCTGGGTTCTTTCATAGTCGTTGAACATCAAAGAAAGCCTGTGTTCAGGATTTGTGAGCTGAATCCTTGAACATGTAAACAAAGGGGAATTGTGTCATCAGTGTATGCCGTATCAAAAGCAAAGAAAAGAAGGAAAGAGACAGAGAGTTCATCTGCTTGGTAAATCTGGACAATGAATGTTTGCTACGTCTTTCGACAGGAATAAACTACAATTGGGGTAAAGGAAGATACTGCGTGTGTCTTTTTTTTACTTGCTCCATTGTGTGCGATAAATCACAGCTGAGTTGACATCATGCCTTTCTTCATGCACATTCCAACCCCATCTGATTAAACAAAAAATCAAAATTATAATGAATTAATTATTTTAGGTTGTCATGTCCTTTTTGGGGATAGGGGTGGGGATTGCTGAGCTTGTGTGGGTTAATTGTTTATAGTGTCTTGCTTGCACAATATAAACCTGTTTATGATTGACTTTAATGTGTTTCTTCATTTCAAATGAACGTGAATATATTTCGGCTAGGTCTGATTGCAAAATCTATGGTGAAGAGCTTGTCGACAGAGTAGTGAGCAAAGAATACAAAAGAGTTGCATTTCCAATGGAGAATAAACTGATTTCAAAACTATTCCAAACTTGTCAGGAAAAATGCAGTTATTTACATGGACAACTGCTTACTAAATGTTGATATAATGAATAATTTTTATCGCCATATCTCATTCCATTAAATGGTATGATTTTTCACAGTGAAAACGAGAGCTTTAAATTTCGTTGCGAAAGGATTGCTTCTTCGCATTTCTGAAAGGTGAGAAGTGACGTTATCAGGGATGGACCTGAGGAGGAAGGGGATGGAGAGAGATAAAGAATGTGCACAGTGACAGTGAGAGAGGGGGGCACACACACACCACAACACACACACCACAACACACACACACACACACACACACACACACACACACACACACCACACACACACACACACATCACACACACACCACACACGCACACACGCATATATATATATGTGTGTGTGTGTGTGTGTGTGTGTGTGTGTGTGTGTGTGTGTGTGTGTGTGTGTGTGTATGTGTGTGTGTGTGGTGTGTGTGTGTGTGTGGTGTGTGTGTGTGTGTGTGTGTGTGTGTGTGTGTGGTGTGTTCCATGTTTTTTTTTTTAACCTTTCCCCATTCCATCATTTTCTTTGGCAGATAGATGTTGGAGGGAGATGCTACATCTATAGCAAAAACAGGAAAGATCCACAGACAGGAAGCCAAAACACAATGCCAACGGAAAGGGCCTCTCTGGTCAGCCTGGAGACTGGCCAGGAGATGGAGGCTTTTAGGGCAGTGTTGAAACACAGCGCTGACAGAATAAAAATCTGGATCGGTTTGAAAGCAACAGACTTTGGCAAAGCAAAGACACGTTTGAACGCTCTGTAATAATGTGTTATGTTCATCTATATATTATGCCCTTCTTTTTTGTGGCTTCTTAGTTCATGTTCAAAATGCCATAAATATGACAACTTGAACATGTTTCCAATTGGGAATGTGTGTGTGTGTGTGTTGTTGTGTGTGTGTGTGTGTGTGTGTTGGTGTGTGTGTGTGTGTGTGTGTGTGTGTGTGTGTGTGTGTGTGTGAGGGTGTGGATGTGGGTGCTACGTTTAACATCTTATAGAAAAAGGGTTACTTCTCGTGCTTACTTCCCTTGCAATGCTAGCTTGTCCATAATTTGTTCCTGTATGGAAATTATAGGAATGTGGGCAGATGCCATTCTCTCTCTCTTCTTCTCTCTCTTCTCTCTCTCTCTCTCTCTCTCTCTCTCTCTCTCTCTCTCTCTCTCTCTTCTCTCTCTCTCTCTCTACTCTCTCTCTCTGAAGTTACTGAACTTCTAGCAAATGCGGAGACATTCTTGAACGTCCTGCTGACTGACGACACAGTGTCAAGCTGGACCGTTACAAGTGAAGGCATCAATTCCGTCGTCGTCCTGCGACTGAAGCCAACGATGGTGGATCCCGTCTTGAACCGAGGAACGCGAGTTCACTATTTCTTGATGTATTGATCATTAATATCCTGTGTAACACACTTTGTGTCTGATCTTCTGGTTCCGTGTCAAACACGGAAAGAAACCACCCAGCAGGACGTGACGTGATCAGGAAAGAGCAAAGCAGCAAAGTAAACGACTTGTACAGGTTAGTGCTGGTAATGAAACGCTTTGAAGTGGGTAAATTGGCCTTGTTTGACACGGAATCGGAAGATCACAGCCAAAGTGCGCTACTCAGGATGTTAATGAACAACACCTCAAGTCAACATAATTTTCTATACTGACTGCGGGTTTCACATTTCACATGTTCAAGACAGTCTTGATCCTACTTGCATGCTGATAAGTCTGACTGTGACATCATACTCCGGAATCCCATGGTTGCCGCCGTGATTGATCTCCAGGTACAGAGACTGTTGCAAGAGAAGCACAGAAGCAAAGCATTAGAAAGGTTGTGCTTCATCAGTCATATGGCATGAGTGTGCTGCTCTGCGGGATGACATTGTTTCAGAGTTCTCCTGCGATCCGAGTTCGGAAGACGATTGTGTGTTTTGGTATATCAAGCAGGACACAGGAATATGTCATCAAAGAACGTTTGAAACTTGCCCACCTGCAGAAAGGAAGACGTGCCGGTGTCGTATATAATACTGTGGTCGTGGAATTGTATCGCAGCGATAGCGTTTCACGTGAAACGTTGTTGCAGCGACAATATTTTCTGGACAAAATTGTCGCGTGACAACTTTTTACGAAAAAATGTCTATAGACTATTGTAGCTGTCCATAAAAATACTGTCGCTCGAAATTTGCGACAGTTCTTTGCGACAGGACACTGTGAAATATTGTAGTCAGTGAATGCTGTCGCTTGCGACACATTTTCACGAGAAATCTTGCTGCTAGAGTTTCCTGTGAAATATGGTCGCAGGTCTAATATTTCACAGCGACGATATTTTCTGCAAAGTGAAAAAACGTCGCCGCGGTTGAGCGTCAAAATATCATAGAAAATAATGCAGCCTGCCATTGAATAAAAAATTGTCGCAAGTGATTTTATCATAAATGTTTTTGATGAAAGTCAAATTTCCATTCGTGTGTGTGTGTGTGTGTGTGTGTGTGTGTGTGTGTGTGTGTGTGTGTGTGTGTGGTGTGTGTTGTGTGTGTGTGTGTGTGTGTGTGTGTGTGTTAGTGTGTGTGTGTGTGTGTGTGTGTGCGCGCGCGCTGTTAAATGTGATGTCTTTATCAATATCGTAGAACCGACCTATTTAAAACAAGTCTATGTTATTCCGGTCATCTTCTCTGGAACTCACTTTCGCCTGAGCTTAAATGCAATAAAGCTTTTGAATCGTGAGAAGAAATATTGGCTACATATTAAGCACACTGTCACTGATTATACTGATATACTCTATAATTAGAAATTTAAACGAGGACTTTCCTGGGAAATCGAAGTTTGAGTGAAATTTCATGATGCCGTTTACCGGAACGGATGGATATGTGCCCGCTCTCCAGAAATCAATCCACCCAATACAAAATTATGAACAAAACTATAAAGTTCATGAATAGATCATCTGTTGTTTCTTCAATAATAAGGAAACTATCAAAACCTGATCAAATTTATGTATCTGATCTGATCTTTAAAGCATGGCGGATCTGGGCATGAGCATCTCAAATATCCTTCCATACCGGTAAACTACATTCACTCAAACTTCGACTGTCCAAGGTAAGTGCTGGTTTAAGTTTCTTATTTCATTTCGCGGAGTTTACCGAAATACGTGACAGGTGAGACTTCAAAGTTGTTGGGTTTTTTTTTTTAAATATACCATAAGTCATCACTCGGTCATTCACTCTTCAAAAAATGGGGTGATACCATTTTAAAGATGTCACCTTGCGTGATCTTATGGTTAATATTTCTTCATCATTTAATAGTACCAATGTAACGATTTTCTCCATTTATACCAAAATAATGCTCCAAGTTTCTTGGTCCAATCCAATACATGGATCGACATGCCATGCATGACATTTATAACCACACACTAACTAATCTATTTTTCATTTGCACACTCTCACACATTCCTATTTGCACAAATAACTGACTGAATGAAAATAAACACTTGACGCTCCATTTCTCTCCACACTAAAGGAAAGTCACTATTAAGTGTCTTTCGCTTGGAGTTTGCTCTCCATACATAGTAATTGGCTTCATGTCTTTTTGATAGCATACTTCACAATTCATTTCTGTCCAGTCCCAGTGGTGTGTCCATCATTTCCGTCCGGATAGCTTTGTGGTAGAATTTCTGAATAGTTGTTGCTTTCGACCAAAACTTTTGCTTTCTTGCTTCAGAATACTTTCCAAGTCATACCTGATTTTACATAGCAGATGTTGATGCACTTCTGAAACTATGAGGTTCAAGTCTGTAATCCCTGCATTCAGCAGAACTGAACGAGAATCCACCTGGCTACCGTAATCTTTGGATGCAGGTCCATGTGGCTTTTCATTGCACGAGAGGATTTTGTCACAGTTTGCCTGAATGTCTGTTCTTCTTTCTAAATATTCCTTTAAACATTTAATTCCACACAACTGTCTTTTTTTCTGGAAATCGGAAAAAATCTAACACATGCATCGTTATCTGATTATGCAGGGTTTCTTTTTTTTTAATAAAAATCTGATCCGCTGGATTTTGATCAAATGTAAAGTCTGGATTCTCTGAGCAGATGCTAACAAACAAAGCACAGTTTTAATGCAAGATCTTTCAGAGTCAATTCTGTGTTTGGTTTTTGCGCCTAACGTGATTTAACAAGACCGTTACATCCCATGTTTCTTTATACTTTGCATTGGTATTCTCCTTTCACGCAAGTTTTCATAAACCTAACCCCTAAATGTTCTGCTCCCATAGACCTTCCTCTTGTAGTTTGTACAACTGATGCAATTGTGCTTCTGGGTATTTTTTTTGGCACTATACCCTAAACCTGATCTATACAACTCTGTTAGAAATTTCAACACAACATGGACAGAGGTTGAAAATGTATCTCCATGTTGTGGAGCACAGAACATTTTCCATCTGCAGAGGTACGATTCATACATCTTTTGTGCTGACTGCTCCAGGTGTCACAGAAGATTGCACGAGTCTCTCCATAAAAGCCTTGTGCCTGGAGGGACTGCCAGATAATCTCACTGCCAAAGCTGGAGACTCTTGTGTAGAGCATGTGGAGTATTGCTGTGGGCTAGTTGCAACACTTTTTTCCTTTTGGCAGTAGTACGGGTTGTCTACTAGAAGGCGCAGCATCTGTGGAACCAGCAGGCAGTCAGCCAGTGCGGTATGATGAAACTCCGTCACATTGTTCCTTTTCCATTTCTCCAAAGCTCTTTGGACACACTGAAAGGGGGAAAAAGCATATATTTTCCATTTGTTCCAACAGAATGTAAAAGTATCAGCGCTAGAGCCTCTGGACTGGATGCCAGGACACAAATGGTTAGATTTGGTAATTCAAATCAATGTCAGGTGTGCACCAAGCCTTATTATCTGAATGAGTATGACATGATTCAACTGCCATTCTGTGTTGTCATTAAATTTGCCGTGACAAAGCATCTACCTCTATTTCTCTTTTCCAGGAAGGCGTGCCACAGTGAGCCAAATGTCTCCATCCTTACACCAGATCCAGATTCGTTAGGCCACTGTATTACATTCTTGAGACTGGGAGTCTCCCGTGTTCTTGACATAACTGATGCACATGAATTGTCAGTTAATACTTCACATGCCGATCAGAGACTTTGTTCTTAAATGTTCTTTAAGGCATTTTCTACAGCTAGCAATTCTTACACATTTAGGTGAAATTGCTTTTCTGCCTCAGTCCATCTTCCACCTGTTCTGTGTGAACCACACACTGCTCCCCAACCACCTGAGGTTGAGACATCTGTTGTCAGTTCCACAGTGGTCTTTTTTCCTATTCAGTTCAAATGTTGCTGCTTGCACATTGTCATCCACCAAAGCAATTCCTGTTGGCTTTCTTCTGAAAGTGACATGACAGCCTCAAAACATCCATTGTTTTTCTGGAGTGCCACACTTTCTTCAGATTCCAAACATCTGTGATACAATGGCCCCCAGTGTACTGCAGGAAAGGCTGCTACCAGCTGACCTATGACTTGGGCTAGTTCCCTAATGTGAGTCTGATTTTTTTCTTAAACCCTGACAAACTGATTTGATTTTTCTATTCTTTCTATTGGCAAAGTGACCTCCATGCCCTACGAATCCAGATAAAACACCAACATTTTATTTTGTGTTGGTACTAGAACAGACTTGTCAAAATGAACAGTGAATCTTAACGATGTGAACACATTTATTGTCCGTTTAATTTTTTCTCGGTATTTTTCTTTCTAGCTCCCTGTAAATAGCTTTCATCAATAAATGATGTTGATAGAATCCTTGAGATCTAAGATGGGCTGAAACAGGTTTTAACTTTTTTTTTTAAACTTGGACAACATGAAAATCTATTTGGCAGAGCGGTGCACGAATACAACTGTTCTCTCCATTCAAATTGAGGTATTTTTTTAAAGTTGATGTAACTGGTACCAAGTACATTCTTAGCCTGAATGACACTTTGTGAGTCTTCATCATAGCTATCATTCACATCAGGATGTTGCCTTTTCTTGTTTTGTTTTTCAGAGGAGTCCTCTCTTTGGTATCATGTCATCATCGCATGGGCACCCTATTTTCAGCATATTTACTGGCATCAGTCTGAGTTCTCTTCCATCCATGTGCAAGTGTCTTGCTAAGGGATGACAAATAAACGTAAATTTTGGGCCTTGGGGGTGGATAACAGTCTCGTGACGAGACTTTTTGTGGTCAGCGGAACTCGAGAGAAAATTCTTCTTCACTTTCGTTCTTTTCGAGTTCGTCATTAGGACAATGCATCTTCCTCCATTTTAGTTCACTCAAAGCCGGCACCTAGCTTTGTCTTATTTTCAAATATGCGTTTCGGCACTGTAAATCTAAAAAAAAAAAACACTATGTGGCAATGTATGCAACACAACAATGACAAATTAATGACAAATCTACATTTCATCTGACTGGCCAACCTGTGTCCTCAAATGTTTACGATTTTCTAAAACGTTTTGAGCGGAATCGTGGAAAAAACGTCAGCATGGCGGCCGAAAACATACACAATATGGTGGATCTGGGCATGCGCATCTCACATGTCACGTAGTTTCGATAAACTACGAGAACTGGAATTGATTTACCTAACTTCATTTTGTTCAGGTGTGTGCGTGTTCTTGTTTTGATTGAATAGTATGTTTTGTACGTGAAATGTATGATGTATCTGCGGTGTGTCATGGAATGGACTATGTGTGAAATGTATGATGTATGTACAGTGTGTGATGGAAAGAACTGTGTGTGAAATGTACGGTGTATCAGTGGTGTGTGATGGAAGGAAACTGTGTGTGCGTTTTTCCTTTAGGATATCTGGCAGATTTAAGAGGCAAGCGTCATGTTGGTGAGGTGAGGCTTGGGAAAGAGGGGCGTCAGGATTGGGATGGTAGGGTGGTAGTAGCTAGTGGAGTCTAGGAGGGGGAAACGTTCATGGGGATACAAGATGTTCTGGTGGAGAGCCTTTTAGGGTAGACGGACCAGTTCTCGCAGACAGCCATGTCAATCTGGGTAGGAGTCTTGACGACATCAGTGAACGGATTGCGTAATTCCTTGGATTAGTGATTGGAATTCATGGCATGGCTATTGATTTGCCCGGTTCCCACCCTAAAACAGTACTGTGGACAGGAACCCTGTGAGGTGATCAGCTTCAGCGTGCCAGAGTCACTGCACTTGGTGATCAGCTTCAGTGTGCCAGAGTTCACACTGAACTCTGGTGATCTGCTTCAGTGTGCAGAGTTCACCTGCACCTTGGTCGGCACAAGTCATCATGGGGAAGTGGTGAGGAAAAAAGGCAGATTTGATTGGAGTCAGCCAGTGTACATTCTATTCGGGTTTGTTGTTAATGGATATCACCATAACGTCTGCATAAATCTATGTTGTTATGGGAAACACTAGTGCGTTGTTAAAGGTCTGTTTAGTACTATCTGGGGGAACCACAGTCATGTAACCAACACTGCTCTTCATAATTGGCAGACATGATCATGGATGTATGGAGCGAGGGAAAAGGACAAGAAGTGACAAGGGCAGTGATGGAAAGGTGGAGGATGTTATGGTCAATCATGGGCAGAAATGTTTCAAAGTATATATGTGCAAAGAGAGAGGAGGAGAAAAAGATGATGTCTGTGCGGAAACAGAGAATTACATTAAGAGGATATGGAGAGTAACAGGTCAGGGGGGATGAGTGGTGGCGAGGAGGATGGGAGCACTTTGTTAAGGCTCTACCGATGCAGCATATTGTGGACACTTCCAATCCTGGTGATTGACTGTCTGCTTTAAAATATAACAAAATATGTGTTTGGTTGATGTCTGGTGACAAACATTGAGAGTAGAAGAAGGCAGGACAAAGAGGCACAACGGGCGGTCGCTAAGACTGACACTCTTGCCTGGGGTCAGAAACATGCTCTCGCATCAACGTACACACAAACCACTGCCTCTGGCAAGACAGGTTCCGACTGGAGGAGGGGGGGGGGGGGGATGTCTGGATGAAGTGGGATCTGGCTTGATGATGGTCACAAGAACAGAGACGCAACAGGCCTGCGGTACATTAGCACGAGTTACTGAGCTGAGGGTGACGGAATAGAGTCTGCATAGAGCTTAGAGACATCGTTTTAAAACCATTCACATCAAGCACGTAGGTCATTATTTGGCGGAGGGCATACCAACCACCCATGGGAAGGATTAGGGAGACGCCACAAACAACAAATAGCATCCGAAAGTACCAAGAATTGGTGGTAGTTTGAATCAAACAAAATTTAGTCATTTGTAACTTCTTTCTCCGTTCAGACCACTGAAAAAACAACAACACGACTTCAGATTTGAGAAATAATATTTGTCCACTTTTCAGCAATTGGTTAAACCGAATTCACATAAGGAAGCAGTCCGGATGCTAAAGCCGTTCACTTGGCCGTGACACAAAAAAATCCGAAGGAGAGAGAGAGAGATGAGAGAGGAGAGAGAGAGAGAGAGAGAGGGAGAGAGAGGAGAGAGAGAGAGAGAGACAGAGACAGAGGACAGAGACAGAGACAGAGACACACAGAGAGAGAGAGAGAAAGAGAGAGATAGAGAGAGAGAGAGATAAGAGACAGACGAGAGGAGAGGGGGGGGGGGGGGGAAGAAGTTGCATTTCTTTCACGTTTGTTTGCAGTGTTGTTGCTGTTGTTGTTGTTGTTGTTGTTCTTGCTGTTGTTGTTGTTTCTTGTTGTGTTGTTGTTGTTGCCGTCGTTGGTGTTATTTGTTGTCCCTGTTGCTCCTGCTGCTGCTGCTGGCTGCTGCTGCTGTCTTTGTATATCTTGATGCCACAACTGTTGCAAGGTAACAGACACTTTAAAGTGGGAAAGTGGGGTAGTTGCTTTCTTTATGCCAACATTTTATGTGTATGTTAGACGCGGCTTCTTGTTTATATATCGCTCTTATGGCCTGCTGGGGCAAACCGTACCGAATGTATCTGTTTTAAACACTTTGAGCAGAAGTCTCTATGGCAGTCGTTGTGACGATCGGGCCTATGGCTTTGTATGTGAGCTCCCTTCCCTTCAGTTCAATACAACACATCAGCAAACCCGTCACGCTTCCTGTCCCGACCAACACAACATCACGTGTTAATCTTGAAATATGTCCCATGAAGCACTTGACCCATGAACTATTGGCCTGTGATTTTATGACTCAATGTCTGGAACTGGAGAACACTGAGACATGGCACAAGGCAACCTGTACGATTTTCCCAGGGACTGTCACAGCCGTACTTTTATTGTGAAGTATCTGGGGAGTTCGTGCCATACAGTCTGGTATGTGATTTCCAATACGATTGCAGCTATGGACATGACGAAGATTTCTGTGTGAAATGACTTGCACGAAAGGTACACTTCCGTGTGCAAACACGCAGGTTAATGTCCTTTGGATTTTCATTTCTTTTACTGCGATCTCAGCTGTATTTTGCCTCTTTCTATCACTTAATAATCTCAGCTTAAGAAAGGGTTCAGCCACATGCCAAACTTGGTACGTTTTATCAACAATCATTATACTGTGCTTCTTGAGAATGCGTGCATGTACCTCACATCACATAATCAGATTCTACATGGGTGCATTCAAGCACAACACAAAATTGGCTGAAACTTTGTTCTTTCTCCGAACCTACGTATACACTTGGAGTATTCACGAAAGCTCATCAGTCAGTGATTATATCAACAATTTCTCGATACATTAGGATATTGATAAAATGACATAGATCTTTGACAAGCAGGGAACTACCAGCCCATGGATCACGATACATTTTGGATTTTTTTTCGAAACGACTCTCAGGGTGATCATAGCGCTCTAGAATTGAAGATTTAAACAAGCCAATGTGATATCAGATTGCTTTACTCTATTTCTAGGAGCAGGGATGAAGCCAGGTACTCTCGGGAGGCAATGAAGCACACACTGAAGGAAACAGACGAAGAATCCGTGTTCAATCACATGTTAGGGGACGAAGTACGATAGTGACGTGACAGCAAGCTGAAGCTGAAACATGAGGACCGAATTTGAGTCACTATAGCGCACAAACAAATGAACCAGACGCATGAACAGAGGGCAGTCGAGCGTTTTGGCCACCTGGTCTTCTCCAGGGAGAACACACAACGTGTTAAGACAAGAAGGTTGTAATGAAAACCATAGAGTCATGCCCTATGGAAAGCTGATGAGTGACCCTACCTTGACTCTGATCAGGGAAACGAAGCTTGTACACTGCTTTGTGCTGTAGGCTCTTCAAATCAGGTGAAAGATCTTGATACTGTCATGTGACGTAGCCTCACATCAGGTTATGACGCTCCATCACATGTAGTCTAGTAATATGAATCATTTCCCCATGGCACAACTAAAAAGAAGAATATTCATGTGGCTTGACTAGTGTAGCGGGCGTCCCCAATAATTATGAGATCACTCATTAAAATAAACAAGGGTGGTCATTGGGTGAAAGTGACCACTGAGAGATAGTTT
>CM031627.1:29059880-29072630 GCA_018398815.1 Conus ventricosus | reverse complement strand
CTCTTCTCTCTCTCTCTTCTCTCTCTCTCTCCTCTCTCTCTCTCTCTCTCTTCTCTCTCTCTTCTCCTCTCTCTCTCTTCAAAGGCCAAAAACTATGTGGCTCCCTCAATCCTTCCCGCACTTCTATATCTGCACCCTCTCTCACTCTGTCTCTGTTTTGTCTGTCTGTCTCTCTCTCTCTCTCTCTCTCTCTCTCTCTCTCTCTCTCTCTCTCTCTCTCCTCTTTCTCCGGGTCACGTGGTTTGACACGAAGCGACAGGGCGCCATTTATTTCGCTGCAGCAATTGTTTTCTATTCTCCTGTGACAGTGCCAGTTACTGGACTTACAGCGACTGCGGAGAGCAGCTCTAAACGCCCCGCTGACTGAAAACTGTTTCAGCCTGCAACATTACTGGAGAAGGCAGCAACACAGTGGTCGTTCTGCGACTGACGCCGGTCAGCCCATTGTCAACAACAGTGGTGGATCCTGTCCTAAACCTGAGAACGCAAGTTCATTACAGAAAGAACCACGATTTCGACACGGGAGTGGTTATTAAGAGTCACTATTCTGACGGATTGACAGGTGCAGAGACAATTGCGAAATTCACACAGAAACAATACATTTCAGAAGGTCGTGTTTCATTAGACTGATGATGTGGATGTGCCGCTGTGTGAGTCAGATGATGCCGTTCTGGAATATTCCTGTGATCCGTGCTCGGAGGACGATTGTTTATTCTGGTTTGTGAAGCAGGAAGAAAGACACATGTCAACTGAGGAATGTGTAAAACTGGCCTGCCTTCGGAAAGGAAGACGCATCGGCAACACGAAGCATGCAGAGACCCAAGCACGTGCTCTACGGCGGCTGCACGCTCTCCACGGACTGATCCGTTCTACGTGGGGTGACCATGGTCGTCTACAGAACTGACGGTAGACGCATACCAGTGACGTTTTCTCGTTCTAGGTTTTGTCATGCAAAGTGAAAGGAAAAGGCATTGCTGTGGTTTCCATGTCAATGAAATCGAAATCGAGTCGCGTGTTTTGTCGTACATCGCGCCGACTTGCTCAAATGGGCTTTACAGCTTAAAGGCATTAAACTTCGTTCATTCATCCTCTTTCTTCCCCTTCTTCCCCTACACCCCAGCCTGTTTTCCCTTTCTTTTTCAGTGTATTTGTGTTTGTATGCATGCGCACTTGCGCGCGCATGTGTGTGTGTGTGCATGAATCATGTACGCCATAATCATGTATATCTATCGCTTTTTTTCCTCTCCTTTTGTTTTCTTCAATTAATTTTTGGTGTGTTAATATCAACGCATAATTTAGCTTAGCAGGGACAGATTGAAAGAAAAGGTCTTTGTCTGAAAGCTTAATCCTTGATGGAATAAAGGTTTTCTGAGTTCTCAATTCTGAGTTCTGAATTCTCTCTCTGTCCCTCAGTATTTGTCCCTTTCTCTGCCTATCTCTCTGTCTCTCTCTGCCTCTGTCTGTCTGTCTGTCTGTCTCTCATGCTCCTCTCTCTCTCTCTCTCTCTCTCTCTCTCTCCTCTCTCTCTCTCTCTCTCTCTCTCTCTCCAGTTGTCTTTGTGTTAAAGCCACTTCTTACTACAATACTTCATCACAAATTGACATTCGTTCCATAATCTATTTACTTAATTCATTTTAGTTCATGTCTTCATCTATTCTTTTCATAAGTTTTATATATGCATTTATTCATCTTTTTGTTATACTGTAATTGGTTCTTATTTTCCTCCCTCATTGATTCCACTTGTAATATAATTTATTCCATTGATTACTTAATGAATTGTTTCATAATTTTTGCTTCTTAGGTGGGACTTTTGGTGTGCTTTTTTTAAAATTTAACAAACATGCTATGATATTGCACACCACCTTTTTCTGGGATAGCATTCTGCTTAAAACCTAAAAGGCAAAGGAGTCAAGTTAGGACTTTCCGAGGTCACTGAGGAGAAACAATCAGGTTTTGAAATACGGTATCTGACCAGGAGTTATGATATGTTAGTGAGTTTTCTCCCCTTTGGAGATTGTACTCCCTTGGAGACTGTAAGTATGCTGAAGGCCCATTTTGAGAAGCACGTATTATTCCCCATTCACCCACTCAAGCACATACTGTTAGTTAGGCAGAAGTATCTGTCACTGCAGATATAAAAGCTTATCTCTCCAAATGTTTTCAATCTAAGACATAAGAGCTAGGTTTGTTTATAATTCAACATTTCTTGCAGTCATTGCAACACAAAGCTGCTCTGAAAATTAATGGAATGGTGCTCAGTTACTTATCCTCGGACTTTATTAGTTCAGATATATATATATATATATATATATATATATATATATATATATATATATATATATATATTATATATATATATATAATATTATAATTGTGTGTGGTGTGTGTGTGTGGTGTGTGTGTGTGTGTGTGTGTGTGGTGTGTGTGTGTGTGTCCAGTGCTAAGATGACAGTAGAATGGCTGATGTGCAAAATTATATAGATACACCTACAGCTGATGTGCAAAATTATATAGATATACCTACAATGTCCAGTGTTAAGATGACAATAGAATGGCTGATGTGTAAAATATATATAGATACACCTACAATGTCCAGTGTTAAGATGACAGTAGAAGGCTGATGTGTAAATATATATATATTTATATATATATATATATAATATATAGATAATAGTATAATATGATACACCTACAATGTCCAGTGTTAAGATGACAGTAGAATGGCTGATGTGTAATATATATATAGGTACACCTACAATGTCCAGTGTTAAGATGACAATAGAATGGCTGATGTGTAAAATATATATAGATACACCTACAATGTCCAGTGTTAAGATGACAGTAGAATGGCTGATGTGTAAAATATATATATAGATACACCTACATGTCCAGTGTTAAAATGACAGTAGAAGGCTGATGTGTAAAATATATGTAAATACACCTACAATGTCCAGTGTTAAGATGACAGTAGAGGGCTGATGTGCAGAATGTATGTAGACATACCTAGCACGTCCAGTGTTAAGATGGCAGAAGAATAGCTGATGCACAAATACATACAGAGATACATAGTTTGTCCATTGTTGAGATAAAAGAATGGTTGCAATGTACAAATATACGTATCATGTTTAGTGCTGAAGTATACGAATTCTGGCTGTGCAGGATATATAGATATACGTAGCATGCCAAATGTTGAAATAAAAGCGGAATCGTTGTTGTGTGCAGGATACAGACCAAAATATAATATATAGCATGTTCTGTGATGGATGACAAGAAAATGGTTGCTGTGCAGGAGATATCCAGACTTACATAACATACCCAGTGTTGTTGACAGGAGAGGAATTGTTGTGGAGGATATACAGACATACATAACATAACCCAGTGTTGTTGACAGGAGAGCAATCGTTGTGGAGGATATACAGACATACATGCATGTGTAGTGTTAGGTGACAGGCCAGTCATTGTTGTGCAGGAAGCTAAAGAATCTAAGACATAGATACCATGTTAAGTGTGAAGATGACATAAAATGATCGTTGTGCAGGATATATACAGACACCAGCAGTGATTAGATCCAGCCAGTGTTACATATTCATGAGAACATGTGTCACACTCACCAGGCCACCTGGTCACGTCGTCTTCTTGAGCACTCTCGTTTGGAAAGCTCAGAATGTACTAATCATCTTTCTTGGTCGGTGTGGTTCAAGGCAGACTGACCTGAGACAGCCCCAAAGGCAGTCATCGCCGTTATTTCTGTTCCCTGATGTCTTTGGTGATGGGGCAAGCGATGAACCCATATGTCTTTATTTTTTTCCTATAGTGGGAAACGTTCTCAACGCTTTATACTTCGCTTCTCTTTCCACAGAGAAAACTTGAAACCTCATCAGGTTCCAGGACAGAGCACCTGGAATTGTTCACAGTCGGTGTGGCCTGGCATGTTTGAGCATTTTAACTGTGACCTGATCTCACAATGTGCAGAGCATGAAGATGAAGTCCCTTGTCCCTACGCCTCCAACAAATGCGGGCCAGGGAAGGTACAGAGAAAACAACGCGCGGCACGTGATAATCGCATTTACATTATGGTTTAGGCTTAAGGCAGCTTTTTGTCGCTTTGTAGACAATTTTTTTTATTGTTACATTGAGGGTGAGTGGCGTAAAAATCATGACTGACTAACTTCCAAAACTTAAACTAGTCTGAATTAAATATTTTCCCAATGTCTGCTTATCTGATGTTTAGAAATGTCGTGTTTTTCCTGCTGCAAGAAAACGAGGTGGTAACGAATCCTTAAGCTCTTTAAATAGCAAGTAACAAGTGTTCAACTCACTTGTTTATGCAAAGTTAATTAACTTTCAAAGGATATCTGTAAACAGAGGATCTGATTGATAAAACCAAAAAACATTTGAGAGTACATACGATCTGATTACCTTGCCTGTCACAAATGACCGGCTCACATTACAAATGGAACACACACACACACACACACACACACACACACACACACACACACACACACACACACACAACACCACGCACGCACGCACGCACGCACCACACACACCACATGCACCACGTGCGCCACACACCACACACCACCACCACCACGACACACACACACAGCACATCCCACACACACACACCACACCACACGCCCACATGCACGCACGCACGCACCACGCACCACGCATGCACGCACACGCACGCATGCACGCACACACACACCACCACACACCACCACACACACGCCCACACACACACACACACACCACACACACACAACACACACACAACACACCACACACACAACACACACAAGGGGAGGGATTGCAGGGAGGGGTGAGAGTGAGTAGATTGATGCAGCAAGTTGAGAAACTCAGAGCGTGTAGGAAATGGAAAAGCAAGATAGCTGTAACTTATGTCTGAGGTAAACAGGTGGTAAATATGGTAGTATGCATGTGTGTAGTGGCGGACATTGCAGGTGCGTGCTGCAGGAGTGGAAAGGTAATACTACTTTTGGATGTCGATGCCATGAGGATGGAGGATTCCAAGTTTGGAAATAAGACAATTCCTGCATAAGGCGCCCCAAGTTGTCACTCTGTGACTGCCAAAGTGCCAGGGCTTTGACATGGCTGATGTTGTGCTGGGCGTGGTTCAAGTGTAGAGCGACTGGTTTGGGCCGATGGTGGCGGATGTCGGCCAGGTGTTCAGAGATGCGCACCTCAAGTGTGTGAGATGTCTCACCTACATAGATCTTAACCAGCACCTGGCAGTGGATGGCGTACACAATGTTGTGGCTGTGACAGGAGAAACTGCGTTTAATAGTGAATGAGCCCTTTGGGGCCATGTAGGATGGTGTCTGGTTTGGTGAGAGAGCAGATTTAGCAGTTGGGTTTTGAACAGGGAAAAGTATTTGTCTTTGGTGTGCAGATTTGTTTCACCTTAAAGCGTACCAGTAGGTCTTCGAGGTTTTGTCACGCTTGAAAATTACCCTCAGTTTGGTCCTGCAGGCAGATTTGTGATTTTCTGCTATGTGCTAGTTGGACTTCAGGATCCTGCAGATAAGCAGAGTGTGAGGATGGAAGAGGAGGCAGGCAGTGGGTCTGTTTGTCTCTTTGGGAGGCTTGGTTTCCAGAGCAGATGTTCTGGATTTAGCTGTAGTGTGGCTGAGAGCATCATTAATGACTGCACTGGGGTAGCCACAGTTGGTGAAAAACTCAGACATTTTGACTGCTCGTACAGTGAAATCTTTTTCCCTTGTGCAAAGTGTGCGTAGCCAAGGAATTCAGAGTATGGAAAGCTGTTTTTAGTGGAATTGGTGGTGGGAAGATGTGCAGTCCAGGTATGAGTGCGCATTGACGGCTTTATAGAAGACTGAGGTTTTAAGCAGTCTATCTTTGAGGGAGATGGTGATGTCCTGGAAGTTAACTGACTGTAAAATGGTTTGTAGGACAATTTGATGGATGGATGAAAGGTCTGAGCAAAATTGAGGAAATTGTGGAGGTTGTTCTGGCATTGATGTGGCTTCCAGTCTATCATTTATGTATCTTTTGTAGAGTTGTGGAGGATATACAGACATACATAACATACCCAGTGTTGTTGACAGGAGAGCAATCGTTGTGGAGGATTACAGACATACATAGCATGAGTAGTGTTAGGTGACAGGCCAGTCGTTGTTGTGCAGGAAGGTAAAGAATCTAAAGACATAGATACCATGTTAAGTGTGAAGATGACATAAAATGATCGTTGTGCAGGATATATACAGACACCAGCAGTGATTAGATCAGCCAGTGTTAATATTCATGAGAACCTGTGTCACACTCACCAGGCCACCTGGTCACGTCGTCTTCTTGAGCACTCTCGTTGGGAAAGCTCAGAATGTACTAATCATCTTTCTTGGTCGGTGTGGTTCAAGGCAGACTGACCTGAGACAACCCCAAAGGCAGTCATCGCCGTCATTTCTGTTCCCTGATGTCTTTGGTGATGGGGGCAAGCGGTGAACCCCATATGTCTTTATTTTTTTCCCTTGGACTTTTCATGTTGTCTCATATACAGAAAATACTTGGTAAACAGGTTGGCTTATACAGAGATGACGGTCTTGCACGTTAAACAATAAACCAAAACCATTGAAAACAAGAAAAAGAACTTTGTAAATTTTTCAAAGCCATAACCTAAAATTCACAGTAGAAGCCAACACAAAAAAAAGTATTATTTAGACATAACATTAGACCTTAAGGATCATACATACAAACCATATAAAAAACCTAATGACACACCTGTCTATTGTAGACATCAATAGTAACCATCCACCCTCCATCTCAAAAACCATACTAATGGTATAACAAAAGATTATCTAAACTGTCATGCAATGAGAAAGAATTTAACAGTGCAGCAGCTGAATACTAAGAGGCGCTGAAAAAAGTGGCTACAACTACAAATTACAATATAACCCAGATAACAACATGAACAGCAACAGGAAAAACAGGAAAAAGAAAAATTATATGGTATAACCCTCCATATGATGGAAGAACCAAAAACTAACGTAGGAAAAGAATTCCTCAGAACCTTAAAACATCATTCCCAAAAGAACATGTACTATCTAAAATATTCAACAAAAATCCGTTAAGCTATCATACTCGTGTATGCCCAACCTTAAAAATATAATTGATTCTTCCAATAAAACCAAAAACAACACAACCAAAGAGGGTGATGAAAGAATATCTTGTAATTGCACAAAAAAGACCAGTGCCCTCTGAACAATAAATGTCTCTACAACAACATTGTGTACAAGCTACGGTAACAACAAACAGTGATAAAGAAACATACATAGGTATCACGGCAAACCATTTTAAAACCAGATATGCAAACCATAACAGTCTTTCAAAAAATGAAAAATATAAAACCAAACAGAATTAAGTAAATATATTTGGAAGCTTAAAAATAAGAAAATAGATTACAACATATCATGGAAATTATAAAAAGAGCAACACGATACAATAACATTTCTAAAAAATGCAACTTATGTACTACAGAAAAGTGGCTTGATATTATGTAAACCCCACCTAGCATCCCTGAACTCTAAAGTAGAAATGATAAACAATTGCAGGCATAAATGGAATTCTTTGTCAATGCACCATTCCGTGGCACGTCCCCCCTGAACGCGCCCCCAAAAAAAGAAAAAAACGGCAGGCCACGTGCCACACGCACAGAGTTCACACGCCCACACACCACAATATATAACACAGGTGGCGTGCCAAATTGTATATCCTGATGAGAGCGTTTTAGCTTGAAACAAGCTGGTAGGTTTTTAATTCTTCCATTTTAAAATCCTATTTTAAAACTGGTATATATATATATATATATATATATATATATATATATATATATATATATTATATATATATATATATATAATATATTATATATATTGAATTATAAACAAAGCTTGCTCTTATGTCTTAGATTGAAGAAATAGGGGGAAGATAAGCATTCATATATGCAGTGGCATACTGCTAACTAACAGTATGTGCTCAAGTGGGTGGATGGGGAAAAAAAATGAAATAAATGCTTCTCAAAATGAGCCTTCAGCAAGCTTATAATCTCCAATAGGGAGAAAAACTCACTAACACCTAACTCCTGGTCATATACCGATATTTCGAAACTTGGTGGTTTCTCCTCAGTGACCACAGAAAGTGGTAATTTGACTCCTCTGCCTTTTCAGTTTTAAGAAGAATGCAATCCAGAAAAGGTTGGTGTACAACTGAGGAGAAACCACCAAGTTTCGAAATATCGGTATATGACCAGGAGTTAGGTGTTAGTGAGTTTCTCCCTATTGGAGATTATAAGCTTGCTGAAGGCTATTTTGAGAAGCATTTATTTCATTTTTTCCCCATCCACCCACTTGAGCACATACTGTTAGTTAGGCAGTATGCCACTGCAGATATGAATGCTTATCTTCCCCTATTTCTTCAATCTAAGACATAAGAGCAGCTTTGTTTATAATTCATATTTCTTGCAGTAATTGCAACACCAAGCTGCTCTGTAAGTTGCTGGAACGGTGCAGTAGTTATCCTTGGAATTTATTAGTTTGTTGTATTTTAGTCCTTGCGGATTATTCCAAGAACTGGCCCTCAGCACTTGTGTCTTAGAGGATATCTTTTTATATTTTTTACTTTTCACAAGAAAATGTAGCTTGTTTTGCTCTTTTATGATTTTCTTTTGCTTCTTAGATGGCACCTTGGTTGGTTTTTTGAAAACTCAACAAACATGCTTCGGTATTGTACACCAATCTTTTCTGGGATTGCATTCTTCTTAAAACTGAAAAGGCAGAGGAGTCAAATTACCACTTCCGCGGTCACTGAGGAGAAACCACCAAGTTTCGAAATATCGGTATATGACCAGGAGTTAGGTGTTAGTGAGTTTTCTCCCTATTGGAGATTATAAGCTTGCTGAAGGCTCATTTTGAGAAGCATTTATTTCATTTTTTTCCCCATCCACCCACTTGAGCACATACTGTTAGTTAGGCAGTATGCCACTGCAGATGTGAATGCTTATCTTCCCCCTTATTTCTTCAATCTAAGACATAAGAGCAAGCTTTGTTTATAATTCAATATTTCTTGCAGTAATTGCAAACACCAAGCTGCTCTGTAAGTTGCTGGAACGGCGCAGTACTTATCCTTGGAATTTTTTATTTGTTTGTATATATATATATATATGGGTGCACCTCGATAGCTCCCGACACCAATGCTCCCGCACCGATAGATCCACTAACCTAACCCTAACCCTTTGCGGGGATCTACCGATGCAGGGATCTATTCAGTGCGGGGATCTATCGGTTCGGTGCAGGGATCTATCGGTGCGGGGATCTATCGGGATGACCCCACATATATATATATATATATATATATATATATATATATATTATATATATATATATATATATGTATATTATATATATATATATATATATACAACAAACTAAAAAATTCCAAGGATAAGTACCGCACCGTTCCAGCAACTTACAGAGCAGCCTGGTGTTGCAATGACTGCAAGAAATATAAATTATAAACAAAGCTTGCTCTTATGTCTTAGATTGAAGAATAGGGGGAGATAAGCATTCTTATCTGCAGTGGCATACTGCCTAACTAAAAGTATGTGCTCAAGTGGGTGGATGGGGAAAAAATGAAATAAATGCTTCTCAAAATGAGCCTTCAGCAAGCTTATAATCTCCAATAGGGAGGAAACTCAATAACACCTAACTCCTGGTCATATACCGATATTTCGAAACTTGGTGGTTTCTCTCAGTGACCACGGAAAGTGGTAATTTGACTCCTCTGCCTTTTCAGTTTTTAAGAAGAATGCAATCCAGAAAAGGTTGGTGTACAATACCGTAGTATGTTTGTTGAGTTTTCAAAAAAACCAACCAAAGGTGCCATCTAAGAAGCAAAAGAAAATCATAAAAGAGCAAAACAAGCTACATTTTCTTGTGAAAGTAAAAAAATATATAACCATGAAGCAGGAAGAAAAACAGAAAGAGGAAAATAACCTGGTATAACCCACCATATGATGGTAGAGTGAAAACCAACATTGGCAAAGAATTCTTCAAAATACTAACAAAGATCGTTCCAGAAAGACCATAAACTTTTCAAAATATTCAATAGGAACACTATCAAACTATCTTACTCTTGTATGCCAAATCTTAAAAAAATAATTGATGCTTCAAACAAAAAGAAAAACCAACGTCAAAAACGAGGGTGACAACGGAAAACTTGCAATTGCACAATCAAAGAGCAATGCCCTCTGAACAACCAATGTCTCTCTGATAACATCGTATACCAAGCCACTGTGACAACAAAAAGAGGCAAAGAGACATACATAGGGATCACAGAAAACAAATTTAAAGCCAGGTACGCCAATCACAAGCAATCCTTCAAGTATGAAAAATACAAACACCAAACAGAATTAAGTAAACATATATGGGATCTTAAGAAAACAAATACAGATTTTAACATCACATGGAAAATAATCAGAAAAGCAGCAGCATACAATAATAGCACAAAGAGATGTAATTTGTGCACAACAGAAAAGTGGATGATTCTATGCAAACCTAGTATGGCTACATTGAACACAAGAGTTGAAATCGTAGACAGTTGCAGGCGCAAAAGGAAATTTTTATCAACAAGTATAAAATAGCAACCCTGATAGGACCCCTCATACTCAATAAAAAAAGAAAGACTTACAACCCCAACAGGGCCCCCTTGCACAACACGTGCAACACAACCCAACTGGACTACAGCTCACAATTCAAAACACATATATACGATCGAGGTCAGTAGCAGGGGATTGGCACGGGATCTGAAGAGAGGAAAGACCTCGAAACAAATTTGTAGTCCCGGTTTTAAGATTTGCTTTTAATCATTATTATATATATATATATATATATATATATATATATATATATATATATATATATATTTTATATATATATATATATATATATATATGTGTGTGTGTGTGTGTGTGTGTGTGTGTGTGTGTGTGTGTGTGTGTGTGTGGGGTGTGTGGGGTTTCCATGGTTTTTTTAACCTTTCCCCATTCCATCATTTTCTTTGGCAGATAGATGTTGGAGGGAGATGCTACATCTATAGCAAAACAGGAAAGATCTACAGACAGGAAGCCAAAACACAATGCCAACGGAAAGGGGCCTCTCTGGTCAGCCTGGAGACTGGCCAGGAGATGGAGGCTTTTAGGGCAGTGTTGAAACACAGCGCTGACCATATAAAAATCTGGATCGGTTTGAAAGCAACAGACTTTGGCAAAGCAAAGACACTTTTGGACACTCTGTAAAAATCTGTTATGTTCATCTTTATATTATGCCCTTTCTTTTTTGTGGTTTCTTAGTTCATGTTCAAATGCCATAAACATGACAACTTGAACATGTTCCAATTGGGAATGTGTGTGTGTGTGTGTGTGTGTGTGTGTGTGTGTGTGTGTGTGTGTGTGTGTGTGTGTGTGTGTGTGTGTGGATGTGGGTGGGTGCGTTTAACATGTTATAGAAAAAGGGTTACTTCTCATGCTTACTTCCCTTGCAGTGCTAGCTTGTCCTTTATTTTTTCCTGTATGGAAATTATAGGAATGTGGGCAGATGCCATTCTCTCTCTCTCTCTCTCTCTCTCTCTCTCTCTCTCTCTCTCTCTCTCTCTCTCTCTCTCTCTCTCTCTCTCTCTCTCTCTCTCTCTCTCTCTCTGAAGTTACTGAACTTCTAGCAAATGCGGAGACATTCTTGAACGTCCTGCTGACTGACGACACAGTGTCAAGCTGGAACGTTACAAGTGAAGGCATCAATTCCGTCGTCGTCCTTCGACTGAAGCCAACTTCTCCTGTGAGAACAACGATGGTGGATCCCGTCTTGAACCGAGGAACGCGAGTTCACTATTTCTTGATGTATTGATCATTAATATCCTGTGTAACACACTTTGTGGTGTGATCATCCGATTCCGTGTCAAACACGGAAAGAAACCACCCAGCAGGACGTGACGTGATCAGCAAAGAGCAAAGCAGCAAAGTAAACGACTTGTACAGGTTAGTACTGGTAATGAAAACGCTTTTGAAGTGGGTAAATTGGCCTTGTTTGACACGGAATCGGAAGATCACAGCCCAAAGTGCGCTACACAGGATGTTAATGAACAACACATCAAGTCAACATAATTTTCTATACTGACTGCGGGTTTCACATTTCACATGTTCAAGACAGTCTTGATCCTGCTTTGCATGCTGATAAGTCTGACTGCGACATCATACTCCGAGAGAACAGTAAAATGCCGCTTCTGGCTCACCCGCTCTCAACCGGCCTTGGCCGGTCTCGTGCGGGCGAATCCAAAAGCGGCATATTACTGTTCTCTACTAAGCATGACTTTAATAACCAAAAAAATAACGACCCTACAAACATACATACTGTGTTGGGTTATCTGTTTTCAATACTAATTTACAAAACTTTTCAGATTTTAGTTTTTGCTTAATCCTGTGTTTTTCTTGATCATTCTCAATAACATCATTTTCACACAAACATTCATCAAATGAGTCTCTGTCTTTCATGTGAAATAAAACTACAGTCTTTAACTGTTCTCTAAGTCTTTTAAAACCGAGTTAATTTTTGACATAAAATCACACACTTATTCCAGCATGTCTTCCACTGAAAGCCAGTTTCGACAAAGCGTTTCTTTTTTTAACTATTCTTCTGCCGCAGAAAGTATCTATAATAA
>CM031627.1:29043036-29058880 GCA_018398815.1 Conus ventricosus | reverse complement strand
TAAGGAGCACGCCACAAAAACAAATAGATCCCGAAAGTACCAGAAAATGGTGTTTAATCAAAAAATTATCATTTAACTTCTTTCTCCGTTCAGACCACTGAAAAACAACACGACTTCAGATTTGAGAAATAATATTTGTCCACTTTTCAGCAATTGGTTTAAATCGAATTACACATAAGGAAGCAGTCCGGTTGCTAAGCCGTTCACTTGAGCCTGCACACACAAAAAATCCGAAGAGAGAGAGAGAGAGAGAGAGAGAGAGGAGAGAGAGAGAGAGGAGAGAGAGAGAGACAGAGAGACAGAGAGAGAGAGAGAGAGGAGAGAGAGAGAGAGGAAGAGATAGAGAGAGAGAGTAAAGAGACAGAGAGAGAGAGGGGGGGAGAAGTTTGCATTTCTTCCACGTTTGTTTGAAGTGTTGTTGCTGTTGTTGTTGTTGTTGTTCTTGCTGTTGTTGTTGTTTCTTGTTATGTTGTTGTTGTTGCCGTCGTTGGTGTTATTGTTGTCCCTGTTGCTCCTCGCTGCATGCTGGCTGCTGCTGCTGTCTTTTGTATATCTTGATGCCACAACTGTTGCAGGTACACAGACACTTTAAACGTGGGAAAGTGGGGTAGTTGCTTTCTTTATGCCAACATTTTATGTGATTGTTAGGCGCGGCTTCTTGGGTATACATCGCTCTCATGGCCTGCTGGGGCAACACGTACCGAATGTATCTGTTTAAACACTTTGAACAAGACTCTAACGGCAGTCGTTGTGACAATCGGGCGATGGCTTTGTTTGTGAGCTCCCTTCCCCTTCAGTTCAATACAACATCAGTAAACCCGTCACGCTTCCTGTCCCGACCAACACAACATCACGTGTTAATCTTGAAATCTGCCCCATGAAGCACTTGACCCATGAACTATTGGCCTGTGATTTTATGACTCAATGTCTGGAACTGGAGAACACTGAGACATGGCACAAGGCAACCTGTACGATATTCCAGGGAAAGTCACAGCCGTACTTTCATTGTGATGTATCTGGTCAGTTCGTGCCTACAGTCTGGTATGTGATTTTCAATACGATTGCAGCTATGGACATGACGAAGATTTCTGTGTGGAAATGACTTGCACGAAAGGTACACTTCCGTGTGAAAACACGCAGGTTAATGTCCTTTGGATTTTCATTCTTCGACTGCGATCTCAGCTGTATTTTGCCTCTTTCTATCACTTAATAATCCCAGCTTAAGAAAGGGTTCAGCCACATGCCAAACTAGGTACGTTTTATCAACAATCATTATACTGTGCTTCTTGAGAATGCGTGCATGTACCTCACATCACATAATCAGATTCTACACGGGTGCATTCAAGCACAACACAAAATTGGCTGAAACTTTGTTCTTTCTCTGAACCTACGTATACACTTGAGTATTCACGCAAGCTCATCAGTCAGTGATTATATCAACAATTTATCGATACATTAGGATATTAATAAAATGACATAGATCTTTGACGAGCAGGGAACTACCAGCCCCATGGATCACGATACATTTTGGATTTTTCGAAACGACTCTCAGGGTGATCATAGCTCTCTCGAATTGAAGATATAAACAAGCTATGTGATACAGATGCTTTACTCTAGCTCCAGTGAGCAGGGATACAGCCAGGTACTCTCGGGAGGCAATGAAGCACACACTGAAGGAAACAGACGAAGTCTCCGTGTTCCATCACATGTTGGGGGAAGACGTACGATAGTGACGTGACAGCAAGGTGAAGCGGAAACATGAGGACCGAAATTTGAGTCACTATAGCGCACAAAGAAATGAACCAGACGCATGAACAGGAGGGCAGTCGAGAGTTTTGGCCATCTGGTCTTCTCCAGGGAGAACACACAACGTGTTAAGACAAGAAGGTTGTAATGAAAACCAGAGAGTCATGCCCTATGAAAGCCGATGAGTGACCCTACCTTGACTCGGATCAGGGAAACGAAGCTTGTACACTGCTTCGTGCTGTAGGCTCTTCAAATCAGTTGAAAGGTCTTGATACTGTAATGTGACGTAGCCTCACATCAAGGACGCTCCATCACATGTAGTCTAGTGATATGAATCATTTCCCCCATGACACAACTAAAAAGGAAGAATATACATGTGGCTTGATTAGTGTAGCGGGCGTCCCCAATAATTGTGAGGATCACTCATTAAAATAAACAATGGTGGTCATTGGGTGAAAGTGACCACTGAGAGATAGTTTAAGGGCTGGTAAGGTGCCGGTCATGTGTTTCGAACACTGCGTATGCGCTCACTAGGAGGAGGGAGGAAAGAATCAGTTTTAGCCCAGGAGATGGCCTAGAGACTCGAACCTGTCAGGACGTTGGTCAAGGGGTCCTCACCGCTGACCAGTCATTACCAGGTGAGCTATTGATAGTTGGGGAAAGGTACAGGGGAAAACCTTAAGAAAAGAGAAAGAAAAAATTCATGTTGAACTGGGAAGCAGGTTACTTACACGAACCTTATTCGTGTTTCAGTCCTTCACCCTTCACCCTTCACTCCATCAGCTATTCCTCCTCTGATGCTGCGACGGCATTTGGTTCCTTAGTGCTGAGACGGGTGTGTAACGATGGCCATGGTGTGGGGAACAACCGGTAGTTCAGCCCCAGCAATTAAAAACTCCGGGTAGAGGAGTCGGATCTCATCGGTTCTCCAGGGACAGGAGAGTTCAAGGGGGCAGCACGTTTTCTGATGCGGACAGGGCATCATGACAGTATGGGGCGAGTTCTTACTGTGATGCAGGTATGGCATCATGATCAGATAAATCCTTAATTCTCCTGGTCTGGATCTTGGGCCAATGTTATGTAAACGGCCATGACTTTATATTCTTGGAGGATGTGGGTAATCTTTCTTCAACAAGAAGGAGGAATCTTGTAAAAAAATTATTGATATCAGTTCGTAACTTGATTTATCTCTTCGTGTGAAGAGAGAGAGAAACATGTGTAGAATTTGTTTATTAATTGTTCGATTCATTAGTAAATTGTTTTCCCCACAGGAGAGGGGGGCGCCTTTTGTTGATTGGAGGGATTGTGTGTGCGTATGGAGTAAATGCGTCATGAATGCGTGTGTGTAAGAGTGACAGTGTGACAGTGGTGACCCCAACATAGCTGCCATTGCTTTTTGTTCCCTCCTGGAGAAAAAAAGAAAAGGAAAGATTTCTATTTGTGCCTGGGAAAAGGAGAGAGATCTGTTTTCATTTGAAATAAAAACGATTTTGATTTGTACCCTCAAGGGTTTGAGGGAAGGAAAAAAATAGTTCAATTATTATTGTGTATGATATTTGCATTTGTATTCTTTTTTATTTCTATGTGTGTTTCGGGTGTTTGAGATTTCTTTTGGTTGCTCTACTCCGTTAAGGTTTTGTTTTGGTAGGATTTCTTTTTGACCTCAGGACCGATGCGTCAACCTCCTCTTGCTCGTACCTGGCAGCAAGGGGGCAGGGTGTTTCAGGAGTCGCTGTCCTTCCCCTAGAATATTATAATTTGTTTTGTCCCCTTCCCCAGGACTGATAACCCCAACCTCTTCCTGCTCTGATTTAGCAGGGGAGGGGGGGGGTGCATGGCGTTGGGGAGTCGGTAGTTCTTCCCCTCTCATTAATATCTATTTCTCTTCCTTTCCTATCGTATCATTTGGATTTTTCCCCTTAATCTCTGAGTGTGGGATTGACTTCACCTCTGTCACTCAACTAGGGTAGGTGGTGGAGTTGATTACCGCTAGCCCGATAAACATCTTTTTCTTTTGATTATCTATTTTGTGTGTGTGTGTCACGACCGACCCCGGGAGGTCTGCCCTGACAGGATCAGTTTAGATGGGAGTGAAGGGAGTGACTGACCTCACACGCCTCGCAAGAGCCCACACAAGAAAGATTACGATACAACACCCCATTTATTCACATCAACACACGCAATCACAAATAAATATTTCAACACACGCACCATGCCCAATCACAATCAAGCATTCCAACACACACAACATGCACAATCACAATCAAGCATTTCAATACACAACATGCACAATCACAATCAAGCATTTCAACACACATGACATATACACAATTATAAATAAACATTTCCAGCACCCATCCCTTTCTCATGTCATGTAGTGCCCCCACACCCCTGCCTCCCCAAAGTCTACTGGGAGCACCCTGTCGCACTAGGTGCTCCAAACCGGGTCGGTTCTTGAAGAGAGTCGTTCAAGGCCGACACCCTTGACGCACACAAACAGACGGTGGAGAGCGCGTCCCGGGGGACGGGGCGTTGTTGCGGACGTCCTGGACGGGGATCAGGACCGTCCAGCCAAGTCCACAGGCTTTTCCACCAGTACGTGGCCTCAACCAGTGCGTGGTCCCAACCAGTGCGTGGCCCCAACCAGTGCGTGGTCCCAACCGGTGCGTGGCCCCAACCAGTGCGTGGTCCCAACCAGTGCGTGACCCCAACCAGTGCGCGGCACCAACCAGTGCGTGACCCCAACCAGTGCGTGACCCCAACCAGTGCGCGGCACCAACCAGTGCGCGGTCCCAACCAGTGCGCGGCACGAACCAGTGCGCGGTCCCAACCAGTGCGTGGCCCCAACCAGTGCGCGGCACCAACCAGTGCAAGCTCCGGGTGAAGCCCCAGGGAGGAGGGAAAAGGTAACTGGGAGGAAAGAAGAAAGAAGGGTACTGGAACCCCGCAGTCAGTACAGTCTGACCCATGCTGTTAAATCCTAACAGCCACTCGCATGATGGGCGAGGGGAGGTCTACTAAATACACCAACAACACCAGCTCAACACAGGCCTGAGCATAACACAGCAAACCAACCAAATCAGGAATGTTCGTTAAAGTCTTCTCATACGAAGCAGGTAAGAGACTGCATTAAATTAACAGGCTATAAAACAAATATGAATTATCTTCATCCTTCTCTCACTCACGTTTAACATTTTCCTTTCTTAGGAAATGAACCAACACAGCAACCATCGCTTTATAACTACCACCACATTTGCAAATAATAATTCAATGGCATAATTATCACATTTTATAGCCACATTTCAAAATAACACAAATCTCCAACCACACATCCGAACGACAAATCATGCGAACGCACGCTCGCGAACATAAAACTCGTTCACCTTGCACACAAACAGACGGTGGCCAAAGAATAAGAGTCCGGCGAATGTGACAGGGGCGGACGAGCGAGACCAAGCAAGTACCAACCTTGAATCACCAGGTTTCTTCCCATCCCCACCGACTACCGCATCACCAGATGCATAAACAGGAGAAGAATTTTGGATATAATTTAGAATGGCCAGGTTAAAGATTGAATTAACCAGAGAAAAGGTCTCAAACGATATTTCTTTTACAATTTTGAAAACAAAAGAAAATTGCGCAACAGAGAAGAATAAGCCGGCTAACAACCAAAAAAAAAAAACAACAACAAACGAACCACGAAACTGATGCTTACCAGCTACCCGTGGGTGACCCAGAAGAGGCGGGTCAAATGACTCTCTCTGCCCTCTGTCCAGTCGAGAGGACAGCAGCGCAGATGCGGAAAAAAGATGAAGTGATGTCCCTACCCTACTGCAGGAAATGAAGGTACCGACTGTACCTTCGACGATAAGGTGAAGAACCAGGACCGGAGCAGGCGCTCCCAGAGACATCTTCCGCTCGAGTGAAGAGAAAACCTGCCTAAGCGATGGCGGCCAACATGCCACGCTACGTCACAGAGTGAGAATACCTCAAGCCCAAGAGGAATCTTGCACGTGCGGCAGGTGAAAAGACAGGTGAGAGGCCGATAGACAGCAAGTTCGAGAGAAAGGTACCAGCCACCCGTGAACCTGCAGGATGAATTGCACGGGCAGTGGAATTAGAGAGAGAGAGAGAGAAAGCAAACCTAACCTGAGCTGAACGACACCAAGGTGCAACCGCACCACAAGCCACACTAAGGGACGGACACGCGACAACAACAACGACAATAAACAAATGAACAATTCCACCACCCTAGATGGGTCAATCGTCGTAGGCCTCGCGACAAACCCGTGACAAACCCCCCTTCTAAAAGCATCTGTTTCTCTGAGATACAGTGCTCCTTTGAACCTTGACGCATGTGCAAATTCACAACAATGGGACCGAACCCAACCCTCTGTGATCGACAGAGTACGATAAATCCAATACAAACATTCCACGATAGAATCACACAGGGAGATACATAATACTACATTTATCAAACAACTAAGCAAACCTTCCAACAATAAAAGTAGCAATCCGAACCAGTGGTGATTCACTACCGTTAACATCACTGAAGTGAAAACTGTCACTACACCTGATACAGAGACCAAACAGGGGATATAACCGTGGTTGAGGGGAAGTGTCCCTCTGACTGATTTCTCCAATGTGCTGACTACGGAGCTCGGCTGAGATAGTCAGCATCCGTATTGCTGGAACCCTTGATATGGCGAAAAGTGAAAGCATGACTCTGCAGTTCCACTGCCCAACCCATGAGTCGACGACTGACTGGCCGGATCCGGTCCAGGCACTGGAGAGGATGATGATCGCTCTCCAGTACAAACTTCCGGCCGTACTTCTTCTTGGGCACGCCAGTGCGCGTCCAAATCTGCCAGAGCTTCAGCAACAGTAGGGGCATCGACAGTCCTAAGCGGGACAGCCTCTGGGTATCGAGTCGCATAGTCTACCACTACTAAATTGTAGCGGTGACCGCGATCGGATGGTGGATTAATGGGTCCCACCAGGTCGACACCAACCTTGCTGAATGGCTCCCCAACCAGTGGCACTGATCCTAGGGGAACACGCCTCAAGCGACCCTTAGGCGTTGTCCGTTGGCAGACATTGCAACTGCGGCAGTACTGCCTAACCTGAGAGTTCATCCCCAGCCAGAAGAAGTCCTGTCTAACTCGCTCGAGAGTCCGCTTTGAGCCCATATGGCCTGCCATGGGTGAATCATGGGCCTGCCGGAGGACAGATTCTCTCAAGCTCTGGGGAACGACTAGTTGCTTGGCTACCCGATCTGCCTGAGTGAAAACCCTAAAGAGGATCCCCTTGTGGAGCTTGAAGCTCACCTTGGCGTGTCGGGCAGACTGAGCGGAACGATCCACCAGTTGCCGCAGGCGCTGGACATCCAAGTCCCTGGCCTGAAGACGGATCATGGTAGCAGGATCGGCCCTGGCCAGAACCTCGTCAGAGATCGGCTGTAGAACGGGACGCAATTCCTGCTCCTGCTTCTTGGCTTTGGCGCGCGTGGTAACTCCCACACACGCCTGTACGGGCAGATCCGTAGACACAGACTGACTGCGTCCATCTGCAAAGGTGATGGTATTCCCTATGAGAAGGGAATACAGAGGTCGCTCCACCGCGATGGCCCATACTTCGCCACAGAAGTAGGGGGTAGAGATAGGAATGAGTACAGAAGGATGGGTGGAGGTAAAACCAGCCTCCAACCCGCACACATCATAACTGGCGCCCCGCTGAGCCTCAGGGGAAACCAAATCCTTATCACAAAGAGCGTTGATGCTCCCGAATCCCTGATGGTGTCGACCAAGGAAGAACCAACAACAGAAAGAAACACTGGACACTCTGTACCACCAGAAGCTGGGATGGACCCCACGTTAGCCGAGGCACGAGGACGCTGGGAAGGACTAGCCCCATGACTACCGACGGCTTTAGGGCAATCTTTCCTAATGTGGCCGGGACGACCACAAAGAAAACACAGTCGGGGTGCTGAGGTCCCGATGAACTGCGTGCCTTGTTCGACCCGCTAGCAGTCGTCGGCGCCTTATTGCCACTAAATCCTGTGAGGGTCTTCCTGTCCGTATCTGGGCGATGCCCATAAGCTCTACGGGCTTCAGCAAACACCTCAGCGGTATGAATCGCAGCAGCGAAATCCTGTGGTGCTGTCTCGCCTATACGGATCCTAAACTTTGGGGACACGGTGTTGGTAAGCTGTTCAATGAGAATCAGATCCTCAAGCTCCAGCTTAGCCAACTGACGCCAGTACCCTAGCGTTTTGCGCAGCCTATCTCCAAACTGCACGAAGGTCTCGTCGTTATTCTTTTTCATGGACCTGAACTTCCTCTTGTACGTCTCTGGGGTAAGGTGGAAACGTTTACGCAGAGCCAGCTGCATGTCTGCATAAGACGTGCCTTCATTTAGAGTAAGCACACACTCCCTTGCAGCACCTGATAATCCAGAAAAAAGGTGCATAGCCTTTTGTTCCTCAGACAATTGGTACGAACTAGCTACCTTGTCAAAATGCTCTAAGAACATATCAATGTCCTCACTAGGTCTGAACTCTGGAAGCTTTAATTTTGGGCCTCTAACTCTATCATTTGCCTGTTGATTAACCCCCTGATTTACAGATGCGGGAGTCCGCGAAAGAAGTTGTTCCATCTCTTCCCTACGCAGGGCCTCCTGTCTGGCAGTTTCTTCTCTGCGCAGAGCAGCCTCTTCCCTACGCAGAGCTAACTCTTCCCTACGGAGGGCTTCCTGCCTGGCAGCCTCTTCCCTACGCAGAGTTTCCTGTCTGGCAGTCTCCTCTCTGCGTAGAGCCTCCATCCTATCTAGCTCTTCCCTATGCAGGGCTTCCTGCCTGGAAGCCTCTTCCCTACGCCGAGTTTCCTCTTCCCGACGGAGGGCTTCCTGTCTGACAGCCTCTTCCCTACGGAAGGCTTCTTGCCTGACAGCATCCTCTTGTCGCTGTCGCTCCAAAAACATAAGGACAGAGGCGATATCCTGAGCAGGATTCACCACTCCCGACACGGGAAGATGACCCGTTTGACCCGTCCCTTGGGTCTCGACTTTCCCATGAGGAAAGTCTCCCGGGGCATACTCCTTACGAGGGGAAGCATGGAGAGGAGAAGGTTTCACTCTCTGCGACCCAACAGAAGCCCACAGTTGCTTAACCATACTCTGACGCATGCGAGCGGAAGCGTCAGGTGGGGTCTCGGCAGAAAGATCCCCCAGCGAAGAAGCAACGAAAGTACTCGCGGGACTATCGGCTACAGCACTGGAATAAGTAGAAGTCCCTGTAGTCAAAGTACTGGTACTAATAGTAGGGACTACATTTTGAAGACCTTTCTTCTTCGACGCACGCGTCGCCATGCCGCCAGCACCGGACGTTGCTATGACAACTATATCCTACGGTTCTCAAAGGGGAAAGACAATTCCACTTGAAAAAACAGATACCGCGCGGATATGTTACGGCTGCTCCCACTCTGTCAACACCGCGCTCCACAACACGAGCAACAGTGCGGTGGGGCTCACCGACAAAACAAACAATGACAGACGGAATCCGGAGAAAGAAAAAAAAACGACACTAACGTCCGATACAACCACCTGTACTCAATAACCCGGTAAAGAAAACTGGTTAACTACAAAACAGGAATGGCAGACTGAGTGGCAACAGAAAGGTAAGTCTTACGGCCGTATCTGCGTGAGGCACCCGGCGGAAAGAGGAGGTCTGGTCGCGGTCGATTCCCCTCCATCTCAACTCGATCCCCCAGTCACACCAGATGTTCGTTCAGGCCACCAAGACTCCCTACACGCTAGAGTCACCCAGCCAACCACCCACAAACAAACACGACGAACTAACTAAACGTATACAAAACAGACAGAACTGGACAGGTACTCCGCGAAACGAGAGAGACAGTCAGAACCCTTCACATCCCGGACGAGCCCCCAAATGTCACGACCGACCCCTGGAGGTCTGCCCTGACAGGATCGGTCTAGATGGGAGTGAAGGGAGTGACTGACCTCACACGCCCCGCAAGAGACCACACAAGAAAGATTACGATACAATACACCATTTATTCACACCACCACACACATAGTCACAAATAAGCATTTCAACACACACAACATGCACAATCACAATTAAGCATTTCAACACACACAACATACACAATCACAATTAAGCATTTCAACACACACGACATACACAATCACAATTAAGCATTTCAACACACACGACATACACAATCACAATTAAGCATTTCAACACACATGACGTACACAATCACAATTAAGCATTTCCAACACACATTCCTTTCCGTGCTTCATGTGGTTCCCCCACACCCCTGCCTCTCCAAAGTCCACTGGGAGTATCGGGTAGGATCGGGTACCCCCAAACCGGGTCTGTTCTTGAATAGTGTCTTTCAATGCCGACACCATTGACACACACACACACACACCCAAATTGCACGACACAGAGCTAACCACACTGGTCAAATGAGCTGTAGGAAGTCCGAGGACAGTGGAGAACGCATCCCGTGGGACGAGGCGTTGTCGCTGAAGGTCCCGGACGGGGTCAGGACCATCCAGCAAGGTCCACATGCTCCTCACACTGCGCGGCCCCAACAGCGCAAGCTTCGGGTGAACCCCCCGGGAGGTGAGAGAACGGAAGGAACTGGAAGGAAAGAAGGGTACTAGAACCCCGCAGTCAGTACGGTCTGAACTTTGCTGCCTAATCCTAACAGCCACTCGCATGATGGGCGAGGGGATGTGTTTGCTGAATACATTAGTAACACCAGCTCAACACAGACCTGAGCATAACACAGTAAACAAACCAAATGAGGAATGTTCGCTAAAGGTCTTCTCACATGAAGCAGGCCAGAGATTACATTAAATTAAAAGGTTATACAAACGAATAGCAATTTATATTTTCATCCTTCCCTCACTCACGTTCAACATTTTCCTTTCTTAGGAACTGAACTAATACAGCAACCATTGCTTTACAACTGCCACCACATTTACAAATAATCATATTTCAATGGCACGATTATCCCCACATGTTATAGCAACATTTCAAAATAACAATTCTCCAACCACGCTTCCAAACGACTAATCATGCATACGCACGCTCGCAAACAGAAAACACTCGTTCCCCTTGCACACACAAACAGACGGTGGCCGAAGAATGAGAGACCGGTGATTGTGACAGGGGCGGACGAGCGAGACCAAGCAAGTTCCAACCCTAAATCACCAGGTTCTCCCCCATCCCCACCGACTACCGCATCACCAGATGCATTGAAAGGAGAAAGAATTTTGGATATAATTTTGAATGGCCAGGTTAAAGATTGAATTAACCAGAGAAAAGTAGTCTCAAACAATATTTCTTTTATAATTTTGAAAACAAAAGGAAATTGCGCAAAAGAGCAGAATTAGCCGGCTAACAACAAAAAACACAAACAAACCACGAAACTGATGCTTACCAGCTACCCGTGGGTGACCCAAAAGTGGCGGGTCAAGCGACTCTCTGCCCTCTGTCCAGTCGAGAGGACCAGCAGAGCAGATGCGGAAAAGAGATGACGTCCCTCCCCTACAGGCCGACTGTAGGAATGAAGGTACCGACAGTACCTTCGACGAAGTGGTAGAGAACCAGAACCGGAGCAGGCGCTCCCAGGGACATCTTCCGCTCGAGTGAAGAGAAAAACCTGCCTAGGCTATGGCAGCCAACATGCCACCCTACGTCACAGTGAGAATACCTCAAGCCTAAGAGGAATGTTGCACGTGCGGCAGGTAAAAAGACAGGTGAGGCCGTTAGAGACAGCCAGTTCAAGCGAAAGTTACCAGCCACCCGTGAACCTGCAGGATGAATTGCATGGGCAGTGAAATTAGAGAGAGAGAGAGAGAGAAGTAAACCTAACCTGAGCTGAACTACATTAAGGTGCAACCACACCACAAGCCACATTAAGGGACGGATACACGACAACAACAACGACAATAAATAAATGAATAATTCCACCACCCTAGAGGGGTCAATCGTCATAGGCCTCGTGACAAACTCGTGACACCTGTAAATATTTTAGATACTGATTTGTTAAAAAATTGTAGAGTACCCAGCAGCTTACGTTATTAGGATGAGCGCCATAGAAATTATCATTACTGAAACCAAAGTGGACGCACAAGGTTAAAAACCTGATTCACCAGCCGCCGCCAGAGTAATGTGGAATTTTTCTGCATCGACCGGCTCTTACCCAGAGTTGAGTCTGCTACGGGCTCAGTGGGAAGACTGGACCACACAGTCGAGTTTCATCCACTTAATGGATGCGTCTCTGACAGTGTCGCCAAATTTTCCAGAGAAACACTACATGTTTCTGTATTCTCTTGGGCCTGGTTGACGCCAGGATAATATTATGAAACGAAGCGTAGAGTACAGCCTTGTCATACTGTCTCAGACCGGAATGGAAGTTCGTAGCATCATCTTCACCATCCTCATTTTCATCGATCAACATAAAAAGTATCAATTCTGAGGCCCTTCATACCCTGCTCTCCAGGTGATCTCAGTTGTGATGTCCTCCTCAGCGTCTGTGGCCTTGGTTTGGTTCTGCCGAGGTCACCGGTATCGGAGAGTCCATGGGGCTGTTGTTGGACGGACGTTGTGGTGCCCTCCGGAGGGAGGTCTTACTCATGCCGGCTCTGCGACTAAGGAATTATTGTCGTCAGTAGGGGGCTTAGTAGGTGGTGTCCTGCATATGTTGAATCACAACAGGTGCCCCTGAACACCGCCGAAGTGACTCGGCAGCAGTGCAGAGTCTCCTCTGGTGGGTTGCCTCTGACAAAATGACACTGACAGCTCCCTATGGATTGCCGGTGCCGGTTGCGGTGGGAAGGACCGGGTTGTGGCTGTGGATAGCTGTCAATATGAGTGGTGTGGGTGTACAGCCACTGAGGTGGTACAAAAGATGGGACCAAAAAAAAGGAAACAAAACCTGAATCATTTAGGAAGTATTCCAAAGCTGCAACATTCCCTTTTTTCTTTTTTTCTTCTTCTTTTTTTTTTTAAACAGTCTGTATTAAACCTCAACTTTGATCATAAGCCTCGCTTCATGACACAGTCAATGAGAGCACACGTGGGGCAGATGTGTTTTGGACTAGAAATAAATGTGATTTGTATAAGCATGTACTGCTATGTGTATTTGTGCATCAGAGTTCCTTTTCACTGAAAAAAAAACACACAATAAGAATAAGAGAAGCAGATAGCAGGAGAAAATGAAGAAGAAAAAATATGATATGTCTTAACAGAATTTATTTACACATCGATTCCTTCCGTGTGCTAAGCATTTGAGTTACATCAATACATTTTAGCCAAGTTTATCAACAGGCGGGTGTCACTTCCTTTGCTGACTGCGTAACATCTTCTGAAAACGGAGTTCGTGTCCCTTGCGCCTTTTTTCCAGAATGATATTCAAAGTGTAGAGGAATGGGTGAGCGCTGAATTGAGTGGCAACACAAAGATGGCCAGTCCCACGTTTATCTCCCCTGGAATGACAACACCACTGGCAGCAAGGACCCCCCACAGACCAACAGGAAACCAGCACAGGAATCAGACACTACAATGGATAGAAGACGCGTAGCGATAGTTGCTTCCTTGGACTTTGCAGTTTCGCTGACTATGTCTTTGGTATTTGTTAGCGGATTAGACATAGCGTTACTCCTCACAGTCCAGTAAATAAGACACTGACCCGCACCAATCATGAGAAAGAGGATAAGGTTGCAGACGATCATTATCCCGAAGGAGTAAATATGACCGGGAAAGTGAGCTCTGGTGACAGGCAACGGAATGCAAATACCAGTCTGGTGGTAAAATTCCCAGTGTGAGGTAATAGGAGTAGAGGCATCACTGCCAGTGTAAATCCCAGTCCCCACGTTATAACACAGGCCACGTGAGCTGATCTGGCTCCAAAGCGGATGTGACTGAACGGAAAACGAAGCACAAGGAAGCGATCTAAAGTGATTAAAGAGATCAGTAATGCTGACGCTTCAGAGGATAACAAGGATAAGAAGCCAGCAATGGTGCAAGCTGTACTCTGTTTCCAGTCAGTGTCAAATTCCAAAGGTAACTACCAGTGTAAATCCTGTCTGCCACTCCAATGAAGACTAAATATACTCCCATCAAGAAGTCAGAAGCACACAAATGAAGAACAAACACGGTAAAACCAGTCTTTTTGCTTTCTGCTGAGTAAAAGATACATAGGCAAAACCACTGAAATTTCCCAGAACAGCTAGCACAGCAAAAAAGCCAAGAGCACAACGGTAACGCCATGGATTTCAACAAGTCATTACATGATGATATTTCATCAGATGGAGCTGAACATTGGCCCGGAAATTGTCTGGTAGCACAACAGAACAACAAAAATTTGAAATTGTCTGCAGAAACGTACACAAGGTTCGTCATGTGTTTCATGAAATCTGGCGCGAAGTCAGTTTATAGTACAACCCTGTAAAGTAAAAACACTAATACAATAAAGCACGGCTTGTCCCTGCAATGTCTCTATATTACTCCCACGACAAATCGACATTTTCTATGTTCGGCATCAACGTTGACAAGGTGCCCTGTTCAGAGAATTCGCTTGGACATGGGAAATGTTGAAGATCAACAGTGATAGAAGTGCTTGGCCATAAATCCTGCCAGACATCGGATTGCCCGCCAAATTCAGTCTCTGAAGTAGAGGCATCCCTAGAAAGTGGCTGAAGTTGACAGAATGAAGCAGATTGTCTCTTCAGGTCCAAACTGTGAAGATTGGGTAAATGGACGTCTGTCAATTCATCCATCCACACGCCAGGACGCCTAGGTGGATCACATGGTGGCATTAATGACTTCATCATATTCATTTCACTACCTGAGATTTCAAGGTAGCGTAGGTACTGGAAAGGGCTAATGAGAAAACTGCGATTGCAGGAGAAGGCAAAACCAAAACAAAACACATGACTTAGGACACGTGACATGGCACACCAGTTCATCATCGCTCCGTGGACATTGTGGCATACCATACATAGATGATTTAATGTGCAAACATATAAATTTGTCACTGCCACGACATCGGTAAAACCCAGGCACGCCTTGTAGTTGTCACATTCAGCTTCATCCTCATGTTCCCGGACAGTCGATCATGCCATTGCACCTGACATAGACAGGGAGACAATAGCCATCATCATGACACTGAAAATGAGAGTCTGGGCACTGTATGTTCTTACTTTGTAGAGAAGATACGGTGAACCGTCCAGGTCTGTTGAAGTTGATCACAGCTGGAGGGTTTATTTCAGAAAAGACATGTCCTAGAGTAGGGCAATTTTTCTCGTCGGGCCATCATGCAGTCTGAATCCATCACAGTTTTCTTCATACTATGCACTGAACAGAAAGCAAGGTCTGGTTTTAAAATGAAGGAAAAGATGTAAAGCGTATTAAGAGACATAACACTGAACATATGAACAAGTTCTGTGGTAAATTAAAGCCTCATTAATGATAGTAAATTTAATTGCAAACATATTTTATGCACAAATTTGAAAGCTTCTAGGTTCAGACAAAGTCTATGATGTAAAGATTGTGGTCAGGATAAAGATAATCTTTTCGCACGGTCAGTCATTTTAGTTCAAAGTCTGCGAGGTTCATTCCACCAAAGATGAGATAAGCAATCGTTTAGTTCTCAGCCATTTGGTTAGCAGGAGAAGAGAGCAAACGCAGTTGAACTGTAATCAGCAGCTGTAGCTGTTCATCTTCATGCAGCTGCAGTCTCATTGATCAGTGACAGAAATCTCTCTACCTCTGTCCGTACTACGTGGAGCTGCCATAGGCAATGACAGAAATCTCTCTACCTCTGTCGAGTACAACTGGAGTTGCCACAGGCAATGACAGAAATCTCTCCACCTCTGTCCGTACTACTGGAGCCCATAGCCAATGACAGAAATCTCTCTACCACTGTCAGTACACTGAGTTGCCATAGGCCAATGACAGAAACTCTCTACCTCTGTTCCGTACAAACTGGAGCTGCATAGGGCCAATGATAAAATCTCTTTACCTCTGTCCGTACAATTGGAGTTGTCATAGGCCATTGAC
>CM031627.1:29033036-29038036 GCA_018398815.1 Conus ventricosus | reverse complement strand
TCTCCTCTTTCGGATTTTTTGTGCAACTCATGCGGCTCACATCTCTCTCTCTCTCTCTCCTCTCTCTCCACTCTCTCTCTTCGATTTTTGTGTGGCAGACTCAAGTGACGGCTCAGCAATCGGACTGCTTCCTTATGCGTAATTCGATTTATCCAAGTGCTGAAAAGTGGACGATTATTATTTCTCAAATCTGAAGTCGTGTTTTTTTTCAGTAGCTTGAACAGAGAAAGAAGTTATAAATGACTGACTTTTGTTTTGATTCAAACTATCACCAATTCTGGTGGTGCTTTTGGCATGCTGTTTGTTGTTTGTGGCGTGCTCCCTTAATCCTTCCCACGGGGTGGTTGGTAAGCCCTGACGCCATGTAATGACCTATGTGCTTGATGTGAATGGTTTTCCAAGTGGTCTCTAAGCTCTATTGCAGACTCCATTCTGTCATCTCAGCCCAGTAACTCGTGGTAGATGTACCGCAGGGCCTGTTGCGTCTCTGGTGTCTTGTGACCATCATCAAGCCAGATCCCACTTCTCCAGACATCGCCCCCCCCCCCCTCCCCCTCGGAACCCGTCTTGCCAGAGGACAGTGGTTGTGGGTACGTTGATGTGTGAGCATGTTTCTGAGCCCCAGGCAAGAGTGTCAGCCCTGAGTCAGATGACCAGACCAGCTGTGAGCACGTCAACGACCGTCTGTTGTGTCTCTTCGTTTCGCCTTCCTCTCTATCAGTGTTTGTCACCAGGACATCACCAAACACATAGTTATTTTGTTATCCCTTAAAGCTGACAACGATCACCAGGATGTGTGTAGGGTCCACAATATTGCTCCATCAGTAGGGCCTTTGACAAAGTACTCCCATCCTCCACCCCACCCTCTCATTCCCCCTGACTTGTTACGTCCATATCCTCTTAGTGTAAGTTCCCTGATTCAGCAACAGACATCCTTTTTTCTCCTCTCTCTTTGCACCATGTAGTTTGAAATATTTTTGCCCAGGAGTTGACCATAGTATCATCCACCTTTCCCTCACTCCCCCTTGTCACTTCTTGCGTGAAGAGACTGCACAGTACGAGTAAGGAGGGCCGGCCTCGCATCGACACCAGCAAAACAAGCGATCAAAGAAACGTGGAGGAGTTCGCGCGCGTGTTGGGGGATTCTCCCTCTGGCCCACCCACTGCAAATGCCCAAGACCAATGGGAACACTTCATAAATGCTGTCTACAACGCCCCATGTCCACCTTTGGCAAAAAGACCAGCATGTCAGCTGATTGGTTCGAAGCCCATTTAGAAGAAATGACACCAGTCATCGAGGCCAAGAGAAACGCCCTAACAGCATACAAAACCAATCCCAGTGAGCAGAACCTCCAGGTTCTCCGTGCTGCTCGCAGCAAAGTCCAGCAGTGTGCCAGGCAATGCGCCAACGATTATTGGCTTCAGCTCTGCACCCAGATTCAGATTGTAGCTGACACAGGCAACATTAAGGCGATGTATGACGGCATCAAGCAGGCATTGGACCCAACACAAAAGAAAACTGCCCATTTGAAATCAGCTACAGGGGAGGTGATTCAGGACAGAGAACAACAGATGGAGCGCTGGGTAGAACACTACACTGAGCTATATGCAAGGGCAAATGTAGTGACAGAAGACGCCCTGAATGCCATAGAGCGCCTACCAGAGCTGGAACAGCTTGACAGAGAACCAACAATGGACGAACTCAACGAAGCCCTGGACTCTCTTGCCTCTGGCAAGGCACCAGGGAAAGACGGTATTCCTGCCGAAGTACTGAAGTGCTGTAAATAGACACTCCTCGCCGAGCTGCATGAAATCCTCTGCCTCTGTTGGAGTGAAGGCGAAGTACCACAAGATATGACTTTGTTTATCTGGGCTCAACTATCTCAGACATCCTTTCACTTGACGCAGAGCTCAACAGGCGCATCGGCAAGGCAGCTACCACCATGACCAGACTGACAAAGAAAGCATGGAACAACAGCAAGCTGACCGAGCACACAAAGATCCACATCTACAGAGCCTGCATCGTGAGCACCCTCCTGGCAGCGAGTCGTGGACTTTGCGTGCCCGACAAGAGTGAAAGTTCAATGCTTTTCATATGCGTAGCCTCCGACGCATTCTGAACATCACCTGGCAGGACAAGGTCCCAAACAACGCTGTTCTGGAAAGAGCCGGATGCACCAGCATGTACGCTGCTGAAACAGAGACGTATCCACTTGCTCGGCTATGTCGCGCGCATAGATGATGAACGGATCCCTAAAGACCTCCTCTATGGAGAACTTGTGCAGGGAAAACGTCCCACAGGCAGACCACATCTGCGATTCAAAGACGTGTGCAAGAGGGACCTAAAAGCCTTGAACATCGACCAGAACAACTAGGAAGCAACAGCCCTCGAATGGTCAGCCTGGAGACAGACAGAAAGGTCTCTCCAAGTTCGAGGAGACACTCGCTCAGCAGCACGGGGAGAAGAGAATGAGAAGAAAGGCTGCAGCCTAGGCCGACAGACCAGCATCAGACTTCATCTGTGCCCTCTGCCACAGGGACTTTCATTCCCGCGACGGACTGGCCAGCCACACCCTCGCTGTACCAAATAGACACCTAGAGCGCAACTCCATAATCTTCGAGACGAAGGATGCCTACGAAAAAGCAACAAACAAAAAAACTCGCTCCAACATCATGATCAGTCTGCCATTACGAACAGCAGTGTTGGGTTACATGACTGGGTTCCCCAGACAGCATTAAAATAGACCTTTAACAACGCACACTTAAAGTCCCACGAGAGTTGTTTCCCATAAACACAGATTTATGCAGACGTTATGGTGATAACATTAACCACAAACCCGAATTGAATGTACACGGGCTGACTGCAAATCAAATCTGCCTCTTTCCTCACCAACTCCCCAGTGATGACCTGTGCCGGGTCGTATATAAACTGTCGCTTATAAAATCGTGTCGCAGCGACAGTATTTCCCGGAAATACTGCAGCTGGTTCATGAAAAAATTATCGCTGAGCACATAATTCATAAAAAGTAGCGCGACAGGATTTCACAGAAATTCCATAAAATCGGTCGCTGCCTAAAAATAAAATCATGTCGCAGCGAACAGCATTTCATGTAAAAAAAATTGCTGCCGTAGAAAAGTTGTCGCTCTGAGACAGTATTTTTCGTAAAAATACGACGTCGAAGACATGTTCGGTCTCTGCCCCAACTCTGCCCCCACCTCCCTCTCTCATGGTTTTACGTATCAGTTGCCCCATTGTCTTTCTGTCTATATTTTATTGTGTCTGCTGACTGTCGTCTATCTTTCTGTCTCTGTTTTTCTCGCTCATTCTCTCTATGTGTCGCCCTCCCTCTCATCTGATTGACTCTCTTTATTTCACTCTGTCCATCAAACTGTCTGTCAGTTGGTCACTGCCTTCTCGCCCCCTCCCTCCCCCCCTCCCCTCTTCTCCTCTCTCTCTTCTCTCTCCCCTCTCTCCTCTCTCTCTCTCTCTATCCTCTCGTCTCCTCTCTCCTCTCTCTCCTCATCTCTCTTCTGGACGTGCACGCAAGTTGCGTGTATGTGGAGAGAGCGTACAGTGTGTGTGTGTGTGTGTGTGTGTTGTGGGTGTGTTGTGTGGTGTTGTGTGTGTGTGTGTGGTGTGTGTTGGTGTGTGTGTGGGGTGTGTGTTGTGTGATGTGTGTGGTGTGTTTGGAGCCTGAAACAACTGCATTCATGCTCAATATAGTTTGTGATTCATTGTCCATAATCACGCAATCTGTGTGTTTTTTAGGTAGTTGCGATGTATTGTCTGAGAAAATGAATCAGACCACATGCCTTTAGAATTAATATCACTAGCCTGTGTCAGAACTAACGACGCTTCTCAAATTACCACAGCGCTTTACAGTTGAAAAATTTGTATGGAATGAAGATCATGTTGATTTGTTTAAAAATTTGATTCTTCTAACGAAATGCAGTGCGTATGCAAGAAGCTGTAAGGTTGGTTGATACTAACCATCGAGAAGCACTAACCGTTTTTCAATGTTGTGTGAAAGAGGCCGCAGAATGTATGAAGAAAGAGATTAGTGTGGGAAAATTCAAAGAAGATGACTGGTATGATACGGAATGCCTAGTTAGTAAAAGAAATGCCGTAACTTATTAAATAGATTTCGACGTTCTTTATCCCAGCCGTCTCGTGAGTCTTACTGCAAAGCAAGGCGAGAATATAAACATCTGTTAAGAGAAAGGAAAAACAATAAACGATGCTTTGTTGACAGAACTACTCAATCTGTAAACATCAGAAGGTTTTTGGATTGTGTTCACAAAATTTCAGGAAAAAGAAGTCAACCCTTAAATGATATAAGTCTTGAAACATGGTTTCTATCATTTTAGGATTTGCTCGAAGGAAGCGCTGACTCAGTGATGGCTTGGTTAATGAAATTTACGTAAATGACTCTGAATATGGTGATGACAACTAAACCGTCCATTTCTAAAGACGAAGTTTTAGTAGTTCTCAGAAAATTAAAACATCGGAAAGCTGCTGGCCCAGACAAATTATAGTGAAATATTAAAAACTGCTTGCGAATCAAACTTATTTCTAGATTATTTGGTTACATCTTAATTCCTTGTTTGATCAAGGATATATCCTAGTCTTGGTCAGAATCCATTGTTATCCATTGTATAAAAAAGGAGATGCAAATGACCCAATAACTATAAGAGGTATTTCTTTGGTAATGTCTGCAGTAAATTGTACAGTGCTATATTAACAGGCGATTACAGGAAGAGAAGAAAATTAACATCACAGGAGAATACCAGGCCGGGTTTAAGAAAAACTACTCTACTGTTGATCATATGGTTCACTGAGGCATTATATCCAAAAAACAGTTTTGTTTAAATCGTAAATTATATGTTGCCTTATTGATTTTGAGAAGGCTTTTGATTCAGTAACAGAGCGTTATTATGGCCTGTGCTGTTGAAAAACGTATTCATGGGAAACGTATAAATGTGTTTAAGTATGTATGAAT
>CM031627.1:29020536-29028036 GCA_018398815.1 Conus ventricosus | reverse complement strand
GTGCGCATGCATGCATGCATGCACGTATGAGGCATCCACATATTTAGAAGAAACCATATCCAAATATTGACGGTGCTTTGAATGTTTCCTTTTGTTTTCGAACATTAATTCGTTCGTCTTCTTTCAAAGAAGCCATCCTAAAGCAAAAGATACTTTATATAAATGTGTTTATGTTTCACATTTTGAACATGATTATATTTAGGCCTTAGGTGCCTTAAAACGAGCGTAATGAAAGAAAACCCATTTTGAACGTCACGTTCTGCATTTTTTTCTGCGTTGTTTGTTTCATTAAACTAGATAAAAGCTTTAAAAAGAAATGGATTATCCTTTTCAACCAAATACTATGTTAATTGATTTCAAATCACGGCTTCCTTGGAGCTTTGGTGCCTTAAAAGGACTGCAGTAAAACAAAGCCAAATGATGCATGAAGCTCTGCATTGTGGCGTCTGATAACTTTTGGGTTACTTGGACTAAAATGGGTTACTTTGACTCGTTTGTAAATTGATGATTTAAGTGCCCTAGAAGCACTGCAATTAAAGCAAGACAAATGAAGGTATCTGTTCTGCGATTTGGTCTTGTATTAGCTTTTAGACTCTATTATGATTGTGTTTCTGTTCTGACAATTAAGGATAATCATTTAACTTTTTAAGTTTAGTTATAATGTGTTGATAACCGAGGTGTCTTTAAATGGATTATCGAACAAGCTCACACATGTTATTATGGCCAACAGACAACACATATTGGTTTGGCTTTATGACTAATGCGTGTCGGTTAATATAGGCCCGTGCCCCAATATTTACCACACCCTGGTCCATTTAACCCGAAATGATGTCTAAAGTGGCTTCCTTTTCTTTAAGAATTTTATGATTTCTTATATAGAACTTTTGAAATAAAGATAGCCATTTGATGGCTGTACTATAAGAAGCTCTTATGGTAAGCTTTACAAATAATTAACCTTGAGTGAAGTGAAATTAGTGAAGGAGGTCGGCTGCATTTCTAGGGTTCTAACTTACCCAATCTTCCCCTACTTTCGTTGTGCTGAATGTCCTAGGCCTACGATATTGATAAAAACATCACATTTCACAGCACACACACACACACACACACACACACACACACACACACACAACACACACACACACACACACACACACACACCACACACACACACACACACACACACACACACACACACACGTTCACAAACGGATTCATACACACACACCACACACACACACACACCACACAACACACACACACACACACACAACACACACACACACACACCACACACACACACACACACAACGCGCGCGCGCGCGAATGGAAATTGACTTTCGTCGAAAACATTTATGATAAAAAAATCCCTTGTGACAATTTTTATTTTATTATGGCAGGCTGCATTATTTTCTGTGATATTTGACGCTCAACCGCGCGGACGTTTCTTCACTTTGCAGAAAAAAATCGTCGCTGTGAAATATTAGCGCTGCGACCATATTCACAGAAATGTTAACTCTAGCAGTAAGATTTCACGTGAAAATGTGTCGCAAGCGACAGTATTCACTGACTACAATATTTCACAGTGTCCTGTCCCAAAAAGCTGTCGCAAAATTTCGAGCGACAGTATTTTATGGACAGCTACAATATTCTATAGGACATTTTTCGTGAAAAGTTGTCGCGTGACAATTTTTTCCAGCAAATATTGTCGCTGCAACAATATTTCACGTGAAATGCTATCGCTGCGATACAATTCCACGGCGACAGTATTATATACGACACCGGACCAAGGTGCAGGTGTGGCACGCTGAAGCTGATCACCTCACAGTGTTTCTATTCCACAGGTACTGTTTTGGGGTGGGGAAACCTGTGCAAACAATAGCCATGCCATGATTTCCAATCACTAATCCAAGCAATCTGTTCACTGACGCCATCAAAACGCCTACCCAGATCTGGACATGGCTCTCTGCGACAACTGGTCTCTTTTCCCAAGAAAGCTCTCCACCGGAACATCTTTGTCCCCATGGAACTCTTCCCCCTCCCAGATTCAACTAGCTGACTACCACCCTACCTTTCCGACCTGACGCCCCCTCTTTCCCAAGCCTTACCTTCACCCACCATGAAGCTGGCGTCTAAAGATCTGCCGCATAATTATGCCTTCCATCACACACCACAGATGCGCCATACATTTCACACACAGTTTCTTCCATCACACACCACACATACACCATACATTTCACACACAGTTCCTTCCATCACACACCACAGATACACCATACATTTCACACACAGTTCCTTCCATCACACACCACACATACACCATACATTTCACACACAGTTCCTTCTATCACACACAGCAGATACACCATACATTTCACACACAGTTTCTTCCATCACACACCACACATGCACCATACATTTCACACACAGTTGTTTCCATCACACACCACACATGCACCATACATTTCACACACAGTTCCTTCCATCACACACTGCAGATACACCATACATTTCACACACAGTTCCTTCCATCACACACCGCACATACATCATACATTTCACACACATGTTCCTTCCATCACACACCACAGATACACCATACATTTCACACACAGTTCCTTCCATCACACACCACAGATAGACCATACATTTCACACACAGTTCCTTCCATCACACACCACATATACACCATACATTTCACACACAGTTCCTTCCATCGCACACCACAGATACACCATACATTTCACACACAGTTCCTTCCATCACACACCACAGATACACCATACATTTCACACACAGTTCCTTCCATCACACACCACAGATACACCATACATTTCACACACAGTTCCTTCATCACACACCACAGATACACCATACATTTCACACACAGTTCCTTCCATCGCACACCACAGATACACCATACATTTTACATACAGTTCCTTCCATCATACACCACAGATACACATACATTTCACACACAGTTCCTTCCACACACACCAGCAGATACACCATAACATTTCACATACATTTCTTCCATCACACTCCACAGATACAACATACATTTCCCACACACAGTTCTTCCCATCACACACCACAATACACCATACATTTTCACATACAAAACATACCCATTCAATCAAAACAAGAAAATGCACACACCTAACAAAATAAAGCTACGTAACATAAGTCCATCGGTTCTCGTGTGTTTATCGAAACTACTTGATATGTGAGATGCGCATGCCAAGATCCGCCATATTGTGTAATGCTATTCGGCCGCATGCTGACGTTATTTCAACGATTCCGTCACAACGTTTAGAAAATGGTATTCATCTGAGGGCGCAGGTGGTCACTGTCCAGCTGAAATGTCGTTTTTTTTATCATTTCTCATTGTTACAGACATTGACACTAGTAGGGTATTGGGGTTTGTTTTTTTTTTTAGAATTCCAATGACGAAACGCCTATACGAAAATCCAGACAAAGCTAGGTGGCCGGCTAGAGTGAAGAAAAATGGAGGTCGATGCATTGCTCCGTGATGACGAAGTCAAAAAAGACCGTAAGTGAAAAGGAATTATTTTCTCGAGAACATCAGGCCCCAAAACGGCTCGAGTCACGAGAACTGTATTACTCCCCTCCCCCCGTATCTAAATGGGAAGAAATGAACCCAAAAAGACGTATATTGGCATCCTTTAGCAAGACACGTCACTGAAATGAGAGAACTCAACTGAAAGCCACGAAATAATGCTGAAAATCAGGTGTGCCCCAGCGATGATGACACATTAATACCAAAGAAGAGACTCCTCGAAAAACAAAACAAGAAAAGGCAACATCCTGAAGTTATGATAGCATTATGAAGACTTGCAGTCTCTACATACTAAGAATGTACACGTAATCAGTTTGCAACAACTTTCCAAAAAATACCTCAGATTTGAGTGATGTGTGTGTGTTGGGGGGGGGGGGGGGGGGGGGGGGGTGGGGGGGGCATGCTGTATTCGTACACATCCTACCTTAATAGACTTTCATGTTGTCCAAGGTTTTTCCACAAAATGTTAAAACTGTTTTAGTGCCCATCTTAGCTCGCAAGGCTTCCTATCAACATCATTTCTTGTGGAAAGCTAATTACAGGGAGCTAGTAAACGAAAAATACCAAGAAAACATTGAACGGACAATTAATGTGTTCACATCTTTAGGATTTACTGTTCATTTGTTCTAGTGCCAACACAAAAATATAAAATTTGGGTTTTTTTATCTGGACTCGAAGGACATGAAGGTCCCTTTGCCAGAAGAAAGAATAGAAAAGAACAAATCAGTTTGTCAGGGTTTAAGAAGAAAAGTCAGACTCACATTAAGGACCTAGCGCAAGTCATAGGTCAGCTGGTAGCAGTCTTTCCTGCAGTACAGTGGGGGCCATTGTATCACAGATGTTTGGAGTATGAAAAACGTGTAGCGCTGAAGCAAAAACAATGGATGTTTTTGAGGCTGTCATGTCACTTTCAGAAGAAAGCCAACAGGAATTTCTTTGGTGGATTGACAATGTGCAAGCAGCAACCTTTGAACTGAATAGGAAAAAGACCACTGTGGAACTGACAACAGATGTCTCAACCTCAGATGGTTGGGGAGCAGTGTGTGGTTCACACAGAACAGGTGGAAGATGGACTGAGGCAGAAAAGCAATTTCACATAAATGTGTTTGAATTGATAGCTGTAGAACATGCCTTAAAGAATTTTAAGGACAAAGTCTGTGATCAGCATGTAAAAGTATTAACTGACAATTCATGTGCAGTCAGTTATTTGAAGAACACGGGGACTCCCAGTTTCAAGAATGCAATACAGTGGCCAATAGAATCTGGATCTGGTGTAAGGATAAAGATATGTGGCTAACTGTGGCACACATTAATGGAAAATTCAATGTGGAGGCAGATGCTTTGTCACGGAAATTTAATGACAACACAGAATGGCAGTTGAATCATGTCACACTCATTCAGATAACAAGGCTTTGGGGCACACCTGACATTGATTTGTTCGCATCTCGTTTAAATTACTAAATCAAACCATTTGTGTGTTCTGGCATCCAGATCCAGAGGCTCAAGCGGTTGATACTTTTACATTGTGTTGGAACAAATAGAAAATATATGCTTTTCCCCCTTTCAGTGTTGTCCAAAGAGTTTTGGAGAAATGAAAAAGGAACAAGTGGACGGGAGTTTCATCATACCGCACTGCCGACTGCCTGCTGGTTTCCACAGATACTACGCCTTCTAGTAGACAACCCGGTACTACTGCCAAAAGGGAAAAAAGTGTTGCAACTAGCCCAAAGCAATACTCCACATGTTCTACACAAGAGTCTGCAGCTTCTGGCAGTGAGATTATCTGGCAGTCCCTGCAGGCACAAGGCTTTTATGGAGAGACTTGTGCAATCTTGCGTGACTCCTGGAGGCAGTCAGCACAACAGGAGTATGAATCCTCTGCAGATGGAAAATGTTCTGTGCTCCACAACATGGAGATACATTTTCAACCTCTGTCCATGTTGTGTTGAAATTTCTAACAGAGTTGTATAGATCAGGTTTAGGGTATAGTGCCATAAATACCACTAGTAGTGCAATTGCATCAGTTGTACAAGCTATAAGAGAAAGGTCTATCTATGGGAGCAGAACCTTTAGTGGTTAGGTTTATGAAAGGTATTCGTGAAAGGAGAATACCAATGCCAAAGTATAAAGAAACATGGGATGTAAATGTCTTGTTAAATTAATTTAGGCGGCAAAAACCAAACACAGAATTGACTCTGAAAGATCGTACATTACAACTGTGTACTTGCTTGTTTTAGCATCTTCTCAGAGAATCCAGACTTTACATTTGATCAAAATCCAATGGATCAGATTTATATTTTAAAAAAAAATTAAAAAAGCAAAATTCAGATAACGATGCATGTGTTACACTTTTTCCGATTTCCAGAAGAAGAAAAAAGAGTTGTGTGGAATTAAATATTTAAAGTAATATTTATAAAGAAGAACAGACATTCAGCAAACTGTGACAAAATGCTCTCGTGCAATGAAAAGCCGCATGGACCTGCATCCAAAGATACGGTAGCCAGGTGGATTCGTTCAGTTCTGCTGAATGCAGGATTACAGACTTTGAACCTCATAGTTTCAGAAGTGCATCAACATCTGCTATGTAAAATCAGGGTATGACTTGGAAAGTATTCTGAAGCAAGAAAGCAAGACGTTTGGTCGAAAGCAACAACTATTCAGAAATTCTACCACTAAGCTATCCGGACGGAAATGATGGACACACTACTGGCGACAGGACAGAAATGAATTGTGAAGTATGCTATCAAAAAGACATGAAAGCCAATTACCTAATGTGTCAAGAGCAATCTCCAATGTGAAAGACACTTAGTAGTGACCTTCCTTTAATAGTGTGGAGATAAATGGAACGTCAAGTGTTTATATTTTCATTCGAGTCAGTTATTTGTGCAAACAGTAGAATGTGTGTGAGTGTGCAAATCAGTAATAGATTAGTAAGTGTGTGGTTATAGATGTACTGTATGGCATGTAGATACATGTATTGAATTGGACCAAATAACTTGAAACATTGTTTGGTGTAAATGGAGAAAATTGTTTAAATTGATACTCATAAATGAGGAAGAAATATAAACATAAAACGCAAGGTGACATCTAAAATGGTATCACCCCATTTTGAAGCGTGAATGACCGAGTGAGACTGAAGGTATATTTATAAAAAAAAACAAAAAACCTTTGAAGTCTCACCTGTCACGTAGTTTCAGTAAACTACGAGAAATGGAATATTTAAAAAACTTAAACCAGCACTTACCTTGAAAGTCGAAGTTTGAGTGAATGTAGTTTACCGTATGAGGGATATTTGAGATGCGCATGCCCAGATCCACCATGCTTTAAAGATCAGATCAGATGCATAAATTTAACAACACAGCGCAGGCCTCCAAGGGTGGTACAGGACTGCTCTTAAGGCGGGCGAAGACAGTGCTTCTCTGGTCCTCCCCAGCACCTTCGGGTGTTTCTTTTTCTTGATAAGATTTGATAGTTTCCTTATTACTGAAAAAAACAACAGATTAATCTATTCATGAACTTTATAGTTTTGTTCATAATTCTATTGGGTGGGTATGATTTCCGGAGGGCGGGCACATATGCATCTGTTCCGGTAAACTGCATCATGAAAATTCACTCAAACTTCGATTTCCCATGAAGGTATGTCCTCGTTTCATTTCTGATTATAGAGTATATCAGTATAATCAGTGAAAGTGTGCTGATTATGCTACCAATTTTCTCCTCACGATTCCAAGCTTCAACAGCATTTAAGCTCAGCGAAAGTCAGTTCCAGAGAAGAAAACCGGAATAACATAGACTTGTTTTAAATAGGTCGATTCTAGGTATAAATAACCTGAAGTTTTGTATAATGCCTGAATTCCTTGATTGAATAGTTTGTGGGGCTAATCTAGATACACTTTTTGCACGAATATTTCTCTACTGGTGGT
>CM031627.1:29013036-29015536 GCA_018398815.1 Conus ventricosus | reverse complement strand
AGGCTTTCTTTGACGTTCAATGACTATGAAATAACCCAGCTGTCAATGTTTTAGACATGCTATTAGGAGCAATGGAATTTCACAAATAGCTGAAGATGGAAATGAACTACCATACTTTTGAAAACTTGTTGACGATGTGATTTCAAAGGTAGAATTAAAGGTTAAAGAAATTAATGAATTTATTGCGTAATCTGAATGTTTCTTAATTGTGTGATCCAAACGGAATCCATCTAAGAGAGGTTTAGGAACCACCAGACTGACACACCATTTATAGATTTTGTTTGACAAAACAGCGAAAGTTTCTTGTTTAGAATATATCTACCACCAACAAATCATCTGATATGAATATTTAGAAAGAAAAGGGGTTAGTTAGTGCCAAACAGATTACAGGACAATACACGATGCATTTTGACCTCTTGGGTCTTCTTCAGGCAAAAACAAATAACATTTAGGACTGTGAAAACAAAGAACTGGAAACGAAGAACGAGAAACCACTTATCTTCTTATATTCGGCGCAACAACGACAAAAAACTTGCGCCAAATATGAGAAGTGCCGCAAATGTTATTTTGTTTTGCCTGAAGAGGACCCATGAGGTCGAAATGCATTGTGTATTGTCCTGTAATCTGCTTGTCTGTGTCTTTGGCGGCAACTAACCCCTTTTCTTTCTAAATTTTAATTCATTTTCCTCCCTCACTCACTTCGTTTAGAAACTACCTGATATCAATCAAGTCTTTAGGAAAGAAAATAAAAACGAACCTGGTGACTACAGGCCAGTACGCCTTACACAATCTTTTTGATAAGTTTGCTAAAGCTCAATGAGGGATGGTAAGTTAACATTTAATCTTTAATAACTTGTTCAACATCCAGTTAGGGCTTACATCTGGTACACTGTGTGTTACCTAACAACTAATTGGAGGATTATGCTAAATACAACTAGGTGTTATGTATCTAGATCTTCAAAAAGCAAGTCAAGAAGTCCCACAACACAGATTAATGCATAAACGAAAATGTTATGACCTCAAAGTCAAACTTTCTTGTAGCTTTCAGTATGTTGGCAATGATTAAGCAAAATTGGAGACAACAAGTGTCATCACTGGTGTTCCTCATAGCAATGTTCTAGTACCTACCCTGTCTGCAGAGTTTATGAACAATATGCTCAAATTTGAACACTGCTTTCACTTTCCTTATGGCAGACACTAAAGCTTACCGTGCGTACTAACCTCTCAGACAGGCCCAACACCAGAACTCTACAAAAGATACATAAATGATAGACTGGAAGCCACATCAATGCCAGAACAACCTCCACAATTTCCTCAACTTTGCTCAGACCTTTCATCCATCCATCAAATTGACCTATACCATTTCACAGTCAGTTAGCTTCCTGGACATCACCAGCTCTCCCACCAATAGACTTCTTAAAACCTTAGTCTTCTATAAAACCCATAAACGCGCACTCATACCTGGACTTCACATTTTCCCACCACCAATCCACTAAAAATAACATTCCATATTCTGCATTCCTTCGCCTATGCAGACTCTGCTCAAGCGAAGAAGATTTCACTGTACAAGCAGCCAAAATGTCTGAGTTTTTTACCAACCTTGGCTACCCCAGTGCAGTCATTAATGATGCTCTCAGCCACACTGCAGCTAAATCCAGAACATCTGCTCTGGAAACCAAGCCTCCCAAAGAGACAAACAGACCCACCGCCTACTCTGCCATCTGCACATTCTGCAGCTGCAGGATCCTGAAATCTAACTGACACATGGTAGAAAAATCACAAATCTGCCTTCGAGACCAAGCTGATGATAAGTTTCAAACGTGGCAAAACCTCAAAGACCCGCTGGTGCGCTCTAAGCTGAAAGAATCTTCACACCTAAGCCACCAGGTACTTTTCCCTGTTCAAAACCCAACTGTAAAAATCTGCCCTGTCACCAAACCAGACACCATCCTACATGGCCCCAAAGGCTTATTCACTATCAAACGCCCTTTCTCCTGTCAGAGCCACAACATTGTGTACGCCATCCACTGCCAGATGTGGGTTAGGATCTACGAAGGTGAGACACCTCGCTCACTTGAGACGCGCATCTCTAAATACCTGACCGACATGCGTCACCATCGGCCCAAACCAGTCGCTCTACACTTCTACCACGCCCAACACAACATCAACCATGTCAAAGTCCTGGCACTTTGGCGATCCCAGAGTGACAACTTGGAGCGTCTAATGCAGGAATCTCATCTTATTTCCAAACTTGGAAGCTTCCATCCTCATGGCATCAACATCCAAAAGTAGTATGTACCTTTCCATTTTTGCTTCACCAGCATGCAATATCCTCCACCTACACACACGCACACTACCATATTTACCACTGTTTATACCTCTGACATAAGTTACAACTATCTTCCTTTTCTCTTTCCCTACACTCTCTGAGTCTCTCCACTTGCTACATCAATCTACTCACTCCCCCCTCCCTGTCTCCCCTCCCCCTTGTGTGTGTGTG
>CM031627.1:29000536-29008036 GCA_018398815.1 Conus ventricosus | reverse complement strand
TCCTGGAACCTGATGAGGTTTCAAGTTTTCTCTGTGGAAAGAGAAGCGAAGTTTAAAGCGTTGATGAATATGCCCCATTGGTAGGAAAAAAATAAATGACATATGGGGTTCATTGATTGTACCATCACCAAAGACATCAGGGAACAGAAATAAAGGTGATGACTGCCTTTGGGTTTGTCCTAAGATCAGTTTGCCTTGAACCACACCGACCAAGAAAAGATGATTAGTACATTCTGAGTTTTCCAAACGAGAGTGCTCAAGAAGATGACGTGACCAGGTTGGCCTGGTGAGTGTGACACAGGTTCTCATGAGTATGTAACACCGGCTGGATCTAATCACTGCTGGTGTCTGTATATATCCTGCACAACGATCATTTTATGTCACTTCACACTTAAATGGTATCTATGTCTTTAGATTCTTTACCTTCCTGCAACAATGATTGGCTCTGTCATCTAACACTACACATGCAATGTATGTCTGTATATCCTCCACAACAATTGCTTCTTTGTCAACAACACTGGTACGTTATGTATGTCTAATATCCTCCACAACGATTGCTCTCCTGTCAACAACACTGGGCATGTTATGTATGTTCTGTATATCTCCTGCACAGCAACCATTTTCTTGTCATCCATCACTGAACATGCTATGTATTGTTTTCTGTCTGTATCCTGCACACAACAACCTTTCCACTTTTATTTTAACATTTGGCATGCTATGTATGTCTATATATCCTGCACAACCAGAATCCAATCAGCAATGAGACATGAACGTAGTTTGTACATTACAAACATTATTTTATCTCAACAATGGACAAAACTATGTATCTCTGTATGTATTCTGGCATCAGCTATTCTTCTGCCATCCTTAACGCTGGACATACTACGTATGTCCAATATATTCTGCACATCAGCCATCTACTGTCATCTTAACACTGACAGGATATATATATATCCAAGGGGCTCGAGCACTTTTAAAATCATTTTAGGCTCTTTGGTTATATTCATCTATATATATATATATATATATATTATATATATATATATATATATATATAAAAATTATATATATATACTAATAGAGTCCAAGGGTAAGTAATTGAGCACCATTCCAGCAACTATCAGAGCAGCTTGGTGTTGTGATGACCGCAAGAAATATTGAATCATAAACAAACCACACTCTTATGTCTTAGATTGAAAAATTGGAAAGATAAGCTTTTATATCTGCAGTGACAGATATTTCTGCATAACTAACAGAATGTGCTTGAGTAGGTGAAAGGGGAATAAGTGCTTCTCAAAATGAGCCTTCAGCAAGCTTATAATCTCCAAGAGGGAGACAATCTCCAAAGGGGGGAAAACTCATACACATATCATAACTCCTTGTCAGATACCGGTATTTCGAAACTTGATTGTTTTTCATCAGTGACCTCGGAAAGTCCTAACTTGACTCCTCTGCCTTTTAGGTTTCAAGCAGAATGCTATCCCAGAAAAAGGCTGGTGTGCAGTACCAAAGTATGTTTGTTGAATTAAAAAAAAACACACACCAAAAGTCCCACCTAAGAAGCGAAAGAAAATTATGAAACTATCATTAATTAATCCATGAAATAAATCATATTACAAGTGGAATGAATGAGGGAGGAAAATAAGACCCAATTACAGTATAACAAAAAGATGAATAAATGTATAGATAAAACTTATGAAAATAGAATAGATGAAGAAATGAACTAAAAGGAATTAAGTAAATAGATTATAGAAAAGAATGTTAACTTGTGATGAAGTATTGTAGTAAAGAGTGGCTTTAAACACGAAGATAACTGAGAGAGAGAGAGAGAGAGAGAGAGAGAGAGAGAGAGAGAGAGAGAGAAGAGAGAGAGAGAGAGGAGAGACAGACAGACAGACAGACAGAACAGACAGAGAGACAGAGAGAGAGACAGACAGACAGACAGAGAGAGACAGAGAGGCAACCAAACAGACAGACAGAGACAGAGTGACAGAGAGAGATTCAGAACTCAGAATATAGAACTCAGAAAACCTTTATTCCATCAAAGATTGAGATTTTAGACAAAGACCTTTTCGTTCAATCTCTCCTTGCTAAGCTAAATCATGCGTTGATAGCAACGCACAAACAATTACGAGAAGAAAAAAAGGAGAGGAAAAAAAACGATAAGTATAAGGATTGTGGCGGACATCATTCACACTCACACACACACACACACACACACACACACACACACACACACACACACACACCCACACACACGTGCGCGCGCGCAGGTAAAACAGGATAGGATGTAGAGAAGAAAAGGGGAGAAAGTGGATGAACGAAGGAAGTTTAATGCTTTTAAGCTGTAAAGCCCGTTAAGCAAGTCGGCGCGATGTACAACAAAAAACGCGACTCGATTTCGATTTCATTGACATGGAAACCACAGCAATGCCTTTTTATTTCACTTTGCATGACAAAACCTAGAACGAGAAAACGTCACTGGAATGCGTTCACCGTCAGTTCTGTAGACGACCAATGGTCACCCCACGTAGAACGGATCAGTCCCTGGAGAGCGTGCAGCCGCCGTAGAGCACGTGCTTGGGTCTCTGCATGCTTCGTGTTGCCGATGCGTCTTCCTTTCTGAAGGCCGGTGTCGTATATAATACTGTCGCTCATAAAATCGTGTCGCAGTGACAGTTTTTTCCCGGGAAATACTGCAGCTGGTTCATGAAAAGTTATCGCTGAGCGACTTAATAAAAATTGGTAGCGCGACAGGATTTCACGAGAGATGTCCATAAAATCATGTCGTTGCTTAAAAATGAAATCATGTCGCAGCGACAGCATTTCATGTTTTAAAAAAAATGCTGCCGTAGAAAAGTTGTCGCTCTGAGACAGCATTTCCCCGTATAAAAAAAAAAACCGACGTCGAAGACATGTTCGGTTTCTGCCCCCAATTCTACCAGCACCTCCCTCTCTCATGGTTTCGCTTATCAGTTGCCCCATGGTCTTTTTGTCTATGATTTATTTGTGTCTGCTTGACTGTCGGTCAATCTTTCTGTCTCTGTTTTTCTCGCTCAATCTCTCTATGTATCGCCCTCCCTCATCTGTTCGACTCTCTTTAGTTTCACTCTGTCCATCAAACTTCAGTTGGTCTCTGCCTTTCCCGCACCTCCCCCTCCCCCCCCTCCCCCTCTCTCTCCTCTCTCTCTCTCTCTCTCACTCTCTCTCTCTCTCTCTCTTCTTTCTCTCTCTCTCTGGACGTGCAAGTATATGTGCGTGTATGTGGAGAGAGCGCGACGGTGTGTGTGTGGGTGGGTGTGGGTGGGTGTGCATTCATGCTCAAATATGTTTGTGATTCATTTGTCCATAATCATGCAATTCTCTCTCTCTCTTCTCTCTCTCTCTCTCTCTCTCTCTCTCTCTCTTCCTCTCTCCCTCCTCATCTCTCTCTCTCTCCCTCCCTCCCTCCCTCCCTCTCTCATTATCTCTCTTTCTCTCCTCCTCTCTCTCTCTCATTCTTCTCTCATATTCTCTCTCTCCTCTCTCTCTCTCTCTCTCTCTCTCTCCTTGGATACCCCCGTGTCAGCTATCACTTTGCATACCCCACACCCACTCTTAAAGGGGTTCTCACCCCTAAATAGCATGTTTGGGTTGTTCAAAAGTATGATCGAGCGTGTTTCGATGTACGTGTTACTTTTCTTCTAGAACTCACTTCTATCCGTGTTTCGGGCCGTGCAAGTAGCCAAATCGTGACTCGCCACGGAGATTGCCGAGCACAGTACGGAAAGAGACGAGAGTCTGGGATTCCGCAAGTGACGTATAAATGCCAAGACCACCGTGAATGAAAGACATGTCCCTAAAAGCTTTCGCTACGAGGACGTAAAAACTCAACTATTTTCCGGCGATAATGGCAGATGCTCCCAGCTACGAGTCAAGTTCCAACGAAGACATCGAACGTGAAATTTTCACTTAAGTGTATGGAGTTCAGTCATACCAGTTTGAACCTACAGCTCCTTGTATAGTACCACCTCCCTCGCCATCAGACGCTTGTGTTTCTTTCCAGGCAGTTCGACATTTTACAGGTTGACCATATTATGTACAGGTACACACATACGCACGACACTGATAGTACATGATATAAACATGCACACACATACATCTGTTCACACACACACACACACACACACACACACACACACACACACACACACACACACATTACCGTAGTATGTAAATAACTTTAAAATGATTATGTGATAAACCACATTTTCTTTCAGTTGTTTAGATCTATCAGATAATGCCATTTCCCTTGAACAGGAGTTTGTCAGCTACTGCATCATCACACTAATTCTCTTCCCTGCTGTAGAAATCTTTCAATAGCTGTTCACTTTCAGTCCCCCCCCCCCCCCCCCCCCCCCACACACACACACATTTTTTACATTCCTCATTTTCAATCTCACTCTTTCCACTTACATTCTGAAGTTCCACAATGACAATTAGAATCTGAGGGGTCTTTTACAATATATTGCAGAAAATGATTCTGGCTGTTACTGTAAAAACTGATGCAGATCTAAGCAGCAGATCTAAGCTCATTATTCTCTTACCAGGGCAGTGTATAGCATACATACATACCACACCTGCATATATCTTAAAATGCGCACTAAATCACCATCATGTATCCAAATACTGATAAATAAGTCACTTACTAAAGCATATAGTTATTGGGCAGAAAAAACTTGCAGGGGTGCCTGATGTTCAGCAATGTCCTGAAAAATAAAAAAACCAAACTTTTATTCACTGGAGTTCAACAAGTTGCTATTTGTGGGCATGGACACTTTCTTGTTAATAAGAATCGTAACTTCAGTTTTGTTGGAAACAGTAACAGCAGGGGAAAAAACAATCGCAAACATGCAACCGTTTAAGTGGCAGCAGGCAGTGTGACTGCCTGACTGCCACTATGACAGTAACAATGTATGTTTCAGTTTGATGCCAACACTCAACAAAAACCAGCAACAATCTTTACAACCAACCATACACTGAGAATGAAATGAAACCCAAAAAGATCAACCACCCATTCCACAAACCTTACCTTCTTTACGCCTCTGAGTTTGGCTCTCTTGCTCCTGACAGAATCCGTGTCACTGTTGCGTTTGAGGCTTGCACTTGCAGCTGGCGAATGAACAGAGAGTGCTTTAATACATTTTTCTGTTATAATAGTTGGCACAGCATCCTCTTTCAGCTGTCTTCGGACCCGAATTCCAGCTTCCACCTTTACTTTCCAGGTGTGTTGGTCTTGGAAACTGTGCTCTTCGAAGTGACGACCGCAAATGCCATGATAACTGTCCCGAAGAACAAAATCTTTCCTCGTTGTGGTGACAAAATTTATCCACAATCGCCTAAACGTGCTGGAAGCACCTGGAAAAGCATGAACGCGTACTCTTTGCTTATTTCCTGATGACATTCCGCAACCAGACACAGGACACATATCTCACTTCAGCTGAACACGAAGAGCGACTTGGCTTTTTTACGTCATCAATCGGGAACCCCCCCCCCCCCCCCCCCCCCGCCCCCTATTATCGAAATCGAGGCTCTCGTTCCTGTTTCAGCCTCTCGCTTTCCCAATCCGCAGGAAATGCTGCTCTCACTGCAAAATGAGAGCACAGGCGGCTGATTCGGGGCTGGGTTTCGCAATACGACCACATACCAAAACCGTGTATTTGGTCAAAATAGATTTGTAAAAATGGGTGAGATACCCTTTAACATCTTCTCGTGGGACGATACTCTTTCCCCTAGACAATTGAATAGAACCCGTAAGACTTCTCCCCACAAACCCTGCAAGTTGCACAATTACCTCTTTGTAAAAGTGTATGTGCATGTTTGAGTTTGTTTGTGTATGCCTGGACATGCGCGTTTACGTGTTCCACGTGTTCCACGTGTTCCACTTGTGTGTGCGTGTGTGTGTGTGTGTGTGTGTGTGTGTGTGTGTGTGTGTGTGTGTGTGTGTGTGTGTGTGTGTGTGTGTGTGTAAGAGAGAGAGAGAGAGAGAGAGAGAGAGAGAGAGAGAGTGAAAGAGAGAGACTACGCACACTCGCATGTACACACGCATGCGTTGACACACACGCACACAAGCTCACACACATACATTCCTCACTCATGCACACCTTTACAGTACAGGAGGGACATAAACCGTTGAAGGAGGCATGATAGGTCAGAGATCGATGGGGCAGAGAGGAGGTCAAACTCGAAGGAACAAATCATAATTATAATTATCCCCATGATGTTACATAATAGGCTGACAGGACTCTGTGAATGTCAGTATGGATTGTCATGGGAAGACATATGGATAGTCATGGGAAGACGAGAAACACGAAATCGTATAATAGCCGCACTCTTATATTATGGATATCCTAATTACATGCTACACCCAACTCTTAAAACTCCTTTCCTTCCACCTCAAAAGTCTCCGAATTTCTGATATGGATCTTATTTTAAAGAAGAAAGAAAAAACAAACATACAAAAAAACCGATGTGTCGTAGTTCCATGGCATTATAGTATACTTATTACAAGTTGCAGCTTTTGGACTGCTCATTATTTATAGGCCTAAATAGTGTACGACGAACAAAGAGAAATAATCATGACAATGATGTATGAGAAATGTACGTTATTAGCTGTTTAAACCGTTTCGACCTGATTGGACTATGTGACCTTTTTACTTGTTAACTTCGCGGCATCACAAAACGAACACATGTCTTTGATCTTGGTCAAAAGGCACTTCATCTTTTGAAAATTTCGGTTCTGTCTTCTACTGCAACACTTCAGAGGTTCAAGATCCACCTTTGTCGGCAGTGTGTGTGTGTGTGTGTGTGTGTGTGTGTGTGTGTGTGTGTGTGTGTGTGTGTGTGTGTGTGTGTGTGTGTCTGTGCGCGCGCGCGCGCGCGCGCGCCGTGTAGTAGAAACGTAGAGCATAATTTCTAACGTCCGTCAGTTTCTCGGCGTATGTTTATATGGCTTTTACAATACGGGAATACACACGCGCGCGCGCACGCACGCACGCACGCACGCACGCACGCACGCACGCACGCACGCACGCACGCACGCACGCACGCACGCACGCACGCACGCACGCACGCACGCACGCACACACACAAAGAGAGAGAGAGAGAGAGAGAGAGAGAGAGAGAGAGAGAGAGAGAGAGAGAGAGAGAGAGAGAGAGAAGAGAGCATCAAATGAATACAATAAAAATGAAAATTTGACGTCAGTGAATTTCGAACGATTAGGAACTTTTTGAACTTGTTTGTATATTCTGTGACTGTTGAAAGGCGTCAAAGACAGTGACTCTGCAACATCTGATCTTTCCTTGCTTTGAAATTGGAGACAATAGTCGCTTCTTTTGACCCAAATCTTTGAATGTTTAAGAAATGCGGCTAGTTAGATACGGTAATTCATCAAATAAAAGGAGTTGCTGGGGAGGAGGTGGCAGGCTTAAAAACGTTTGGGAAAAGATATGTGATTGGCT
>CM031627.1:28948036-28993036 GCA_018398815.1 Conus ventricosus | reverse complement strand
AAGCACGCTCGTACGCACGCACACTCGCACATACACGCGCATGCACGCTCGCATACATGCAAGAAGAAGAAGGAAAAGAAGAAGAAGAATAGCAACAACATTAATAATGAAGTTTTTGAGCGGGTCTCTAGAAAGGGGACAAAATCAGACTATGTGGTGTCAGTCTTCCAGAAGGTATAGAGCTTGGTGGATGAAATCAGACTATGTGGTGTCAGTCTTCCAGAAGGTATAGAGCTTGGTGGATGAAATCAGACTATGTGGTGTCAGTCTTCCAGAAGGTATAGAGCTTGGTGGATGAAATCAGACTATGTGGTATCAGTCTTCCAGAGGGTATAGAGCTTGATGGATGAAATCAGACTATGTGGTGTCAGTCTTCCGAATGTACAGAGCTTGTGGATGAAATCAGACTATGTGGTGTCAGTCTTCCGGAATGTACAGAGCTTGGTGGATGAAATCAGGTTATGATGGGTCAGTCTTCCAGAATGTGCAGAGATTGGTGGATAAACTTGAACTATGTGGTTTGAGTCTTCCAGAAAAGACAGAGCGAAGTGGATGAAATCAGACTATGTGGTGTCAGTCTCCCATAATGTAGAAAGGTTGATGGAAGAAATCAGACTATGTGGGGTCAGTCTCCCATAATGTAGAAAGGTTGATGGAAGAAATCAGACTATGTGGTATCAGTCTCCCATAATGTAGAAAGGTTGATGGAAGAAATCAGACTTTTGGGGTCAGACTTCCATAATGTGCAGAGTAAAGTGGATGTAATTAGACTATGTGGTGTCAGCCTTTCAGAATGTACAAAGCTTGGTGATGCAATCAGACTATGTGGTGTGAGTCTTCCAAAATGTACAGAGCGAAATGGACGAAATTAGAATATATGGTGTCAGTCTTCCAGAATATACTAAGAGAAATGAATGAAATCAGAGTATGTCGTGTTAGTCTTTTAAAGTGTACAGAGCTTGGTGGATGCAATCAGACTATGTGGTGTCAGTCTTCCATAATGTACAGAGCGAAGTGGACGAAATCAGACTATGTGTTATCAGTCTTCCAGACTGAGTCAAAAGAATCTTCCGCAGAGCCTTCTTAGTCGTCTCCAGAAAGTACAAAACAATGCTGCTCGTTTGATTCTCAGACAACCCCGATCTTCTCATGTCACTCCCTTACTTCTTTCTCTTCACTGGCTGCCAGCCAACAAACGAATAGATTACAAACTGTCCTTACCCCGCTTTAAATCGTTGAATGGTTAGCTCCTTCCTGCCTTTCTGATCTCCTTCATCTCTATGTTCCTTCCAGGCAGTTGCGTTCTTCTACCGACAACACTCTGTTCAAAATCCCTCGATTTCGAACTAAAACCTATGGCGATCGTTCCTTTTCTTTTCAGCGTCCGGTTTCTTGGAATAAACTCCCGATATATCTGGTTGTTCAAACTCTCTGTCTTCCTTCAATGCATCTCTTAAAAGGTAGTTCAAACTCTCTGTCTTCCTTCAAGGCATCTCTTAAAACAACCCTCTTCACTTACCAATGGCAGTTCTTTCTTCCCCTTCATTAGCCCTTGTGTGTGTATGTAATGGGGTGGGGGGGCGTGTGCGCATCTGTGTGTATGTGTGTGTGTATGTGTGTGTGTGTGTGTGTGTGTGGTGTGTGTGTGTGTGTGTGTGTGTGTGTGTGTGCGTGCGCGCGCGCACGCGCGCGCGTGCGTGCATGCTGTTGTCTCCGTAGTGTGTGGGATCATGTGTGTGTGTGTGTGTTGTGTGTGTGTGGTGTGTGTGTGTGTGTGTGTGTGTGTGTGTGGGGTGTGTGTGTGTGTGAGAGAGAGAGAGAGAGAGAGAGAGGGAGAGAGAGAGGGCAAGAGAGAGAGAGAGACAGTGACAATTAACTTTTATTTCAGTAGGGCCAAGCGCCAAGGAGAGATAGAGAGAGAGAGAGAAGAGAGAGAGGAGAGAGAGAGAGAGAGAAGAGAGAGAGAGAGAGAGATTGATTGATTGATTGATTGATTGATTGATTGATCTTTAATACACAAGGATGGAGATTTTAGGCCAAAGCCTAGTCTTACAATCTGTCCTTTTCATGCATACATTATTTCAGCAAATATCATTCATACTGACAATTCAACATAGCAACATGGTAATCTAATTCTACAATAATAAGCAAACTATTCATAAAAGCACTAATGAGATGGAGGATGGTAAAACAGAATGAAACTTACAAACAAACAAACAAAACTACAGAGAGAGAGGTCAGAGGAGGGTGGGGAAGAGAGAATGGTAGGCAGGGTGAGGAGAAAAGGGATCGTAGACAGAGTGGGAGTGGGGATGAGCGATTTTAACGGAGTAGGTTTTATGTTTAGACGATTTATTCAAAGTATGGTTCAAAGAAGACTTTGTGAATGGGCGCTAATCATTGTAATCGAGTAATTTAATTACTGGGACATAACATGTTTATGCAAATGTTCCTTGAAAAGTTTTAAAGTATTCATGTTTTGTAGATTCGGTGGAAGTGAGTTCCAGACATATGGTCCAGAGTAAGCTAGGCTTGTTTTGTACAGATCAATGCGTGGGTAGGGAAGAAGGAATTTCGTCGAGCCAGGAAAGCTGTTCGATCTTGTAAAAAGGGCATTGATATAACATGGCATAGTATTTGTCAAGATTGTAAACATAAATGAGGAAGTATGTTCAGCGCTTTTAGTTTTTCGTCTGTTGTTAGAGATACAGCTGGATGGAGTAGCTTTGCTGCACGTCTATGGAGAGAATTCAGCCTTTTTTGTGGACGTCACTACTTCCGTCCCACACTGTTGAGGCGTAATTGATACGTGACATTATGTGTGCATTGAAGAAAAGTTTAAGCACATTACTGTTGACATAGCGCTTTAATGAGAGAGAGAGAGAGAGAGAGAGAGAGAGAGAGAAGAGAGAGAGAGAGAGAGAGAGAGAGAGAGAGAGAGAGAGAGAGAGAAGCATATGTATATTTTCTTCGTTTCGTTATCAATGTACATATCATTTATTCTAAGGCGCTGATAGTTCCATAGCGATTATTCGTCGAAGAAATAATACCAGTGGTAGTCGCAGCAACAGCAGCGTCAGCAGAAACAGCGGCAGCAGTGCTAGTAGTAGTAGTAGTAGTAGTAGTAGTAGTAGTAGTAGTAGTAGTATTAGTAGTAGTAGTAGTAGCAGCAGCAGCAGCAGCAATAGCACAGCACATCAGCAGTTCTTCAAAAAGATTGGAACCCTAGGACGACGCTGTTAAAATTTTGTTCAGTTTTATTTCTTTTTCATCAATGACATTTCAAAAAGTAGAGTGGATTGTATGATGTGTGAGTGTGTGTGTGTGTGTGTGTGTGGTGTGTGTGTAGGTGTGTGTGTGTGTGTGTGTTGTGTTGTGTGTGGTGTGTGTGTGTGTGTGTGTGTGTGTGTGGGTGTGTGTGTGTGTGTGTGTGTGTGTGTGTGTGTGTGTGTGACACATGAAATGATATTATAGTAAGACTAAATTCCCGAGAGAGAGAGAGAGAGAGAGAGAGAGAAGAGAGAGAGAGAGAGAGAGAGAGAGAGAGAAGAGAGAGAGAGGAGAGAGAGAGAGAGAAGTAGAAGAAGAGAGCCTTGTACATTTTTTCTTCGTTTCGTTATCAGTTTACATATTATTATTCTAAGGCGCCGATAGTTTCCATAGAGATTATTCGTCGAAGAAATAACACCAGCAGTAGTCGCAGCAACAGCAGCGGCAGATGTAGTAGTAGTAATAATAGTAGTAGTATAACAGCAGCGAGAAAACGAGTGTTCACGCTGAAGTCAGCAGAACGTGTTTTTTCCACCGCTCTGACCAGAAGCATCGTTCAGGAATTCTATGTTTACGAAGTTTTCTTGGAAGTTGTTTTTGTTCTTCGGATTGCTGGTTCCTTCCTTTCAAGAATATCAGCTTGTGTGTGTGTGACGTTTCATTCATAAGCTCGGTCATTTTCATTGAGAAAATGACGCAATCGATACATGACGTTATATTTGCTCATGCACTTGTTTCATATTTCTATGTCCAAACGACGAAACTAATTGTTAGTTTTTTGCTTTAGTGCAGTACGCTTGTGATTTCAAACATTGTGTAGACTTGTATTTGTATTAATAATAAAATAATGTATAATCTAGAGTATGGAAAACCATGGTACTGACCAATCGCAATTATCCAAGTGTCAGTGGTTTCTCCATCCGCGCATGTGCATTAAGTGTTGGCCGTTGCTTCATCCAAACTTGATCAACCCGGTCGACGAGAAATTGGCTCAGCACGAAAAGTCAAATTATTCGAAGAAGAAGAAACCTTTTGAAGGAATCAGTCAAGGCCAGACTGAAAGGGGACTGCAGGGCATTCGACGACACCCACAACCTTTACGGGGAAGGCGTTAACGAGTCTCATCGTTCCGTGGGCGAGTCTGATAGCTGTAGTCAAAGAAGACTGTGCTGAGGTAAATAGATCTAAACCATTTTTTCGTGTAGCGCAACAAATACATCTCAATATAATCGTATTAAGGCACATTTACCGGTTCAATAATATTTTGTGCGCGCGATCATTTAAAATGCTCTGAATTAAATATTTCAGATTTACCAGTCAGCACATATGATTGATTGTGGAGCTGTCATTTTCATTTGTTTGCTCTCATCATATCGTGTTGTCATGTATTAATCTATATTATGCAAATTCTATTTCAGTTCACCGTTGCATGCAACCATATTTAGAAGATATATTTGTGTGAATGCAGATTATTATTTAAAGAATCGTAAACGAGTTCAAGTTATGAACGAAACATTTTCTTGGATCTAAGTGATCTGTGGTAATATGAAGATTAACGTGATTTGATTTCATCTGTTCAGGGATTAAATATAATTGTAATTCATCAAGCATTAAGCCTTGGCGAATAACACAGTCAAGCAGATTGGAATATTCGTGTACACTTTCCTTCTTTGTTAACGAGTTATATCGTAAAGCAAATTTTTGAAGGAAATCAATTGTAAATGATAGAGCAAGCTAGTGCAATTGTAAAGTGTTTTGGAGCATGTAGTGGGTGGATTAGTGATGTGTCACTACAGTGCAAGATCTAAGACAATCGTTATCTTGCAGGTTCCTATTCCTATTCCTATTCCTATTCACCTTTTTCCTGATCATCCCTCCGTATCTTCATCTCTATCTTCGTCACGCATCCTTATCCTGCTACATTCTTCGTTGAGAGGAACGTGCCGGCGTGTCAACCTTGCCGGAATCTGGAGGTGGACTGTGAACATCAGCGGAACTCCGGAACGCCACACGATTCCGTGAAGCTGAGTGCCAATCACATAAACACATCCCTCCACATTCAAGCACGCTACAACACACTCAGACACTTTTTTTTTGTGCATAACTATATTCTATGTGTATTCTCCGAAGATTTTTTTTAGCACGAACGGACAATCGATATTTGTGCCACTGCAAAGACCAAGTGGAGAAGAACAGAAGCTTTGCTGTTTCCAAGTGAATGTGCATGATTAATTTCTTTTGTGTGTAATTCATTTCATAGGAGCAAACGGACATCAGCATTCAAAGCAACAAAACGACATATTCACTGCAGATCATCATCATCGTTACTCATACTTTATTAAATTCAGTTGTTGTTATCACAAATCAAACCTCTTGTTCCATCTTTAGAAAGAAAGTGAAGGGAGTGGACGAAAGTTTAACTTTCCTACAACGGTCTATCGTTCTTGTTTGAGCATTCAACCATCATTTATGAATGGGGTTTTATAAAAACGTCACAGGTGTGTGTGTGTGTGTGTGTGTGTGTTGTGTGGTTGTGTGTGTATTTTTGTTCTCCACCCCACCTTTTACCTCATTCTCTCCTTTTAACCCCCCCCCCCCCCCCCCCCCCCCCCCCCCACCACTGCCGATGTTATTTGACTTTTGTTGACATCGTGGTGTTTTGCTGCAAGATGTCGGAGAACGAAGGTGAGCGTTCTTTGCCTGTTTTTCGTAATTAACAATGAGCTGCCAGCTTTCGATAAAAAATCATTTACAACGCATGGACTTTGTGCCGCTGCGGAAAAAGTCTGCGGCGGTCACAACAGTATGGACGGAGCTCAACGAATAGGCTCCTTGTGGAGGATTTATCCCCGTAATAATACCATCAGACAGAAACTGTTAACGCAGGGGTTTTCTCTTCGTGGCATTCATATCAACGTGAAAAGCCAGAACCCTTTCCTCATCAGAGACACTATCAGCGGCGTGTCAAGTGAGAGAGAGGATCAGCCGCCAGCAACAAAACTCGTCATTGAGAACGTCCCGTTATCGTTCTCTGATGACGAGCTGCTGCAGTCCGTTAAACAGCTAGGGGTCTCGGTCCGCTCAAAACTCATCCTAGAAAGAGACAGAGACAAGAGAGGAAGATTGACTCACTGGAAAACAGGGAGACGCTTCCTCTACGTAGGAGTTCCGATCAAACCCCTCCCCAAAACTATGTAGATTGGCCCGTTCAGAGCTAGGCTGTACCATAAAGAGCAAAAGCTTGTCAGACAGCAGCAGGATGCAGAATGCCGCAACTGTCTCTCCAAGGGCCACAACACTAGAGACTGCAAAAACCCAGTTAAATGCAGACAGTGCTTCAACGACGGACATAAGGCTGGAGATCCTGCGTGTGGCATTCATGCCGAAATTACAAGTCATGCTACAACGAACCCACGACAACAGACAATGCACAGCACACGACTGAAAACAGTGAAGACAGTGCCATGACCGAACACCGAGTGGACGACAGTGAAAAGGACAAAACCAAGAACAAAACAGACAGTTCCTTGGACCGCAGCAGATCAAGAAAAAAGCAAAGACAGACTACACTAAAAACTTATAGAAGGAACGGCTCCGGATCGGTAACACGACCCCAGTCCAAGGATTCCCCGTTGGACCAGGCAGACAAACGACCGAAACTAGCGGAACACACGGACTGTGACACTGACGACGATGACACCGTATTTCATGACATGAAGGACCACTAGGCTAGCCCCCCCCCCCCCCCCCCCCCCCCCCCTCATTGCCTCTTCGTTTGACGGACCTAGCTATGTCAATGGACTAAGAGCTCTGACATGTGATTCAAATGCCGGAACATATTGATGTTTTATGATGGACACCTTGAAAGTATTGTCTATCAACGCCAGAGGGCTAAGAAACAACATGAAAAGAAAGGCGATGTTCAACTATTTCAAAGGACGAAAATGTGATATCATATGTATCCAAGAGTCACATATTACAAAAAAGACATTGATATTTGGGAAAAGCAGTGGGGAGGGAAAATCATACATAATGAAGGAACAAAGCACAGTAGAGGGGAAGTCATTTTAGTCTCCAAGCATTTTTCCCGCGAAGTACAGAAAGAAAACAAATACGATAGAATTCTGATAGCTTCAGTAAAAACCCAAGAACTCAACGTCATCATCATAAATATTCACGCACCGAACGACAATGCTGATAAAGTGCGATTCTTCACAGAACTACAGAATATCATACGTCAGTGCTCAGATAACAAACTTCTGGTAACTGGTGACTTCAACTGCACAGTAGACAGCGAACTCGATGTCATATCAGGTCACCCACATTCAAAAAATGTGGTAGACAGTCTGAACAAATTGATAACGAGTTCCAGCCTAACTGATGTTTGGACATTCCTTCACGGTACGGGGTGGGGTGGGGGGGGATGTGGGCTTGGAGAGGGGGGAAGACCGGAGATTTGGGGAGGGGAGGGAGGGTGGGATCGACAGTGGTGGAGAGGGAAAGTGATGGGGGAAAAAAAAAGGGGGGGGGGGGGGGTTAGAATTGTCACGCTTCTTGGCTTTCCTCATGCCTTCCTTGTGGACCCTTTCTTTTCGCTACAAGGCTGGCCTTATTGGGGACTAGCCAACTGGCGGGACGATTTGAAACAAATTCTACGTACAACTCTATAATGCCGCCTCTGTCTGTCTGTCTGTCGTCTGTCCCTCTCTCTCTCTCTCTCTCTCTCTCTCTCTCTTCTCTCTCTCTCTCTCTCTCTCTCTCTCTCTCTCTCTCTCTCAATTATTTTTCTTTGGGGGGGCGGGGGGTGATCTGAAAGAAAACAAATTAATTAAGTATTAAGTTTTTTGTTTCATTTATGTTGTTCTCTTTGTATATGCAGCACATTTTCAGTGTGAGAGTGCCAGTACACCACACATTAGAACATAAACAAACCCAGACATTTTGTATCAAACGACAAAACATTAAAACGGCAAGACTATGTCCATTTATGAGAGATCATACAGACTACGCATGGTGTGTAAGGGACTGGTTGGAGAGAAAAAAAGTAGTAACAGCAGCAGCAACAGCAGCAGCAGCAGTAGTATAGTAGTAACAGAATATAGTAGTAGTAGTAGTAGTAGTAGAGACAGAAGCAGCAACAGCAGCAGCAGCAGTGGTACTAGCAGTAGTAATAGTAGTAGTAGTGGTAGTAGCAGCAGCTTTAGCAGCAGCAGCAGCAGCAGCAGAAGCAACAGCAGCAACATTAGCAGCAGCAGTTGTAGTTTTCCAGACTTGTGCATGCGCTGAATCCGAACTTGAAATGTTTCGGCCTCTTTTCACATACTGCATTCACAGAATGCATCACCGGGTTGATAGCGATGTTCTTTCTTTCCCGGAGATTTTCCATCTGTACAGTATGGTGTGATACATAATCGAAAGTAGAATAATACTGACGTTTTGTGAGAGTTGCCGATCTGTTTTATACTTGCAGACAGGCAGCGCAGGCTCTACGTTTAGGAGGAATAAGAAGAAATGCGATAAATAATACTGGAAAATTCAAAGTTAAGAATGTTCGATCGTTGTTTGTTCGCACGCACTGTCTCTTATGTGATTTATTTAGCACGTGCGTGGAAGAATCAACAATGATTTACGACATGTGCGAGTGGTTATTTGAGACCATAGCAATGTGTGTGTGTGTGTGTGTGTGTGTGTGTGTGTGTGTGTGTGTGTGTGTGTGTGTGTGTGACAATGACAATGAAATTATACTCTAGTAGGACCAAGTCCCCGAGAGAGAGAGAGAGAGAGAGAGAGAGAGAGAGAGAGAGAGAGAGGAGAGAGAGAGAGAGAGAGAGAGAGAGAGAGAGAGAGAGGAGCGCGCACTTGTACATTTTTTCTTAGTTTCCTTATCAGTTTACATATTATTATTCTAAGGCGCTGATAGTTCCATAGAGATTATTCGTCGAAGTGTGTGTGTGTGTGTGTGTGTGTGTGTGTGTGTGTGTGTGTGTGTGTGTGTGTGTGCGTGCGTGCGTGCGTGCGAGCGTGCGTGCGTGCGTGCGTGCGTGCGTGCGTGCGTGTGTGTGTGTTTGAGATGTTTCCAGGATATTGTGTGCTTACAAAGTTTCTTTTCATACTCTGGTATTTCCTAGGCAATATCATCAGTATCTACATTGATTGTCACAGTAGACGTGTGCATCCGCCTATATACATGCACTTAGTTTTGTTTCACATTCTGGTTGCTTTTATTTCAAATGCACAGCTCTCTCTCTCTCTCTCTCTCTCTCTCTCTCTCTCTCTCTCTCTCTCTCTCTCTCTCTTCTCTCTCTCTCTCTCTCTCAAAATGTACTAAACGATGTACTCTCTGGACGCTGCAGGGAAGTTACTTGGCCACCAAATATTCAGATATGCTTATGTAGTTACTGCTCTTCATGTGTATCGCTTAGCTAAAGTGTGTGTTTATTTGTGTGGGAATGAGAAGCATGTGGGGTGGGTGTTGAAAGATTTTGTTTTTGGTATGGCTTACGCAACGAGTGCTAGACTGTAGATGGCAATATATTCGTATAATAATATCAACGGTGGTGACAGATTTCCTGTGTAGAGTGCTTTCATCTTTAGCAGAACTATACACAGCTATGACTATGAAAAGGTAGCCTTTAATAAAGACTGCACTGCTCTCTCTAACATAGTCATGCATGGCCAAAGGCATCAGAAACAAAGAAACAAGAATACGTTGTGCGACGAATATGGTAAAGATCATTGTGCTTTATGTTGCACAACGCTTAATGATTTCAGAATGAAACGCATTCCTATGGAGTGTGATATCAGACTAGCACTGAATGGTCTCACTGTTGTCCTGCAAAAATGAAGCTGCCAGCAGCAACGTTCTGTGTATCTATATAAACTAAAAGGCTTACGATATTACTGCAATTTAGATGAACATCAGATATATACTTTTGTTGCTTTCGTGGTCCGAGGTACGCCATATTTCTTCTTTTTTTTTTTTTGAAACATTTTATCATATTGTACTTTAATTGTAAAGTGGACAATAAACCCCTTGTTGTTCAGATTTGTGACAAACTGCACCATTTCATAAGCAAGTTTAAAAAATGTTTGAGGAAGGGAGGGGCATGCCTGAAGGTCCCCTTAGAATTTCAGCAATATTTTCTTTTTTCTTTGAGCCCTGAATTAGGGATCGATTTCACAGAGTATTTTATCAAAAAGGCAGAGCAGTAAAAACAATGAGTTGCACATGCAAAGCTGAAACACATCCGACTGTACAAAATCAGCTGACTGGAGATGCATAGGGAAAATGGTTTCGTTGAATGGGTGTGCGTGTGATCAGGAGGAGGACCGAATAAGCCACAGATTGATAACCTGTGTGTGTCAGCGGTATCAATTAACAGCAACAGACATTTGGACAGATGTCTGTGTCAGTATTGAATTATCATTGTCTCACCACGTATGTTTGAATGCTGCCAAATTTTCATTCAGTAATAACCTTGTAAGGACAACGATTAAACAGATTTTTTTTTATTGGAGTCATGAGCATTTGTGCCATCATGTTTGCAAAAACAAGGTGAAAGGTCAGGTATGCAAATGATTACAGTGTGTCTTTCATGTTGACTGGTCACATCTACTGGCAGTGATGTTTGCAATATTGGCTCAACACTATTGAATTGTTCTGCATCTTCGGGCCTCTTTAACTTTGTCTCCCTACCATTACCATTCGCTGTCAGTGGGAGCTTCTCTTATCTGATCAAAGACATGATCTCAGTTTCGTCAGTCTCGGTCTTGATCATATGAAAGTAACTCACAAACTCAACTGTGGCAGCTTCAAACAGCACTGTCTTGTTGGCGTTGGAATTTCCATCCTTCCTCCTTCAAACCATGCTCCCCTTACCTCAAAGAAAGCTGTGTACTCTGAACAAAAGAAAATTACAGAGAAGTGAAAGCTGTACTGTTGTAGTGAAACACACAAAAAGATTAGAATGTTTTTGTGTCATGTGGTGAGGTCTTCTGTGGAATATAACAGATGTTTGTAAACAGTTGATAGAAATGCTGTGCATTTTTGTAATGCCATTCGTCTTTTTTTCTCTTTTTTTAAACAAAAGCTTCATGTATTCTTTAATGGCAGCCTGAAGAGTATTTAACATTAAAAAAAATAATGATGTCCAAAATAAGAGGATGACTCATATCAAGATTGTTTTTAGACTGGGCTGTTGAAGAAAAAGAAACACCCGAAGGTGCTGGGGAGGACCCAGAGAAGCACTGTCTTCACCTGCCTTTAGAGCAGTCCTGTACCACCCTTGGAGGCCTGCGCTGTGTTGACGATGGGTACAGGCACGCGCAGGACACTCCATTAAGATATCAAGGGACATAACTGCTCCTGAACAGAGGTAAATTAGACTACAGGATGCAGCTCATAACAGCCTTAAAGTAGCATCCCCATGGGTGTACCAGCCCGTATTTCATGACTGCAGAGCCCACCGGCGAAAAACACCACCCTCCAGCTGCCGAGCACACCCCACAGACCCAACCACCCCTGCCCACGGACAGATGAAGACAGTGCCACTCCAGACACAGCCAAGCTTTCGCCATACGGTCTTATGTCCCCTCAAGAGAGAATCCAAAGTTGTAGTCTTTCCCACTGTCAACAGGACTTTCCCTGTGGTCAGTGGGTCTTTCCTCACCGTCACTGGACCTTTCTCCAGGGTCAGCCTAGTTAAGTATTTCGTGACAGACTCTGTCCATTCAAAATAACAAAAACAGTCATGTCCAAAATAATACGTTAACTCATCTCTAGATTGTTCTTAGACTGGGCTGTTGTATTTTGTAACAAATTCTTTAAATTGTTATACCAACAAAATTCAAATTCAAAATAACAAATCAGGCCCATTTAGCCACTCAGAGTTAGCATTCTTTGAGCATGATTTCACCATGAAACATCTTATTAAGCCCATTTTCTTGCTGAAGAAACTTTTTTTTTTAATTTTCCAAAAGCAAAAGACAATACACAAGACGCATGTACAGGAAAACAAAAACATAGTTTCAGAAACAGTTACATGTAGTTATTAGACACTTAGTAGGTGATGGACAGATGAGGGTACATCTCTATTATGAAACAGTGGTAATAATAGAAACTATTACCAAATGGCATAACATAGCATTTTTTTTATAGGTGAGCCTATGGATGGACAAACTCCGCCTGGTGGTTCTTCGGAGCCACTTGCCGGTCTCAAGCCCGGGTAAAGGAGGAGAGTTGGGCGTGGGGCTAGCAACCTCACCCCGTAAAAACATTACCGCTGCGGAAACGACAGCAAGAGAAACTACTCCATCTGGCAGAGGGAGTGAAGCAGACCAAGCAATTGGACTTATGAAGGAGGGGGACCAAAGCCGAAAGGACGTCTCCAGCCCGATAGCGGATCTCCTAACGCCAAAACGTCACATGCGAGTTGGATTTTGGAACGTGCGGACCTTGTACCAAGCTGGAAGATTAGCACTGTAAATGAGATGAAGAACTACAACCTGAGCCTACTAGGGGTCACAAAGGCAAGATGGACAAAAACAGGAAAACAGAGACTGAGTACTGGAGAAACCATCATCTGGTCAGGAAGGCAAGATGACATCCATCAGGAAGGAGTTGCCCTCATTATTGCCAAGAAACATGCCAATGCCGTACTGAAATGGAAACCAATCAATGAACGCCTGCTGTATGAAAGAATGAACTCCAAGTGTGCCAAGCTATCAGTTATAGTGGCCTATGCACCAATAGACAACACTGACGAGGAGGACAAGGATCAGTTCTACAGTGCGCTCCAAGCAACATTGGATGACATACCAAGACACGATGTTCTCCTCCTGATAGGGGACTTCAACGCAAGAGTTGGTAGCAACAATGAGAACAGGGAAAGAGTCATGGGGAAACATGGAATAGGAGACATGACCGACAACGGCGAACGACTCATCGACCTCTGTGAAGAAAATGATTTGGTCATTGGCGGTACTCTTTTCGCTCACAAAACCATCCACAAGCTAACATGGACATCCCCCGACGGCAAGACAAAGAACCAAATTGATCACATCATTATCAACGGAAAATGGAGGCGCTCCCTACAAGATGTACGTGTGATGCGACACGCAGATGTTGGTAGTGACCATGAACTACTGGTAGCGAAACTGACCCTCAAACTGAGGAAGGCAAAGTTGGGGACAGTCGGAACCTGCGCTTTGATGTTGCCAAGCTAAAAGATCCAACAACAAAGAAATAATTCTGCGTCACCCTGAAGAATCGCTTCAGCGTCCTCCAAGATGAAACAGCACTGACCATAGACAGTTTCAACAAGGCTATAACCGAAACAGCAAAAGAGACAATAGGTTATAGGAAAAGTGTGAAATCTGAGTGGATAACTGCCAACACATGGAAAACCATTGAGGAGAGAAAACAGATCAAGAAGAAACTGCTAGATGCCAAGTCACCCAGGCTAAAGGAAAGAATAGCAACCCAGCACAGAGAGAAAGACAAAGAAGTGAAGTTGTCTGCAAGGAAAGATAAACGTCTCTATGCAGAGAGACTTGCTGAAGAAGCTGAGGCAGCAGCAGAGATGAAGGATATGAAGACAGTGTATAGAACCACCAAGAGGCTGCGGGGAGACAGAGGACAGAACCAAGACATACCAGTTAGGCAGAGGACGGAACACCTATCACAGAAGAATGTGCCAAGCTCGAGAGGTGGAGAGAGCACTTCCAGAGGATCCTAAACCGCCCTGATCCACCAACACCAGCTGACATTCCTATGGCAGAGGAGGACCTGGACGTCAACATGGGAGACATCACAGTAGATGAGGTCAAGGAAGCCATCCGCAAGCTGAAGAATGGCAAAGCTCCAGGAGAAGATGGTGTATGCCCCGAGATGCTGAAGGCAGAAGAACAGGACACACCTCTTATCCTCCAACGCATCCTGCAGGACATATGGAACCAGGAGACAACCCCCGCTGACTGGAGAACTGGTATCATCATCAAATTACCAAAGAAAGGAGATCTAGGAGAATGCAACAATTGGAGAGGCATCACCCTACTATCAATCACCAGCAAAGTCTTCAGTCGCATCTTACTCCAGCGTATAAAGAAAGCGGTAGATGACCTACTTCGTCAAGAGCAGGCAGGCTTTAGAGCGGGGAGATCATGCATTGATCACATTTTCGTCTTACGCCAGATCCTCGAGCAGTCCCATGAATGGAACAGCCCACTTTACGTGGTTTTCATTGATTTCGAGAAAGCCTTTGACAGTTTGCACCGCGCTTCTCTCTGGAAGATCCTACGACACTACGGCATTCCCCAGAAAATGGTCAACATCATCCAGTCCCTGTATGAGAGCTTTGAGTGTCGCATCATCCACAACAACCAGCTGACGGAACCATTCAAGGTGGACACCGGAGTGAAACAAGGCTGCATACTGTCACCAATCCTCTTCTCCTTGGCCATCGACTGGTTGATGCGAAACGTCACCCAGGGAAAGCAACGGGGAATCCGGTGGACGTTGACCTCAGTCTTGGAGGACATTGACTACGCAGATGACCTGGGACTGCTGTCACACAAGCATCAGGACGCCCAGCAGAAGACAGAAAGCCTCAGCGAGATAGCCAGCACCATTGGGCTGAAGTTCAACGAGAGGAAGACGCAGGTCATGAGGAAAAATGCCACAAACAACAACCCCATCACCGCTAACGGCAAACCACTTGATGATGTTCAGGAATTTGTATACCTGGGCAGCAAGATGACCACAGACGGCGACTGCAACCAGGAGATCAACGCCAGAATCAGCAAAGCCAACCAAGCTTTCGCAGTGCTTAGGCCCATCTGGAGATCCACCGTCCTCAGCATCAAAACGAAGATTCGACTCTTCAAGAGCAATCTCCTCAGCGTCCTCCTGTATGGCTCAGAGTGCTGGAAGACGACCGTCGCCATCGAGAAAAAGCTGGAAGTGTTCCAGAACAAATGTCTGCGATGTATCCTCAGGATCTTCTGGCCGAACATCATCTCAAACGAAGAACTGAGGACTAGAACAGGAGTCTCCACAATACAGGACACCATCCAGGTGCGTCGATGGAGATGGCTAGGGCATGTCTGTCGCATGCCACCCAGCTCACTCCCCAGAACAGACCTGCGCTGGACCCCCCAAGGTAAAAGAAAACGGGGGCGACCGAAGGAAACCTGGCGCAGGACAATAGAAAGAGAGCTGAAAGGCAAAGGACTGACTCTCAACACAGCCCCCAGAGCAGCCGCAGACAGAGCCAGATGGAGATCTCTTGCCATAGCCTCAAGCGCCAGCAGGCACGGAGAGGACTGATGATGATGATGGATGGACAATTTCATTTCGCAATGGAGAATTATCCCACCACACCGTCCGTTCTGGCAACATGATGTCTACGCACATAAGGCTTGAATTACATAAATAAAGGCATATATTTTTTCCATGTTAGCTCAAATTCATGGGGTTTCCCTACAGTTGCTGATAAATATTTTTCTGTTCTTACCCTTATATTTAAACTATTGATGAAACTGGGCATTGTAGGGTTCAAATTGTGTAACTTGCTTTTATAGATGAAAAATTTAGCGAATAGTAGTATGAAATCTAAAGGCTTGTCTGTTATTACATTTTCTGAACAACCAAACAAGATTAGCTGCTCGTTTAATCTTAGAGAAGGGGGACATTTATTCCATAAAACAGATTCGAAGTCATTCCAGAAATTTTGAATTACAATGCAATTCCAAAACAAGTGCTGAATTGTCTGCGTTTCTGAGTTACAGAAATTACATTGTGGGGAGTCTGTGAGTTTACACATGTGAAGAAACTTTTGTGTGGGGAGAATATGGTGTACAAGTGTGACTGGAACCATCTCAGTTGAGTATTGTAGTCATTTTAAGAGGTTTTAAAAAGATATCTTTCCACTTGAGTCCAGTATACAGACGTTCCCACTTAATCACTGCTGCTGGTGTCATTTTAGAACCAAGTAGGATCGATTTAACTACTTTGTTGTCTTTCTGGGTCAAGGTCCATGCTTTTATTTCCTCATCAGTAACATGTGCTATGTCTTCTCTGTAATTGAGAATTTCTTGATATTTTCTAGTAGCTCTGATGATTCCCTCATATGCTAAAAAATAGTTTTTGTAACATTTGAGTATTTTACCTTAAAGTCATTAAAGGACAGAAAATTTCCATTTGCATCCATTACATGGTTAATTTTTGTTACGCCTGCTTCTATCCATTCTTTCATGTAGATCACCTTTTTGTCCCTTGTTATGTTTACATTGTAACGAATATATTCTGACATAAATTCTTTTATATTTAAAGGTTTACACTTTGAGCAGAACATTTTAAAGTGTCTAACAACATCAAGCCACAATGGATTATCGAGTCGTTGAAGTAAGACGTTAGCGTACTCATCTCCGAGAGTTTTCATTTGTTTGATGGCTGGATACAAGGTATATATGAAACTACTAAATTCTGATTCTGGAATATTTAAACGTCTTAACCAGCTAATCCTCAGAGTCTCAAGTAGTATAAATATGTTACTCATTTTTAGTCCTCCATTTTCATATTCTTATATATATGCACATTTCTTATATGTTCCACCTTAGTTTCGAAGTTTGTACGCATTCTTTTAAACAGGGCTGTCGGTTGTTTGTTCTGTTTTGTTCTGCTTTAATCATGTAGGTTTCTTGTTTGTTTATTCGTACGAGTTTTTTGCGTTATGAGCCTGGCTTGTGAGATGATCTTTGAGGAGTCGACAGAGTGTAGGCAGATCCCTCTCAGAGGTCATCGAAAGCAAAACACGTGTGTCCCTATGCGGGGCATACATCGGCCTGTTTTCAGCAATATACGACATTCAGCTCCCAGAGTTTGACGGTTAGTGACCTGACCGACTGTGTCAAGTTACGGGACTTGTGCGGCAGGATTGTCGTGACGATGAGTGCCACCTTTCTCCTTAACAGTCTCATCACATTGACTCTGTGGGCAATAGAACAGGCGACGTGGGGTGTCTGAACTACGTAACAATGTCTAACAATCATTTACAGTGATCCCAACACACGTGAAGGCTTTCTTGACAAAGTGTTTCTTCAATTTTTATGTGTCACTTTCCAGTACAACAAGAGCAAATGTTGCTGTGTCATTTTGTTGTACAACATGAACCAACGTTGCTGTGTCATTTTGTTCTTCGATAACAACTATGTTGCTGTGTCATTTTGTTGTACAACGAAAGCCAGTGTTGTCGTGTCGTTTTGTTGTACAACGAGATCCAATGTTGCTGTGTTGTTGTGTTCTACAATAACAACCAATGTTGCTGTGTCTAATGTCTTGTACAATAACAACCAATGTTGCTGTGTCAATGTCTTGTACAATAACAACCAATGTTGCTGTGTCAATGTCTTGTACAATAACAACCAATGTTGCTGTGTCAATGTCTTGTACAATAACAAACAATGTTGCTGTGTCAATGCTTGTTCAATAGAAAACCAATGTTGCTGTGTCATTTTGTTGTTCAAGAAGAACTAATGTTGTGTTATTTGTTGTCAAACGAGACAATGTTGCTGTGTATTTTTTGTTCAACAGAAACCAATGTTTCTCTCTCGTTTTGTTGTACAATAAAACCAGTGTTCGTGTCGTTTTGTGCACAATAACAACCAATGTTTCTCTCTCATTTGTTGTACAATAAAAAACCAATGTTGCTGTGTCCTTTTGTTCTAAAATAACAACCAATGTTGTTGATCATTTTGCTTGTACAATCCAATAGAACTAATGTTGCCGTATCATTTTGTTGTACAATAAAAACCAATGTTGCTGTGTCATTTGTTGTTCAATAAAAACCAATGTTGCTGTGTCATTTTGTTGTACAATAAAAACCAATGTTGCTGTGTCATTTTGTTGTACAATAAAAACCAATGTTGCTGTGTCATTTGCTGTACAATAAAAACCAATGTTGCTGTGTCATTTTGTTGTACAATAAACAACCAATGTTGCTGTGTCATTTTGCTTGTTCAATAAAACCAATGTTGCTGTGTCATTTTGTTGTACAATAAAAACCAATGTTGCTGTGTCATTTTGTTGTACAATAAAAACCAATGTTGCTGTGTCATTTTTGTTGTACAATGAAAACCAATGTTCGCGTGTTCATTTTGTTGTTACAGTAAGAACGAAATAGCAGTGACATTTATTTGTTACAATCACAAACCAATGTTGCTGTGTCATTATGTTGTACAATAGGAACCAATGTTGCCCTGCATTTGCTTACAATAACAACCAATGTTGCTGTGCTATTTGTTGTACAGTAGAACCCTTTGCGTGTTCCGTAGATTTTCATGTACAGTAAAAAACCAATGTAGCTGTGTCATTTTCTTGTACAATAGGATCCAATGTTGTGTTAATTTGTTTACAATAAGAACTACTTTTGCTGTGTCATTTTGTTGCACAATGAAAAGAATTTGCTGTGTCATTTTGTTGTCAATGAAAACCAATGTTGCTGTGTCATTTGTTGTGCAATGAGAAATAATGTTGCTGTTGTCGATTGGGGTGTACAATAAGAATCAATGTTGTGTGTCATTTGTTGTACAACGAGAACCAATGTTGCTGTGTCATTTTTTGTACAATGAGAACCACTGTTGCTGGTTATTTTGCTGTTCAATAAGAAACCTAATGTTGCTGTGTCATTTTGTTGTGCAATGAAGCCAATGTGGCTCTGTCATTTTGTTACATAGAGCCAATGTTGCTGTGTCATTTTCGTGTACAAAAGAACTAATTTTGCTGTGTCATTTTGTCGAATTCAATGAGAAACTAATGTTGCTGTGTCATTTTGTGAACAATGAAAACCAATGTTGCTGTGTCATTTTGTTGTACAATGAAAACCAATATTGCTGTGTCATTTTGTTGCAATAGAAAACATGTTGCTTGTCGATGGGGTTGACAATAGAATCAATGTTTTGTGTCATTTTGTTGTAAAACGAGAACCAATGTTGCTGTGTCATTTTCTTGTTCAATGAGAACCACTGTTGCTATGTTATTTTGCTGTACAATAAGAACTAAATGTTGCTGTGTCATTTTGCTTTGCAATGAGAACCAATGTTGCTGTGTCATTTTCGTGTACAAAGAGAACTAATTTTGCTGTGTCATTTTGTTGTACATCAATGCAAACTAATGTTGCTGTGTCATTTTGTCGAGCAATGAGAACTAATGTTGCTGTATCATTTGGTTGTACAATAAGAACTAATGTCGCTGTTTCATTTTGTTGTACAATGGAAAACAATGTCGCCGTGTTATTTTGCTGTACAATAAGAACTAATCTTGCTGTTACATTTTGTTGTACAATAACAACCAATATAGCTGTGGAGTCTTGTTGTACAATGATTATTAATGTTGCCGTGTCAAATTGTTGTACAATGGAACAAATGTTGCTGTGTCATTTTGTTGCACAATAAGAACCGATGTTGCCGTGTCATTTTGTTGTACAACCAGAACTAATGTTGCTGTGTCATGTTGTAGTACAATGCGAACTAATGTTGCTGTGTCATTTTGTTGTACAACCAGAACTGATGTTGCTGTGTCATTTTGTTGTACAATGTGCACATAATGTGGCTATACCACTTTCTTGTGTTATGTATACCATCAATGTTTCTGTGTTACTGTGTTTTGCGATATTCACCACCAATTATGGCACGTGGCTATGTTGGGCTACATTTACCATCAACGTTGGTGTATCACTATGTTGTTTTTGTATGTGCAATCAATGTTCTTGTGTCACTCTATTGTATAATATGTACCATGAATGTTGCCGTCACTATGTTGTACCATATTTTCTATCAATATCGCCGTGTCACTCTATTGTAGTCTACAATCGATGTTGCCGTGTCTTTATGTTGTTCCATACGTGCCATCAATATTACCATGTCTTATATTTTGCCATGCATATCAATAGCATTGCCGTGTCATTATGTTGTGTTAATGTGCAATCAACGTGGCTGTGTCACTGTGGGTATTATAAGTATCATAGCTGTACTACTATACTGTACCATACATACCATCAATATTGCTGCGTCACTATGTTGTACTGTATGTAGAATCAATGTTGTCGTTGCTGTGTCATTATGTCATATCTACCATCAGTGTTGTAATGGCACTATGTTGTACCATATGTACCCTCACGGTGTTGTATCTTAGTGACATGTCACTATGGTTTACAATGTGTAAAAATTAATCTTGTCATGGCACAATGTTATACAGCATGCACTACCAATGGTACTGTGTCACCACATTGTATTCTGTGTACCATCAATGTTGCTGTGTCACTATGTATTTGAGACGTACCATCGATGTTGCTGTGTTCTATATTGCACAATGTCTACCATCAATGTTGCCAGTAGTGAGATGTTTAAACCACAAGTGAACAGTTTAAACAGCCAGTGCGAGTTTAAAAGCAGAGTGAAGAGTTTATTAACAGGAGTATGGGAAAAGTATCAAAGACAGCAGAGTGAAACAACATAAACGCAAAGTGAACACTATAAACAGCAATGTGAACACATAAACAGCACATGTTGTAAGGCAGCAGAGTGAAGACATAAACCGCAGAGTGAAGAGATCATAACTAGTCACACTAGGAAATATATAACAGCAGAATAAAGACACAAATGAACAGACTAATGTATTAACAAAGTGGATTGAGAGAATGACACATCAGATTGTAATGAAATATACACAGCAGCAGTAAAGAACAAACAGCAACTAAAAAAAAAACAGCAGAGTGAAGAATTAAAACAGCAGAGTGAAGAGACAAAACAGCAGAATGAAAACAAAAAAGCAGAATGAAGAAATAAAATAGCAAGAGTGAAAAATGAAACAGCAGAGTAAAGAAATAAACGGCAGAGTAAAGAAAACAACAGCGAGTGAAAAATGAAACGCAGAGTGAAGAACTAAAACAGCAGAGTGAAGAAATAAAACAAGAGATGAAGAAATAAACAGCAGAGTGAAGAACTAAAACAGCAGAGTGAAGAAATAAAACAGCAAGTAAAAAACTAAAAAGCAGAGTGAAGAAATGAAACAGCAGAGTGAAGAACAAAATAGCAGAGTGAAGAACTAAAAAGCAGAGTGAAGAAATAAAAAGCAGAGTGAAGAACTAAACAGCAGAGTGAAGAAATAAACAGCAGAGTGAAGAACTAAAATAGCAGAGTGAAAAATGAAACAGCAGAGTGAAGAAATGAAACAGCAGAGTGAAGAAATAAAACAGCAGAGTGAAGAAATAAACAGCAGAGTGAAAATAAAACAGCAGAGTGAAGAACTAAAACACAGGCTGAAGACTAAAGCAGAGTGAAGAAATGAATAGCAGAGTGAAGAAATAAATAGCAGACTGAAGAAATAAAACAGCAGAGTGAAGAAATAAAACAGCAGATTTAAGAGATAAAACAGCAGATTTAAGAGATAAAACAGCAGAGTGAAGAAATGAAACAGCAGAATGAAGAAAATAAACCAGCAGAGTGAAGATACGAAAGACTGAAAGGACATACTGAAAAAGGAGTTAAAGCAGATAAAGAAACAGATAACCAGTCTGTATTATCAGTGTAAACAGGTGTGGAGATGACGTAAAGCAATTACCTAAATGCAGGGACAGGTTAAACGACAAAACAATAAATGGACAGTGAAAGAGAGGAAAATAGCAAATTACACCACTTTTATGCGGAGACACATGAAAAAAAAACAAATATCACACACAACACACACACACACACACACACACACACCACACACACACACACATTGGACGATCTGCAAGACCAATTAACAGAACTACAGTAAGAGACTGACAGGTTGAAAGACGTCAACAAGGGATACAAATATCAGGCTTTTCTCGTAAAAAAAAAAGTGGACAGAAAATATTCTGCTCCGTGAACAGCTGTTTGTTGTAATTGCTTTATAGTACAGAAATTGAGAAACATGGAATGACTTGGATAATTAATAGCACCCACCACAACGGCCCTGTTATTCAGGCCTACTAGCCTTGATTATAAAGAAAAGACACTGGAGGGGAGATCAGAACTGTTGCAGGATTGGGGTTTGGGGAACACACTTGGAAACCCGAGAATGTTGATGGGTAAAGATCTGGTGAGAAAACTGGCGGTGGTAGAGGCGTAGGCCAGGAAATTATACGTTTTTTTCTTTTCCTTCTAAACAGAGATTTAAGAAGGACAGGCCGAGACAAGACTGTCAGATCAGAAACGTACGCCTCTGGCAGTAATAATATCGACGGATTCAGGCTTTACATCCAGGTACGAGGTTTTGAGCATGACGACAGTTCTGACTCCAACACTTCAAGCTGACAAGTCCTGATGGGGAAAGTGAGGTTTAGCCACTAAGATCCCATGACGTCAAACAGGGTGTTTCTCCATCAAGTGATCGGATTTCACTGAAGAAGTACCTAAAGGTGCCGGTGTCACGTTCCCGGGCCATAGGGAGCGGTTCACGGAGCACTTGGTGATGTGCTAACCGCTCGTTCTATGGTCCAGCTTCCGTGACTCAGCAGACCAACATGCTTTGCCACTTGAAAGAACAAACAAACACGGGGGCTTCAGAAAATCATTTTGCGCTACGTTTGAGAGAGACCCGATCATAAGACACGCCGTCAAAGAGCAAAACAGCACTGTCTGATTTATAACATTTCATTTACATAACATTTCTTTTGTTGGCAATGCTTTTGACCATGGTTCTGATTCATCAACCTTTGGTGAATTTGCAATAATAATTATAATAATAATAATAATAAATCGAGCTTATATAGCGCTCTTCGATGAGAGAAGACTCATCCTCAGAGCGCTTTACAATATAGGAAAAATAAAAGTTTCCATTAACATTGCACAATATTAGGAAAAAGGCATCAAAACAATAGGTCACAAAGCAAGCACTAAAACAGATGCACAAGCCACATCCCCCCTCCCACTCTATCCCCCCCCCCCCCCCACACACACACACACACACACACACACACCGCCACCCCACACACACGACATTATATGAACAACGCTCGACAAAAATTTGGGAATAGAAGAAAAGAACCAACCCCCATCCCCACCCCCACCCTCACCCGCCTCCAATTTCGTGAACACTGCACGGGATACAATATAAAACATGCAGAAGGGGGCACCCACACCCACACACACACAGGGCAAACTCAACACGAAGCAACAAAAAACCACGCGCGTAAACGCACACACACGAACACACACACGCAAAAGCACACAAGCATTCAGGCACGGAAGCGCGCGTGCACATACAAGAGGCGAAAGGATGGAGAATGCATGGGAAACATGCATTAACTCGTACGCTATGAAGAAAGACAAAAAGACTTCTGAAAGAGATGCGTTTTGAGACCAGATTTGAACGCAGAGAGAGTCTGTGAAGAGCGGAGCTGGGAGGGGAGGGAGTTCCAGACAAGGGGGGCTTGATAACTGAAAGAACGTAGGCCAAAGGATTTCAGTTTCATGCGGGGAAGCTTGAGAAGTTTGTCACTGCTAGAGCGGAGAGTGCGAGAGGGTTGATAAGTGACAAGTATGTTGGAAAGATAAGCAGGCAATGTTTCATCAAAGTGTCGGAAGGCAAGTGTTGCGAGTTTATACTGAATGCGCGCATGAATGGGAAGCCAATGTAGTCTAACTAACAGAGGTGTAGTGTGGGTTCTTTTGGACATTTGGAAAACAAGTCTGGCTGCATTGTTTTGTATACGTTGAAGTCGGTTTATATCGACAGTGGGAAGACCGGCAAGAATACTGTTACAGTAGTCGAGTTTTGACATGATGAGGGAACAGATAAGTTGGGCAGTCCCTTTCTGTGTAAGATATGAGCGAATTGACGCGATCTTTCTCAAAGCCAAATAGGCTGAACGACACAGGTGACCGATCTGGACATTCATGGACAGCGTACTATCCAAATGGACACCCAGATCCCTCACGCTGTCTTCAAAGGGAATTTGTTGGTTCCAGCATTGAAGAAATTAAGCACACACAGTAGCGGCTCAGGGCTATTTTCTGATGCGTTAGGGTAGTTTCAAAGAGTTTATCAAACACATAGCCGTAGAGTACAACGTTACAGCTGTGATTATATTTCATAAACGCTTCTAAGGACTCTCAGGGTCACTTTATTAGTAGCACATCATATCTGCCCAAAAGTGAACCTGTTGACAAAACCCTGGACCTAAATTATTGCATCATTCAAAGAAATTGTGTTGAAAGCGTTTAGAAATGTAATGTAACTGATCCTAATGCGTGGTGATTTAGTCTAAATGCGAAATTATAGGCACTAGAGAAGGCTGGGTCAAAAGTGTGCACTGAACACAGGGTTAATGATGATAGTGTGCACTGAACACAGGGTTAATGATGATAGTGTGCACTGAACACAGGGTTAATAATGATAGTGTGCACCGAACACAGGGTTAATGATGATAGTGTGCACTGAACACAGGGTTAATGAGGATAGTGTGCATTGAACACAGGGTTAATGATGATAGTGTGCACTGAACGCAGGGCTAATGATGATAGTGTGCACTGAACACAGCCACCACGTCCGTCCAACGACAGCCCCCCATGGACCCGCCGATACCGGTGACCCCGACGGAAGCAAACCAAGGCCACAGACGCGGAGAGGACATCGAAATTGAGGTCACCATGAGAGCAGGGCATGAAGGGCCACAGAACTTGAGACATTTTTTAATGCTGATCAATGGGAATGAGGATGATTAAGATGATGCTACGGATTTCCATTTCGGTCTGAGACTACATGACAGGGCTGTACTCTACGCTTCCTTTCATAATATATCCTGGCGTCAACCAGGCCCGAGAGATACAGGCACCTGCAGTGTTGGTCATGAAATTTGAGCAAACACTCTCAGAAACGCATCCATTAAGTAGATGAAACTCGACTGTGTGGTCCCAGTCTTCCCAACTGAGTCCGCAGCAAACTCAACTCTGGGTAGGAGCCGGTCGGGGCAGAAAAAACCCACATGACTCTGATGGGATTCGAACCCACGACCTCCCAGCCGGGAGTCCGCAACGCTAACCACTTCGCCACGGCGGCTGGTTGACACTTTAGATTTCTGTGATTAAGAGTTCACTTAGAAAAAGTTCATTTAGAAAAAAGTTCATTTTAGAAAAGAGTTTAGTGGAAGAGAGTTCACTTGGGGAAAAAAAAAGAAGAAAAAAAGGGTGCACTGGAAAATAGTTCGCTTAGAAAAGAGTTTACATAGAAAAGAGTTCACTTAGAAAAGAGTTCACTTCGGAAAGAGTTCACTTAGAAAAGAGTTGACTGGAAAAGAGTTCACTAAGGGATGGGGGATGGGGGAGGAAGGAAACGTATGAGAAGGGTCAGGAAGCGGTCATTCATTGGACGAGCACAGCCTTTTCTCAGCCAGTAGCCAATGAGATTCAGCCTGTGGATCTATCTGTTTGTGTGACCACTCCCTCTTTTGACCTTGCCAGCCTTGCAAACCCTCTCAGTCACCAGTGGCAGTGTTGTCCTTTTGGGGGGATGGGGTGGGGTGGGAGGGAGTAGGGGAGGAAACTCTAACCGAACCCTACCCTGCCTACCCATGTATATGTGTCACTGCACACGATCAGCCAGTTGACTGTAAAAAAAACAACATACATCTGACTGTATTGCTGCAAAGTGAAAATACTCACAATACTTTGAATATCATTTTGCACTTTTTGATAAGCACCAGTGTGTTCGCAGTGAGTCTCTAATGTGACGAACCAATGGCGTTAAAGGTACCAGAAAATATTATTGATACGTGGAATGAAGAGGGGCAACTGATTACGAATGGTTTTACCAGTTAGAAAAAGAGTCTACAAAAGTAGGGTGTACAATGCTAGTCCGCAGAACTACCAGTTTAAATCCCTGTGTGTGTGTGTGTGTGTGTGTGTGTGTGTGTGTGTGTGTGTGTGTGTGTGGTGTGTGCGTGCGTGAGTGCGTGCGTGCGTGCGTGCGTGCGTGTGAGTGTGTGTGTGTGTGTGTGTGTGTGTATGTGTGTGTGTGTGGTGTGTGTTGTGTGCGTGCGTGCGTGCGTGCGTGCGTGCGTGTGTGTGTGTGTGTGTGTGTGTGTGTGTGTGTGTGTGTGTGTGTTGTGCCAATGCGAGCATGCCCGTGTTCGCGCTTCTCACACCAATTCGTGGTTAGTTTTGTCTGACCCTTAAGTGCGAACCAACAGAGCAAATCACAGTAAGCGAAATGGATGTTTTGTGACACACGGTGTTCTGTCAATACTCATCTTAACGGCCCTGGATTCTTTACCACCGGTATATTCGGTATATCAATATTATGGCTCCCTGAAAACCTTGCCATCAGTCAACACATACGAGGCGTCCCCTACCTTGCAAGGTCAAACGTAACATGTCAGTTTGTGCAGAAATGTGAATGTGAACACGATCCTAAAATATTCGAACCTTTTTACCTCTTTTCCATTATTCCGACTGCCCGCACGTTCAGAAATTCACTCAAAACTTCCGGACCGGTCGCGTGATGAGAATTTTCTCAGAACTTTGGAGCTGGCTAAAGTATAATACACAAAGAGGGATCGCTCTCATGAAAGATGTTTCCAGACTAACGTAAAGTCTGCAAACCACTTAGGAGCAGATCTGGAACTACCTTGCCTTTCGTGCTTTGTATGAGGACCGTGTAAACGGTCCTAACCGTGCCAGTCTCCTTCAAGACTTTCTGACTTGTTTCAGTTACGAAGAAAAGGATGAGAAACCAACTGACACAGCTGTGAAAGTTCACAGCTGTGACAGGTGTTTGTGTGACGCAGAAGTCACAAAACAGGGTTTCATGCCGTACCAGACGTGAAACACTGTTTTTTTCTCGATTTTTCCGTCTGAATATTTTTGGCAACAACAGCAAAAAATACAATGAAAAATGTAAACGCCGCTTTAAGAAATAATGACTGTTTTGTTCTTGCTGTCATTTCACTACATGCCATAGTTTGAAAAAAAGAAACATGTTTGTCTGGGATTTGGCGTCATCGAGTAAAGTCAAGAACACTTTATTATCTCCAAAGAGAAATGAAGAGTGGCCGTACAAAACATTGTCTGTGGATCTATATTTAACAAATCACAAATCATGAATCACACCCGTCCATCCACCCATCAAATCATGATGTAATTAACTGCGCTGTAGTCTGACATGCGACCTGACCATCAAAAGACGGTGGTTAAAGTGACAGGTTGGTTTGAAATTCTTGACACAGTGAAAACTTCGTTTCATATCGATTTGGTCCAAGGATTCTGGAACTTTCAGGGCCGGATAAAATCGGCCGGTGGGATCTTGCTTCAAAAGTGAAGCTGAATCTCTGTGACAATGATTTTGTGCAGCAAGCACAATGCAAACTGTTCAACTTTGCAGGAGTTTGCCTTAAGCATTTTATCATGTCATATCCCTTTCCCTAATCTATTATGAAAATTTCCCTGCTCTTTTATTTTTGTCAGTTTAGGAGACTTTTTCCCACGGGAACATTAGCGTGTGAAATATGGCAAAATTTAGAAAGAGAGGGGGTTAATGACCGCCAAGTACACGGTCAAACAAAGTACAGGACAAAGTGTGAAATATGGGTTAGGCCTAGGTCATGTAGGCTATATCTTTAGTCGTAGGATGAGTATGAATGGAAGCAACATATTTTTACGTCATTCCAACGGCGTCAAAAAAACGTTGACGTCTCAATAGTTTTGGGCCGGATAGCTCATGTATGAAGCGGACTCGTTCCTGGGTTGCGTTCGAATTTGTATAGGGTTTTTCCCTCAGTTAACATGGGTCTACTCCATTTCCCCATATAGCCTTCGAATGATGACAATAGAAACCAGAGTGTCCGGTTATGAACGCCCAAACATCTTGCACACACGAAAATCACCATCACAACTTTCGGAAGAGAAGGCCATTTGGCCGTGTATGGATGACACGTGACACATACATGCACTTCCCCAAGATGGGTATGGCTGCCTTAATGGCGGGATAGAAAAGGTCATACACACAATAACTCCACTGCCTGCAACGGGAGTGTCGCAGAGTAACCGCGTACGCAGAAAGCAAAAAAGAAAAAAGATAGTTTTAAAAAAGCCTGACAACACTGCCGTAAGCCATACATTATAATTATGTACACCCTCTGAATGGTTGTCTTGGGGTATACACACGGCTCTTTCCCAAGTGAAGGCCGTTTTTGTTTTGTTTTGTTTTCTCTAAAGTCTAGTAATTTCAACATTTTCCAATACTTGAAAATGAGCAAAACAATGTCCGCAATTCCTGATCAAAATTGTTCAGAACTGAATGCTTCATACTCTTCTTTTCTAAGGTCCAGAACAGGTCCAGATTCAAACCAATGTACACTGTATTGTTTCCTTCGGTATTGTGCTCATTCGGTTATTTCAGATGTCTAAGTATGTGGCGAGGTTGCGTCTAGTCTGTGATATTCACTGGACTGTTACCACGGGCTGGCTGAAGGAAAACAGGAGTGTGTCAACCTGTCAGTCGTCTGGATGGAACATCTGCCCTATCAGACACGGAGATGAGCGGGCCCAGGTTAAAAAAAAAATTAAAAAAAAAAAAAAAAAACCTGATGTCGAAGAACACACGAGCCAACGAGAGAAAGCTCGTTGCTGATTCTCATTAATCAACAGTGAGCTTTATTATAACTGGCGGGAGCGTGTCATTGGTCCCAAGATCCATTGGTCCCAAGGTTCGTTGGTCCCAAGGTTCGTTGGTCCCAAGGTCCATTGGTCCCAAGGTTCGTTGGTCCCAAGGTCCATTGGTCCCAAGGTCCTGAGCTTGGGACCAATGGACCTTGGGACAAATGAACCTTGGGACCAACGGACCTTGGGACCAACGGACCTTGGACCAATGGACCTTGGGACCAACGGACCTTGGGACCAATGGACTTTGGGACCAACGGACCTTGGGACCAATGGACCTGGGACCAATGGCATGACCCCTAACTATTTCCTAGTCTTACATGATATTCTACCCAGAGATTGTCAATTTTTCAAATACCTCCAGGGAAAGTACCACTCAACGTGAATCAGATACTGAAATCGTAGCACACACTGCAGAAACAGCAACTGCACACACACACACACACACACACACAACACACACACACACACACACGCACGCACGCACGCACGCACGCACGCACGCACCACACACACACACACACACACACACACACACACACGCATGCACGCACGCACGCACGCACGCACGCACGCACACACACACACACAATCGCTGTAGATCAAAATGAAGCTTGTGCACGCTTTTGTGCTGTCCAGTATAACACCCATGCGCTCTGACACTAGAACTGGTAAGCAAGGCCACATCAATGGAGATGAGATGCTTCAAACCAGTGCTTGACAATCATTCTTACCGTATCACAATAGACGATGTTCGGAAATCTGCAAGGGACGTAATGTGTCAGAGCTCGCATTCATCGAGACTGACCCCGCTATGTTCAGAAATAAATGGCTCTAGCAAGCGAGCCCCAAGCAATTTAGATCTTGGTGCAAAATCAGACGACTGCAGGCGGAACTCTAAACAAATTTGAAATGTTAGTGACAATGCACCACAAACAAAACAACAACAAAAAGACGTAGACAAACAAATTACAAAACAAAACACGACGCGTTTTCGACCTCTTAGGTCTTTCTTCGGCCAAGATACAAAAACACTCAGGTCAACTCGGTACGCCTATCTTGCGCCGAATTGGATGGAGATAAGTGATTGCTCGTTCATTTTCCGTGGTCCTGGGTGTTTTGTATCTTGCTGAAGAAGATCTAAGAGTCGAAACGCGTCGTGTTTTGTCTTGTGATTCGTTTGCCTACGGTTTTTGGCGGTGCATTATCACTAGCATTTCATTTTTTTCCCAAGCTATTTATTTCCATCAGTCAGTGTGAAGGTGTCAATCAGAAAGAAAAAAGGCCAAAAATGGGTATTAAACGATGTGCCTGTAATGTGTGTGGACAGTCAGTATCCAGATCGTTTCCGGCTTGCTGTTCATCCAGAAACTTGATTCTCTAAATCTGTTTGTTTGACTCATAAACTCAGGAAAAGTCATTCTCTAGGCGAAGGAAAACATGCGTTACTTCTCCTGATTTTTTTTTTTCGGAGCAAGTCCGTATTTTCCTCCATCAGTCAGGTTAACAGTTCCACCAGAGAGAGAAAATGCCAACATGCGAGTATGAAACAGTGCGCCTGTAACGTAGACACCATGCTACCTACAGTTCGACGTCACTCATGATATGAATCATCGATAGATTCTTTTTCTCTTTCTTTCGCGTCACAGGCCTGCTTATCCTCAATCCGGTTAGAAAGGCGGGGTTCCACAGTCCGCCGCAGAGACCCAGCGTCCCCCACAGCTTCTCCTGGACCTCACCTGGACTGGGCCACGTCTGGCGCGGCGTCTCATTGCTTCTCCAGTCGCTGTGGCTTGGCCCCTTTTGAGGCTGGTGTCCGGCGCTGTCACCGCCTGGTGAACCATGGGACGAGCACCATACCGTCGAATATCAGTCTGCATGGCCATACGGGGCGAGATGCGCAGTGTCTGGTCTTCTCCTGTGGCTTGTGACTCTGCAGGGGTCTGCCCGCTGGCCTCAGCCACGCGGCCGACTTCAGAGCAGCTCGTGGTTGTCTGGTTACCATGGTAATACGGGGCCATCGTACATACACCAGACAGTGCGGGTTTGGACTCCAAGGGTTCTTTCTCTTGGGCTATGTTGGTTGGGGCGGCACCTCCTTCTGTATTACCCAGTGCACCCCCCCCCCCCCCCCAAACGCAAAGCTTGAGGGATCCCCAATCCACCAACCAGGGGGCGCGCCTCTACGCTGTATAGCCCGGCGCGAGGTGAGAGATTCAGGTGCCCGTTCTTGGGTTTGAGGTGACGTTTGTGACCCAATGACTCATGCTCAGCTTACGTATTGATCTTGACCCATGAACTGAGAAAAGGGAACTCTATTTGCAATGAAGAGAAACAGGCTTTATCTTCCCTATAATTTTTGTTCTCCAAACAGAACTATTCGCTTTTTTTTTTTTTTTACCGAACCAAACCCGGTAATTATTAACTCATGATTTAAGACCCGCTCACCACAATGGGGAAAAACTGAAGTTGAATACACATGTGAGAAGACTAAGAGGACTCTTCCAAGGCACACCCAAGGCAACTGAAGGGGAATAGGAGACGGGAAACGGGAACAGAGAGAGAGAGAGAGAGAGGAGAGAGAGAGAGAGAGAGAGAGCATGGTTGAGATGGAAGGACTTGCTCACCCAAACGCACAAACCAACACCATCAAAGGCGGAGACATCTGGCGCGGCGTCAGCTTAAAAGTGAGATGACTGCAGGCGAAAATTAGAAAAAGGTTGATTTTGAAGAATGTCTCACACAAAAAGCTGTGAACATTGTTGCCGACAGTTTCATGTCCTTTGAAAAAAAAAAAAAATATTTAAAAAAACTACAATGTTCAAACCATCTGGACGAAAAATCCAAACTCCAAAATTCAAAACAAATAGAACTAAAAACAGTTTCGTTCCCAATTCCATCAAACTCATGAATAAAAATGAACTTTCAATAAATCCGGTTCAGAAAGCTTGTTTTGTGTTGTAGATGTATATATATATATATATATATATATATAAGAGAGAGAGAGATAAGAGAGAGTGAGAGGATAGAGAGAGAGGAGAGAGAGAGAGAGAGAGAGAGAGAGAGAGAGATACCAGTTAAATAATAGGATTTAAAATGAAGAGGTTAAACCTACAAGCTGGGCTTAGTATACGCTCTCCTCAGGTATACAATACAATTTGGTCACACCACCGTGTAAATATTTGGTGTGAGTTTCTGTGCGTGTGGCATTTACATGTTGCCTGAATGTTGAGACTATCAAGATATTGATGAACTGGCACAATCGTACAAGTAAGCCTATATCTCAAGCAAACTTTCAGATGATTCAAATTGCAGGACGCAAGAAAATAATCAAGGTAAACATTTCCGTTTTGTATACAATCTCTATCTCTCTCTCTCTCTCTCTCTCTCCATCTCGACTCTCTCTCTCCATCATCTCACCTCTCTCCTTCTCTCTCTCTCTCTCTCTCTCTCTCTCTTCTAATCTTTCGTCTGTTGTCTGTCTCTTTCTCTGTCTCTTTCTCAATCTCTCACTCTCTCTCTCTCTTCAATTCTCTCTCGCTCTCTCTCTCTCTCTCACTCTCTCACTCTCCTCCTCTTTCTCAAATCTCCTCTCTCTCGTCCCTCTCTCACTCTCTCCCTCTCTCTCTCCTCCTCTCTCTCTCTCAGCCTCTTTCGTCTGTTTGTCTGCAAACGCAAAGAAAAATAAACAAGGAAAACATTCCGTTTGGCGTCATATACTGTACCATGTCAGACAATAGCAATTCACGGGCAGTTTATTCTGCTCAGCCATGCCGAATTTTTTGTGTGGCTATCATTATTAAAGATAGTCACGAGGAGCCCAAGCCCACTTCCGCCGTAGGAGAAGCCAGTGTCAGCCTCCCGTACTTCATTCTCTCTCCCGGCCTGCCGTCCAAGCAAGATAATCTTGTGCTCTGTCTCGCTTCTCTTTCCGTTGTGTTCAGATAGCTTTGTGTTTTGCTTCCTTGCTTATTTGATGTGGCTTGCGCGCTTCACCCTTTTACTCTTGAGCCGTACTTTGTTTGGTGTCTTTATTAAACTATTTCACAGCCCATCGACGTCTTTGTGCATTTTGTCTCGCACTCGCGACTTCGCCTTCCGTTCTTTCGATCTTCGAAAGTCGGAACATCATCGCCGGTCCCACCTTTTTCCCCTCCCATTTTCTCTTGGGCCTTTACGGTCCTTTGTTCTCACGAGTCTCCAGTCCATTCTCCTTCGATGCGGGACACACGATTCGAACTAACTTCCACGTTTCCACTCGGTTTCTATTTTTCGCCGTCGTTCCGCCATTTTGGTTTTCGAGCGCCAAACCGGCGTCACTTTTCGATCGATCCACCTTCCTCGATCTAACACTAAGATCTTTTTACCTTACAACACTATCTAGAGCCTCTCCCGAGTTTGGTTGAGCTTTTCTAACCCTCTATCCACCTCTTGTCTCCCTTTGCGTTCGTGCGTTCCGTGTTTGTTTCCCCCACCACCAGTTGCCCAAACATGTGAAGGACACTAACGGCTCTGAGACGACTCCCACTCTTCGCAGTCGCTCTCTACCCCATAGGGGGCCCGTGTCGATTCCATGGGACAAACTGCACACGCACACGATGATCATACGTCGTGTAGAGGAGAGGGGGAGTGGTTCCCGCGTAGGGACTCGCGGACCATCAATCCGATTCCCTCTACCTACCGGCGGATACACGATCGTCGTCGATCGAAGTCAAACCAAGTCAGTCCCAGTCGATGAGCAAGCGGCAGTCTTGCCGACTGTTTTTTCAATAGCTTCTTTCCCTAAGCCCAATCCAAGGGCAAAGGCTCCCATGAAAGGACCTTCCCGTTCTAAATCTTCCCGATCCCAGACGTTCGCCTGTTCGCCTTCGACCACGTAAAGACCCTATCCTATCATGTGCCGCGTCCGGCACGGACACAAATCATCCGGCCCAGGGACCCTGCCGAAACACGGACTTGGCACGGTGATGACTCGCGCCGAATCACACACCGCACGTCACCCGATCTATTTGATACTCGTGAACGATCTGGCACCTCCCCCACTACGCACCCAGTCTCATCACGCTCTCCCCCAACCGTGTCCGAATCAGAGCCACGACCGGACAACAGAGGAGCGTCAACACTCCGGTGAGGGCTGTGGCCAGTCTTTTGGTGGTACCCCCCCACTGAACCACAACCCCGGGTCAGGTTAGGCAGGCATCGACCCAGCTCGGATCTGCGGCCCTCACCCCCGACGGTCGAACCACCCCGATCGATCGTCCTCAATCTCCCCTAGGGTACAGGACGTTGGGGAGCAGACTTCTTCTGCTCCCTATTGGGCAACTCCGCAGTCCCGTTCCTCCACCGGGGGGAGGATCGACCAGCGGGGCCAGGGGTAACCTATCGTCCCTTGAGTCTTGCGCGTCGACTCAGCATCCCCGCCGCTACACACGGCCAGGAGCTCGGCGACCGTAACCACCCACTGACCCCCACTCCACGCAGTGGCCGGCTCGGACCCCATCCCGTAGATGCAGGAGGCAATTTGCTCTCCCTTAGTGCGCAAGTTACCCGGGTCCCCCGAGGAGACCTGTCCTCTGGGCCACCACAGCCCTTCTTTCTCCCCGGGGACACGGTGGTTCTATTCCCCCCCGAGAGTAATCATTGGCTTAGCCTGACTCTTCCCTGACTTCCATTTCGGTCTCATGTGGCTCACGCTTCCCAGACTGGATCTACCTGGGCCCCCCCTCCTCTCGGGCGCTGTCCGCTCGGGCGTCCCCCCTAATTTTCACGCCGATATGGAACCACCGGAGAGCCGACCCTCGTTTCCCCCCTCTTCCAACGAGGTCACGACCCCACGCACCCCCCCTGGAACCTGGCCTTCCAAAGGGGGACCTGAACTTCCCCTCACGAATCATACACTGACACCCAGACTGAGGAGGTTTTGAGGATTTCCTCCCCCAGTCTGGGCCACTCCATTTAGAGAGCTGGCGCCCTGATCTTGTTGTTAGGGAATCCCCTCCCTCTAAACAACACTTCTCCCTTTCCGTTTCACTGGGTCCCACCCTACCCAGCGATCACGGCCAAGGATAGCCGCCCCCCAGACCATCACTCCTTGTGGACAGATCGCCCCACTCTCGGCCATGGGCACTTGCCGTTCCCCACCGGGGATCGACTTCTTTGACAGCCTCCCCAACGCGGCCCTATTAGAGAATTCCTCAAGGACTCGCGTCAGTCCCCCATGTCTTTTCACACATCTCTTCCAATCCGCACCAGGAGAATTGCCATTATTCCTCCCGGCTGACCTCAGGCTCACTCCCAACCGCCCCCCTCCCACATCCACCTCTCTTTCTATCAAACCCTGATAGAGTGGGGACAGAATCGCCAGGGCTGGCCATTCCTACACACCACCGCGGCATGCCCCTCTTTGACATGTTCCTACACTAGCAGAAGAACTCTGCCAAAGAGGGAGCATTGTCTCAGCGTCTTCATGCCCCGGACGACACAGAGGCAGGCCCCCTCCCTGTTTGATGACCCCCTTATGCGTTTTCCTTGTCAACAAATAGCGCACACACCTTGGGCTGCGGCGGACAGCGCAGCCAAGGAGTCACTTTAACTGCCTTCTGGGCAGTGAGAGATGCCTTGCGATCACAGGCCCATCTCTCCCCCAGCGCTCCAAGGCGCCTTACGCTGTAAACCCGGTCAGAGCGTTCGCTTTTTTCGCGACTATTCGCTGCGGTCATTATACCATGCCGTCGAGGACGCAAACAGTAGGCCGTTTCCTTTGCGACCACACCCCATCGCCATCATCGCCCTTCTAGACCAATCGTATCGTCAGGCCCTACCCACAGCCAGACCCCAGCCCTACCCCAAGCAAGCGTCCCTCAAGTCCCGCCACCAACCCTACGGCCCAAACCGAAAAAACCCAACAGAATTTTCGGTTTCGGCGGAACTGGCCCGCCTCCCGTAGGTTTGACGTAGCGGGACTCAACCTTCCGAGGGGGGGGAATGTCAGTCATTTCCCGACAACACCTCGGCCCCTCCGCCCCCCTGGCAGCAGTCTGTCCCGTCATGCCCCACCGTGGCGTCGCATGGACTCAACCCCAGGGATGGTATCTGTTCTACAGGAGGGTTCCGTTACCCCTGGGCACAACGAACGCCTCCCCCCCCCCCCCCCCCCTTCCTTGTTCTCCCCCTCCTACGTTCCAACCGCGATCCACCGCCCCTCCCAGGTGATGCCTTCGCCTGGAAATCGAGGAGCTTCTCCGGAAGGCGCCCACACCGAGGTACCACACCACAACCCCGGTTTTACTCATCGCCTCTTTGTAGTCCCAAAGGCTCGGGCGGCTGGAGTCCCATCCCCGACCTTTCCCTCTCAACATATTCCTCAGGCCAACAGATTCAAGATGGAAACCCCGGCCCAGATCAGGACTCCACCACAACTGGACCTGGGCAACCTCTATATATCTGAAAGAGCCTACTCTACAGATCCTCATCCACCCAACACATAACGATACCTTCGTTTCGTCTGGCCGGGCCCGGTGTTTCAATCAAAGGCCCTCCCTTCGGACTCTCCATGGCTTCCCTACCTCTTCACGAAGGTAGTCAAGGATATGGGCCCCCTTGCCAGACAGGAGGACATTCACCTCCATGTCTTACCTCGATGACTGCTCGTCTGGCTCCCACTCAGGCCCTAGCCCCAATCCCACACCTCCAAACATCTTCATCTATGCTCCTCTCTGGGTTCGCCACCATACCACCTTCCAAGTGCGAGCTCTCGCCCAGACAGCAATTCACCTTCCTGGCATGAGCTCGACAACCCCCTCGAGACCTCCATGTTAGTCTCCCCGACCCCGGAGAGGTCCGCTCAGCCTAGTGGATTCATTTCCCACCTTCGCCTCTCTCCGCTCACATTCGCCAGGACATACTTTCCTCCACTCCTGGGGATGATGGAGTCCCTGTCTCCTCTCATTCCCCTAGGCAGAGTTCCCGAAGCGACAGCTTCATAGGGATTCCGCCGTCGTTGGTCCCAGACCAACGACATCAGGAACCAGACCATTCCCCTAGGGCCTTGTTCGATTGGGCCACGAGGAGTGGCTCAGCCATCACCCTGCCCGCCGAGTTCCCATCTCCCTCCCATCCCTCCCAGCCCTGAACTTTTTCACAGACCGCCTCCAACTCGGGCTGGGGGGGCCCATTGGAGAGCAGTTCCACAGCCTCGTGGTTTTGGGATCCTCTGAACTGAGCTCGTCTTCACATCGAACTCTAGGAACTGGAGCGGTCAGGCTCGCCCTCCTACCCCTACCCGTCCGATAGACCGTCCACCCGATTTGTTCTCCTTTTCATGGACACACATCCGGTACTTGTAACATCAACAAGGGGGGGGGGGGGGAGCACACCCTAACGGCCTCTCCCTCCAACAGAGGCCCTCCTCCGCTGGTGCACACGCAGGGGTCACCCTTCGCGCGAGACACCATAGCAGGGACTTCACAACACCTGCAGACGCTCACAGCTGATCCAAGTCTGTCCTCCACACGGAAGGACCCTCACAGCTTACTCTACCTCTTACAACAACCGTGTGGGAACATTGGTTCAGACCAATGATCGACCAGTTTGCCACTACGGTTCAACCATCGTCTGCAAGTGTATGTGTCCCCGGTCCCACGGACCCACCAGGCTTAACGCCATCGCGCCTTGTCCCTTCCCTGTCGGCCTCATAGCATACACCTCCCTCCCCTTCCCGATCCTCACAAGGTATCAGGAAGTGAGACTCGAGAGACCCAGGCTCATTCTCATAGCCCCATGGTGGCACACACAGTCCAGTTCCCCGACCTCAAGTCCCCCACACTCACAAACCCCACTCCAGATTGAACACCAGGTGGGACAGCACAGGGCAACCCCGTTCGGGCCCCCTCACTGCCAATCCCCAATTCTTCCACCTCCACGCCTGCTTCTGTGTCAGCCCCGACTGCGAGCATCTAAATCACCCCTCTCGAACGGACAGGTCCCGTCCGTCCACAATATCCCTCTCACAACTCCGGGGCCTCTCAGGAACTCCGAGACCTAGCCATGATCCTCTCGCAGAGCCAGCACAGAGACCCATTACATTACAGGATGGAGGAAATGGGTCTCATGGTGCAAAGACACCTTCTGTCCTCACAATCGCCCACCCATACCAGAAAGTAAATTTTCCTGTCCACCTTAACCTCTCTGCTAGCTCCATCCGGTGCTACAGACGGCCATCTGCACTACCAACCGCCAAATGGCGGACATTCCTTTGAAATATTCCTTCTCAGAGTGATTCCAGAGGGGCTTCTCTTCGTGGGCCCAATCCCTCTAACGTGTTCCCCTTTGGACCTCCTTCACTGTCTTGATGCGTCCTCAATAGACCCCCCTTTGATGCTTTGTTCCTCCATTCCTTTCGACCTCTGTCTCTGAAGATACCTTCCTCCTCGCCCTCGCTTCCGCCAGAAGCTAGGCGAGATCCATGCCCTTAGCGGGTACCCAGAGACATAGCCTTCCCACAGAGACGGGCTCCGTCTTCTCTTAATTCCTTCCCGAGTCCAACTAAGAACAGGAAACCCGTATCCCTCCCCGGGCCCTCTACCTCGTCTCCCTCCCGCCTGCGGATACACTAGGGTGCGACACACCTCTACCGGACATAGCCCTTGCCCCTCTCGATGTCTAACACACTACTGGGAACGGCTCGCTGCCCCAGGCGCGTTCGCAAAGACCGTCTTCTTATTTCCATCAACCCCAGTATCACGAAAGACATCACAGCTGGCACTGACACTAGGTGGCTTCTCCAAACGGTCCCAGAATAGCCTATTCCCCAGCATCCAAGGACCTCCCCGTCTTGTCCAACTCCGGGCCCAATGAGTCAAGCGCTGGCCTCTTCGGCAGCATTCCAGCACTCTGTCCCATGCGACCACCCTCCTGAGCAGCCTTCAGGCGTCCGGAGAATCCCTTCATAAAATTTTATTTGAGGACATCCGCATGACCTAGGGCTGATTGTTCTAATGGGATATCCTTTGTGGCGGCTAAATGCATCCTAATCGGTAACCCCAGAAACCACTGAGCTCACGCCCTCTGCCGTTTTCCTATGAATTCGGTTATTGGTCTGACAATGGTACGTAAATGACGCCAAAATGGGATTTTGTATTAACTCCCCTGTTTTGGCTAGTATACTTACCATGTTCAGACTCTAATGCCCGCCCGCCTTCCCCACTAGCGCCAAGGTTCTGGGGGTTTACCTTGCGCGCAGGCTCGATGAATGAGTACGGAGGCAGACACTGGCTTCTCCCTACGGCGGAGTGGGTTGGGCACCACGTGACTATCTTATTACTGCATTAGCCACACAAAAAACTTCGGCCGCGGCAGAGCAGACTAACTGCCGTGAATCTATTGTCTGACATGGTAAGTATAACTAGCAAACAGGATATAATACAAACTCCCCATTTTTGTATTACAATCGCTCTCTCTCTCTCTCTCTCAATCGCTCCTCCTCTCTCTCTCTCTTCTCTTCTCTCTCATCACCTCTCTCTCATCATCTCATCCTCTCTCTCTCTCTCTCTCTCTCTCTCTCTCACTATCTCCCTTCTTTTCACTGTCTGTCTCTCTCTCAAACTCACTCTCTCTCTCTCTCTCTCACTCCCTCTCTCTCTCTCTCTTCTCACTCTCTCTCTCCTCTCTCCTCTCTCACTCCTATCTTCCCTTTCTTTTCTACTGTTTGTTTAGCACAAATACGACATACCACTGTCTGTCAGTCTGCATCTTCACTGTCCTTTTTGCTCACGCTCACACACCTCGCACAATTGTGTGTGTTTAGCGGTGGAAATGCAGACGAAGGCATCAAAATACCTGCTAACGAAATCGGATATTTTCGACATCCTGTACGAAGCTCTCCTTTCGACTGGGCATGGAGAGAAAAGAACTGCGACACGTTTTCTATGCGATAAATATTTGCAATATCAGCAAAAGAATAATTTCCTCCTTTGTGACAAAATGAATGCGAAAACATGCCATAGAAAAAGACAAAACCAAACAGGGATTGTCGTGCGGCCTTTAAAAAGTAAGACCTTGCCGAAAGAGGACAGGTAATCTCATTGTAATGAATCAAACCCTGCACCGTGGATTTAAATACACTTAAATTACCAGGATCATTTACCAAAGTTGTAGTGTTGAGCCAATGACTCCACAAACCGCAGCTGAAACGGCATACAATCTGATTGACATTTTTTGTTGATTACCCCCCCCCCCCCCCCCCCCCCCCGGCAGTACTGCAATCAGATAACGGTCGAGAATTCACCGCATCTGTCATCAATGAAATGAAACTGATTTGGCCACAGATGAACATCGTCCACGGATCCCCAAGACATCCACAGTCCCAGGGGAGTGTTGAGAGATCGAACGCCCGACGTGAAACAGATGTTGATTGCCTGGACAATAGACAACAACTCCAGTCAATGGGCTGAAGGTCTGCGGTTTGTAATGCTGCAGAAGAACTCTCCCCCCACAGGAATCTATGCCAAAAGAACACCCTTGGAAGTCTTTTGTAGTCGAAAGGGTCAATCTGGTCTTGAAAGAACATGTCCTGCCTAAAGAGGTCATAGAGAAGTTGGAGAAAGAAGAGGAGCTTGACCAGTTTCTCGCAGAATTGACAGGTTCAGATGAAGCTAACGAAGCTGAAGTTGAAGTCAGAACAGAAGAGGGTGCAACTGGTGTTGACGTTGTAGCAGAAGAAGGTGCAACTGGTGTTGAAGTTGTGGCAGAAGAACGTGCAACTGGTGTTGAAGTTGTGGCAGAAGAACGTGCAAACTGGTGTTGAAGTTGTGGCAGAAGAAGGTGCAACTGTGTTGAATTGTGGCAGAAGAAGGTCAATGTGAAGTTGTGGCAGAAGAAGGTGCAACTGTGTTGACGTTGTAGCAGAAGAAGGTGCAACTGGTGTTGAAGTTGTGGCAGAAGAAGGTGCAACTGGTGTTGACGTTGTAGCAGAAGAAGGTGCAACTAGTGTTGAAGTTGTGGCAGAAGAAGGTGCAACTGGTGTTGACGTTGTAGCAGAAGAAGGTGCAACTAGTGTTGAAGTTGTGGCAGAAGAAGGTGCAACTGGTGTTGAAGTTGTGGCAGAAGAAGTGCAACGGTGTTGAAATGGTAGCAGAAGAGGGTGCAACAGGATTTGAAGTTGTAGTGGAAGAGGGTGCAATGGATTTGAGGTTGTAGTGGAAGAGGGTGCAAGTAGGGTTCCAGAAACCGATGCACAGGTTTTGGGAACAATAGCAATCTCTTTAGATACTTGCAGACGTGATGCAACTAAGGGTCAGGAAAAAAGCAGAGCTGAAATGCTGCACACAACTCAGGAAAAGCTTGTACCTTTGCAGGAAAATGATGTAGTTCTTGTCCCTGTTAGTGAGTTTGACAGGGGTAGATTAGATTGTCGGAATGTACCCGGTGTTGTCATGCAGTTCGAAATGACAACTACCAAATTGGTACAAAGCATGGCATCGTGAAGGGTTGGTTTTCAAGAAATCAGGTCATTAAAGCAGACCACGAGATAATGTCACGGGACATGGTTGATGAAGTCAATGTACTGCCGTTCAGACGCATCACAACACTTCATTCTAGGCATGGTGGGCAAGGCTTTACCAAATGCTCTTGCCAAGGTCTTTGCATGACGAAGAGATGTCAGTGCAGAAAAAAACAAACCAGTGCCACAGCCATTGCCACCCACAAAACAAAACGTGCAAAAACAAATAACTTATTTGATAGAATGAACTGAACAATGAACTGTCCTTAGTACAAATAGCAAATCTTCAGTAACACCATGACATTTCTTGCGCTGATAAATAGAAAGGATTGTATGACATTTGTGTAAAGATAAAATGTTTGGTGTAAAGATTAAAATGAATCATTAATCAGAGCTCTTGCTTTAGTTTTTGTTTTTTGTGTTACAAAGGATAATCTATGAGAAAAGTTAGGCAACGCCACTGCCTAACTTACAGACTAGGCAATTCAGTTGCCTAATCTACAATGAAAAAGAAAATCCCAGCATTGCCTAATATGTAGACTGGGCACTTTTTGCCTAATCTACAGAGTAGGCTGCCTAATCTACAGACTAGACTGCCTAATCTGTAAATCAGGCACTGTTTTAAAATCAGTTTACATGTTAGGCAACGCCACTGCCTAATTTACAGACTAGGCAAATCAGTTGCCTAGTCAACAAGTTAGGCAAATTTACAAATTAGGCACGACATATGTATATATATATATATATATATATATATATATATATATATATATATATATATATATTATATATATATATATACCTGTGTGTGTGTTGTGTTGTGTGTGTGTGTGTGTGTGTGTGTGTGTGTGTGTGTGTGTGCGTGTGTGCTATTCTGTGCGTGTCAGTGGGTGGGTAGGTAGGGATGGATGAGTGGGTGTGATTTGATTTATGTGAAATATAGATCCATAGATATGTTTTTATGGCTACTCCTAATTTCTGTTTAAAGATTAAAAGAAAGTCTGTTCTTGACTTGACTTGAACATTAAGGTTGTTTTGGTGTTTGTTAGTGGTAGGTTGAAAGAGGTCAAAACGCGTTATATTTGGGTCGTGTAATTTGTTTGTTTGTTTGTTTGCTTTTCAGTTCAGTGGTTTGTTTAATGTCTTTTCATCGCCAGATGATATTAGACACTTATTTACCAAAAAACAAAAAAACAAAAACAAAAAAGAAAACGCCTCCACGCTTAACTTATCATCCACGTTAGTGCTTTCAAACCCACATCTGATAAATGTATATTTACAGAAGTGAAATACCCTACGGAACACAATATTGCTGATCTTTATTTAAAAAAAAATTTACAACCTGTGACTGGGAAATAACCATGGCAATTTCAGGGACATATAAACCATATAAGACAGTATTGACATTATCAAAGTTAGTCATCTCAACACCTTTCTCCGGATAGAGCGAGGTCAACACTGAGCATTCAAAGATTATGTACAGAAATGTTTTCACTGCAGACACAAGTAATACCTTTGTTTAATTTAACTTTGTTTCCTTCCTTCGGTGGCATAGTATTTTTTTTCTTTGAAAAGTGGTGCAGCTTTGATCATTACAATGCCTCCAAGACCCAAAAGCGTTCCGGGACCAGCACTGATAACTTGAAGCGACTGATGTGATCTCTTGACTGAAGGGGGGGGGAGTGGGGGGGGGGTGAGGAGGAGGTGTGCAAAGAAAGATTCACTTCGTATGACTCGTCATAAAAGAAGTGACATAGGATGTCCAATTTCGTCGACAAACTTCTGACCATTCGGCGAGGAATTGTTTTTGTCCATGGGATCAATGTTAAAGTGTGTATTTTTTTTTGCCCACCTTGTCCGCTAAAGATTATCGTGAACTTGAGAAGGTATTTCATAAGCACGTGTAATATCACGAAGTATTTGGCGGGGCTGATCATCTCCATTCTGACCTTATACCCCGGCTGTGACTCTAGTGGACAACGATTGTTTTGTTTTGTTTTGTTTTTCACTTGAAAGGCTGGCAGAGAGAAGAGAGAGAAGGAAAGAGAGAGAGAGAGAGAGAGAGAGAGAGAGAGAGAGAGAGAGGATGGATGGGTGTGTGTGTGTGTGTGTGTGTGTGTGTGTTGTGTGTGTGTGTGTGTGTGTGTGTGTGTGTGTGTGTGTGTGTGTGTGTGTGCTTGCGTGTATATGTTTGTGTGTGTGTGTGTGTGTGTGTGTGTGGTGTGTGTGTGTGTGTGTGTGTGTGTGTGTCCCCAGTCCAAGAAAAAGAGATGATTATTTCATATAAACTTAGATTTAATACGTTTAGTTAAATGGTAGTGTTGCATGCATACATGTGGGGTGAGAGAGAGACAGAGAGAGAGAGAGAGAGAGAGAGAGAGAGAGAGAGAGAGAGAGGAGAGAGAGAGAGAGAGAGAGAGATTTTACGAGAAATGAATTTTTTTTCCATTTTAGAAACTGCCTTTTTCGGTCAAAGTCCACTCGGCAGAAGTCCGCTCGTCGAAAGTCCATTCGGCAAAAGTCCTTTCGGAAGACGCCCACTCGGCGAACGTCCACTCGGAAGACGTCCACTCGCCAAAACTCCACTCGGAAGACGTCCACTCGCGAACGTCCACTCGGAAGACGTCCACACTCGCCAAAAACTCCACTCGGAAGACGTCCACTCGCCAAAGTCCACTCGGAAGACGTCCACTCGCCAAAACTCCACTCGGAAGACGTCCACTCGGCGAAAGTCCACTCGAAGATGTCCAATCAGCCAAAGTCCACTCGGAAGATGTCCAATCAGCCAAAGTCCACTCGGAAGACGTCCACTCGCCAAAGTCCACTCGGAAGACGTTCACTCGCCAAAACTCCACTCGGAAGACGTCCACTCGGCGAAAGTCCATCGGAAAGTCCAATCAGCCAAAGTCCCTCGGAAATGTCCATCGCAAAGTCCCTCGGAAGACGTCCATCGGCCAAAGTCCACTCGGAAGACGTCCAATCGCCAAATCTACTCGGAAGACGTCCACTCGGCGAAAGTCCACTCGGAAGATGTCCAATCGGCCAAAGTCCACTCGGAAGACGTCCAATCCGCGAAAGTCACTGTAAGACGTCCACTCGGCGAACGTTCACTCGGAAGATGTCCACTCGGCAAAGTTCACTCGGAAGACTGTCCACTCGCGAAAGTTCACTGTGAAGACTCCACTCGGCGAAATCCACTCGGAAAATGTCCACTCGCGGACGTCCATCGAAGCCACTCGGCGAAAGTTCACTAGGAAGATATCCACTCGGCGAAAATCCACTCGGAAAATGTCCACTCGGCGGACGTCCACTCGGAAAATGTCCACTCGGCGAAAGTCCACTCGGATAAAGTCATATGTCCGAATATGGAGCAGAAATACTCATAGATAACATGCGCGCACATACGCATCTCTGTCTGTCTGTCTGTCTGTCTGTCTTCTCTCTCTCTCTCTCTCTCTCTCTCTCTCTCTCTCTCACAGAGGAAAGGGCATGAGAAAGACCTTCGGAATGAAGCAACAAAGGCAGCTTCCCTCGATTGAAATTAAAAGCAG
>CM031627.1:28930536-28940536 GCA_018398815.1 Conus ventricosus | reverse complement strand
TATATAGAGAGAGAGGAGGGGGAGAGAGAGAGAAGAGAGACAGACAGACAGACAGACAGACAGAGGGAGAGAGACAATAGAATGTAAAAAGGCACAAACAAACAATGAAAACAAAACATAATCCATATTTCGCAATTCGAGCAGCTGCTCTTTTTCAAGGATGATATATGATGTATGTATGTATGTCTGTATGTATGTATGTATGTATATATATATATTTGGGTTTTGTGTATTTTTTTCTTCTTCTTTTTTTGTGGTGATTTTGTGATATTTCTTTCCATTTTCTCTTTTCGATGACTTTGTGTTCTTTCTTTCAATTTTCTGTGTTCGTGTTTGTCTCTAAATATTTGGGTTTCTCTCAGATTATTTTCTGGCTTGTATGTTCTGTTGTGTTTTTTTTTTTTTAGATTGTATGCTCGCTGTTAACATTATATTAGAGGTCCAAAGTCTTTAGTGTATGTTTTATAAAGCATTTCATATACTTCTCCCATCACCTATGTACTTCTCTCTTCATCGTCTGAGCATATTGCACCTTGCGTTGCCTCTGTTCACTGAAGTTAGAATCTCTTTATCCTGTGTGTTTTAAGTTCTTTTATTAAGAAGATTTGCAAATTCCTTCAATACATGCTCATTCTTGAAACTGCTCCTTTCTGAACATTTCGTTCCTTCGTTTTTTAATCTGACACTCCAGAAATGAAAAGACAAACATCTTATCTCTCTTCTCAATCTGTTCTATGCTGTGTTTGGATATTTGTTGTGGAGACTAGTTCTCATTTTCTGACTCGTTTAACTGTACATCCATTGTGTTGTTTATATCTGCTTTACAAAATGATGTTTTCAATAACAATGATGGATTTAAAACCTTCTGTATCCTATTTTTCTCTGAAAATCATTTAATTCGACACAAAGTTTGTCAAGTCTACAGTCCATGTGTATGCGTGTGCCAATAGTTGCTTCTTTTATTTTCGTAGTGCTATAGAGTCACAAAATATACTATCTATTTCAAGGAAACACGTTAGGCTTTGATTGAACATACTTCACCATGAATCGTAAATTTGTTGAGTAAGCAATCATTTACTTCCTGGCGTTGCATTGTTTTTGTTTTTTTTTTTCTTGAAAAAGGCCACGTGGCCGAAAAGTAGATGAGTGGTATTGTGATTTTTCTATACTGTTTTTTTCCCTTTGGAGGACTATTGCTTTTATGTCAAAACAGTTCACGTTGGAAACACTTACACCTATTTGTTTACAAGATGTGTAAGCACTGTTTGTACGAGCTATTATGTCTTTACACCAAACGTCAATTTGTCTGACTATCACACAGGCCAATCTGCTTTGTCTGAGGTTGTTTTTATTGCTGGTATTGTTTGTGTGTTACATTTTTTTTTTATTGATGATGAATGTTCTTATGCTGTCTTCAATGTCCAACCACCCCCTTCCCAACGCTCTCTCGCTCCTCTCCTCTCTCTCTCTCTCTCTCTCTCTCTCTCCCCTCTCTCTCTCTCTCTCTCTCTCTCTTCTCTCCTCCACACACACACACACACACACACACACACACACACACACAACACACACACACACACACACACACACACACACACACCACACACACACCACACGCACACGCACGCACACACACACACGCACGCACGCAGCACGCACGCACACACACACCACACACACACACACACACACACACACACACACACACACCACACAAAACACACACACGCGGCGCGCGCGCGACACACACACACACACATACACACACACTAAACCACTCGATGTGCAGATAATTGATTGAGCATGTTTACTTTGCTGTGTCATTACATAACGTTTTACACATTTTGCTGGGAAAAAAAAAGATGAGATGAAATACCTCTGGACATTTTTCAACAGTCAATATTCTATTACGTACAGATTTATTTCAGTACCATCACGCTGGGTTGTATTGTTTTCCTAATTAATGTTAGATAGGTCATTAATTATAACTGTCCCAGTTGAAAAGAAGATATATTACCAAGCCATGGTTTTTTTTTTATCTCTGTTGTTAAAGCCTTGTACTTTTTTTTTCTATTTCTAGGGGCGTTATATGTTATTCCATACTCTTATGTAGATTTAAGCGTTGCTTTTCTGTTAATTGAATAAACTACTCATTCCTGGAACATTTGAAGTGCCAGCATGAATCCATGAGCGCTTACAAGTGAATGTTTAAACCATAAATAGTGACCATATAACGTCTGTCTGTAAGTTGTAACTAGATCGTGCAATCTTGAGGGGAAGGCGTCAGGGAGGACGGGTATTAATGAGGCGAGCTCCCCCCACCCCGACCCCCACTCCCACGCCCCTGTCGCTGTCTGTCTGTCTGTAATCTGTCTGTCTGTCTGTCTCTCTCCCCGTCTCTCCGCTCTCTCTCTCTCTCTCTCTCTCTCTCTCTCTCTCTCTCTCTTTCTCTCTCTCTCCTCTCTCTCCTCTCTCTCTCTCTTCTCTCTCCTCTCCCCCTCTCTCTCCCTCTCTCTCTCTCACTCTCTCTATCTCTCCAGTTTCTCTCTCCCTCTCTCTCTCCCTCTCTCTCTCTCTCTCTCTCTCTCTCTCTCTCTCCTCTCTCTCTCTTCTCTCTCTCCCTCTTCTTTCCTCTCTCCCTCTCGCTCTCTCCTCTCTCCTCTCCTCTCTCTTCCTCTCTCTCTCTCTTTCCCTCTACCCCCCTCTCTCTCTCTCTCTCTCTCCTGATTCTCTTCATCACCCCTGTTCTTGTGGGGGGGGGGGGGGGGGGCGGGGATCGTCCAAACGTGACTGGCTGTCATTTGTCTTGTTCTCCTCCGCTTTACCTTCTGTTACTGCTCTCTACCTAGAATCCAATCACAGTCTCGGATGTAGAGAGGGAGGAAACAAAGAGTGAACCATGAGGTCAGGACACGGAATATGATACACAGCGACAACAGTATACTATTATACTTTCCTCGAGGAAATCTATCATTATGACTTGAATGGTCGACTGGTTTGTTCGCAAGGCAATTCAGCGTCGTTGTGTGCACAACGGCTGAAGCTGATTTGTGACACGATTTGCAAGAAGCGGTCACGATCGGCTGATTATGAATGGGTTCGTGACCAAATGACGGGACGGCAAAATATCGTGGACTAGTTCGTTTACTGAGACGCCCAGTCACTGTCAGCCCTAAACAAAGATTTGTGGGGTCTTCAAGAAGAGAAGGAACAAGCTGAGAAAGAAGGGGGAGGGGGGTAGAGAAAGAGAAGAAGAGGACGTAAGGAAGAGAGACTGAGAGAGCAGAGAGAGAGAGAGAGAGAGAGGGAGGGGGGAGAGATTGACCAATAGAGTGAGATAGACAGAGACGGGGGGGGGGGGGGAGGAGGGAGGGAAGGAAGTGATGGACCAATCGATAGACAAGCAAACAAATGCATATACGAATAGATACACAGAGAGAAAAGTCGACAGAGACAGAGGAGGGGAGAGAACGGAACAGGAAGGGGCTGAGAGAGAGAATGACAGATTTATACAATAGACAAAGAGGCAAACAAAAAGAGAGACAGACAGATGGACGGACAGACAACGAGAGACAGAGAGAGAGAGAGAGAGATAGGGAGGGAGAGGAGGGAGAGAGAGAGGGGGTTTAAGAGGAAGAGAGGGAGAGAGGGGAGAGACAAGAAAAGACAGGAAAAACAATATGCAACTACATGTAGCACAAAGAGATCAGTTCTTGTCGTCGATTGAACAAGACAAGGCAGCATCATGCAGTGTAGATCATCTTCCTTTTCTGAAACAAAAAAAATCCCCCAAAAACATAAGTGATGTTACAAGAAGCATGTTCACTGTTATAAAACAAACAAAAAATTATACACATACTGCCAGATCAGATAAACCAAGGGTAGACTTGTTGTGATAAATATTGAGTGTGTATCCGTGTATATAAATCAGCAGATAAATTCCAGATATCATCGTTATGAAATGAATTGTAGACTCTACTCTCAGTCTATCACTATACGAAAGGTGATCGTTTCATCGCTGTCATGTGAAGTGTGTAAACCTTTGCTTCAAAACTGGTACAAAGCCTCCAACATTTTCCACAGAGAGAGAGGAGAGAGAGAGAGAGAGAGAGAGTGAGAGAGAGAGAGAGAGAGAGAGAGAGACGAATGGAGGGGTCATGAAAGGAGGGAGGATGGGAAGGAAGGAGGGAGAGAGAGGGGGCGTGGAAGGGAGGAAGAAAAGGGGATGGAGGAAGGGAGGGAGGGAGGAGGAAGGAGAAAGGGGGGGAGAAAGAAGAAGGAAATGAGGAAGGCAGGCAAGGAAGGAGGGGGAGAGAGAGAGAGAGATAGAGGAGAGAAAGAGGGAGGAAGAAATGAGAAAGGAAGGGAGGGAAAGAGAGAGATCGAGGAGAGAGAGAGGGATGATGAAAGAAATGAGGAAGTGAGAGAGGGACAGAGAGAGAGGAGAGAGAGGGTTGGGGGAGGAAAATTTAGGAAGGAAGGGATGGAAGGAGGGATAGAGAAAAGGAGAGAGAGGGAGGAGAGAACGGGGAAGGGGGGGGGGGGGAAGGAGGAAGGGAGGTGGGAAGGAGGGAGAGCCCAGAAAGAGAAGAGAGAGAAGGGAGGGGGGGGAAGGGAAAAGAGGAAGGGAAAGGGGAAAGTTAGGAGGGAGAGAAATGGGAAGAGAGAGAGAGGCTAAGAACGAAGGGATGGACGAGGGAGAGAGAGAAGGGGAGAGAGAGAGAGGGGGAGAGAGAGAGAGAGAGGGGAGAGAGAGAGAGAGAGAGAGAGAGAGATGATGATAATCTTTGATGATGATAATCTTTATTCCAAGGGTAACAGATAAGCAAACACATGCTTTTTTCATCCGGCCCTCGCCCCACTAAGGGACTAACTAAGCAGGGACTAGCGACTACTAAGCATAACTAGCGACTAAAACTTACAAAAATTATAACAAACTCACATTCTTCACAAAGCTTTTAAAACTTGATAAGTTGTTAATCCATTAACATTTAAGCATAGATGACTTTGAAGGAGAAAAAAAAAAAAGAAAGAAAGCAATGCAAAAACAAACATAAATAAGAAATAAATTTCATAAAAGAGAAAAAAAAAAATCAGCACACACAACATAGAATAAGCGTTCCTCCTATCAAAGAGAAAGAGAGGGGGAGAGAGGGGGGAACAGAGAGAGAGAGAGAGAGAGAGAGAGAGAGAGAGAGAGGAGAGAGAGAGAGAGAGAGAGAGAGTTACATTCCTTTTGTAAAATATTAAATCCCGCAAGCTGCTAAGGATAATAATTAGACAACTACAATGCATCATAATATCAACTTGTTTGTTTGTTTGTTTGTTTCTTTAACAATGATATAATATGGTTTACAAGGCAAGACAAGAACGAGCAGTACTACAATCAATTATCATTAGCAACAATAAAGTCCAAGCGTCAATAGTCATAACGCTCATTATCATGGTGTGTGTATATGTTGCATGTGCGTGTGCAAGCGCGCGGGCACGCGCGCTCGCGCTTGTGTGTGCGTGTGGTGTGTGTGTGTGTGTGTGTGTGTGTGTGTTTTGTGTGTGTGGGGTGTGTGTGTGTGTGTAGAGAGAGGGGAGGAGAGAGAGGGAGAGAGAGAGAGAGAGAGAGATGCAGTCATAATCTTTCTCCCCCCTCCCTCATCTTTTCTTCCCCTTCTTCTTCTTGAACTGTTCATACACTACCCAAGATCATAATTAAAAACTTGGGTGACATACATCAAAAACGCAGCCGTAAATACAGAGAGAGAGGGGGAGAGAGAGAGAAGTGGGGAGAGGAGAGAGAGAGAGAGAGAGAGAGAGAGAGAGAGAGAGAATAATATTTCCTTTTCTTTCATCCAAAATAATATATACTAAACATTACTATAAAATTTAAAAAAAACAAGCAACAATACATCAATGTAATCAACAGTTCCCAGGGCAGGGCACGCTTTTAAATCATCATATAGATACAATGCTTCAATAAATCAAAATATTAGGACATCAATCAGTTAGTGACAATGCATCAATAAAACATTTGATCAAAACAATCATTCATCATGATATAATTACCGTCATTAACAAAACCAATGTAACCATATCTTTCAATATATCATTATCTGGTTTAAGAAAGGAAGCGGCGTATCAGTTTAATATGCAGCAAAACAAACGGTGTGCTCTGGTATATGTATTTTATCCCTACTAGTAATGACCTACTGTAAAATGTGTAATTAGTTTTTCCTGAAGGTTTTCTGCATTTGGGTGCATGGGAAAATATAGTGGAAGTGAATTCCAAACCACACTACCAGAGTAAGATAAGCTTGATTTAAATAGATCATTCTAGGTGTGGGAATCTGGAATTTGGTTGAATCCCTCGGGTTTTTGTTAAATCTAGACTGAAGAGTTTGTGGTGCTAAAGCCGACGAAATTTTTTTGCATTAACAAACATTTGTTGACAGCAAACATTTTTTTAGCGGAAGGGCCCCTGCTTTAGTATAATCCCCTTTGTAAGCTGGACGATTTAATAGAACTGCTTTAAGTGCTCTTTTGTAGACACTCGAAAGGGGTTTTCATGGCATTAGCACTAGCAGAATCAAATAGTGTTGAACAATAATTGATTGAAGAGAGAATATATGCATGTAGAATAATTCCGGGCATGAAGGTTTAAGAAATGCTTAATCCTGCACAGCTGATATGTTTGTCTGGATATTGATTTAATAAACTGCGAAGGTGATAAGACCAAGAGAGATTATTATCAACATATACGCCTAGAACTCGAGGGTTACCCACCACTTCAATTTCCTGATTATTGATAAAAACAGATGGAGGCTGTGTGGTTATGTTTTGTCTTCTTTGCCTAGTTTTTAAATCAGCATTAGTTTTGTTTTGTTGGGATTCAGTGACATGGATTTACTTTGCACAATTACTTAAGATATCAGCATTCTTCTGAAATGAGGTGAAAACAGCTTCTAAGTTGGAGCTACTTGTATGGACAGTCGTATCATCACAAAAAGTTCACATGAATCCTCATATAAAGAGGAGATCATTTAAATAAGCTGAGAACAGCAACGGCCTAACACAGAACCCGGGTACGCCATGTTGGATAGGTAGCTTCTCTGATAAATTGTTGTTAACACAAACGGTTTGTTGACGGCTTCTAGGAATGGGTGAGATTAGATGGAAGGTTTTTTCCTGTTATACCATTTTGATAAAAGCTTCCTGCATAGCAATTTGTGGTCAATTACATCAAAAGCCTTTGAAAATCAACAAACAGTGCGCCACAATATTTATTTTCATTAATATTGGCTAGCCATTGATCTACAGATTTGTAAGTGCTGTATGACAAGAATGATTTTTCCTGAACCCCGATTGACTTTTATTTAGTAGGTTGGAAGAGTCAAAATGGTGGCAAAGATGTTTATTTATGTGTTTTTTCCAAGGGCTTGAAAGAACTGGCAAAAAAGATATAGGTCTATAGTTCGATGGGTCCGATTTGTCTCCAGATTTGAAAATGGGTATTACTTTTGCAACTTGAAACTGAGCAGGAAAGGACATTTTTCAATGCATAATTGTATATGTAGGTAAGAGTTTCACATATAACATGTGCTGATAGTTTCAGAATCTTTCCATCAATTCCGTCAAGTCCACGACTTCCTGTCTGCTTTAACTGGCATAAAGCTTGTGAACATCACTGACTGTCATAGGTGGAATGGTGGAGCTGAACGAATGTTCTTAGCATTACAAAAGTTTTTTCAATTTTTTGTAGTTCATTTGAGTCAGTATCTTTTCTTGACAATGTGTTCTGCAACTGTTGTAAAGTGTTTGTTGAGTTCATTTGGGGTTATAATTTATTATGGGACCCTTATCTTTGGTGTGAAGTTTATTCGTAAGTTCATTTATTGTTTGCCATATGGACTTCGAATTTTGTTTGTTGGCTACAAGTTCACGAAAAAATTTCATTTTTGCTGCCGTTTGAGTGAATTGACTTTTATTTCGTTGCCTTTAAATTCATCCGATTTCCCTTCTGTTTCAAAAAGATCATCGCGTAGGGAAAAAAGCAGCTTGTATTTTATCAGTCACCACTTTGGTTGTGCACTATGTTTAACTCTACGCGTTTTTGGGGTGGCGCATGGGTTGTCATAAACAGAATTTAAAAGTATGTAGCCCAAAAATCTAACGCTTTCGCTGGATCAGTGTAATTATAAACCCTTTTTAAGGGGGAATTCATGAGGTCAGTGAGAAAGGGATCTTCATGGAATTGTCCCAAAAGATCTATAAGTGATATGTTTGTGGCCTGTTTAGGAATTTTATTCCCCTTTTTTTCCACGTAATACATAATGGGAAAATGGTCGCTGCAACCATTCAAGGCACACATTTCTCAATGACGTTTGTGGTTCAGAAAGATAGATGTGGTCAATTAATGTTTTGCTAGTGGGCGTTACTCGGGTGGGCATGTCTATAATTTGGGATAATTGTAACGAAGTAGTCTTTTCTGACCATGATGTTTGGCATTTCAATAATCATGTTTAAATCACCTAAAAAAAAATTAATTCTGTAGCATCAAGTGATGCGCATCCATTTATGGCCGTAAAAATTGTCCATCCAATCAGCATGTTCTGCTGGGTTTCGATACACAAATCCGATTTGATGGGTTTCGTTCTCTTCAAACCCGATTTTTAGCCACACTGCTTCAATTCCAAAACTTTCAAGTTCTATAAACGTTGCGCATTTAATGTTTCATGAATTAAATTAATATGCCCGTATTTTGGGTTCGGTGGGATCTCTGCGTACAATATTGTAGCCGGAGCTTAAGACAGTGGCATCAGAACAATATCTGAAAGTCTGATTCAGAGAGAGAGAGAGAGAGAGAAGAGAGAGAGAGAGAGAGAGAGAGAGAGAGAGATGTCGCATTACATTTTTCTCCATAATAACCGGAAAGTGGGACCAGCGCTTTTTTTTTATACTGTATGGTATAACGACAGGTTTATACACGACATAATCTTACAAAAAAAAAAAAAAAAAGATTTCGTACATGAAGCAATTCCCAATACATGTATACTGAGAGGCAAAGAAAACGCAATTCCATTGTCAACGGGCAATTTATTGAAATGAAACAAACCCCCATCAAAGCAAATCGTGTGACAAAGTGCGACCACTGTACATTAGTTGCCTATAACAGGTGCACATTCGCCTGAAGTGAAGCCCATTTAGGCCGGAAAAGAAGGAATACACTGTCAATAACTGGTGTGTCCCCTTGAGCCGAACACAAGCTTGCAACGTCGGGGCATTGGAAGCGCACAAACGACGGATGATACGGATCGGTATCACGTTCCAGTGATGCGCAATGCTTGGGTGAGCTCAGCAACGGTAGTTGGGGATTCTGCTGACCTTTCACACGTCGTCCAAGTTCGTCCCCAAATGTTCAATGGATTCATGTCTGGGGACACGGAGGGCCACTGCATGACATCCACATTGCTGTCCCCAAGGAAATTTCGTGTGAGAACGGGTGTGTGGTGTCGAGCATGTCCTGCTGAAACACAAGTCTGTTGCCACCATGCTGTCTCCAAAAGGAAGAAGAACTGGCTCAAAAAACAGTGTCAATATAACGCCTTGCCGTCAAGTTGCCTGGCAACAAACACAAGCTCCGATCGGGAAATGAGCATTTATGGCACCCCAACCATACCCCTCCACCCCCATAACGAAACTCGCCCCAATGACACGGGTTGCGCAAACTTTCACCCTGACGTCGAAACACACGATCACGGCCATCCGGGGAAAGAGACATTGAACCGGGATTCATCCGAAAAACAACATTCCCCAAACCCTGTTCCCCAGAAAGCCACCTGCGGCAGCCATCGCTGGGGTGCTAGTCGATGGCGATGGGGTTAGATTCTGACCTTGGTATGGCGACGTGCCCGTAGCCCTGCTGCTGCCAGACGGGCCCACGCACGGTACGCTGTGTTGGGCTTTCTTATCCAATATTTGCGGGCTGTTTGTGCAGTGGCTGGAACGA